>CM065928.1:2500000-3750000 GCA_033459515.1 Theretra japonica
AATATACATACGCTATACATGAATGAAAAACATGTATTCTATTTTATATAAAATACTCATTAATTTAAAGGATTTATAGAAAGAACCAAATACACCCAACAACCAGATACATAGTCCTGACTCCACACTAAGATCGAGTCTTGTGTCGTGGGTATCAGGAACTACGAAAAACTTTACGCTCTCACAAACACCCAGATCCGAAACAAATACTTGTGGTTCACACATACATTTGTCTCGGTGCGGGGATCGAACCCGCGGCCTCTCGTTTCACAGTCGGCGTCTTAGCAACCGTGTCAAGGAGGCTGTCAAAAATAATAATACTGAAAGGTGTTATTTAAATTCTAGCCCAGATTTTATTTTTCGCAAGAGGGTAATTTAAACATTTATGTATGTACATAAATAGGTTCTAGATAACGTTAAAGACAAGCGTTCGAGCGATTTAATATTTTACATAAGTAACGATAATCGCCACCCTGATAAATTATAGTAAATTTAATTTAATATCGCACGATGCCCTTGCCCGATTTCAGCGATCGAGATTTTCTCGCGAAAGAAATTCATCGTGTCTTGAGGAAGAATACTAAGTAGGTACATTAAAGCAACTTTGCTATTGTATTCGAGAAGGCGTCAATCTTTAGATTCGTTATTAATAATTTATCACGTATATTAAATATAGGTATAGGTACTTTGAACTGCTATTTGCAAGCCTCATGTACAATAATTGAAGAATGGGAGGAAGGGTTTACATATTACTATCATGCTTACTACTTAGTTATTTTTGTACTTACGAGGTGGTTCTTCGACGCAAGAGCACGGTTGTGGTCGTATAGGTTTCTTTTTCTCCTTACTTGGACATGGATGTAATATTGGGCACGGAGGGGGCTTCGTAGGAGAAACTTTGGGCAGTTTGACTTCTTGCCTAGTTTTGGGTGCCTTGGCCTTTGGCTGCGCACACGGAGGATTTGGGCCACAAGGCGGTTCATTTTTTTGCTGCTTTACATGTTGCTTAGGTGGTGACGGTTTTATTGCAAGTGGTGGTGGGGGAGAAGGTATCGGATGCGCCTTCTTAGAAGGGCAATCCGGTATATCACACGTAGGTTTCTGTTTAGAAGGGCATTTCTCATTGGGGCACGTTTGAGGAGGATTCGTAAGGGTCTCCTTAGTTTGATCGGTTACGCAGTCCGGACATGGGCACGTTATTGAGATGATGCCGTCTTTTATGTCTTTGATTTTTCCTGGAGTGTAGTTTAGACAGGTGAAATGAGCCCACTTCCTGCAGGCGCCTCGGCATTGAATCCCATTTCTGTTTGTAACGGCCTGTAAGCATATTTTGCACGGATTCTTCACTTTTTGACAACTAGTCATCTTCAAAATGTTATTTCATGTTGTTGCAGTGTTTAGTTTTATTCTGGGGTTTGTGAAATATTAAGCGGATGTTTTAGAATTTCTTTCACATTGTTGTTCCAGACATTTTGATTGATGGTTATAAAGCATGGACGTCGTATCTAAGGAATGCCACAAAGACTTTTAAATGACTGTTTCTGATTATACAGAAGTTTCATATCTCTATGGCTTCTTATAAATTTTAAGTATTTATATGTTTAAATACAAAGTCCTGTTATTAATTAATTATTTACATTTCATTAATTGGTAATAACTTCCATATGCAGTAGTTTTTTATTTTAGAACGAAACAATTTTTAATGACAGCATTAAATTTATTTTTTAATCTGTGCACAACGATCATGTCAGTGTCACTTAAATTTGTCAAATATTTTGAGGTTAGTTAGAGCTTCTCAATCTAGGTTATATATTTTACTAAAAATACTATTTAATTACTTGAAAAAATGCCGTTCATGAAAGGAAGAGCGCCTATCAGGCGTACATTGAACTATCTAAACGCCGGAAGACTAGTGCTTAAGGACAAAATTAAGATATTTTCAGTAGCATACAATATAACAGGGCAAAACAATACTGGAGCCAAAGAGTTCGTATTCTGGCACCTGCCGCAAATACAGTACAAAAACCCAGAAGTACAAGTTGTGACTTTGAAGAATCTAACGCCTTCGCCGTTCATAAAATGCTATTTTGAAGATGGTCGAAAAATCTTAGTAGATGTTGATAACAAATCAAAAGAGGAAATTTTGGAGCATTTAATAAGTACAGTTGGTATGTTATTCTTTTTGATATTCATTTCTATACATTAAATAAAACGGTGAATAAACACGCAACAATCAAATTAAAGTACCTATGTGTTGTATTTTGGGCATTAACACTATTCAGGATGAGTGCAGGATGGCAGTTATATGATTTTTATTGTCGTTTTTAATACGGTACTGATAATTATGTTTTTTTTTTATTGCAATAAATGACGTGACGAGCATGCCTGTCACTGTTGGTTATCAGTACAACCACTCATGGACATTAGCAATACCAAACAACACCATGAATAACAAACCAATGCTTGGCATTCCACTGCGCTCGCCATCCCGAGACATGTTAAGTTTCATTACGTCGAGTAGTTACTCTGGTTGCAATGTCCTTCAAACCGAAACACAACAGTGCATTTACACTGCTATTTGGCCTCTCACATATGAGAGACCTACTTACCACCAGTAAAAAAATTAATGCATATATTAATGCAAATTACTGCCAAATCTGGAAGGAAAAGGAGGAGGCCTTTGCCCAGCAGTGGGACATTAACGGGTGATAATAATAATAATATATTAATGCATCATAGTAGTTATCACTGTACCTATACTAACTCATTTTAAGTTTTATATCAGTATACTTATTAAAATTCTCTCTATTCAGGTAAATCTAAAGAAGTACTGGAATTGGAAGCGATAGCAGCTGAAAAGAAGGACAATCCAGCAAACTTTGGTGTAGGGTGTGAAAGACCATGTTTATGTGAAGTTTACGGTCAAGTACCGTGTCCGGGAGTGGTGCCTTTACCCAAGTTTATGAGAGGGAAGTACAGAAACCAAACGGATTAGTTATTTACTACATTTTGTAATTGTTATATTGCTATTTCGTTTTTTGGGCGGACATGAATTTTATAACATTTAAATTAGTGATCATTATATTGAGGAAATTATATTTAGTAGCATGTGATAAGTTACATAGCAAATACTTTGTACTGAATAAATAAGTTCTGAGGACTGATAAAAGTTTTATGAAACATCATATTTGATTTAACTATAACTATACATGTAATGCAATACCATGCAGCCAATATTGTTATTTTTAATATGAATTCATTATAATAGATATTAACATACAATTTTTTTTCCGTATTTAAAAAGCAATATAACAAAAACAAATTATTACTTAAGGTTTGTAGATAGAATTAATTAAGTGAGTAGTTTTAAATTATATTAAAATATTGTATTGTAATCACAGTTTTATTTAAACCCTAATGTTTTGTTAGCTTAAGATTAGAATTTCTTAGATTTATTTTGTAATATTTCTCGTCTTCATTCCAATATGAACTTCAAAGAAAAAGTTGGAATGCTTTTACCAAATTCAACAGTGTTTTTTTGATTCAAGTATATGTATGTAATTATATATGAGACATAATTAGTGTGATTAAGGTCTGTACATATTTAATTATTTATCATTATATTTTTAGCCACTGTATGGTGACTGTTGTACATTAACAAACATTTAAATTATTAAAAACACATACTAAACTGCCATGTTTTTTATACAAAGAAAACAATTTTCACAAAATCTGAACACACTGAATCAAACGGCATTTTGTCACAAATTAAAACAATACACTAGAAAACAATTTCTATTACAAGAATAAACATACTATGCACAAGTTTTGGAATTGCTTATAATCCCGTTTATAAATATCATCAGCATATGGCATTAGAAAAAATATATGTGAATTGTTTTTTTTTAAATATTAACATTAGTAGTTTTGTTGTCGAGCAGTCAAACGCCACAATAGATTTTAATTCTTGAACTGCTATCTAAAATCTGAAACCCTTCACTGAATAACCCATCAAAGCAGCAGCAATGTACTGCATGTTTTCAAAAGCAGTAAAAGTCCTTGCATTGCAGTGGTAAAAAAGCTTGTCGTCCACTTCTTCACCTCTGGGTAATGTGTGGAAGAACATCCATGTGCATCGGCTGTTCCTTTTTATGTCCTGAAAGATGCAAATATGGATGGGTTACTGTAGAGAAGATACTTTCAAAAGATCATATTGTTTATGTCCCCAAAAGACAATATTTTTATAAAACAGATCATTAAATATAATTGGTAGGTCTCTTATTTGTGAGACCTGGGCAAGTACCAACGCAATTTCTATTTCGCACGCCGAACAGCAGTGTAAATGCACTGTTGTGTTCCAGTTAGAATTTGTTAGAATAGACATTGTAGCATTACTTGATGGGCATAATGAGACTTAACATCTCTCAGAATGGTGAGCGCAGTGGAATAGGCATAATTGTGTCGAATGCTGACAAATATTCCACTGCCGATAGTGGACTCTCATTTGACGGCACTGTACCTACCATCAGCTGGAGTTCAATCATATTGCCAGATCAATTGGTATACGAAAAAAAAAACCAATAATAACTTGGCACGCTTGATCTATTGTGCCTAATTTGAAATTGTCACAAAATCAGCACGATCTTGTTATATCGATCGTTGTCTGATATGATTAAGGATTAAGATACTGCAAAATGCAGTGGCGACGTTAGGGTAGAGCGCGGTTGGGCGAGGGCCCTAAGGCGCCAGTGCCGAAAGGGCGTCGAGTACTAGGACTTACTGTAACCTATAGTGCATTTTTTTTTTTTATAACCCCATATACATCCCACTGCTGGGCACGGGCCTACTCTACAATCGAGAGAATAGATTGAGAGTGGTTAGGGCATATAGTCCACCACGCTGGCCTAGTGCGGATTGGCGGACTTACATATGCATATAGTGCATTATCCATGATTTATTGTTTTTCGCTTGGATTTTGTTACTTATAGGGCGCCGTAGAATTCTCGCCCAGGGCGTCGTTAATGCTAGAAACGTTACCCATTTAATGGGGCATAAATAAGCAGTCAGTAGGTTAAAAGTTCATGAATGTTAGAATGGGTAATAGCTACGCATAAAATTACCAGCACACTAATTTGAAACTCCGGAATCTTATCCTTCTTGCTAGTCGTGGGCCCGGCGATAACCACAGTACTATTGGCCAACGTGTCTTCTTTGGAAACGCACTGTGTTGACTTCGTTGCAGACTTCGACGTCATCTCTTCGCTTGCTTTCATTAGCAGTGGACTGATTGGACACTTCTGAAAATATATCGAAAAGACTGCCTCAGTGGCGTAGTTGTACTACGGATTGATTACAAAGCTGAGGTTTCGGGTTCGAATCACAGGTCGGGCAAAGTGATATTGGATTTTTCTATTCATTATCAGCACGGAGTCAGGAATTTGTGCCGGATATGGCGATAGGCTCGCCGCCTATCACATGGGACGGAATACGTAGGCGAAATGTGGGTGTCCTGGTTGCACCTCTGCCTACCCCTTTTGGGAAAAAGACTTGATATTTATGTATGTATGTATCGAAAATTTACAAAAAGTATGCTGAACTTAAGACTCCTACAAAGATTTTATGCGGGGGTTATTCTAAGCGACCTATATTAATTATCCAGGTACGTATTTTTTAAATTATTGTTAAGGATATTCCTTTTATCCTGCTTAAATTTTCTTCGTAGTTTTTGGTAATTCACATGATCTTTTACCTGAAATCTATGGGTATATATGACTTTAGAAGCTAAATAACATTCCTTAATTTTCTCTTTTCTCTTGCCTTCCATTAAGTCCTGATTCTTTCTCCCTTCCCTCATCGGTTATCCTCAAATTATGTGTTAATTCTTCAGCTAATCCGATCACTTTCGGTCACCGTTTGGTCGTTTTTTAAAGATATAAAAACATACTAGCGAACAAATCTAATATGACTGATTTGCAAATCAGTGTAATATTACCTGACAACAACATTTGTACCGAATGTTTGCCCCAAGCATTGGACATAGGAGCAAATATGAATTCAGGACTGGATGTGGCGCACCCACGTATGAAATGTTGTGCCCTTGTAGCGTACCATATTCTTCCTGTAAACCACCGGGAATATTAATATCTCGAGCCTCCTCTATGAGAGTACGATTGAGCGGGGTTAGGCCATATAGTCCACCACGCTGGCCTAGTGCGGGTTGATGGACTTTACATACTATAGAAATTCTCACAAATTGCTATTGTATGCAGGTTTCCTCACGATGTTTTCCTTCACCGTTATAGTGCGTGGTGCTTGATTATCAACACACATGACTCCGAAAGGTCAGAGGTGTGCCCCGGGGTTTGAACACGCGACCACCGTCAACATGTTGGCAGCCGCGTCTGACCCGTTTACCAAAAGGCCACGACGCACGTGAAAGATATTAGACGATTCTAATACGAGTAGATATGTGGTTTAAATCAAATATTTCTACTGCAACCTTTACGACATATTGAATAGATGGCGCAGTTAGTTAGATGCCGGCTGTGAAACGAGAGGCCGCGGGTGCGATCTCCGCACCGAGACAATTATTGTGTGATCTACAGGTATTTGGTTCGGGTCAGTGTCTTTGTGAGACTGAATAGTTTCTTATATCCATGACACAACACTTTATCTTAGTGTGGGGTCAGGACAATGTATGTGAGTATAGGATGTATTATGTGTTTATTTATAGATTTATACATACAGTCATATTCATAGACAGTTTTAAAATCTATTTTAGTTATCCAATGTTTTGTCTTCGTCGTTCAAACTGAATTTAAAAGTCGTTCGAAAGGGACAAAACATTCGATAGCTAAAACAGCTTTTAAAACTGTCTATGAATAACGAACTTACAATTATAGCCATGATGGTAGACAGTGATTGGATGCTGGCATGCGTCCTCGATCTCATACAAAGGACTGGCACTCGGGATTTCTCAGCAAACCGCTGAACGCACATATGTGTCGACGTCGACACGAAAATAATGTCGGACATAGTGGAAAATATGCTGGAAAATACATAATATTAACTACTTTTTATGACAATGGCCAACATAAGGCCGGAAGTCGGTTCATTTATACTCTATTTGAAAGTAGCTGAATTGTGGCCGGGCCATTTATAATTTCCTTTGAAGGAGCGGTTTTCTACTTTTAATTGGATCGAAGTGCTTCCGGCTCGTGTTCAAGCGGCGGTAAAACAACGTTCACTTGTTTTTTTTTCTTGTAAACATGAGCAAGGCAGAATCCCAACATAAATCTAAAAAAAGTTAGATCTAGGAGTGTGTAATGAAGATCAATGGCACAATTTACTCAGGAGGCAGGGACGTCGTGTGCAAGGGGCCGTCGGAGTGGGTACAGAGTGCTTTTTCTACATTTTCCGCCGCCAAGAAGCAGCGTTAAAATCTAGTGGTGTGACGATTTGAAAGACATTGTATATATTGCACCTACTATAAAGTATTATAGTATTTGAATAGCGTTGCGTGTGTTTGTGCGCAGGCACTTACCATCAGTGATCAGACAAGCGACCGCCCCTCTCCGTCATACATGCTTATATTTTTTTTTTATCATATATGCATAATGATATAGAAAATACAGTTGGTTAATATTCGAAGTGTCAGTATTCAAAAAGGATGTAAGTAATATGTATGTATGGAAGTCGCTGGATGCAGGCCACTTCCAACAGGTCAATGTGGAGATGCTTGGGGAGGCCTATCTTCAGCAGTGGACTTCCTGTGGCCGAACACACACAGAGAGAGAGAGAGTATTCGACACAGACACCTTCCATTGGAAAATCTAGTTGACTGAAACACAAGTACAAGTTTAATAGTACGTACATACATTTAGTCGCTCTAGCTAAAAAGCTGAGCGCCGCAGTCTTTGCGGTGGGTAAAATTCGCCAATTGACTGATATAGATACAGCTCGATTGGTTTATTTTGCCTACTTTCATAGTCTGATGAGTTATGGAATTTTACTGTGGGGTGGCGCAGCTGACATTAATACTATCTTTGTTCTCCAAAAGAGAGCTATAAGATCAATTTATTCGCTAGGGTCCAGATGTTCTCTTAGAGATAAATTTAAAGAAATAAATATAATGACAGTAGCGTCACAATACATTTATGAAAATTTAATGTATGTCCATAAGAATAAAGAAAATTTTCGAAAGATTAGCGATATTCACGACAAAAATACTAGGAATAAGAACAATCTAGCTAGTCATAAGACCAGACTCCACAGGATCAGCAAATCTTTTAAGGGTTACTGTATACACTTTTATAACAAAGTTCCCACTCATATGAAAGCCTTAACTATTAAAAAATTCAAAGCTACTATCAAGAAACAATTATGCAATAAAGCTTATTATAAAATTTCTGAATATCTAGATGATAATAAGGCTTGGGAATAGAATAAAATGAAACATATAGATAGTATTTCGGAGCGGAGGTATCGGTGTGCTCTGTATATTGTAATTTATATTAAGTAACTTTACACGTTGTATTTTACTTTGTAAGCGATTGGGTATGTCATGCTCGCTTAAAAGTCTGTGCTTGCGGCGGCGTCGTGTGCCGGGTCGGTCACTTCCCTGTAGCATGGTTGAGGAGGCCGATGGCTGGCACATGCGTCATACTCGTGAACGGGTGCTGCTTGTGTGGACTGGTCTGTCCGATTTGCTTACATTGTAACTGATTTATAGATTACATAAGGTTTTCACGAGTATTCACTGCGTTGGTGAAACAGGACATACTGATTCTTCGTTCTGGCCTACTTCACTTCACTCAGCCATATTAAACAGAATATAAACAATATTGTATTAAAAATATATTTCACTTGCAAATTATAACAAATTATTAATGAACTGCTCTGATTTGGACCAACTTGTAATTTTTGTAATAATCACGATATTGTAAACTGGTTTTGAAAAGAGCAACACTAGAGTTTCTTGCCCGTTCTTCTCTAGTGAAAACCGCTTTCCGAACCGGGTGGTAGAAAAAAAAATGACTGAATCTAAATAATGTTGAACATTTTAATGGATTCAATAAATTATTTTCATTTTCATTTTCATTTTACCTTCCATTGAAATCTTGGTCCCAGAGCAAATGATCAGTAACGTTGACATCATAGGCTCCCATGAATGTCGCGGCTTTTGACACTGCGAGGTTTAACGCAGGCTCGTTCACCTCTTGCAGAATTGTTACTTTCACGTTATTGAGTATATTCTAGGGGAGGTAAAATTATTTAGCATTGGAATTGTACTTTATTCATTATCTACTAGCGGCCCGTCCCAGTTCCGCCTGGGTGCAGATGTTTTTTGATTCCACTCCTCACCAGATACCGTTATTTTTCGTATAAACTTGGACACCTTGTATACGTATTATATAGGTACATATAAACCTTCCTCTTGAAAATATCTATTAAAAAAAACCGCACCAAAATCCTTTGCGTAGTTTTAATGGTCTAAGTATCGATACATAGGGACAGACAGACAGCAGGATGCTACTTTGTTTTATACTATGTAGTGAATAGTGATACATAATATAATTGATCGTGTGCGTTACAAGTGCATGATGGTGTGTTGGTAACAGATCAGACGCGGCTGCCGACATGCAAACTGTGAAGGCGGGTTAGGCCATACAGTTCACCACGCTGGCCTAGTGCGGGTTGGCGGACATGATATATCTACCACGGGAATTCTTACAAATCGCTGTGGTATTTGAGTTTTATTTTTTCACATTAAGTTAAGTAAAATATCGCATACCAATCTCTTCTGATGCGTGTCCATGTATCGACGTTTCATATTGATCGCACTGCTGATGATATCCATAACCATACCAGCTGTCCATTGCTTGAAACATATCAAATGTTGGGGTTTCCGACATCTGCGGAGTAGTTATGATGTTCAATCATATTTTGCATTGGTATACATTGAAGACATATTCTATTATCAATTTTGAAATGAACTCAAAATTAAGGCGTCTTTAGGTTATGGTGAGTGCTTACCATCAGGCGGGCCGTATGCTTGTTTGCCTCCTTAGTTGCATAAAAAAAGTTAATCTTTCTTAGCATTCTATGGGTTTTCTTAATGACTACCTCTACGACTGATAGAGACTTTGCCTTAGTCCACCACGCTAGCCGTCATTCTAAAAAAATCCTGATCTTAATTCGGACCTGACTTACCATAACATTTTTAGGGTAGGTATTTAATGTATGCCATTAATTAATATTATTCTTGAAGATATATTCCTGTGTGAGCAATACCTTGGAAGAGAGAGAGAGAGAGAAAGCGAGAGGTACTCTTGAACATATAGAATTGCAAGTTTAAACATTCCTAGATGTCGTTGCTGTGGGATGAGCCCAGTTACAAAAAGAATACCTAATGGTTTTAAGTCCATAATAAATAATGAATGTATAAAGCTATACATACGGTGTGCAGCATTGTGCCTTCCTTATTTGTGTATAGACTTGTGAATTTATCGTTAAATATTTAGCCAACTTCATTGTGAGAATTAAAACCGGCTTTATTTACAATTTTGACCTAAAGAAAATGACATTTTGAAATATCATAGAGTTTCTTTAATTTTTTATCTAATCATAGACTGAAAACAGATTTCTAGTTGTATGCGGCTTGCAACAGGTCAATGAATTCGAACATGATGCCTGCCGACGACTGTTAGCAATAAATTGACACATAGCTCTGAAGCTCGACAAGTTTTTTATGGCCATTTTCTCTTTTAAACACAACGCAATTCATCATATAAAATCAAATACGTCAAAGAATAGGTGGAAATGAACTTGTCTACTTGTCTCCACACTAAAACGGAGGACAAATTATTGAGCGTCGAGGTATTACTTCGATATAAAGATATTCGTACAACTGGAGAAGCTAGATGTACCTAAATCACCTCATATCAATATCCCGTATCGAGGGTAAGTTAATTGCGAATGATACTCTCAAATATTTGATCAAAATCAATTCAATGCTTCAAATGTCAATTAAGAGCTCCGTTTTCATTGCGTCCAAAATTCGTTACCCAAACAGAGGCACGCAGCGACAGCTAACCGAACTTTACACAGTTAACGAGACACGTGTCACCGCCATTTTGAACTTTACTCTGATTGTGTTTTGATGATCAGCGAAACTAGGGCAAATTTTAGACATAATTTCCAAACAAACTTGTATGTATAGACGTAGTCCATGTGGTGCAGTTGAAAGATCGAGGCGAAATTTGTAATAAGATAAAAGTTTGAGATATTCACAAATATTCGTTCGTTTTATTATTTATTTATTATATGCTTTATATGTTGGATAAGTTGTTTTAAGGCGGATTTAATGCCTGAGGCATTCTCTGCCAGTCACTCTTTTGTTGGTGCAGAGAAAAAGCATAAAAGCGTACTTCGTTTTTGATACGTCGTAAGATTTGTACGATAGTTTAGTGTAAAGATCGTGTGTGAGTATTAATCTAGAGGTACATCATCAGCCCGTTGCAGTCCACTGCTGGACATAGGTCTCTCCCAAGGTACGCCATAGAGCCCGGTCTGCTACTTTATGCATCCAGTCGCTGCCGGCCCTCTTGTGCAAGTCGTCCGGCATCTGGCTAGAGGACGTCCCACGCTACGTTTGCCAAAACGCGGTCTCCACTCTAATCTAGAGGTACATTAACATAAATAAGGCAGTCTAGACGACTCTAGATTACTAGCTTTAGAATCTATATGTAGCGATAGTGATATTGGTCGGAATTTTTGTTAATCTACGTTTCTAATCGTTGATATGGATGTTGATGTTGATATATAATTGGAGCCTTTCTCTCTGAACAATGAATCATTGTTCAAAAGCGTTGTATTTACGTAGAGGTTCTGTAGAACTAGTTGTATTGTAACCTCTGTGTATGAGACTGTTAAAATACACGTTGAATTAACGAAACAAGCTATATCATGTAAAATATAGGCTATGGTAAATATTAATCTAAGGGTGTTTTTAACCGACTTCATTTGTCTATCAGATCACATACATCGATTTTTATTTTTTATACAGGTATAAGGTAAATAGAGTTGGTTGTCTCTCGCCGGTCGACATCATTATGCCGGCTTCATCGGAACCGCTACGCACGTAGTACGCTAGCCTATTTTGAGTTGATATACGATATTTAAAACTCATAATAGACGTTACTATAGCATATGGTTTTAATTCTATAGACGAGCAAGCCATTCGCTTGATGGTAAGCGATACGCCCGCTCATGGACATTAGCAAAGCCAAACAACACCATGAATTACAAAGCAGTGCTTGGCATTCCACTGCGCTCGCCATCTCGAGACATAAGATGTTAAGTCTCATTATCTCCAGTATTTACTCTGGCTAAAACGTCCTTCAAACTGGAACACAACAATGCATTTACACTGGTGTTTGGCGGCAGAAATAGACATTGCGTTGGTACATATCCAGACCGCCTCTCACTTAAGAGATACCTACTACCAGTGAATTAGTATTTTTGTCTGACAAAAATCTATTGTTCTACGGGTATGACATTCGAAATCGATAAATACGTGGTCTTCAGAGATAATCGCAAGCTTAAGAGGCAATTAGACGAAACTTTGCAAGGCTTGGCTTCAACTGAAGACGAACTTGTAATGGAAAATGAAAACACACGTTCTACGGGAAATTCTACTGGGACGGGAACAAGGATAGTTCGTATACTACTAATTAGATGGTCTGCCATGACCTTAAGTTCTCTTTAAAATGGTTTCTTATACTCGTAGTTCCTTGATAATTTAACTTCGATACGACGGAATCTGAACACTTCAAATATTAAGTAGCAAAGTTAATTGAAAGGAATCTAAAATTTTATTTTATTTGAGGTTTCAATTGAGTGATGTTTCAGAAATATTTTTTTATTATATGAATTTTAATGTGCTTCAGGAATTTGAAGCATTAGATCTTAAAACTAATAAGAGCATATTTTATTCATGATTCTGTAAATAAGAAGTTTCAAGCGAAAACTGTATTAGACGTAGTAGTAGTAAAGTTAATACATTTTATTTATTTATTTAATTTTATTTATTCATTAAAGATTAAATGAAAGTCGATATCTACCCACACATATGTGTCGCGTTTCAGAATCTGTCTGATTGCATAGAAATTTTGGATGATTTCCTATGGTATTTAAAGTTTGCCCACCCGCTTTAGTCATGCGTTGTGCATAGAGCTGCGATCCAAAAATAGTTTTGATGTCAATTTCTACTTATCAACAGCACTAAAACTTTACACTGGAAAATAAATTCATATTCTATTTTAACCCGAATTGAAAGCAAACTTTCGCACCCTTTATTTTTATTATTTTTAACAACGCCTATTCTATTATTTTATATGGAACTAGTTAAAATAAATGCTTTATTTTATTGCTAAAAGTTTTTGTATAGCTCTGGTGACTTGTTGCTATGTTTTCAATCCAAATACTAATCGTTGTTTTCAATATTGCTTCGAGTAATAACGGCCTTTATTTCTTTTTTTTATTGTTTCGCAAACAAGACGAGACACTTGCACTAAACAGATAATATAAATTGTACATGTATATTTTTTGTAATCGATAAAGAGAAACTACCCTATGCCCCTTTCCTCTTCCTATCCTTTTTCCTTCCCAGTCCTCTCCTGATCTGATGGATCTGGTGTTGCCAAACATCCAAACGTTGTGGATGTTCATGGGCAGCAGTGATCACTTACCATCATGTAACCTGCTTGCTCGTTTGCCATAAAAAAAAAACTTGCCATATAAAATTAGAAAGTCGTTTTCGAATCCCAGGATATAATTTCTTGTACAGTTCGCATATTTCTTATAACTCGTATTAGGTATAGTTCGCTTTGAGATTTTATTCTGTTAAATAAATAAGTAAATATACCCAACAGTCACATACATAGTCCACATTAAGATCAATTAAGTCTTGTGTCGTGGGTATCAGGAACTACGAAAGACTTTTCGCTCTCATAAACACCCAGAAGAGAAACAAATACCTGTGGTTCACACAAATGCTTATTTCGGTGCGGGGATCGAACCCATAGCCTCACGTTTCACAGCCGGCGTTTAACCAACTGCGCCACGGAAGATGTCATATTCTCGGTAAATTAAACATGCATTTAGGGTTCTGTCATCTGTGTCTTTCGCAGTCTCTAGTGAACTCCTATAATATTAGAGTATAAATATAGTGTGTAGGTTGTATGCCGATTTTAACGAATTATAGATACCTAGATAGTAGATAGTCACAAAAATCTAAAACCTTAAATTCAATTTTAAATTTATAATTTTGCCCGCAAGGATGTTTCAAATATATTTGATAAAAAACGTTGTATATTTCATGAACTATCTTGTAGTTAAATATCAATTCCAAAAATATTGAACAATTGCAAATAATATTTTATCAAAACGATTGACGGCCTCCGTGGCGCAGTTGGTTAGACGCCGCCTTTGAAACGAGAGGCCGCGGGTACGATCCCCGCATCGAGACAAATGTGATGATGATGTGTGAGGCCCACAAGTATTTGTCTCGGGTCTGGGTGTTTGTGAGACCGAAAAGTCTCTCGTAACTTCTGATACCCACGACACAAGACTTAATTGATCTTAATGTGGGGTCAGGACTATGTATGCGACTGTTGGGTGTATTTATTTATTATATTTTTTTTTCAGTTTAACTCTCATACGGAACCTCGGCGGAACAATTGAAATCACACTCGACCCTTTTTTACTATCCTTTTATTAAACATCACACATATGAAGTTCATCGTACATATGAATCAGACGTTTAAATAAGCAAAAAGCCATTCCCATACAAGAAAGAAAGGAATTTTGTATAATAATTTATTATTAAAAACAGCAGAGGCAACGGACTCTCTATGGTAGAATGAAGTGCTTCAAACATAATAATGCTATGAGACAGTCTACCCACATAAATTGTTTGTTTAATCTTGTCAAACGGTCAAAGAGCATCCCGTGGCTTCATTATTTTATCATTTAACATGACCTTTAAACTTATTGTTATTGTTTTATCCTGGGTCGAATATTTGCAATCTAATGGGAAGTGTAGGTAATATCGCGTAGATATATTAATACGCAACCGGCAGATCTCTTGTCACTTGATTCAATTATAACGATTTGTATTCTTTACACTTCGGTGGTGGTTTTCAGAAGAGACGGATTTTTTTTATTGCATAAGTGCGGCAAACAAGACAACCTGGGTACCTGATGGTAAGCGATCATTGCCGCCCATGAACATCTACAACGCCGGATCATCAGTGTGTTGCCAGCCCAATTAGGATGGGAGCGGAAAGGGAAAAGGATGGGAAGAGGAAAGATTATTGGGCATTTGGCAATCTCACTCACAGAACGAAACGCGACAGCGACAGCTTCACGTTGATTTCCTATGAGACAGTGGTACCGCCGCAGATGAGACTGCCCATTCATGCTGGGTCGTGATAGACAACAGCGCGGCTCTACCCCTTCCAGCAGGAATAGAGATTATCGACCTCTCAATTACTGCCACTTTTGCAAGCTAAGATCATTAATGGAACTTAAAAACTGTTTAAATATTGGTGCTCAGAGAGCCACTTAGGTCGCTAGCTCGGTTTTAGCTCTTTAATTGGATCAGAAAGAAAATAAATATAAATCAAATAATTCATATGAATTTCTTTTTTATTCTCCTTATTTTCCTCACTCCTCTGTTGCTTTTTGTGATTTTCTACATACATAACATAAACTCACGCCTTTTACCCAGCAGGGGTAGGCACAGGTGCTACCAGGTCACCCACCTTTCGCCTTGTCTGTTCCGTCCCACGATGTGATAGGGGGATATCGCCATATCCGGCACAAATTTCTGACTCCGGGCTGATAATTAATAGAAACACCAATATCATTTTGCCCGACTCGGGATTGGAACCCGACACCTCAGCCTTGTAATTGTACCGTAGTAAAACTACGCCACCGAGACAATCATGTTTTTGTTTGTGTTTTTCATCTTTAAGCAGATAAGGTCTATTGCTGAAAACTGTGCTCTTTATTTATTTTCTTATCTACGAGTATGTTATGTGTTTAATCTAATGTACATAATAATAAAGTTAATCCGCTGTCACCTGCCAATAAATAAAGCTCGTTACTGAAAGGCAAAGCTCATATACCTCAGTGAGGTATTTACCTTAAACTTAACCCTAAGTAAAGCTTAACTTAATCCTTAATTCTAACACTAACTGTTTACCATTTTAATAATATGTCACCGAAATCTGTTAAGGGCCCGAGATGTTTGTAAGAACAATGGCCCGAGTAAATTTAATTAAGTTTTGAGCATTAATAAGCTCAATGTTTAGTCACGTAGGCTAGTCGCTCAAAATATTCCATTAGAGTAATAGGAAAGGTATATCAGGTAACATTTGTTGCTATTCTTCACATGTAACTATGTATTTAAATAAATAAATAAACGCAACAGTCACATACATAGTCTTGATCCCGTACTAAGAAGTTAGATCGAGTCTTGTGTCGTATGTATCAGAAGCTACGAGAGACGTTTTGGTCTTAGAAACGCCGAGACTCGAAACAAATACTTGTGGTTCACACAAACATTTGTTTCGATGCGGGGATCGAACCCGCGGCCTCTCGTTCCACTGCCGGCGTTCAACCAATTGCACCAAAAATGCTGTCAAATTTGAAAATATTTAAATAAAATACTTGTATTGTTTGGTAACAAGACACACAAAATACACCATTTATTAATTAATAAATGACAATAATAAAAACATTATCACGGTACAAACACTGAATCCGCGATCGCTTGTCCCTTAAGTGGCTTCCATGTCAATGCACCATGAGGATTGTCTATTAATTTTCTTCCACAGGTCTTCATTCCATACTTACAAGTCATCGACGCAAAGCGATTTTTATGTTACAGGATGTAATCGGTCTTGTTCATAAAAGTTGCAATGTTAGCCAGAATGTAGAGACTAGCAAGTTGTAAACCTGAAGGTAAGTACCCTACACCTACCCAATAGCAACAGATACGACGTTATTCTCAATTTATTAATATTTAATACTCGGTGATGCTAAACTCCGCTATGATCCCGAAACATAAGCGGCCTTATTCATAGACAGATTTAAAACCTATTTTAGTTATCGTATGTTTTGTCTTCTTCGCTCAAACTGAATTCAATTCAATTCAAAAGTCATTCGAAAGGAACAAAACATTCGATAATTAAAACAGGTTTTAAAACTGTCGATGAATAAGGCCGTTAGTGTTTGGTTTTAATGTCCAATAACCACTAGTTACGATTTCTTTCAAATAAAACACAACTGTGCTTTTACTCTGTTACTTGACGGAAGGAATACGAGTACACAAAGTGGTGGCACCGATCATCCCCTTACATAATACGTGTATAAAGAACCTGGTGATGTTTTAATGGAATAATCCCAAAAAAAAACAAATTTGTTTCACAATTTTTATTAAACACTAAGATAAGCTTAAAAGTCGCTAATCTATCGATTGCTATATACCGAGGGTTTAGCTTACAGTAGAAAAATTTCAAAGGCAACAAACCGACAGTAAACCTCGGTTTAGAGCAGCCTCTAGTGCCGACGAATTAATTTAATACTACAGAACATAGTGGTGCACTCGATACTCTATCGATGAAAAGTTTATATTTAAATTGTATAATGTTTCTCTGTTTATAAATACTTGGTAATTAGAAATAACTCATCTATACAATTGAGAGGGTGTACGTCATTGTAACGAGTTATTTCCTTTTTTTTTATTGCGTTGAATGGCGAGACGAGCATGCCATTCGCTCGATGGTAAGCTATACGGCCGCTCATGGACAGTAGCAGAACCAAACAACACCATGAATTACAAGGCAGTGCTTAGTATTCTACTGCGCTCGCCATCCTGAGATATAGTATGTTAATTCTCATTATGTTTAGTAGTTACTGTGGCTACAATATCCTTCAAACCGGAACACAATGGTGCATTTACACTGCTGTTTGGTGGGATCGAATTTATTTTGATTTATACTTAAGAACGTCATCATTAATTCGATTTTATTTCTCGCCTTTGAATCATGTGATCTTCATTGTTCTGGGAATCAATCTATTGTGCCATTTCCGTGTCTCAAAAATATTTTTTTCTTCTGGTAATATTAGTGCAAACTCTTCTTTACTCCTAGTGGTTAATATTTGGGATTTTATACACTGCAGCGGTCATTTACCGCGACAGAAAAAATATTTTTATCAGACGAAAGCTGCGATGACCCCTTCCGATACCTCGGGAAGGTTGTGGTTAAAGATCTTTATTTACTTAAAAGAAATTAACATTTCACTTCATGAGTTATGTACAACATAATAACTAAAGCTAACATCAGAACATTAATCAAACTATAAACGTATTTGTTAATTCTAATTACAAAACAAAGTTGAATACAAACAAAAACAATAGCGTGGGTAGAACTAATAAAAATTGTTAAACAAAAAGAATAATGTTGTATTGGTTCGAAAGTGGCTGCCAGGTCCGTATTTAGTACTTCGATGACAATAGAAAAGTTTTTAATTTATTTTTAAAGACCTCAAAACTATTTGTTGACTTTATTTCTTTGGGTAAATTATTATATATTTGGGCACCTTCGTAACTTTTCATTTTTTGCGTAGTTAGTGCGTGGTGTAAGAAGAATAATATTATTTGCGTTGCGGAGTGAACGTAAGCCCTTTTTAGTTTTGAATGTGATATTTGAAAGAATTCTATTGTCCATTATTTTTCTTATTAAGATATATGTGCTGTATCGATATAATTTATTAACTGACATTAATTTAGTATCCGAGTAGATTTTCTCTGTTGCAGTAAAATAGTCATAGTAGAAAATTAATTTTACTAATTAATTTTGCTTAATTTGTAAGTCTTTTAATAATGTTTTTGAAGCACTACCCCATACTTCTACTAGATATGTAAGGTATGGTTGAACCAATGAGTAATAAATATTGTAACGAACCGGATATGGTATACATCGAACTATTCTATGTAAAACTCCTTGCAGCGATGACAATTTTGTCCTTATTTTATCTATGTGAGCCTTCCAAGTTAAGTTACTATCGAGTATTAATCCTAAATATTTCTCTTCTGTAGACTTTTTTATTTTAATGTTGTTAATTGTCAAGGGAATGTGATCCTGAATCTTTCTGATTTTGGCCTTAAAAATTAAATAACTGGTTTTTAGAATGTTTACTGTGAGCAGGTTATATTGGAACCATTCGTGTGATCTGTTAAGGTCTTCTTGTGCCAAATTAAATAAGTCGTCAAGAGAGTGTCCAAAATAAAATATACAGGTTAGCGAGGTATACTATTGTTGAGATTATACACGCTTCCGAATATTGCGGACGAGCTGGGACAGAAAACCCTACGGTATATTAAAAATTAGGATTAAGGCGGTGTCAACGATATGTTCAAGAATGGCTTTAACATATGTTTTGTGATTGATTAGCAATATCACGTTTCCGCATCCCAATTCAAAATTTAAAGCAAAACTATCGACTTAAAATCCATTGGTGTCGCATCACTACAGCAATCCATGCCAACCATCAAAACATAACCGTAAACACACAAATTCAATACAACAGATCCATTTCAATTTCCATAATCAAACACGATATTCGATGATCGATAGCTTTTGTCGATGTTTGCGTAGGGCAGCACTATCGTATCGTAGCGAACGTGGCCAACCACGCTTAATGGCTATTACTGTGCTAGGATAATTTATTTTAATTGTATACATATTTGTACGGTAGTTTCAAACATCGAATTTTGTCATTATGAGTATTATGCGATATTACTCTGTATTAGTGAGTGCATAAGGGTTATAGTCGTTGGCAGGGTTCCAATCCGATGAATACACAATATCCGCGACTCGTTGCGTTTTTGGAATTCTAATGAGATCACAAATATATCCACGGTAGTGCAGGCAGGAGTGTCATTATTGATACCCCATAGATATTCAAGAATTTCTATGATTTGTGAAGTTCGCCAACCTGCAATAGGCCAGCATGATGGACTATGGCCTAACCCCTCCCTCTCAATCGAATTGTCGATTGTAGTGGAGGCCCGTAACTTACAGTAGGACGTTTCAGGGCTGGATTGTTATTATTTTGCCGCGTCGATTGCCACCCCAAGATATAATTAGGGTAAGCCAGGCACAATTATCAATTCCAGGTAACGCAATATAAAATTATTCAAACTGAGAAACTTATACAAAGTGGGTAAAATTTTCCTTTATACCCGTTTCATAGAAATCTTTGCGGAGCGCTAACTTTAAAAGCTATATTGGTCAGAACCGCAGGTTGTTAGGTTTTAGTAGAAATGAATAAGTTTTAAAGGTTTTTTAGTTAATGGTCTTAAGGGTTTTTTTTTGTGTTTAAAATACCCTTGTACAAAGAAAAGCAAATCAACGAATTATATTTCGACGAATGAAGGTACAGTATATAAGTACAGTCCATGATTTAATAAAAGATGTATAAAGATTATATATGTGTTTTATGTAAGTACATTTTTTTATAACTTATTATGTGTATTATTGCACATGTGTTTACCTTTAAGTGATTTTTGCATTTACTCTTTGATTGTATTACATGTACACTTTATTTTTAAGTCAATGTAAATAATTGTTGGTGAATCTAATAATAAATAAAGATGGAGGAATTCTATGAAAGAATGAAGTTAACTATTACAAGGAATGTCCAATCCATAATTAAAACTACGACGCTAAAGAGGCGAATTATATTTTTCGATCTTACAAAATATGACATTTTGTTTTTTTTCCTGGATTTTTGAGCTAAGCAGCTGCGGAAACCTTTTTGGATGGTAGTAATTTCGCATTTGAATATATCTTTGTTTTAATTATTTTGGTCCATTTGAAGAAAGTATAGTAATGTAGGTATGAATTGTAGCCTTTATTTTTATAGATATCACGAAGCCAATTTATACAGCATGTAATACAAGATTTGCTTTATACAAACTCCCAAAAGTATATTCGAGGAGCACACAAATATTACTCAATTTTATAAAAGTATTTTGGCATTCAAGGCTTTATATTTTTTTATTGATCTATCGGGAGAGATGTGTCTCGGAGACTTCTACGGAATGATACAAAATAGGTAAAAGCCGAAACCTTGACTTAAGCCCCATTTACACGGGGAGAGTTTCTCGCCTCGATGTTACGATTATCGTAAGGATATAAAAAAGTCGCATCGTGTAAACATTTGTCAGAACACGTTTCTCTATGGCGGTTATGTCATGCGATAATTGCATACGATTCTCGCCCCGACAAAATCTGTACGTGTAAATGGGGCTTTATGAAGTACCAAAACATATCTTAGGCTTCGAGGATCTGAAAGGTTTGTAATTTTAGCATCTTTTTACGTGGCTTCACTCAAGAGATTCACTAATAAAGTTACTGCCTTCGTTATTAAAGATTGATATTTTAAAATCTCAGTTCTGAATATCTTTCATTATGGTTCTATTCTTGTTCGGAGTCGTCAAATACTCGATACTTTTAATATCAAAACACCTACTTTCGAAATAATCGCAAACAAATTTCTCCGCGAATTTTCTAATCAATTTCAGATTGATGTCCCAAATATGATATGAGGTGACCTTATCATTCTGCTGGGTACAAATTACAACTTCACATGAAATGGATTTCCTGGCCCGCTATTCGAACCCAGAACTTTACCACTATTTTAGAACTTGAGTTCCTGGTCTAAATTTCAACCCAATAATACAAAAGCCCGGACCTCTCAATACCATGCAGACTTGACCTTCATATTCGCCCCCAAAATCCTTCACATTCACAGACAGATTAAAATGCAACCCCTTGGGAAATCTCCTTTTCTTTTACAACTATAATAGTGCGTGGAACGGCCCAAACGTTTGCTGAAAGCCAAGTGGCCGGCTAAAAATATTAACTTGGGACGGCGGTGTCGCCTGTTGATGTGTAATGGGTTTGAAGATAGTGGTGTGGACTTTGACACTTGGGTAAGGAGATGATACTGTGAATATTGCTCCATTAGGGTTGAGTGCTGATCGGAGTATAAGGATATAATGGTGTGCTATCTATTATGACAGTGGGTCTGAGATCTATTGTTTGAATAAAGAATAATGCTTTCCGCCCGGTGGTCACGAAAGCTGCAAAGTCTTCTGAACTTATAAAGTTACAAATCAATATAAATATTTACAGCCATGTATTTCAAGACTATTATAAAAATTCATAATACGTTAATTAACAATCAATCAATACATCAGCCAAAGGAAGTCTACTGCTGAACATAGGCCTCTCCCAATGATTTCCACAGTGACCTGTTGTAGGCAGCTTGCATCCAGCGACGTCCCGCGACCTTTACCAGGTCGTCTGACCACCTAGTGGGTGGACGTCCCACGCTGCGCTTTCCGCTTTGTGGCCTCCATTCGAACAATTAATTAACAAACCCCGTCTTAAATTAAGTGTGTACACTATAAAATTAAAACAATACACTCAAAACTTACAGCCACAAAACGTTTCTAGTTTCCGCCGAGTAAACGTTCGCAATTCCGTCTGTAATTTTCGTGATTAATTGGACGAAAACAATAAATTACATTGTAATTAGTATGAAATATTGCGTCGACTGGAACGACTAATTTTAAGGCCTTAGTTCTGCCGCTGTAGGCATTAATATTCAGTGTAGTTACGCATTTGTTCCACTACAGGGGTTAATTGATTGGCTGTATTTGAATATGCAAATTGCGAATTTAGTACAATTTAATTTAGATCGAGTAAGGAATACAACACAACATGGGTGTTAAGTTGACAATGGGAGTGGGATTAAATTACGTGGTGTGGTATATGTGGTAGAGCCTCGTTGTCAGTCATGACTCAGCATGAATGGGCAGCTCGTCCGGGTCCATTGTCTCACAGGAAACCGACGAAAAGCTTTGCTGTCGCTTTTCGTTCGGTGAGTGAGATTGCCAGATGCCAAATACCCCTTTTCATCCTTTGCCGAGCAGGAATGCTCGCCTCCTGATTTTGAACCTAGAGCTGTGGGTGGTCATGGGCGGCAGTGATCATTTAAAATTAGATGATGATTGCCGGAAATATGCAATAAAAAATTGCAGAGTTGTTGGTATTAGTTCATGATAATGATTTGATGTCGTCAAAAGAGGTATGAGAGATACATATGTACCTCCCTTGTGTCTCTCATATGCTCTTTTGCGAAAAATCCGCCAAAATGGCGCGTGGGAGACTTCGACTGGGGTAACGCTCGGAACAAAATATAAAGCCCTATCTTTCTCCTTCTCATAAATCCATCCAATGTTGTCCATCCATCCGTCCATCCAAGGTTGTCTGGTAGAGATTGCATTAGTGCGATAAGACCGCCATTTGTACTTTTTATCTCCTTATATTGTTATATTAATTGTGTACAATAAAGGAAAAATAAATAAATAAACAAACAAAGTTTCAAAACAGCATATGCATTGTACAGCTTATTTTTTTATTAAATTTGTTCCGGTATACTCATTAGGTCATAAGAGAACATGGGGAAAAATAAAATGACAGTAATAAATAAAGCAATTATATGCATAAAAGGTAAGTATATAAAAGCTGATCTGCATGAAATCTTCTTTCTAAAATGATAAATCTGGTCCATTTCTACCATCACAGTCGGATGTAAGGTTACCTGAAAAGTCATTGAATTTTGAGATCACCCACCTGACCTACCGATGTGGTATATCCCGTTGCTTTGAGTGTCCTATCTGTTTTTTGTATACAGGATATATCGAAATTGCGACCGAAGACGAAGCCAGGTGGTAGTTTTGTGATTACAGGCACAATGTAACATTTTATTAAAATAGCAAAACCCAAAAAAATATTACTCTACATTGAAGAATTTAGTCCAAGGCATTGTTTGACACTTTTACAATATATTTACGAGGTCAAAATTACTTTTGTATATTGTTTTTTTTTTCAATCAAAATCTCGGTTACAGTTCAAGTTTTCCCAAAGGAACATCTTGGCGCGATGTTCGGCGCAAAGCGGTCTAGAAAGCTTGTAACAATAATATTCACTCATAAAAGTATTTTTACTTAAAAGAATACTTTTAGTAAGCCTGCAAAAAAGAGCAATATAGATTACTTGTCTAATAAGATGAAAAATATGGTTTAATTTCGGAACACATTCCTACTTTGTCAAAACAGTTTGTACTGTATCAGCCCATATACGTCCCACTGCAGGACACGAGCCTCCTCTACAATCGAGAGGGCTTAGGCCACTGGCCACGCTATAATCCACCACGGTCGCCTAATGCAGGTTGGCGGACTTTACATACCATAGAAATTCTTGCAAATCGCAACGGTATGCAGGTTTCCTCACAATGTTTTCCTGCACCGTTGTAGTGCGTGGTAATTGACTATCAATGGAAGACTCCGAAGACAGAGATGTGCTCTGGATTTTGAACCCGCGACCACCGTGAATATGTTTACAGCCGCGTCTGGTCCGTTTACCGCCAGGCCACCTAGTACTTTTTTTAAAACAGATACTTATTCATATTTTATTATAGCGTTATAGACAAAGGGAAGTACTACGACGAAAACTTTATACAATATTTTTCGAATAAAACCTGCGACCTCCTTTGTGTTAGCTTTTAACTCTCTACTAATATAACAAAGCTTATCAGAGTTACAATTTAACATTAAGATGTGCTATATCGGAGTTACCTAGACGATATATGATCGAAATACAGCAATTGTAAATGACAGAAGAATAATTACAAATAAATAATAATAATTAATTGTATGCAATAAAACAAAATTAAATTTGAATAACTGAAAAAACAAACTACATATTTTCATTCACTAAAGACATATTTAAATTTTCGATTTAATATGAATTTAACGACAGTTGTGTTATGTTAAAATCAAGTTATACTTACAAAGTAAGATAAAGAATATACGCATACGTGCCGAAAATCATTGCTCATGTTTTCTTCAACCGAGCAATAAATAAATAAATACATCCGACAGTCACATACATAGTCCTGACCTCACAAAATAAAAAAAATAAAATAAAAACTCACACTAAGATTGAGTTTTGTGTCGTGGGTATCAGGAGCTACGAGAGACTTTTCGGTCTCACTCTATTGTCGACGTGTTTATTACTGAATTATTACCTATATAAAGTTCTATATATTATTATTAATCTATTTTTGTATACAAGTATAATGATAATAACAACGTAATTTATCTATCTGAAACAAAGTGCAGATCATCTGAAATTAAATAGCGTGTGGCGAAATTTGGAACTAACAATCAAATTTTAATAAAATCTATTTAACGCATTTGATATGTTTTCATAATATAAACAACAAGCATTTACTTATATTCGTAATCTAATAGTACTAACACGTGCAATGCAATTAAATGTAAAAAGAGAAAAACTATGCATGTTACTTTGGCAGCGCTATCGGTGACAAAAGATTGTAGACGAACTATGAATAAAGAAAACATGCAGTTATAAGCAGCATCTGTCTGCATTAGTGTTACAAACGACTGGCCCATGAACAACTATATCACTTAGATTTCAAACACTGCTTCTTAAAATGGAAGGGGAAATGGAGGCTAAACGGCGGGAGGAGTAAAGGGATTTCTGGATTGAGAAGAAAATCACACGTTTTGTAAAATATATAAAAACCCCCTAAAAATCTGGTAATTTATGAATCTGTTTTGTATGAAAGTTATAATATAAAAAGAGACATAACATAAAAAAATATATACATATACAAGGAGACATACATAGCTGATAAGTATATAGCTGATAGTCAGACAACGATGTTCCCTCATTCAACTATACTGGGTATATCAAGACTGTTAGCGAAAACGTAGCCAGGTGGTAGTTTTAGTGACTACAGACACGATGTGACTAAAAATTTAGCAAAAAACCGTGACGATTTTTTTGTAATGATTTAAATATCATTGTGTTAAGGACGTAAATACATAGTTTTTGCTAAAATTATAACTTAAAATCTTGCGTACTATAGCGTCTTTAAAAATAACAGAGTGTACATTATTTTTTTAGGAAAATGTATGTATTTACCACCCGAATACGACGATAGGATAAAAATAACAAAAAAAAAATTGTCGCTCTTTTTTGGCAAAAATTTAAGTTGCATTGTGTCTAATCGCAGTAAAACTACCACCTGGCTTCGTTTTCGGTAGCAGTCTTTATATACCCTGTATAGATAAATTCGTTCTCAGCTGAGAAGTACGGCCCGATCGGGGAGCTAAAGTAAAATATGATCGCATCTAAATTATTACGTGTACCTCACATATTTATGAATTCAATAAATCATTATTATCCTATTCACGTGTTATCTAAACTTTTGAGAAAACCATTCTTAACCTACTATGAATACAATTCATGAATGATGCAGAACTAGCCCCATTGAAGTCACAGTACAGTCAAGCCAGTAGCATTTGAGATTCGGCGGGGTGCGGTTGTGTCAATCCGTACAGCGATACGCGAACTGTATAAAAAGTAAATACTGTGCAATACGAGCAGTGTGTGTTGTGTTGTGAGTGTATGATTTTTTTTTTAATTTAAAGTTGTTAAGGTGAGTCTTTGTAGAGTTTGGCGGGATGTGGCTAAGTTTGTAAAAAATATTGTTGATATAAAATAATTGAACATTTTCGTTTTGTTTTTGAGTAAGGCATAAAATATACGTTTTTATAACTGTGTTAATAACTATTGCTATTTTATAAAAATCTTTAAAATTATATGTTAGATTTTTATAATAATTAAGGAGTACCCGCAGAATTGTTTAAAGTAAATAATCGAAGAAAAAGTATATCACAATTAGTTCAATCAAATTTTTGTAACAAAAAGTAGAAATTATAACAATAATGTTCCCTCAGCAATACTTCCTTTTACAATTAGCCTCCCGTTTGGAAATATCATTTGCATATTATTGTGTTTGTTGTTTCCTTCAATATCTCGAAAAGTATTAGACTTTCATATTAAACATTACTTTTAACTTGAGACGCAGTTTACAAAGTCCTCTATACATTTGCATTAGGTATTTCTCTTTAGGCAGTTGTTAAATAAAATTTATGCGTCATTTTAAAAGTAACTAATTACGTTCATTAATATGTAAATCGATTTTGCAAAAGAAAATATTAAAAGTGACTTTAAGTATCTTTAATGAATAATATTACATAACAATTGATAAATAAAATGACTTGTTTTTAAATATGCTCCTATTAATAGGTTCCCTGTAAGAGGTTCAAAATGTAATTCATATTTTTTGGTCACATATTATATACTTATTCTATAAGATATACTTGAACATTACAATTTATTTTTATTTTATTGAGTTTTACATAAAAATAATTTTATAAAGACTGAAGTATTCTACTACCCTGTATAACAATATATTTTTATCGTAAAAACGTCATGAAACTAAACAATATTATGGTTTTTATAATATTTAGATTTTATCACTCAGTCTTTAAGCCTTAAATTACTTGATAACCTTTGGATGGACAATATTAAAAGTAGAATAAAACAGCGCGGTGACTAAATAAGGCAGATTAGGGAAGATATGTTACTTAACCTATTTTTCAATTTATTATATTACTACATATTTTTGTACTTAGTTTCTTTAAAGCTAATATCGGGTTTGCGCATCATGCTCTTGCAAAAATATTAAACTGTGGGTATCCAAAAATATGGTATCAAATGATTTTTTTATATTGAGATTGTAGTACCACTTTATATTATTGACTAAAATCAACAAAAATATAATCTACGATTATAATCATCACACGTAGATGTCAACTGCGGATGTTAATATTGAACAAACATATAGTAACATATCTAATATGCATTTATTAATTTAGAAGTAAAAATATTTAACTTTAATATTGACTGCCTCGGTGGCGTAGTGGGACTACGGTATGATTGCAAAGCTGAGGTCTCGGGTTCGAATCCCAGGTCGGGCAAAGTGATATTGGATTTTTCTATTCATTATTAGCCCGGAGTCAGGAATTTGTGCCCGATATGGCGATAGACTCGCCCCCTATCACATCATGGGACGGAATATACAAGGCGAAACGTGGGTGTTCTGGTAGCACCTCTGCCCACCCCTTCTGGGAAAAAGGCGTGTGTTTATGTATGTATGTAAATATTTAAAATTACCATATGAGTATAAAATTATTAATTGCTTTTGTACTAAACTTATACACACATTTATACTTCACGCGTTTATTCCATAAGGGTAGGCAGAACCTATGAGCCCCCTATCTCGATTCCAACTCATTGTCATACATTTTCGCCGGTTTACGAACTTTAAAAGTGACCCTTGTTTAAGATGTCACCAATTGGGTTGACATAGGTTCAATTGGGCCGACCTCCACCGACTAGTCCATCCACATTTCCCTCGTGTATTTGTTTAGTTCGCCTTTCATCCATCCTCTACATAAAACCATCGTATAATTCCTTTCTCAATTCTTCTAATGGCCTTTTGCAAACCACGCTATTCCGCACTCTATTACACAAAATAACACCTTTTAGCCTGCCTCGACTGCCTCGGTTAGTTGTACAACGCTCGGTTACAACGCTGAGGTTTCGGGTTCGAATCCCGGGCCGGGAAAAGTGATATCAGATTTTTTTATTCATTATCAATTCGGAGTCAGGAATTTGTGCTCGATATGGCGATAGGCTCGCCATCTATCACATCCTGAGACGGAACAGACAAGGCGAGATATGGGTGATCTTGGTAGTAACTAGGAGACCTTCTCCCTACTCCTTCTGGGAAAAAGGCGAGACTTATGTATGTATGTATATACACCTTTTAGCTGAATCTTATGCAGTGGAATGAACACAGATTATATTGTTGATCAGAATTATTCCAGCTCTTATTAATGAAGAAGATTTTATTTGTTTTTGTTGTTCATTATTTAAATATTCGTAGCATGTTTAGTTTTTTTTTGAGAATTGCAAGACTTGACGAATTATTGTTTTTGTTTATATTTTATCTTTCTTATTTTTTGTGTAGATTTATGTTTAAGGTACGATGGGACTGACATGTACTACTTAATTGTGTAAAAGTCCCTTAAAAATAATTTTAATTTAATACAAAAAATAACGTATATTTGATATGCAGGTTTTCTGTGCCATTTAGTGTGTGGTAATTGACTTTCAATGCAAACAATATGGCTTCGAAAAGTCCGTGTGAAAAGTGTGTGGTCCCTGGGATTTACACCCGCGACTACCGAGAGGGCAACCACTTATTACCATATGATTACCATACCTCTATATTTCCATCAGACTACCATTTAATTACAAAGCACGTTACATTCAAATGTTCTCATAACCAACAAATGGATAACCCGAAATTATTTTTTTTATTAAAATCAGGAAATTGAAATCACGCTCCAACCTCCACAGATCAAACGCCACTACATTTGCCGGCCTTGAACCGATCCCGCGTAGTCCTCTAA
This sequence comes from Theretra japonica, assembly GCA_033459515.1. NCBI lineage: Eukaryota > Metazoa > Arthropoda > Insecta > Lepidoptera > Sphingidae > Theretra > Theretra japonica. The sequence goes on from CM065928.1 coordinate 2,529,564, forward strand.
CGTCATTACTATCCTTTAGATCTAACTACATGATCCACATAGGCCTCAGGATCAAACGCGTTGTGGTAAAACTATTACCCTCAGCCTTGAGATAACTCGGTTGACGAGCAAGCGTACTGTGATAAGGATCTCCGCCGGAGTGTGTAGAAAATGTATGGAAGCTTTGACATCGCAGGTGTGTTAGATAAGGCTCTGGAGAATTTTGAATTTTTCGATATTGAGGTGATTTTTTGCAAGTATATGCTGGTCTTGGAATATCTAAGCTTGGAAACTGAAGTAGTTTGGACGAGGTGGGTCATACCTAAATACAAGGATATACAGGGTGTTGTTGATGTATATATGTTACTTTATTTAACCCACATGCTTCTCATCGCCCCAGGTGACATTCTAAAAAATTTAAAAAAATTCGGAGATGATTTTTTGTCAAAAATTGTGATTTTAGTTTACACGATTTTTGCCCACCCATATAGATACGAGTATTTCTACCGCTTAGCTGAACTTCAGTTCGGTTCGGGAACTTACTTGAACAGTAAAGAATCGTACCTATACGGGTTGATAAAAGGCCTTGGAAACTAAATTCGCGATTTTTGACAAACTGCCAAGCTTTTTTATTAAACTTGCTACAATGTTACCTCGCGTTGTTAGGATCATGTGGCTTAAATTAAATACCATATATTAGTATCACCCTGCATATACTTACAGTGAATGTAGTGCGGTCGAGGTAGAGTGTCGATTCTGAGAAACTACGACTGTTTCATTGGATGACGTAATTTTGCCGACATACATAAATTACGGAAATTGTAAGCGATTTTTGTACGCCCTTTTAGGTGTTATAGACATGACGATATATGACAAAGGTGAGGCTTTGTTGGACGCCTCAGAGTCCAGAGAGTAAGGGTACACCGCCTCCGCAGTGTTACCAGTGACTCCGATGACCCCTTTACGTCGCCTTTTACGATGGACAGGGGATACCATGGCGGAAGTCTTACACCTGCGGACCACAGGGCAAACGCGTTTCTTTGCCTGCTACTCGACAATATAGGCATATCTATAAATACATTACGCTCGACTAGAATATCACGCATTTCAATATTTACGTAATACAGATATGTTAATAGGGAAATAAAATATTAAATATGGTAATATTATCCCACACTATTATCCGCTGAAGTAGTCCATTACACAAGAACTATTGCTACTATAAATAAAAGCCACATTGCTCAAGTTTCATAATATCAGGAATAAGTATGTAAAGATGGCACGTTGCGTTTGAAATATCAATAAAATACGTTTTGATTGCTACTTTGCCTGAGTATTTAAAATAACTTGGGATTTTTTTATAGATGTATCAGATTTTCGTCCCAGATTCACGGAACCCTGTTTCTAACTTTAAGGTATTATTTTGCAATTTATTAATAACTGGTCGAATTTATTTTATTATTTTCGGAATTCCTTAATTGTTATTTTTCATCGCTCGGGGCCAGTATCGACAGCCTTCTTGGCGCAGTCGGTTAGACGCCGGCTGTGAAACGCGAGGCCGCGGGTTCGATCCCCGCACCAAAATAAATATTTGTGAGAATCACAGCTATTTGTTTTGGGTCTGGGTGTTTGTGAGACAAAAAGTCCCTCATAGTTCCTGATATCCACGACACAAGACTCGTTCTTAGTGTGGGACCAGGGCTATGTATGTGACTGTTGGGTGTAATTATTTATTTATTTATCATGCTAAAATAACATTATTTTCTTTGCTGTGTTGCTGCTAAAGTGTCTAAATTTCACATTTCGTTAATAATTTGGAAACGAAACAAACCGCCTTTTAGATTTATAACCTTAGTAAGGATCGCCAAAGCCTTGGCGATCCAAGAAACGATTCCAAACACGTTAATGATTGTTAAATGTTAGTTCATTAATAAATTAATGACGTAAGTTAGCATTGTTTTATGAGACGTTAGTGGCGCGGCCCCGACGCTCAGACCGCATAAATAACAAACTCCAAATAAATTCTAGGCTAGCTAGACTAACGTTTTGTCTATGACTTCAAGCAGCAGTATCTAAGTCCTTTTGTTTCGGTTTGATGTTGTAGCCTGTGAAGTTCCTCGGGATCAAATACAGATATCAAGAGACTTAACAGTTAACACCATAAGTCTCAGGACGTCGAGCGGAGTGTAGTGTGATGCAGCGATTAGTAACTATAAGTTCTGAGTGGTGTTGCTTGTTAAATCTTTTCAATACACATTTAACTAAGTTACCAAATTATTATGTTTTTTAAGCAAATAAATATATAATAAATAAATACACCCAACAGTCACATGCATAGTTCTGACCCCACATCAATATCAATGAAGTCTTGTGTCGTGGATATCAGAAACTGAGAGCCACACAAATATTTGTGTTGGTGCGGGGATCGAACCCGCGGCCTCTTGTTTTACGGCCGGCTTCGAACCAACTACGCCACGGAGGCTGTCAAAAGTTTTGTCTAGATTGGTAAATTACTTAATTTTGTATAGATTCCTTTTCTATGTATCATTTAATTAATTATCTATAGCGGTGAAGGAAAATATCGAGAGGAAACCTACCTATCATAGCGATTTATGATATTTTGTATAGTATGTAAAGTCCGCCTACCCGCACTAGGCCAGCGTTGTGGACTACATAGCCTTTTTTTTTTATCAGCCCATATACGTCCCACTGCTGGGCACGGGCCTACTCTACAATCGAGAGAATCGATTGAGAGTGGTTAGGCCATATAGTCCACCACGCTGGCCTAGTGCGGGTTGGCGGACTTACATACCGTAGAAATTCTTTAAAATCGCTACGGTATGCAGGTTTCCTCACGATGTTTTCCTTCACCGTTAAAGTGCGTGGTGATTGACTATCAATACACACATAACTCCGAAAAGTCAAAGGTTTGGGATTTGAACTCGCGACCACCGTGAGCATGTAGGCAGCCGAGTCTGGTCCGTGACCAACAGGCCACCACATAGCCTAACCCCTCTCAATCATACTCTCGATTGTAGAGGAGGCTCGTGCCCTCCAGTGGGACGTATATGGGCTGGGTACAGATGCACTTCAACAACATCAAGGATTGTAGCTTTGCGAATCTCCGAGAATGTCTAACTTATCTTCAACCCGCAACTAAATAAATTAGTAGGTTACTTGGTATAGCATTCAGTGCCGAAGCCTCCATATATGCACATTATTTCCGGCTTTCCTTTTGTAATTTATATATCACGTTAACCTATATAATTTTAATTAACATCTTATATATATAAATCTCGTGACACAATGTTTGTCCTCAATGGACTCCTAAACTACTTAACCGATTATAATAAAATTTGCACACCATGTGCAGTTCGATCCAACTTGAGAGATAGGATAGTTTAAATCTCAAATTATAGTCACAATTTTAATTTATTGCTAATTATTTGTCTGTTATTATTTGACAGTCACAATCATCTGTTAACTCCAAATGATTCTAACAGATGTCGATACCTTTCGACTGGGTTGAGTAAGTAATCAATAGATGGCGCTGCTATGGTAAATCTACGAACGTGTCATATAAGCTACATTTTAACAGTATAATTACCACGTGTTGTTGACGCTATAAAATTAATTAAATTTATTTTAAAGTTTTAGCAGGAATTTTGCAAAGTATTTGTGTTTGCGTATTTTTTTAATGATATTCGTCGTAGTTTCGTGTTTATATAAGGCCTATCTACAAAATAAAAGCAATTCCAAAAAATTGTCAACATGCCTATTTAGGCATTAAGGGATGAAATGGGATAAAGTGGGACGAACGCGATGAGACCGGTAGATGGGAAATAATGGGACGGGATGTAACAGAAAGAAAAGGAGCCAGATGAGATGGGATGGGATACGATAGGAAAAGGGATAGTAGGTACTTAGGTTGAGTTCAGGAGTACAAAAGTTTGAACGGGAATAAGATATTTCTGGTGTGGAGTGGAGTCTAAACATCTTAGCATCCAGGCGAAGCTGGGCCGGGCCGCTAGTATCTATATAAAGCAAAAAATATAAATAAAACAACTATCTAACATCATCTTGATAAATACAACTTTATCAAATAAATATAAACATAAAACGCACTGCAACGCGTTAAACATTCAATGCTAATTGCAAACTGAACGCACGGTGACAGCGCAAAGCGTAACAAAGTACAGCACGTTACAACAGTAGGCGATTCCTAAAGCCATCGGCTGCCTCTTGCCATATACGGCGCGGTATTTGCTGTTGTATATTTTTAGGTCAGAGCTACACGCAAAATTTCACCTTAAACCAGTAGATATAAGGTCCAGAATTATTTCGTAGGTGAAATAAGGGGATTATTGCGATTGATTATGCTGGGTGGCCACGGGATACGTTATGGCTGATATTTGACGGTTGTGCAACGTGCACGAATTATTTGAATAAAAAATAATTCAAAAAAATTATACCGACTTCAAAATTGTAATAAAAAGAGAGAAATAAAACTAATCTTTTAATAAATGTTAAATACCTAAATATTCCATCAATTTTCTGTGCTCGGTGCCAGCCGGCCAGCTATGCCCCGCGGTTTTACCCGCATAGTTCGTAGCGTGATGTTATACCTATAGCTTATAGTGGGCTAGCTGGTACCGACCAAAATCATATTTTGCTTCATAAAAAAAAACAATAAACTTTAGACTAGAGAGACTAGAGAGAAATGCGAGTTGTGAATTATTTCTGACAATAACTTATTTATGTCATACATAACAGATTCCTCTTTAGAAAACAAGACCAAACAAACAATAAACCGAGTATGAAACATTATTCGCGGTGATGATACAGTACGATAATTTCGACAAGACTGCTGTAGCCGAAATAGCTCAGTGGGTGGAGCTTGAGGTCCTTGAGATCTATAGGTACCTGGTTCAAGTCCAGGTTTCGGCTAAACATAACACTATATAAATTTCGGAGCAATTTTTTGTTTTTCTTTTTTGTAAATCTTTTTCAGTAACTAGGTTTTACGTCCAAATATTTCCGAATATTTTAAATGATATTGCGGCAAAATTTTATATTGCGGTTCCGATTTTATTTATACATGTTGGCGTAAATAATTAAAAACACACATTCACTTTTAAAATATGTTACATGCTTAGTATTAATAAACAGATGCTCAATTTACACAAATAAAAATCGCACTGGATATTATATTCAACTTTGTATGACATTTAAGTATCTACCGGGGAACGATGCAGCTGACAATCTTCAATCCTGTAATAAATATTGTCATATTTATGTAACATTTAATGTTTGTTTTGTATGTTAATACCAAAACGTAAAGCACACTATTGTGTTTCGAAATGAATCGGAAATATTAAACCTTATAGTACGCAACGAGAATAGTGGAACGCCGTGCAAGTTAGTAGCAAGTGTATGAGAAAATTAGTATTAATAATAATAAGCAAATATGTCGCTGAATATCAGAATCAGAATCAGAATCAGAAATCATTTATTTGCACAAAATGTACGTACAATCATGAGGTCTTAAATAATACATAAGTAGTTCCAGTACATTTTGCCATGTGGCGTGCAAAAGTTGGTATTTAGTATTTATTGTTCGTAAATAATGGAGTATAATTATAGTCAATTATAACAGCAGATATTTGTGGTAATATAAGCTTCCCATTTGAAAAAGTCACCCTTCGACACTGATAGCATGACTTTTTTTCGATTACCGAAAAAAGTCGTACATTTTTATTATATTTTCGCATCCAAAGTCCTTGTAACGACTATGTTAGCACATAACTTACGTCTGGATATCGAATTCAAATGGAAAGTAGATTTATTGCGGTCCACTTCTTTTATTTAGACCAAAATTAGGACGGAGGGTATCGGCTGGAAATGGGCCTTTTCACAATTCCATTTCGCCTTTTTTCTAAGGAGTAAAGGATTGAATGAGGATTTTGCGTTCCGTTGAGTCGAAATGGTTTGTGCAATTTGGATATTATGCGGTTAAAAGGTTTTGTTGTATTGTAATAAATTATTTTCGTGGATTTTTTACTAGAATTTACCTTTTTGTTTCTGTGCCATCCTTTCAAATATTATAATGATCCGAAGATGTTTTTTTTGTTTGTTACGTTTTCACTGTTTAACCACTCATCCTATTGTCGTGAAATTTTATATACATATCGTCATGGGGATAGAGAAGGACAACGGTTACTATTCATGCAGAAAACAAGGACTGTTCCCGAGGGATGGAAAAATAACTATTAATCTATGGTCTGAAGAAAAAACTATAGACATAAAAACTCTTGCCGCACTAAATAAAATCTGATATCTAGAAAAAACCTTGTTCATAAATTAACTTATGACCAGAGCGTAGCCGCCAAAATATCGAGTAATATTGTATTTCCTTGCGAGGTGTCCGCTTTGCTTTGTCAGAAGTCTAAAATAGGAATGAAAGAGGTGCTTTAACTCAGGAACTTTGAGAGATGTATAAATGTCATATGTTGTATGACCGACCAGCGTCAGACAGGAAATAAGAGCATTTGTATCGTGTAGGGACAGAATGTTGTCCCAAATAATATTACAAGCAAGTTACGTCCACGCTTTGTAGCATATGTAAGTAATAAATATACTTTATTTCTGGAGGACACGGTTTGTAGGTTATTTAAGCTATATATATAGTTTATTACGTCATTACAGCATGGATAAACCCTTGCTCTAGTTTGTTAAAGCTTCTGTACCAATGGTTTAGTCTTACCGGTGTTCACTGTCCATAGAAAATCATTGAGAAACCATAATTTTGATGTTGTTTTTGGTATCTGAGATTATTTTTCAACCAATAGCGTGTGATAGGTAATAGCATTAGCTTGGAATAAACCACTTTATGCAGTCGTGGAAGGAGAATGTCCATTTTACATGAAACTTGGTGTCGGTGCGAAGATTTTTGTCGTTCTATGAAACCTACTTTTTTGTATAGGGAAATATATATTTTCTCAATAAAAATAAACATAATTGCGATCCAAACCCTGAGTGAGCTATTGGAAAAATGAACTTTAAGTCCAATAAAAATTATTTTGTTGTGTTAGCTCTGTGAACAAAAAAATATAACTTTTAATATTTACTTTTTATAAAAATCTGTCGCCCAGGACAAAACAGGAAAACGTTTAAGGACAAAACAAAAAAATGTTATAATGAATTTTAAGCAGTATCAGTATCGGGGTCAACAATATTTTTTACCGATATCATGAATGGGCATTCTCCTTTTATTCATACTAACCCTTATAATTGTATCGCGATTCTGATTCATTCTGTGTATGTCAGTATACTGTCAGGCCGACATAATTGTGGCGACTGACAAGACTTAGTAATCTCGTGTTGGTGGATATTCTAACTGCACTGCACTGCACCGACAGATGTATTTCACTCAAAAAAAAAACTGTTACTTCTGGTAATTCTTGCAAATATTGCAGTAATAACTATGTAATGTACTGTATCTGCGCATATACGTCCTACTTCTGGGCACGAGCCTCCTCTACAATCGGAAATACGATTGAGACGGGTTAGGCTATATAGTCCACCACCTTGGTGTAGTGCGGGTTGGCGAATCAGGTTTCCTCACGATGTTTTCCTTCACCGTTATAATACGTGGTGATAAACTACTAATACACATATGATTTTATTTTTACATATGATTATTTGTTTATTGTTCTGTATGTTTCCCAAATATATATAAAATAAAAAATGACTCCGAAAAGTCAGAGGTGTGCCCTGGGATTTGAACCCGCGACCACCGTGAACATGTAGGCAGCCGCGGCGGCTTAACAACAGGCCACGACGCACTTCGTAATGAGCAAGGTTTTATTTTTTTATTAAAGCTCAAAACAAATAGATCTCCATGTCTGATCAAACATAAAAGCATTGCTACCAGCAAGCCTCAAATAAACATTGACATAGTTGTGTCTTTCCAACCCGTTTAGCAAGCCGGGTACATAAATCTGGCTTGTCGTGTTTCGTATAATCGGCTTATATGCGGTGCGCGGCATATGTTCTCGTATTGGGGCTTTGGCAAAGCCCACGGTGCAACGGGTCAGTGGGTGGATTTAGTATTGTTTTGTGGGCTGTACGGAATATAGGTGGGTGTTTTGGGCTTTGCTTAAATTTTTTTTTTTACAAATATGCACGAGTACTTATATAGAATAGTAATTACCACAACGGTGAAAATATATACAGGATATATCCAGACTGCGACCGAAAACGAAGCCAAGTATTAGTGACTTCAGATACAATGCAACTAAAATGTTCGCAAAAAAAAGCGAATATTTTTGTTGCTTTGTTTTACTTATCGTCGTATTTGGGTAGTAAATACGTCGTGTTCCCAAAATAATAATGTATACCTTTTTATTTTTAAAGATACAATGGTACGCATTATTATTTTAACAAAAACTTGGGATTTAACATCCAAACACGATGATATTTAAAAAATTTGGAAAATAAAAAATCAGTCGCATTTTTGGAAATTTAGTTGCATTATGTCTGTAATCACTAAAACTACTTTATATACTGTATAGTTCGTCGCCTATATTTTAATTTAATGAATTACATTTTAATTTACTTATTTCTGACATACAAAAATTCACCATCTGGAAAGTTAAAATAAGTTACACAAAAATATAAGGAATATTATAAAAGGACCAATTCCGTCTTTAAAAACCCCGAAAAATTTAAAACTCCATTAGTGTCTTGTGTACTAAGTGTCTTGTTACTCGGAAAATAATTTGAAAAGATACAAAGTAAAATATAACATCAATATCAAAGAATATAACCGAGATCGTTAGTTGTAACAGTTGGAATGTTCCATTCACTGATTGTAAAGGACGGAGACCTATTCTAAGATATGACAACCTCTTTGTACAAGTCCGCAAGAAGTACTTCGCTCGGCTTAACTTCAGACTCTCAGAACATCGACGTGGGTAGCAGTTTATAAATAAAATGAATGAACAGAATTTTAGCCAGGTCCTTAATTAATTGTTTTTTTTTAAACTAAGTTTTTCCGTATAAAATATACAGGGGTAGTTTTTTAGATTAAAAGTAGCTTATGCTCTTACACTATACGTATGCGAACGAAGATGATCTGTCGCTTTATTACGAGATTAAAGTGGAACAAACAAATTATTAACATTACTTATGTGGTAGAGCCATGCTGTTGATAGTCATGACTCACCATGAATGGGCAGGCTTGTCCGGGGTGGTACTAATGTCTCACAGGAAATCGACGTGAAGCGATAGCCTTGCTGTTGAGTTACGTTCGGTGATTGAGATTGCCGGATGCCCAATACCCCTTTCCTCTTACCATCCTTTTTCCTTCCCGCTCCCCTCCTGATTTTAAGGGCCGCCGGCAACATATCTATGAACCAAGAGTTGTGGATGGTCACGGCAGAAGTGATCACTTACGGTCTTGTGACCTGGTTACTCGTTTGCCGCAATTCCAATAATAAAAAAAAAACAAAGAAACATAATTAAGTTACCAAACAATATTTTACCACATGCCCTTACCAAAAATGAGCTGGGTTGTTTCACGAACATTAAATTACATCAACTGACAGCCGTCACGAGTCCATAAAGCGACATTAACACTAACACATAAACCTGAAAGCACTTAACAATAAACTATTTTGTCGGCATTAGTAACTGCCATAAAATGAGCGGATTCCTAACTGAAATAAGGAGAGCGCACGCTAACATCCACTCTTCAACTTTTATTCGTGTCGATGTAAGTCGGTCGATGTTTAATTCGCAGTTGTAAAGCTGTATTGCTCTTTTTTTTAATTGCAATAAGCGTATATCCTGTGAACCTTAAGTTAAACGTTTTTTATTGATATTTTTGATGTTTTTCATATAACGGTAAACTTCACTTTCTAGATATTCGAGAATATAGATATGAGCTTATTATCTACCTGTATGGTATGCCTCCTGTGTTATATATACCGTAGAGTGATCGTCGGATTATTGTTATCTCTCTGCCTCTTTGTCTCTATAGGAAGACCTCAGCTATAATCATTACATTAATATTATTGAAATAGCTCTTCATGATTTATTCACTTATTAAAATACCTGTAAATATTGGCTTCTACACCCTCTTAGACTTCAACTAAAATATTATGTATACAATAGATTTAAGTAACAAAAAAACGTAAAATCTAATGACAAAATTGTCGGTCGACTAATAGTCGCTAATATGCGTATGCCGTTAAGAATACGAGAGCCCATGATCCGTTTTACATCAGTATTTAAATGTACCTGTTTATTGCTAATTTTATTGTTTTCCTATAGCGATTTACGTCTTATAGATTTGTTGAGTGGATTAGAACAATTTTGGCGCGCTATTATTCTTCAGTCGATTTGGAAACACGTGGATAATAAAAAGTTTGTTTTAACCTATATCAAGTTCTGATTTTATAAGTATAATAATACCTGGATACAGGTAGCTTCCAACTGATCGATGTTGAGATCATTGGGGAGGTCTATGTTCAGCAGTGGACTTCCTGTGGCTGAAGAAAGAGAGAGAAGTAAAAAATAATATTTGCTGTGTTAACACTAATAAAATTGCAATATGGATAATACTTTCGAATAAATAAAATTCTCATTATTTCGTGATCACAATATGCCATTTTTAGATATTAATTTTAATAGGTAGATGGATTGCAGTTATTTGTTAAATCCTGTAATTTGACATGCCATTATTGAAAACTCTCCTAGCCGCCTTGACTTTACTTATCCAACCAAAGTTACGTAAGGTAACTTAGTAATGGGTGATTATTTAAATCAACAAATTCCTGGCTCCGGGGTGATAGTGAATAGAAAAATCCAATATCACTTTGCCTGACCTGGAATTCGAACCAGAGACCTCAGCTTTGTAATCGTGCCCTATAACACCTACGCCACCAAAGCGGTATATTTAAATCGCCCTATACGTGTTTTTTATTACGCTTTCAAGTACTCGTACTCATTAATTAAGAGGTGTATATAAATATATACAATCCACACACACACAAAGGCAAAAGTCTATTTTCCAGATAAATAGAAACTTCGAGAAACTTTTCACAACGCCCAAATATTTATCAACCTCACAAGTATTAATTATCTCAGTTCCGGTATCGAACCCGCGCCCTCTCGTTTCACACCCGATCCTAAACCAACCGCGATACCAGGGTTATCGCCCTACTTCCACGCTAATAGAAACAGCGGAACTAGAATAAACTAGTTATGTTTACAATTCATTAACAAAATTTCTTTGTTTTTGCCGACCAGCGGTAAACCCCTCGTTGAACTTGAGTTCATCTGATCACTAGTTCCAATGTTTCTGTTTAATGTGCAGTTTGAAAATTTAAACTCTACCGGCCGGTTCTTTTCCCACGGGTCTTGTGGGAGTTTAAACGCAAATATGTCCGAGAAATGTGCTTATATTAAAAATTGAAAAAAGTTTTGCGCTACGTTTATAAAGGGGTTGCCGACTTTGTTTAGGTTTGTATACATTGTAGGGCCTTCGATAGACAGTTTAAATCCTATTTTAGTTATCAAATGCTTTGTCCCTTTCGAACGTATTTTGAATTCAGTCTGAGCGAAGAAGACAAAACATTCGATAACTAAGACAGATTTTAAAATTGTCTATGAATATTCACCCTAATGTTTAGCGGTGACAAGTTTAGTGCAATGCTATGTAGGACATACATATGTACTTACATAGGTGATGTATGTAAATACCTGTGCTACATACATACCTAACTTAATTCCCGGATAGGTAGACATTATGGACCTCCAATTTGCACGAGTGCAATGTTTAGTGATATAAAGTTTTGAGTTATGTTTTTGTTTACTCGCAGACGTGACGCTTCGACGACGTGCAAGTCTGTCTTGTTTTTATTAAAGTATTCTCATTTTCTTATTTACTATTAATGCAATATATTTGTATTCACGTTCCGGTATGATTTAACTCGTGATTTAAGACAGGTCTTCTATTTACGCTCAACTCATTCAGGAAAATATTGGTACTCGTATTGTACCGAACGGTCAATGAGAAGAAAATTCAGGCGTATCATGAGATGTCCAGTATCGACTCTTGCGTTCAGGTAGTTGGGCTAAATGGTTCTAAATGGAATACATATATAAATTTTTTTTTAGGGACGTCGGGGTGGAAACCTAGTGACACCAGCATACTCTATTCTTTCTCTCGGGACACCGGAAGAGTAGCTTAATAGCTTCCGTCTGGTAAAAAACCCTTTCTCATTAAGGTTGATTTTCCTTTATCTTATTTTGAAAGACATTCTCCTTGGTTATAAACATTGGTATGCTTCAAATGTATTTGCATTTTAATAAGAGATCGTTATTATCACACAGCGGAGCATATTGCTGCGTACTTTGCTATACAGTTGATTACATGCACTAAACCCAGTATTGGTGTGGAATTTTTAATAAGCTTGGTTACCGTACCACCACACCGTGGAATTTACTTTAAAAACAAAGGTTTGATAAGAAAATCGCGAGCATAACATGGTAGGACACTTATGCACAAAGTATATGTCGGAAATGAACAAAAATATATATAATTGAGAGCGATGGCCTTATAAATTTATTTATTTATTAGGAAAACAAACAAGTGCACAGATAGGTCACAAGTGAAAATATCTTATGATTGAGTTAGTGTACACTCCAGTACCACCTAGTGGGTGGACGTCCCACGCTGCGCTTTCCGCTTCGTGGCCTCCATTCAAGAACTTTTTGGCCCTTTCGGCCATCAGTTCTCCGTGCTATGTTTCCCGCCCATTGCCACCTGACGAAAAAACGACGACCTGGTAAAGGTCGCGGGACATCGCTGGATGCAGGCTGCCTCCAACAGGTCACTGTGGAAATCATTGGGAGAGGCCTGTGTTCAGCAGTGGACTTCCATTGGCTGATGGATAACACACCACTACGTTTTAACGTATTGCTTAGAGTACATAATAAAACTAATTCATAAAGGTACAGTACAATTTACAATCGCTTTACATGCGTGATATCGAGATGGACAATTCACTAGGATATTTTTGGGTCTATGCACCACTAGTAATAAGTGCGTGGTGGCCTGTTGGTAACGGACCAGACATGGCTGCCTACATGTTTACGGTGGTCGCGGGTTCAAATCCCAGGGCACACCTCTGACTTTTCGGAGTCATGTGTGTATTGATAGTCAATCACCACGCATTTTAACGATACAGGAAAACATCGTAAAAAAACCAGCATGCCATTGCGATTTGTATAAACTATGGTATGTAAAAATCCGCCAACTCGCCCTACGCCAGCGTGGTGGACTATATGGCCTAACCACTCTCAATCGTACTCTCGATTGTAGAGAGGCCCGTGCCCTGCAGTGGGACGTATATGGGCTGATACAGTAGTACTAGTACTACGCACGCCTTTACCTCTTTAAAGTTTTATGGTATGCATTTACTCATAGATAATTACCGCTCGTATTAAGTGTAAAAAAAAATCATCGTACATTACCTAGCTACTATTCTCCACTAGATTTTTGAACAACCTTTACCTGATCGGAAGGATCAACTAAGACTCATTTTTTAAATGTATTTTACAGACATTTTCAAACTTTCTGACAGCATTATAAGCCTCACTACCTCAACTGCCTTGGTGGCGTCGTTGTATCATGATTACAAATTGATTACAAAATTGAAGTCTGGAGTTCGAATCCCGGGTCGGGCAAAAGTGATATTGGATTTTTCTATTCATTATTAGCCCGGAGTCAGGAAATGGTGTCCGATATGGCAATACGCTCGTCCCCTACCACATCATGGGACGGTACACATAAGATGAAATGTAGGGGGCACCACTGCCTTCCCTACAAGGAAAAAGGCGTGATGTTTACGCATATATCTTTTATAAGTCTCAAAACTGATACAATTCTTCCATATTACAATTCTAATCGTGAATTTAGCCTAAGTTAACAGTCGGAGATGTTTGCCCAACGCTCGTAAACGACGCACTGACCTAAAAACGCATACACGCTGTGAAGAAATGAAAATCTGTATTCAATGCTTGAATATGAAAAAACAAAGCTGTGTGTTCGCTTTTTAATACAACAGTAAAGTGCCTGCGCTTCATATTGAAGGGCTAAAAACAAAAACATACATAATCTATAATTTCATTGTGCGCCTTTGTTTAGGACTGATCGTGGAAGAATGTCAACTCGATACCCACAAGACAAATGTTTGCGTTTCAAGTTTTTTATCGGGTATGGGTATTTGTGGGACTGTAAAGCTTCTCGTAGTTTCTAGTATTCATGACACTAGACTTGTATTTTATTGGGCTATGTGTGAATGTCTGTACGACTGGTAATGCGAAACTGTATGTGAATATAATTAATGTTATTATGGCACTAACACCATGTATATATGTGATGAGTTGATGACCAATTAGCGCCGTATTTGTTACTGACTGTACGGGCTTATAGGTTCAATTTTGGAGTCCACAAGTACGCGCGTAGGTGTTGTGTAGCGAGTGTAGCGGAGACGCTACGTCGTAGAGTCTACGCCGTAGACGCTATTTTTGCATAGGTCCAGCAAACGAGCGAACGGGTCACCTGATGGTAAGTGATCACTGCTGCTCATGAACATTCACAACGCTGGATCATGGATATAGTTGTATTTCTACGAGCTTGAATTTTTAGGTGTGTTTTTATGTTTATAGTAGAGGCATGGTATTCAAATTCGCTTGGATACCACAGTGTTATATGGAAAATCAGTCATTACCCACGTAAATCTGACGTGTTTATTGATACTGGTAGATATTCTATCTGTAGTTTAGTGCCTACAATAGTATCGTAGCAAGTTTCTCGAAACTGTACAGAAAAAAAAATCGTAGGAATTATTCTTCTGGTAATTGCATTGTAATTAATTTTATCAGTTTAATTTCCGACATAAAAGTGAACCAAATGTAAATAGGGCCCAGGAGAGGTGTGTTAAGGAAAAAAACCAAATTAATTCTGCCTTACCAATGGTTTCCGCGTGATCGGTCCACGGATCGCCAGATGGTGACAGCCTGACGGATGTCAGTGACCTTTTTAGGGTGAAATTAGCATTCAGTAAATTCCGGAGCCTTTATTAAGTACCCAGAGAGTAACAGATGCCAAATTGTCTCGACTGTGATTATATTGTTACCCTTTGGGGAAATTATTCGTTCCGGAAATTCTTGTTTTACGGTCCTAAAATATTTTAATGATTTACATAATCTTCTTTTTTTGCCCGTCCTTGTTAAACACTTAAGCCTCATTTACACGGGGAGAGTTTCTCGTCTTGAAGATACGATTATCGTAAGGATATAAAAAAGTTGCATCGTGTAAACCTTTGTCAGAACACGATGATCTATGGCGGAACTGTTATGCGATATTCGCATACGATTCTCGCCGCGAGAAACTCTCCCCGTGTAAATGCGGCTTTAATGAAATCGGTGCAATAAATTTTTATATCACATAATTATTTAATATTTAACTTTTAATTTTACAATCGATCTCTCTCAACGCCTCTGCCAGTCCTTTAGAGAAAGTTCCAAGAAAAATCTAGAAATTACTTTTCACAATTCCGATCGCAGCCCTGCGTAGAGGCCTTCAGCCATGTCCGGTGAAAAGCTCTCACCCCTCCCTCTTAGCATAAGTAATACCATCGGACATTATGTCTAGGTCACTGGGTAGTAGTTAGCAGCTCTATTGGTTAGTAGCATGTATAGGTTGTGCATCGTGAGGTCTCGAGTTTGATTTCCTGGTTGGGCAATCTGTTTTTTGTGAGGCTTTTGGTTATGTGGTTTATACGCTCGGCTCAGTGTGGGCTGCATTAGCGGTACTTTAAGCAGGCCACTAAGGAATGAGTTAAGAATTTTCATATTCTTGTAAAGAGCTTACCTGGTTTTCCTTATATATTGAAATTATTGATATTCTACGAATACGTTTCGTGAAAAAGGCTATGATATGTGTCTAGGCTTCTCCTAAACTAGGCTATCTTTCACCTGGAATACTTTTAAATCCATTCCAAATCTTCCATTCGGCATCAGATAAGAATTCCATTCAGTAAGTACATTTTCGCGGATTGTGTTGGCAAGCTACACGACAGTAATCGCAACGTCCTGACCTAGTTGTTGTAAGTAATTGCCGCTTCGTGCGAGAGCCGAGGTTCGTATCCACGTGTGTACACAAATTAAAATTTAAACGATTTTGTAAAAGGTAAGTGAACGCACGGAATGGGGAAATTTAGTTGAGTAAATTAGATGAATAAGTTCACGCCCACGTTCCTGAAGGGGTAGGCCAAGGTACCAATAGCAGCATCCACAGTTTATCAAATTTTCCTACCAAGATATAAAACAGGTTGATTATAGCTGTGCCAAACACGATTTACAGACATACAAAGAATAGGAATTTCAAACAAAAAACTCATCCAAATTGGACAAGAGATTTAAGTTAATCGTGTTTGCTGCCTGCTTATTTGCACATACTGTCGCAAACACAATGAGGCTTGTAATGAATTATAAGGAAGTGAAATGCAAAGAAAGAGAGTTTAATTGCCGTATTCGTGATCGTGGTTGAATTAATTATTGGAAAGATTGTATTTGATTCGCTGGACCACCTCTGAACTCAGTCGCGCCGCGTACAATCTAGGTGGAATATAAGCCTACTGAGTTTGTTTCGCCGGGTCTTATTGGGTAGGACCGTGGCAGATTCGATTGTAGCATTCAGACTATGGTACGTTTTGTAAATGTCTATTGGCCGTTTAATTTTTTTTGTAAGATTAAAAGTGTATGCAGTTACAGCAATTTAAAAAAAATATATTTCATTACTGTAATTAACACAGCATTGGATATCCTTTGGCTGAAGAATAAGTATGCACTGCATAATTAAATTTAATTTATGAAAACTCTACTGTTTTTGTGTTTATGATTCGTATCGCTCGTTTTACAGCTTAATTTAATTAACTATGTTGTATCTTTCAAATTTAACCTAACCTAACACCCAAGTGACGCCATTGGCAGAGAAATTCCTGCAAAATAAACGAGCTTTGAATACGAGTTGTTCGTTGGCGCGTCAGTGGAAATTGTTCTTCTATCAATTTGCATACATTTGTCCATCAGAAGCCGCTGGCCTCGTTCTTTTAACACGTGCAATTCCAATTAAAAATTCACTAGCCTAGAGGCTATTTTACGCGGTTAGCATCAAATTTAAAGTGCTTAATTTAGTATTTTGAATGAAGAGGTATTTTTATTTATAACTACGACACCAACGGTTCAAGTGGTTAACCAGTTGGCAAACTATCATCGCCTCTTCTGAACGTGAAAAAACAATTAAAATTGCGAGTATATCTCCGATTGTTTTTAACATCGTTAATTTTTTTCTTGAGGATCCAACTTGTATTTTTTTTCCAACAATACAGTTATAATCTCCAACTTGTATTTTAAACTTTCAATCATACAGTTTCTAGAAAATTTTGCATAAAACATACGGTTGCAGATTTCCGTCTTTGTGGTGAAGGAATTTTGGTTTAAGCCCTTTTGTACAATATTGACACTGAAAAGCTGGTATTTATTAAATTTATTCTACGTTCCACATTTTCTGAATATATTCTGCTCAAAAAGAGTTTGAAACGTAGAAATCAATCAATGTTACAATGTTTTTTTATTATGTTAACTATCAACCACGAGTTACGGTTGAAAGTTTATACACGACATCAAACCAAAGTTCCTTGAGTTGTGCTTATGACGCGACGTTCAAAAAGCCTTTGAATCTCTATAACCAGTCCTGTACAAACATTACCGACGTAAACACACATATTTTACCCATCTCGGATGTTAAAGGCGGATATTTTTCGCAGTCTGCTACGACAGGACCCTCCTCCTCCCTCTTATGCGATATATTTTCAAGTAATATCACAAAATACTACATTGTTGTGTTGTGAAACAGTTTTCTGGTCCACGTGGTCTATTATTTATATAATATAATACATATTCTGTCATAGCGTAAAAATCAGCTGAGTGGGTCGGCATCATTTTGTCTAATGAATATTATTATATATCTGTTGCCATACTATACACCCTCTGGACGGATTTCAAACCATCAAGTGCAGTGCAGTCATTTTGGTCAGCTAGGGTAATAAACTATATGATTGATGATATTAAGACCCCGGTACATAGTTAGTGAACTGCTATATACAGCTGTATAGAGCCATGCAGCACAGTGGCTCAGTTTTGTCCGTTAACGAACAGAGGTCCTTCGTATTACCTCGCGAAGCATTTATTATATATATAAATACACCCAACAGTCACATACATAGTCCTGACACCACACTAAGATCGAGTCTTGTGTAGTGGGTATCAGAAACTACAAGAGACTTTTCCGTCTTACAAACACTCAAACCTGAAGCAAATATCTGTGGATCACATAAATATTTGTCACGGTGCGGGGTCCGAACCCGCGGCCTCTCGTTTCACGGCCGGCGTCTTACCAACTGTTTCACGAAGGCTGTCATAGGCGTCAAAATAATCACTGTCGAAGTCGCGATTATTTATCTATCTGAAAATAAGGTGTAGATAGACAAAGACAAAGCAATAAACTGTATCGATAACCCAAAAACCATAGTGAATGGTACAATTCATCGTGACCGAACAATGTACGTAAGACTTACACGACGCATTCATATGAACGAGCTGAACAATGGGAGTCTCTATGAAACCACCAACCATGCTGCATCATTCCTTTCAAGTTTCCATTGCGCATGAAAAACCCACAACTTCGCCATCCCGCCACGAACCATTGACCACTGGAATTATCATCTCGCGCCATTGCTCGCTGTTCACAATCGCAGTAGCTTATAGTCGTTGAGGTACAGTAGAGCGGACAAATTGAAAAATCAGAGCGCACTACGCATCTGTTAGTCAGAAAACCAGTAGAGATGCAAGATAGTATGACTGCGTTAGAGTAACAGAGAGAGGAACAAAAATAGCGGTACGTGTTACTGCTCTTTATGGTTACACATTTTGTTTGTGGTGTGCCCTCTAGTATTCTATTTTAATGTCTATAATTTATCATTTTATCATCAGCCATTGTGTACTGGGTCTTTTAGATGATAATACTTGAACCGAAGAATGTGAATTATTATTTCAAAAATTTAGACTATAATAATACGTTGAAATAAGCCCCGAATTGAAGATAAATAAACTTTAAACAAATTTGAATATAAACTACATTTAAATTTGTTTTATATCGAAGCTACGACCATAGCCCACGTACATAATGATTTCAAGAGCATCTAGATGTTGCGAAAACCAGGGCGAACAATATCCCAATGCTTTAGAAGAAAAGGAAAGAACGGAAATTGATTTATTCCACATAATTGTGTTTTATAAGCTTTTAAAATACTTCCTTATTTTGTACCAAGTATTTAGAACGGAACATAATGTTATACCAAGGTCTTGATTTAATTTAAAAATGTTTACAGGTTTTATTATATCTTTATTTTGTATCGATTTCGTACATAGTAATTTTCAACATCGGAATTAGATTGCTTATTGTCCAACACAAATTGATCAAACGTAGAATTATGATATAACACTGTTACAAATACATACAACTTAATTTTAGATTCAGCTGTATAAGTACTGGTTTCAAGGCCTCAAAACTCAAATAAATAAAATCTTATCAAAGAACAGCAGAATATTTATCGCTACAGTCCAATCTCCTTTGTCGGATCATTTTTGTCGGAATCATCGGATATGGAGCCGTAGGCGCTACATAAGACATCATTCAATATTGTCCCATCTCAGATCAAATCACAGGGAATGACATTCGTACAGAATTATTAGATGAATGACGGCCTACAAGGCGCAGTTGGTTAGACGCTGACTGAAACGAGATGCCGCGGGTTCAATCCCCGCAAAGACAAATGTTTGTTTGATCTACGATTTGTTTCGGGTCTGGGTGTTTGTGAGATCGAAAAGTCACTCGGAATAAATAAATAAATACACGCAACAGTCACAAATATAGTCCTGACCCCACACTAATCGAGTCTTGTGTCGTGGGTATCAGAAACCACGAGATACTTTTCAGTCTCACAATCACCCAGATGGTGTCTGAAAATTTCTGATGTCCACGACACAAATGTATCTTGATGTAGGATCAGGACCATGTAGGCGACTGTTGGTTGCTTTTGGTTTATTTATTATCTTCGTGCTAAATGGTTGCTAAGACCCTAGGCCTAAATAATGATAAATCATATTTCAGGGAACATATTGCGAGCAAGCGAGAGCAATTTGTAGAATTATGGTTGCGTCATGTGTTTGCTCAGATATGAAAGGAACAACTAATTTCGACTCACTGTTGATTCATGATGTCAGTCTTAATTTGTTTCTTTAGACGCGCGGAAAATACTTCAATGCGCTGGATTTTAAGCAAGGATTGTACTTCGTACGATCGTATTATCAAGATCGATAAATAACGAGGATATTTTCCTATATTTTTTGTCAAACTTATGCCAGTCGACTGGAAATCACATATAATATACTGCTTAATCCCGAAACGCGAATCATTACTTGTTCCACTATTTTAAAAGTTGTCGCTATAAAGGCTGCCTCATTAGCGTAGTGGTACTACGCTATGATTACAAAGCTGAGGTCTCGGGTTCGAAGCCCGGGTGGGGCAAAGTGATATGGGATTTTTCAATTAATTATCAGCTCGGAGTCAGGAACTTGTGCCCGATATTGCGATAGGCTCGCCTCCATCACATCTTGGACGGTCCACATAAGGTGAAACGTGTTTGTCTTAGTTGTACCTGTGCCTCCCCTTCTGGGAAAATGCGTGATGTTTATGTATGTATGCTACAAGGGTAGGTAGTTATGTCCTCCCAGTATAATATTTATCAATGGAATTCCATGTTAATCGACCAATAGAATACGTTACAGAGATCTTAATACCATTGTCTGGTAAGAAAATAGTATAAATGGGTACGTTTTAAAAACTCAAAGTGTATAAATAAACAGATACCAATATCCAACCACAATTAGATTTTCTATTGTAAATTTAAAACAATAAGCTTCATAACTTAATATTAGTTCAGATGCGGTGTGATGAAATATGGGATAAATTATCACACGCCAACAAGTTAAGATTTAGATCCTAAACAAACATAAGCCGTTAATACGGTTTCGTGTTGAAATATGGCAGTTTTGAAGTATTTGACAAAGTCTACTACGTCATTTATATGTTCTTAGGAATTATCATCAATATCACTATTATTTATCATCCTATATGTCTCACTATTGGTTACTGGCCTTGAGGGTTACTCCATGATCCGAAACGAAGTTTGAATGTTCGAACGTTCGACGTCCGAAATAAGTTATAAGTTATCATACATACATAAACCCACGCCTTTTTTCCAGAAGAGGTAGGCAGAGGTGCAAGACACCCACGTTTTGCCTTGTATTTTCTGTCCCATGATGTGACAGGGGGCGAGCCAATCGCCACATCGGGCACAAATTCCTGACTCCGGGCTGATATTGTATAGAAAAATCCAATATCAGTTGATTAGTAATATAAGTTTTCTACTTCAAAAAATCAATACTATTTTCTATGCCACTTCTCATTCGCTCCACTTAGTCTATGGTTACGACTTACGTTAAAGGACTCGAATAATTCGCGGATTATTTGAACATTCGAACTTCGTTTCGCTTCATAGAATAACCTCTTTTGTACTATACGAGTACAGTTAAGTGATGTGGTCTTCCAAATTGATATAGTGTCAGTTCTCGCTGAAATTCCTATCGAGAATTCTTACGTATTCTGTTTTTTTAAGGTGGCCTTCATTTCAACGTTTTGGCGAGCGATAAACTAAAAATTAAAATATTTTTTTAATGTAAACGGCAATGTAATTAATTGATATAAAGTTAATCGTTGTTGGTTGGTTTTTATTACCGTTTGAAAGACTTCATAGTTATGGGGAGGACTGAGTCATTCGCAAAGTAATTTCAAACAATTACTTAATTACAATGACAACCATCACTATATGCTTAAATACAAAAGAAAAAATTAAGTAAAATCTGTAAAATTCAACTACATAGATAAAATTAGATGATGTGTCTCATAAATGAGAGGCCGCATGGGTAGGTATGACTACAATGTCTATATCTCCTTCAAACACCAGTGTGAATGCACTGTCGTGTTCCAGTTTGAAGAATATTGTAGACAGAGTAACTACTTGACATAACAAAACTTAACATCTTATTTCTCAGGATGGCAGTGGAAGACCAAATATTGCTTTGTAATTCATGGTGATCTTAGTTATTGCTACTGTCCATGAGCAGTCGTATGACTTACCATCAGGCCAATGGCATGCCATCAAAAAAAATAGAAAATAATATGTAACTCAGCAGTCATCGATTAATGAACTGCAGTATAACTCAATTGCCGAATACATTTAAATTATCAGACAATATTATGTCCAAATAATTCTCTGCGGGACATTAAAATGCTAATGAACCATATTTGCAATTAATTATAGGCGAAATGGAAACATGATTTTCAGTGATACCAAAATTAGATGAAAGCGCGAATTCAGATCGTTATATTGTGCAGAGGTTGTACAATTTCTTCAATGTAAACCTTCATATTCATAAACTTGTGATCCCAGCTGTTTGCTGAAGTAAAACCGATTTGCAGTTCGACAGTATGGCAAACATTTACAAGTTACGTTGGATTTTATTAGCTGTGTGGCCGATGCACTATTTATCATAAACAATAAAAAAAATATAAGGACTAATTTTCATCAATATCATAATATAAGAAAAGGGGGTAACTTTGCTAGAAATTACCATTAGAAAGGAAAAAAAAGTCGCAGAAGTTGAAAACAACGTGTAAGCTCTGGAATGAACTCCCTGCATCGGTGTTTCCTGAGCGCTATGACCTGTCCTTCTTCAAACGAGGCTTAAAGAGAGTACTTTCCTTAAGGTAGGCAGCGACTTTGTTGTGCTGGACCCCTGGCATTGCGGAGGTCTATGGGCAGCGGTAGCCGCTTTCCATCAGGCGGGCCGCTAGCTCGTCTGCCTATAACGGCTATAAAAAAAAAAAAAAAACAAATAATTACCACTTCCCTTTGTAGCAATGCGGGATACAAAATAGTTTTTTTTAATGTAAATAAATTAAAATGAGACGGGAGTTCTATATGTAAAGATAACGAGCGATACGACCGCCTTTTGTACTGCTATTTATTAAATCGTTTTTTATTAAGTTGTATCTGGTGTACATGCATAAAGCAGCAGACCGGGCTCTGTGACGTACTTTGTAAGAGGCTTATGTCTAGCAGCAGACTGCAACGGGCTGATGATAATAATGATCTGGCGAACAATAAAGGATTTATATCCTTTATTAATTTATAATAAATAAACAAAAAAATAATATGGAATTGTAAAGAACCGAAAAATAAAGCACTGCAGATAAATATGTACATGTTATAACACGTGCTGTTAATTTTCAATAATTATGATACCAATAAAATTCGACAAGCCCTTTTAGGCTCGAAGGCGTGCCAAATAAATATACATACATACACTCGAAAAACATAACCATCCTTTCGCAGTCGTGTAAAATCATGGGATACCACAAATTTTCTTTCAATAACTGCAAGAGTTTCACTGATATCGGTAAAAGATAATCAATTTACGCGAGGTTCAATACCTTACCACTACAAAAGAAAATCTATTGAAAAATATAATAATAGCAAAGATATGTTATTTAAAAAGGCAAGAATTATCTGAGATCCCGCGTGGAGATACGAATGGGGCTGCTATAGTATGTAACAAAAGGAGCTAAGAATCGCGGAGTCGACAATATGCGGATATGGAAACCACAGCGTTATGCTGATATCACGATTTACATGCCCATACATATTAGCCTTTTATATGTGTATATTTTTCTTATCTAAAAACTGATATTATTTGAATTAAATTGCATATACAATTTCAAAAAGCTTGGCATTGTCGTATAAAGTAATGTTTTAATTAAATAAGTACATCCAACAACTCTATATGTACATAGTCATGACCCCGCGCTAAGATCAAGTCTTTTATCGAGGGTATCAGAAGCTACGAGAGACTTCTCGGTCTTACAAACACCCAGACCCGAGACAAATATTTGTGGGCCTCACAAACATTTGTCTCACAGGCGGCGTCTAACCAACTGCGCCACGAAGGCTGTCTGTTTGGATTGCATTGCCTTTACAATCATTACAATCTGGCGAACTGTAGTTACTACGTCTTATGTACCTAATTATCTGTTTGCGCTAATAAAAAAAAAACCGAGTTTACGGTGCTCGCGGGTTCAAATCCCGGGGCACACCTCTGAATTTTCGAAATCATGTGTGTATTGATAGTCACCACGCACTATAACGGTGAAGGTAAACATCGTTAGGAAACCTGCATACGAGTCGACTTTGCAACTTCCAAATTGCGTGAACTAGGTCAGCATGGTGGTCTGTATGGCCTAACCCCTCTCAATCTTTGTCTTGATTGTAGAGGAGACTCGTGCCCTGCAGTGGGGTGTATATGGGCTGATACAATACAAATAAAAAAACAGGTGTAATTCGACCCCAACCTCATAATAATATGCTCTACATTCATCAATAAGAATGAAATAAATATTATTAACAGAACGTGCATGCGTTTGCACTGCGCTTCCGGCGCATGTGTCGAGCTGTTATTACGCCTTGCTGAATTCAGCCGGAAGCTACGTAACCGACAGACGGACAGTGTCAATATTAATAATATATTGAGACCACGATGCGTATATACTTCGTTACAAAATTCAACATTGCTGTAGGTTCTCCTTGAGGATTAACCTTTAATTCAGATTTTTAACTATTGTTTTTTATCGGAGAGTTTTCCAAAAATATAGAAATTAATAATCGTTGAAAATGAAATAATGGTTTTTTTATTTTTTTTATTCTGGCACGGCATGATGACTGCACTGCACCTGATGTTAAGCGCAAATGCCGTCCAGACAGAGTATCGAATGGCATCAGACGGCGGTCCCATGCCATTCGACACAATTATGCCGGCCTGCTGAGATGCTTCTTCACACTACGGCGGAAGGACCCAGGATTATAGGAAGGAGGGAACACGTGTGACGGCAAACAATTCCACAGCTTCACAGTGCGGCACAAAAAAGTATTTGCGAACTTTTTTGTTCGCGCCAAGATGGTTTAAACCGTCAAGCTGTGGCTTCGCAAGCCAGCACGCATGGTTCTGTTAAGGAAAGGAGAGGAAGGGATCAAACTAAACAATTCCTCAGAGCATTCACCGTGATACAGGCGGTAGAACACGGTTAGAGAGGCAACATCCCTCCGCAACTGTAGCGACTCTAAGTTGCTCGTAACGTCTGCATCATTTACAATGCGGATGGCCCGCCGCTGCAATCCATCCAAGGCATCGAGTAAGTACTGGGCGGATCCATCCCAGAGGTGCGAACAGTATTCCATACCCGGCCGAAACCTGCGCTTTATACAAGCGGTATAGTTGACCGGGCGTGAAAAACCGACGCACCTTGTTCAGGATTCCGACCCTGCGCGATGTGGCAGATATTACGCCCTCGATGTGATTTCTTGGATTTAGATCACAGCGGATATCCACACCAAGGATACTCAGGTCATTCCGCATTGAGAGGGGAATACCCAGAAGATTGGAGAGGGGAGAGAACGGGGATTTTTTGCACGTGAACGCACACACCTGGGTTTTCCTGGCATTGAACTCAACCATATTCCTGGAACCCCATGTAGAAATGAGATCACAGGACCGGTTGCGCTCAATGACAAGATCTTCGCGCCCGCTCACAGTGCCGTCACGGCAACCTGGGGGCCCATAGCAGTATCGCCCATGAACCGTGTTGTCATCTGCATAGCAATGAATGTTGCCGAGCGACAACATATCATTGATATGCAGAATAAACAGGGTGGGGACAGTACCGAGCCCTGTGGAACTCCGGCATTTACCGACATGAGCGCCGAAGCGTGTCCGTCAACGACAACACGCATTCTACGCCCATGCAGAAAGCCAGAAATCCACGAACACAAGTTGCCGGGCAGACCGTATGCCGGAAGCTTGGAGAGAAGACCACGGTGCCAGACCCTATCAAACGCCTTGGCTATGTCGAGGCTCACAGCAAGAGCCTCGCCACGCCGGTCAATCGCTTCACCCCAGCGATGCAGGACAAACGCTAGAAGATCACCCGTTGATCGGTTGTGACGGAAACCGTATTGTCTGTCACTGATCAACGAGTGATCTTCCAGGTAGCGGACCAATAGAGCGTTTATGATCCGCTCCATGACTTTGCACATCACTGAGGTGATAGCGATAGGGCGATAATTGTTAGGGTCTGACCGATCACCCTTTTGGTCGAGATAAGCAGTTGTATCACATCATTTTTTTTATTGCTTAGGCCCGGGAAACGAACAAACATAGGTTTATACCATAAGTCGGGCAATTAAGCAAACAGGTCACCTGATGGTAAGTGATCAGTGCCGCACATGAACATCAACAACGTCTGGACCATGGATGTGTTGCCGGCCCATCAAATTAGGAGAGGCGCGGGAAGGAAAATGATGGGAAGAGGATAGGGCTTTTGGGCATCTGGTAATCTCACTCACTAAAGACACACGTCACGATGTCGCTTTACGCCGATTTCCTGTGAGACAGTGGTACCACCCCGGATGAGCGTGCTCATTCATGCTGACTCATGACTTGCAACAGCGTTGCTCTACCACTTCTATAAACATCGCAGGTTGACAGCGTAGTGCTGCTTTGTGAACTTATACTTGAAAAGTGGGTTACGGTGTGGGAATTAAAATTAATGTTAACTAATATATATTAAATATTTTTTAAGAGTGCGTGGTGGCCTGTTGGTAACGGACCAGACTCGGCTGCCTACATGTTCACGGTGGTCGAGGGTTCAAATCCCAGGGCACACCTCTGACTTTTCGGAGTTATGTGTGTATTGATAGTCAATCACCACGCACTTTAACGGTGAAGGAAAACATCGTGAGGAAACCTGCATACCGTAGCGATTTTAAAGAATTTCTACGGTATGCAAGTCCGCCAACCCGCACTAGGGCAGCGTGGTGGACTATATGGCCTAACCACTCTCAATCGATTCCCTCGATTGTAAAGTAGGCCCGTGCCCAGCAGTGGGACGTATATGGGCTGATAAAAAAAAACAAATCTGTTCTATTGTATAATTTAAGACTTATTATTTGATTATTAATGTACTATGGGTTATTGCCGGAAATAAAAGCATTTTATTTTTATTATTAAGATCCAAATTGCTGCCCAGTTGTTGCACCGAAACATCATTGGCATTGAATTGAATACGAGTATAAAAATAGGAAAAAATTATCTGCAATAAACTCGGTCAAAACGAAAATTCTCAACCAAAAGAAACCCGTGCAATGCAGTTTAAGCAACGAAACGCGACGAAAGTCAAAATACAGCCAAAAACTGAATTACCTTTTGAAAGCCACTTAACACCACTACGAAAACACTAATTCTTAGCACACAGAATTCTGATGCAGCTATCTCTTTGCTCAAAGCAATAACGAACTGAAAATAAAAACAACCAGAAGCTGTGAAAATCCCCAGTTTTTTGCTATATTAGCTGTTTCCCTAATTAAGCTGACGTGGTGCTCGTTACAAAAAAGAAATCGTCGGTGTTTACAAAAGCTTACGAAAATTCCGTTAGCAAAAATACTGTGAGTGAAATGGCTGAAAAATTTATAATGGAACCCGATCTCGCGGACGTCACGCCTGTCTGTCAAATTGTTAATGAGATTGTTTCAGCTTATTTTCTTGAATGGCGTTTAAATACTACAGTTATATCATTATAAAATGTAAGGAAAATAGCCCTTCCAATTATTAAATGTCTAGTTTTTAAATAAACGTTATTGCGTAATCTTAATTTTAAAGTTTAATCTTAATTAAAAAGTTTTACAAAACAGAAGCAGTTGTATATATGTATGTGATTTTGATATTCTGTTACAACTGTATCGTTCGACGTTAAAATATAACCTTCACACCGTCTCGCTATTTCTAATACTATACACTTACCTTCAGAAAAATTGCATTCATTTAACTTACCACAATAAAATTACATTTGAATATCGTACCTAACAACAACAAATTTTACCCAAACCATTGATTTCAGATATCACATAACAAAATTTGAATCACCAAGCAAATTAGCAAAATCAGTGCCGTTCTGAAACGATCGTCAGTACAAATGACTCCGGCCGGCCCGTTCCATGGAAATTTATTTATTTGGGACTGAAAACAAAGTTAATGGTGGGAAACAAAAGACGGAAATAAACAGGTTTAAATTTCCCCCAACAAGGAAGAATAATTTGACTCAATTTACCTATTTTGTAGGAAGGAATGCAAATTATTGTTGATGATAACGCAATTGATTGACAAAGGAAGGGTGAAGATAAATAGGTTTTGAGAAGTGTATAATATTAAAATGCCGTAATGCCGTATTCATAGACAGTTTTAAGACCTATTTCAGCTATTGAATGTTTTGTCCTTTTCGAACGACTTTTGAATTCAGTTTGAGCAAAGAAGACAGAACATTCAATAACTAAAATTGGTTTTGAAACTGTCTATGAATAACGCCCTAAGTCTAACACTAAGATTTTTCCAACATTAGCAAAATGTACTTTGTAAGTTACCGTAGGTGTTTTATTTACAGCCGATGGAGCCACAAATCTTCGGCTGACGCGGACCATTCTTCACGTGTTTCGGCCATTCATTCTCGTCGTATGGCTATTAATTCACCAACATCTAGCGTTTGATTCGTATTTTTGTTGCTAATGTTACTCCTTCATATGAAATGATGGCTATATACGAGTACGATCGTTTTTCCGAAGTGTTGGTTTTTAAATGATAGTTTAAAAGATTTTAAAAAGACAATTTGAATGAAGAATATCTTGATATTAGTTGACTTGGCTTGGTATTCCCTATGTGCTATCTCCGGCAGCGATTGGATGCACAGCAGCAGACCGGGCTCTGTGGCGTATCTTAAGAGAGGCCTATATCCAGCAGTGGACTGTAACGGGCTGATGATTATGATGATGTGCTATTTCTGCATAGAAAACGAAAATGGTCATTCAAAGCCGTCATGAAATTTTAAGGTGTTACGTTTTGCGCGGTGAGTGAGATTGCCGAAGACCTCGGATGTATGATTGGTAGGATATTTGTATCAGCTCGGATAAGACTGAATGCACCACACTCAACATGAATGTAGCTGAAGCTTCATGTCGCCAAAAACCAGTCTAGATGGCGCAACATCGTGCGCGAAGGATAGTTTTCCTGATGACTCACGACCAGCAGCATTGGAGAATCACGCAAGGAGGAGGAGAGGATAAAACGCAAGAGTGTCTTGTATCGATTTGAAACTCCAGCTCCTATGTAAATGCGATTTAGGATAGAATGCAATGATTATGTCCACTGACGAAAAGTCTGTCTTTATAGCAGATAGATTATCTATGCATAGTATATAAATACTCAGCATGTCGCCATCTGCTGGTTTGCACAGTACTATAGTTAGTACCAATGTCACTAGCAGTTTTGTCGTGCCAGAATAAAAAATCTTGATAGCTTGGCAGAATTGCGCAGCCTTTTATTTTTATATAATAAAAAATAATTGTTCTACGGCAGATAAAACTTCAAAAAGGTGTGAGAAACAATAAAATAAAAACTAAAAATAAGTGAAACATTGGTGAAACGTAGACGCGTTTGTGTTTGCTAGCTCAAGCAAATACGGACTTTAATATGATACAAATAGAATATTATTTGGAAAATCGCTGTTGAGTCGTCACAGAACAAAACATTTCTACTTTTGTGTAGGTGAAAAAAATATGAGTGTTTTGTGGTTTTCATCAAGATTTGCGAATTGGAAGCATTGTAAAAACTGTCTTCTGATTGGTTTCCGTTTTTGTTGTATATCGAGGATATTGATTTTTTTTCCTCACACTAACGCAAACCATTGCTTTTTATTTCAAGCTTATTCAACAATATCCTATTAATAACATGAGAGATATAATTTTCCACGCAGTCCTGTGTCTATTGGGTTACGTTTATGTTATCTATAAGTTTTATTAACAGCTGGAACCATTACAATTAGTTTGTTATGCCCGTCCAGGGAAAATCCGCTAATGACAATGGCAGTGCACTAAGTAGATTATAAATCGA
The DNA here is from genome assembly GCA_033459515.1 of Theretra japonica. NCBI lineage: Eukaryota > Metazoa > Arthropoda > Insecta > Lepidoptera > Sphingidae > Theretra > Theretra japonica. The sequence goes on from CM065928.1 coordinate 2,559,849, forward strand.
TTAGATACAGTTATTTCTCGCCGAGACGATAAAATTAATTATACGCGACTGCTCGAAATAGATGAAACTTCTTGCCCTGCCGACCTTCGATAAGAGCTTATTTCCACCTTAAAGGCTGGTAACGCATTACTTGTCCTGTGGTGTTGCATATGTTTATGGGTGGCGGTGATCGCTTACCATCAGGACGTATGCTAATTTCCTATAATATAGCTATAAAAAACAGTCTGCCTCGGTGGCGCAGTTGTACTATTGTATGATTGCCAAGCTGAGGTCTCGGTTTCGGATCCAGGGTCGGGCAAAGTGATATTGGATTTTTCTATTCATTATCAGCCCGGAGTTAGGAACTTGTGCCCGATATGACGATAGATTCGCCCCCTATCACATCGTGGGACGGAATATACAAGGCGAAACGTGGGTGTCCCTTCTGGCAAAAAGGCGTGAGTTTAAGTATGTACATGTATCTATTTGTATGTAAAAAAATAGTCTAAACCCAAAACGAGGCATTGCATGACCGGGCTTTCTACCATCATCTGCGGTGGTCACTTTACGGATCCAAATATGCAACCACCACAGTACGTTCTTAAAAATTCCGTTTTAAACAGAAGCTACATCAAAGCATATTTTGGCACGACGATACCAATACGCCTGATGAATGTGCTAAACATCCCTGCAGTCATCTCTTTGCACTCCATACATGAGACTCATTCATTCCGCATTCGCTGCATAAAATATTCAAATGCGCTCCATTGCTGTGAACGTGCTGCCCCGGATATTAATATTGATGGCTATTTAATTTAACGTGTTTCGGTGAATATCGGACCTCGTTTTTTATGTCAGTTTTTGTAGGCAGTCTATCATTGAGTTCTATATTCACAGCGTACTGCGTAGATTCCAGAATTTTCCAAGGTTTTGATATTATGATTATTTTCTTTTTTCACTTCAGCCACACGAAGTTCTCTGCGGAACTTAGACCTTCTGTAAGGATTACATCTAGAAAGTTCCTTCAACCTTAGCTAGGTCGTCTGTGAACCTTGTAGGCGGACGTTCGAAGCTTAGCTTGCTAAAGTTTCCACGCAAAAGCTTTATGAAAACTTTATTTTACAATTATTATGTTTAACGTTAAAACCAATTTAGTAACTCGTAATGAAGGGCTCGTTTTTCTCCTTGCTAATATATTAGTATGATCTAATACCTCTATTTGCTAGAAGAATCATACTATATTAACGTCATAGTACCGATGGGTAGGCTCGGTACCATTGTCTTATAGAAAATCGAGATGAAGTTATAGTTTCATTGTTGCGTTTCGTTCATTAAGCGACATTGCAGATATCCCAAATATGCATATTGCCCCCTGATCGCGACCATTGTACACGATGGAATACTTGACAGCCTCCGTGGCGCAGTTGGTTAGACGCCGACTGTGAAACTAAAGGCCACAAATTCGATCCACGCACCGATAGAAATGTTTGTGTGATCCAATGATATTTGTTTCGAGTCTGGGCGTTTGTGGGACCGAAAAGTATCTCGTAGTTCCTGATACCCACGACACAAGACTCGATCTTAGTGTGGGGTCAGGACTATGTATGTGACTGTTGGGTATATTTATTTATTTGCCCATACCTTACCGTGCTTATATGAAATACAATATATGTAAGTAGAAATTTACCAAAACACTAAAGCAAACAAAGTAATTAAGGCACACAACATTATTTTGAGGTAAGCACCAGTTTTTCTGACCAGTATCGAGGCTCGGCAGGTCGTTTGGGCATTTTGTTATTTTTTACTGAGCTTCTCGGAGGCTGGTCGAGGCGATTAGTGTTTATAGCCCTTTTTGTACTGCGGAACGGAATCGTTGTTTACCTTCAGTACTGAAGCTCCATAATGTGTGAATTATTTTTTGTCTTATCGACCCTAGTTATGTGGTAAAGTTGGTATTTGGGATATAAGTGACAAATTAATAAACTAACTGGATTTTTTAGTAGTCGTCTCGTTGTTCCTGCATTAATATTACTGAATAATCCGAATAATCGACAATCTAAAGTCTGTTATTTATATAATTTTCTCCCAGACAAAGCCGATGCAAGTTGCTAATAAATAAAATATAATTTATCTTCATCTACATTTTATTTGTTTATTTTATTTCATTTTGGTGGCTCAAAGCTATCAATAGTTAACAAACATAATATATTAAATCACAAATTATATTGTCCCTACATCGATCTCCCAAATAATTGCATCAACGTATTCCTTCGTCTTTTAATAATTATGTGGGTCAGATTAATGAACTTTGTAATCGATAGTCACATGAAAATATATATTGGGAATATATAGATATATGCAAGCACTCTAGTATTTAAACCAGTCTATGTGACTCTCTTGTAAAAAACGAAGATACTGCAATAAATCGTCGCTTCACGAACCCTGGACTTCTCATTCTGCAACCCGAACATAATCCTCCACCAACATACAAAACACGCATATACTTACATCAAGATAGCCAAAGTATACAAAACATACGAGCAATCTAAAAATAAACATGCCTTGTACTTACCTGCCTCGGGGGCGTAGTGGTACTACGGTACGATTGCAAAGCTGAGGTCAAGGGTTCGAATCCCAGGTCGGGCAAAGTGATATTGGATTTTTCGATTCACTATAGCCTGGAGTCAGGAATTTGTGCCCGATATGGCGATAGGCTCGCCCCCTATCACATCGTGGGACGGAATATACAAGGCGAAACGCGGGTGTTCTGGTAGCACCTCTGCCTACCCCTTCTGGGAAAAAGGCGTGTGTTTATGTATGTAAGTATGTATGTTGGACTTATCAAAATGCATAAATAAGAATACAGTATTTGTATACTCAAGATACATCTAGATATGTTTTTACATATCACTGCCAAGCCCTTTACAAGGCACTGCTCTCAACTCGGCTTACCTCAGTATATCTGCGGAAACGCACGGAGGGCTCAAAGGACCGTGTTCCCGACCGAGATAATCACAAACCTTCCAGATAAAGAGTTTTACATCGAAGCCTTGGAGAAGGGTTTTCCGATGGTATTGTATAGATTTATGCATGTTATGTAAGTTGGTATTATATGGTTCAGTGAATAAAAAAAGTGATGCCGTCACGTCGTAAAAAATGTTTAGAATTTTGTTAATGATAGTTATTATGAATACTGTAAACTTCGTAGATAAAACAGCGGTGCTCAACTATTTCGGGAATAATTTTGTAAAACAATTTTTCATATAACTGCTAATTTTTTTTATTATTTGGTTGACAAAACTGATGTACAATTAACAAAAATATAACAATATTTTACTTAATATTACCTCTTAGCCTAATTGACATCTACTTGGAGTGAACCCAGCATGCCTAGGAAAGATTTCCGCGTGGTATATCATATTGTGCTTCTTTAACATAATATTTAAATCAATGTTCTTTAATTATGCTTAAAAAATGAAACAAACAGAAAAAAGAGAATTAATCATATATATAAAACAGATCATCATAAAACATGCCTTATTTGTTATTTTTTTAGCTGGATTCTATTTGCGGTCACCGAACCATTTTAATGGCCTCATAATTTATCATAGTCTATAGTAATTCGAGTTTTTTTTAAATGTATGCTTTGGTTACTACACTGAATACCAATTTTATTCATCATATTTAAAAAAAAACTCTACGTAAGCACTCTACGTATGTACGTCGAATTATTTAAGAACGAATACATAAGGTATATGTAAGTACTAAGAATATAAATAGCCGTACAGATGTCCATAAATCTAAATGCAACGAAAAACCAATATCACTAGACGACAAACAAAGGGCTTGGGAATGAAAGGATGACTTGTTCAAGATATATTAAATCGAGCCAAGTAGACGGATTTGAGAGCAACGCAAATACTAAGCGACTAACATCCCTTTGAAATTTACATAGAACTCCCAACTTTATAGTTTCGTGAAGTTTGTCATCGATAGCACCTGATCGCTTCTGGTTAGTAATTCTAATTCTCTTTGTTGAACAGATTGCCTGAAGGTATTTGATTATCGCTTTCAAATATACATTGGGTCGTAGTTATTGGCCTTTTAAAATGAGAAGGGAAATAATAATAATAAATAAATAAATACACCCAACAGTCACATATATAGTCCTGACCCCACATTAATTCGAGTTGTGTCGTGGGTATCAGAAGCTACGAGAGACTTTTCGGTCCCACAAACACCCAGACCCTCTCAAACATTTGTGCTGGTGCGGGGATCGAACCCGCGGCCATTTTTTCACAGTCGGCGTCTAACCAACTACGCCATGGAAGCTGTCAGATAATCAAAGGTAATGGGAAATATAATAGAATAATTACAACGTGGTTTCATCATTTTTAAGGTATATAATTTTACATAGGCGTCACTTTTTTCTACTAAAGGAATACCACAAAGAAAGCACTTTGACTCTCTAAAGGAGAAAACTGTTGTACTGTATACATTCATACACAAACGCATGCGTTTTTCCCAAAAGGGGTAGGCATAGGTTCTCCTGGTAGTAACAAGAACACCCACGTTTCGCCTTGTCTGTTCCGTCCCAAGATGTGGTAGGGGGTGAGCTTATAGCCATATCGGACACAAATTTCTGATATTTAATAGAAAAATCCAATATCACTTTGCCTGACCAAGGATTCGAAACTGAGACCTTAGCTTTGTAAACATACCCTAGTACAATTATGCTACCGAGGCAGTCAAAAACTTTTGTCATTAAAAATAAACCCAGTTACATTCAAATTATTACAACTGTAATCCAGCACTCAATCTTTTTCAAAACACATGCCACGCAAAAACAACCCATATTCTCTAAACAAAGGCACAAAAAGTGCTTTCAACTCTCCGACATTTACACCTAACTTACTTAACAACACTCGTCGCAGTGAGGTTTAAATTAGCCGTGCCTTTGTATTGATGTGCTATTTATGCATTCCAACAAGAGACACAGACAATCTGTGTTCCACGTCACGTCGCAGATTACGTGCTTTTGTCAGCTGGAGTGTTTTGCGTGTATCTTGCAGTGTCAGTTTTTCGGACGCGCTGTTTCCGTGTTTTCCGGATGATTCATATTTCTATTTTGTGAAATGTCTTTGTTTTCTGTGGGAAGTATTCGTCTGAAATAGGGCACGTAAATGAAGTATTTTTAAGTCTGCGTTTTTTATAGTAATTTGTCACAAATTATTTTAATAGTAGTAGAACCACGCTCTTGACTGTCATGACTCAGCATGAATGGGCAGGCTCGTCCGAGGCGGTACCGCTGTCTCACAGGAGACCGACGTAAAGCGACAGGTTTAGTGTCGCGTTTCGTTCGGTGAATGACAATGCCGGATGCCCAAGACCCCTTTCTTCTTCCCATCCTTTTTCTTCCCGCTCCCCTCCCGATTTGATAGGCCGGCAACACATCTATAATCCAAGCGTTGTAGATGTTCATGGTCGGCAGTGATCACTTACCATCAGGTGACTTGTTTGCTCGATTGTCCGACCTATGGTATAAAAGAAGAAATATTTGCTGAAATAATTTTTACCAAGTCGTTATTTCCGTAAATTGTACTGTACTGTGTAAGCCCAGAATTTCCCATTGTTGAGCATGGGGCTCCTCTAAAACCGAAATTTCGATTGACTGGGATGTTGTTCTGTGTATTTATTTAGCTCAATGACTACAACATGTCACAGCTAAGAGATAAAGGAACATCTATCGAGGGATGCGAATTATATTATTATATTGTGCATGGATCGTAATAGAGGCTTTTATATCTTGTGTACCGTGAACGCAATCCCGGAAAATGAGGATATCTTACCATCAACATATATTTTCTCTTTATTCCACATGCTAAGATACAACCTTTATATAATTTTTGGTAATGTGTTCATCGCTGATAACGGAAATTTAAATTATGTTATCGGAGAAATTATTTTATTGACATAGAACTTATCAATTTCTTAATTTTTTGTTTGTCTAAATTAAAAGAGTCACAGCAGGGCTTTACCATTTCATAATATTATACTAGTCAGTTCGGAATGCATGATAATCACAAACGCGGTTCTAGGTATATTTTCCAAATCGAGCAATCCAATTTGTGTAAGGTTTTACGGGTTAAGAAATTGATTTAACTAGAACTGGAATGAATCTTCGGCATTGCATTAGGGCCTAGGTTTGAACGAACCGAAATAAGAACACACGAACCTAGGTTCGTTCTCTACCACATCTTGAGGAAAATGCTCTGTAAAATATAAGCGCCAACAGCCTTCAGCTTACCCCTCGAGAATAAAAGCATGAGCGTAATTTTTGTTAACATAATTCCCCAGAGGTTTTTCACACCATATATATTGTCTGACACGCGGTTCATAAAGGATCTGAAGCGTCAGCTAACAATTTAACGGAGGTAAATCGTGTTAAACGCTGGTTTTCGTGTAATGAGTTTTATTTTACTGTTTTTTGTGCCTTTTTACTTTAGAATATGAGTTGCTTTATAACTTGGCTGTTATTTATGGAAATTAAATATGCAGTTATATAATATGCAATTGATATTGGTATTGCGTATAACTCGTCAACTGTAAAATCCTGGATTCGATGTCTCGATCGAACAATTGACTTTGTGCTTTATTTATTTATTTATTAAGGTTCATTAACAGAAATTACAAAAACTTAATACTAATAACGAATTACATTTATGACATTTTCAATTTTTTCTTTTTTTTTCGATTTCACAATTCTGAGTAGATCCAGGAACTGAAAAACCGATTTAAGCCTAGTACGTCAAGGTTTACAACTAAATTACGTTCCTGAAGTATTACTGAAGCAACTTGTAATACAAACAAATACATAAATGGTATATAGAATAACTGACCCAATTTACATACTGCCCTTATCCCTTAGGGTCAATTAAACCTCGCCAGCCTAACGGTTTGGCCGTTGAGGGCTCTTAACCTAGTAGGCCTTCAAAATTTATTTAACTGCGATATGTTTAGCTTACTATCCTAGTAACCTCAGATTATAAAGATAAACTTTTAAAATGGATTATAGTATACTAGCGGCCGGTCACAGCTTCGCCTGGGTGCAGATGTTTTTTTGATTCCACTCCGCACCAGATACATGTTATTTTTCGTACAAACTCGGACATCCTGAATATGTATTATACATATAAACCTTCCTCTTGAATCACTCTATCTATAAAAAAAACTGCATTGAAATCCGTTGCGTAGTTTTAAAGATCTAAGCATACATAGGGACAGATAGACGGCGGGAAGCGACTTTGTTTTATATGTAGTGATGCGTTATGTATTATATTAATAAACACAAGTCTGTGTCCCAGCGAGACAGTCAGAACCAATTATTTTGCCTTTAATTGTATGCTCGGGAAAGAATATTTTTATAGATGAAAAGAAGAAAGATATCTGTATGTTCTTTTTTGTAACCCTAAAAACATGTATGCGAAGTTTCGTGATGTTTAATTGAGTAGTCAAGGCGTGAATGTGGAACAAAGACATTCATATTTATAATATTAGGGTTATATAAACTCTTCTTAAACAATTTTTTACACGTTGTACATACATAAACTCACGCCTTTTCCCAGAAGGGGTAGGCAGAGGCGCCACTATGACAGCCACATATCGCTTTGTATGTTCCGTCCTACGATATAATAGGGACCATGTCGGGCACAAATTTCTGACTCCGGGCTGATAATGAATAGAAAAATCCAATATCACTCTGCCCGACCCAGGATTCGAACCCGAGATCTTAGCTTTGCAATCATACCGTAGTACAACTGCGCCACCGAGGCAGTTGTAAACTTATTATTTTATTAGTACTTATTTCTTCTCTATACCTTCTAAATATTAATCAACATTTTTTTACATCACGTCTAAAATTCAGTACGGTATCTTTGACACATAATTTGCGCTCCTGTTTTACTGTGTTTTAGACTACGCAGCGCATTCGCGTGGAATAATAAAATCTCGAGATACACATCTTGAAATGAAATGTCGCGAAAGTGTGTTTGCAAACTAATTTAAAGTGTTTGCAAGTAAACGACTCTTCTGTTGTTTTTATAGCCCTTGAGTTTATACGGGCGGCTGCCAGTGCTGACCAAATTTACCGATTTTGTATGTAAATGTAAGAAAGAATTTTACGTTTATTTCAGTACTTCATCAGTTCAGATTGTGAAACTTGAAATGCCTACGGAAGATACTTTTGCAAGGAGGACCATGGAATATGGAATAGCTTTGGAAATTTGGGACATAAAAAATATCGGATAATTTTTTTGTGACCCAAATATACTTATTTCGGATCTCTAGGTGTTTGTGAGATTGTAACGTTTCTTGTAGTTTCTGATACCTACACTAGACTATAGCCTCATTTACACGGGGAGAGTTTCTCGCCTCAAAGATACGATTATCGGAAGGATATAAAAAAGTTGCATCGTGTAATCATTTGTCAAAACATGACATAACCGTCGTACATTATATACGGCGGTTATGTCATGCGATAATCGCATACGATTCTCGCCGCGAGAAACTCTCCCCGTGTAAATGGCGTTTGACATACTATAGAGATAGAGCTACGTGCGTGGTTTTATGTATTGTTTTATTATATTCATACATACATTACAGTTGTTTGTCATGTTATTTGAGATCCAAAAAATAGTAACATTTTGCTTGAAAACAAATATTATACATAAACAAACCCAATGACCTGTCAAATATAACACGAAATAAAATCGTGAAACAAAATCGTAAAAATTGGTAAATTCTGATCTTTTTCCACATTGATGTCTTTTGAAATCAGATTCACAATGGCCATTCTATACCACCGTCTAATTTTACATTTGCACGAAAAGGGACGAATTGCCTACCCTTTTCTCGCTCCGGGCCAAAGGTCCGATTTGTCCTTAAAAGCAACCGCTCGTGATTTCATTGACATTTCATCTAGATTTAATTTTGGTAATAAATCTTTCCGTTGTGAGTTTTTGAAGAGGCTATTTCTTTTTTTTTGTGATTAGTACAAATTGTTATAAAATAGTGAAAAAAGCATCGTGGGGCAACCCGATAAAGATTTTAGGACGATTTTATTTGAAATGTGAAGTCTGCCAACTCGCACTAGGCTAGCGTGGTGGACCACCACCTAGGCCATCTCAATCAAACTCTTGATTGGGGAGGAGTCCCGTTCTTACCAATTGGCATATAGGATTTGTTTACGGAAGGTACAGTAAAATTATCAAATAATACGCGTCAAAACATATAAAACACAATTAAAGAAAAAAACATACAAAACAGTTTCAATTCTTACAATCCATTTCCAATTTGGCCTTCATGAAGGGTACAATATCAAAAGCAAAAAATAAATGTGCTCAAACATGAAAATAACCGGTGACAACGCTTCAAAGGACACCATCAATACTTACCCGTGTTTATTGTCGTATGAAATGCGAATTTTTAACGGCGAAAATTGTTCGCGCCAATAAATGACGGATTATAATATTTTCGAGCTATTGAAGCGAAAAATTAAAATCTCGTGTGGGCTGGTAAGACCTATGTATTTTGTGCAGAGGTGTTAAAATGTGTTTTCAGATTCCGATAAATAATTGATTTGTTGCGCAAATTAATTTTAGGATTAAGAGTGATGTTGGTACTTTAGGTATGATTATACATCACTTAATATTTCGATAAAATATGTAATTTCAACGAAGTGAAATTGTCTGTATCAGCCCAGATACGTCCCACTGTAGGGCACGAGCCTACTCTACAATCGAGAGTACGATTGAGAATGGTTAGGCCATATAGTCCATAGAAATTCTTGCAAATTGCGATGCTATGCAGGTTTCCTCACCATGTTTTCCTTTACCGTTATAGTGCGTGGTGAAGCGAAGTAGTATATTAATAAAATGGTTACTATTTTATATTTTGTAATATTATAAATTTCTTAGCATAGTTATAAGATTGTGTCGTGTAGTTATTCTTTATTAACATTCATTATACTGATACTGTTAAGAAGCCAATTCAAGCCAATATCTAATACGATTAAATCTTTCTTTTATCCAAAAGAAATCTTAGCAACTAAAACACCGACTCCTTTTAGCATCCTCAATCTATCTCAATTTACTTAATCTCAATTACTTAATAACACAATACACAATTTTTTCTTTTCCATAAAAATATGCATAAAAATAAAGTATTCATGCCAAGGACATCTGGTTTAGAATGATGAAGATGGCTGACGACTTTGATCGGCCCATAAGCGCCCTTAGGCACCCTTAAACCAGCATTATACGACGATTTTCCGCCCTAAATTGTTTGCTACAATACCCAGGAAGCCGTTTTAACGCTTCTTTTTAGATAATCTTTTTATCTTGGTTTATGTTTGGTCCTTCGAGCCGGATGTTTGTTTAAAAGGCGTTATGTTGCCTAGAAATATTGTAATGTAAGGTGTCTTTGTTGTTTTAATAAGTTTAATAATAGTATAATACCAAATATTACCAAAATGTTTATTACGAAACTTATGAATCGCGCTAAGATTTCTAAAATACTTTGTACCAGCCTCCAAAGACTTTCTTGCACCAATATCTATCTATTGCTAATTACCAGCCTTATGACTGCTACTGATGACCGTTAGGGCCGAAAGGTTCTGAAGTGGACGCCACGTATAGGCAAAGGCAGTATCGGACGCCCGCCTACAAGGTGGACGGACGACCTGGTTAGGGTTGTGGGAAGTCGCTGGCTGCATGCCGCTTCCAACAGGTCAATCTAGAGATCCTTGGGGGGAGGCCTATGTTCAGCAGTGGACTTCTTGTGGCTGAAGAGAGAAGACTTTAACTGTGGTAATTCTTAAGAGAAGCCTAAATCATCTTAAGCAGCAGTAAACGTCTTATAGTTGATGACGATAATGACAAGAAATGTAACACTAGTTTAGAAATTGAGCGAAAAAACACGCCTTCAAACACGAGTCCATTAGGGCAAGTCGTTTGCAATGATGGCGGGACTTGTCAACTTGTTACGTACATCCGCTCTGTTGAAGTTGACTTGGCAGAATTCGTAGGGCCAGGACACTTCTTAGTTAAATGTTTTATATTTTATCTCTCGTGTTGCTGTAGAGAAAGGGCTATTGTGTATGAAATTATGTAATTGAGAAGAAAATTATAATTATATAATTCATGTGCTCCTGAGTCGAAAATCTATAGAAGATTATAGGGAGTATATAGAAAGTATATTATATTATATTATATTTGAGAAAGTAAATGGACTTAATTTTTTTGTATAATATTACGTAAATTATAGTTGATTTATCTAAACCCCTGAACTCAACGCTGTGCCATAATTATAAATGTAAAATACTTTGAATTTAACTTTTCTCTTTCGTATTATTCATAAGCTGTCAAGAAAACGCGTTACATTGTGCAGAAGCCTTTCATTTAAGGAGACTTGTTAAGTCATCTTATAAACAATTCACTTAAATGATAATTATCCCACGAACACTTTCATGTAATATAATAACAAGGTATCAAGGCATATTTCAGAATATTTAACGACTTTTCATATTCACAAATGAACTTTGATAAAATTATTTAATAATTGTCGACACAAGACTTAAGTTATCGTCAATTTTAAAAGCCTCAATTACAATGACATCACCGAGAAACCAATAAACAGTTAAATATCTTCTATCCAACACTAAACTCCATTTACACGAAGAGATCTTCTCGTGGCGAGAATCGTATGCGATTATCGCATGACACAATCGCCATAGATCGTGTTTTGACAAATGTTTACACGATGCAACTTTTATATATTCTTTCGATAATCGTATTTTCGGGGCGAGAAACTCTCCCCGTGTAAATGAGGCTTAAAACTACGAGTAAGTATAATAATGGCGCCAGTATTGGACATTGTAAACTAAGGGCCTTCAGCTACCCGATGCAGTACGAGGCGCTAATGAAACAAGTTCCTGCGTTGTCGGGAGTGTCAATAAATTTTAAACTTTATTCACGTCGACACTTATGTTTACTTAACGTGGACTCTGGCAAAGTTAGTTGTAGATACTAAGTTACTGTACTACGAGTACAACATCAAAATGTACCAAGTTATAAAGGGATCGATTCTAGCCCATCGAGGGTGGTCATATAATTGTTGTCATTGATCGCGTACAATTGAAAAATGTGAAATTGAAAAAGGCGTAGGCTTAAGCCACCATACTAGCCTGGTGTAAGTTGTTAAACTCTACATAGGTACTATTAAAATCTTAAAAGTGATAACTAAAAGATACACAATGTAAAACTCCGGGAAAATCAAATGAAATCTCCATGAAAGAACGTTGTCGAAAATGCCGTGTAACTAGATGTAACATTCGGAAGCAAAGTATATTGTGATGTCTTTCCACACAACGACAGTTCTCGTAAAAAACTTTGAACAAGCTCGCAATAAAATGTTTTTGGGCAAAATTCCCACTTCATCAACAAAAGAAAGGCTTCCTGTCCCAGAACTCAGATGTTTTATTTTAGTAAGACATAACATAAAAACTTCTTGTTTTTAAGGTCCCGCATTAAAGTGTCATATTATGAACTCAGAGGTAGATCCATTGTTTACAGTGTTAATCCATATAGGTCCACTGTTGGGCAAGACCCTCCTTTACGATTGCGCGCGGTTTAGTTCTTAGAACCTGGCTAAAAGTGTGACTAGATAGACTGCTCACCTTTGAAATTCTTTTAGTAATCCCTCTCATTAATGAAAGTAATAAAAGATGCTCATAGGCTTTTAATAATGTAATCCATTGGTATTCGAAATTTCAATTTTCAAATTGAATTGTAGTGATTTTCAATCAACACGCACTATAACGGTGAAGGAAAACATCGTGTGGAAACCTGCATACCATAGCGATTTGTAAAAATTCTATGGTATATGAGGTCTACCATCCCGCACTAGGCCAGCGTGGTGGACTATATGGCCTAACCCCCTCTCCATGGTACTTTCGATTGCAGACATGGACCGTGCCTTGTAGGGGGACGTATATGGACTGATACAATTGAAATATATTTTGAAGGAAACGTATGTTACAGTAGACTTGTCGCAGCTAAAGATTATGGTTATAAAAATCTTTAGTCACACAGAAATTATAAAAAAATCCTACCAACCAAATCCATGAACAATTTTATGCTAATTTAAAAATAACACCGGGGATCCAGCACATAAGTTATTCAAGATACGGAATTGTCTGCTCGTGAAACAGTTTTTCACTTGACCGGATTTTTCTTGCGTCAAACTTTTCTTTATGAAGAAAAGTTCCACCTGGCGTTATGGAAAGTGAAATGGAAATGAGCGCATTGTCCCTTAATTTAATGATTAGAGTCACATTCAATGGAATCGCGGAAGCGATTCACTTGAAATATATTTTTCTTTCGCAGTTTTCTTTAGATTTTCTTCTGTTATTAGCAAGATTTTGCTGCGGAACGCTTTCATATTTAAATAGCTGGAGTTTGCATTTTTATCAATTGCTCCGTTATTTTTTCAGTTGATGAAAGGATTCCCTCTAGTGTAGCCATTTGCATCAGATAATACTTACCTGAATTTAGCCATTTAAATAGATCCCTGGGATTATTTAGTATTATTGTCAGAGTCATTGATTTCCGTGCTTCCAACATCATCCATCCATCCATCAGCCGAAGGAAGTCCACTGCTGAACACAGACCTCTCCTGTAATGTACAACTACACCACCGAGGTACGGTACGATTATAAAGTTGAGGTCTCGGGTTCGAATCCCGGATCGGGCAAAGTGATATTGGATTTTTCTATTCATTAGTATCTACCCGAAGTCAGGAGTTTGTGTCCGTTATAGCTATTGGCTCGCCCCCATCACATCGTGGGACGGAACACACAAGGCGAAACGTGGGTGTCCTGGTTGCACTTCTGCCTACCCCTTCTAGTATGAAGGCGTGATGATTATCAATGTACATAATATGTATAATATTCAGGAGTGGAGGGCGTCAGTATGATGATTGATGACAATGAAAAATCCATTGTTTACTGTAGCTCGCTGCACTGTATTTGCCATCAACTTAATTAAATTTCAATTGCCTAGCCAGTAAAAACAGCAATTTTCAGCACCATCATAAAAATGTCATAATAATCGTTATACAAAGATAATGTTCCACAGATTAATGGATAAAAGAGGGGAATATTAATCAAACACTGGGATATGAACCCGCGCCCACGCGCAGTGAAAGTAATTTATCTGCAGTCAGCTACAACCATCTGGTACATAGATAGTCGCGATAAAATAGGCCGTAAAACAATAGGTTTAATGAGTTATAAATCCAGTTTCGCTTTTTAGGATTAGCAATGTTATTTAGCTTCCTTGGTTTAGTGTGTTATAAAAAAAGTGAGTGGAATAAGGAGGTCGCGTTTGTTCTAGGCTGGGAATAGTGTGGTCTAGAATTTCTAGGTAAGAACGTCGAGTTCTTCAAGTTGATACGTCATAACCAAATCGCGGTTTCTCGTCATAAATCATTGTAACCAACTGCCACTTGGTAATACTTTAATTTTACCAGCCTTGTTCTATCGCACTCTTGTGTATCTGTTTGAAGGACAGTAGAGACAGCAAAATCATTAGTTTGAAAGAGATTCTTGAGGTGTAACGCTTATCTTTAAACGTCATGCTCGGTTCGTCATTCTCGTCAGCAAAAATATTATTACATTTAAAAACGATCATTTTTTATTTATGTATGTATAATGTATGTATATATATGATGTCACTAAACTTCCTATAATTTGTTCCAGAAAATGCATTCGCAACCCGCAACTACGGATTGCCGGAAACCGGTGTAATCTCATGAAATCTCCCGACAACCACCCAGAATGGAACGCGACGACCATAGAAACAGAAATCGTTATAGAAAACGACAAGCACGAACAATACAACCTCACAAGCAACGTGTACCATGTAGTGACAACCGACGAGACAACCAACCAAACATGCTTCGCGGAAAACTCTACCTTAGACGGTTGCTACGGCAAAAGCGACTATGATAGCATAGAAATAAGTGTCGTTATAGTGTTATGTGTTCTGATAGTGGTGACGGTGATTGGTAATACGCTGATCATATCGGCGGTGGTGACCACGAAACGGTTGCGGACGGTTACCAACTGTTTTGTGACGAGTTTGGCCGTCGCTGATTTGCTGGTCGGCATTTTTGTTATGCCACCCGCGATAGCTGTTCATATTAGTGGTGAGTGCTTTTGGTTTAACTAATTAGTGATATTAACAAAGACACACAACATCCAATTATTCTGTGATATAGTGATTGTTAAAATCAACCTTAATTGTTTGTAGTAGAGCATTTGCCACATGCATCACCATTCTCAATCGTACTTTCCATTGTAGAAGAGGCCAGTGCCTTGCAGTGGGATAAATATAGGCTGATACATTACAGAATATTACTGTGGCGTACTTTGGGAGAGGCCTATGTCCGGCAGTGGACTGCCACGGGCTGGTGATGATGAGAACATTACTGTACGTCGTCAAAGCTACAGTAAATACTTGTAAAGTAATACTTTGTACTTGCGATTCGTTCCCGCAGATCTCAAAGCTGGTGATAACATAAAAATAGGATTTTTTTTTTATACAGGGTATATCAAGAATGATACCGAAAACGAAGCCAGGTGGTATTTTTTGTGACTTTAGACACAATGCAACTAAATTTTTTGTAAAAAAAGCGATGTTTTTTTTTGTATTTTTTTTCCTATCATCATATTTGGGTGGTAAATACATACATTTTCTAAAAAAATAATGCATACCCTTTAAAGACGCTTTAGTAAGCAAGACTTTAAATTACAATTTTAGCAAAAACTATATAAATATTTACCACCCAAGCACAATGATATCCAAAAACATTACAAAAAAAAATCGTTGCATAATTTTTAGTTGCATCGTGTCTGTAGTCAGTAAACTACCACCGGGCTTCGTTTTCGGTAGCAGTCTTAATATACCTTGTATTATAGGGGCAAATGAGCACACGGTTCACCTGTTGGTAAGTGATCACCGCCGCCCATTAACATCTGCAACACCATAGGGCATCGAGATGCGTTCCGGCCTTGCCTTGCATCTATCTCAATAGTGACTATCGTACATGATGAAGGAAAACCCGTCAAAGTGACGCACGCAGGTGTACTGTGTTTTGGGTTGGGTCTTTGAATATCCAGTTTACGCCAAGCCGTCATAATTGTAGCAACCGGTGGATAATAAACATTAGTCGCATAAAAGTAAACTGTTTTTATGGATCATAAGCCGTAGTATTACGTATTTTTAAAGGGCATCGAACAATATTGAAATAAAACGAATTCTTACGGATTTTATCGCGTAGTTGATTTAATTTTACATTGAGACACAATGAGCTCCTTCTGCGTAAATCGGATCGAAAAAGCAATTATTTTTTAAAATTAACTTTTTATTTAATAATTGTAAATTAAGGGTCAGGTCACTGTGGAAATCATTGGGAGAGGCTTATGTTCAGCAGTGGACTTCCTTTGGCTGATGGATAGATGGATGGAAATTAAGGGTAGTTAAATTGTAACAGTCACTAAGCGGTTGGCTAATACCTCAGTCCGCCCCGTGCCCACGAAAACTGTAAAGTGATCGAAATGACGGGAAATTCAAAAATGTAAAATTAAATCAATTCGCTATAAAATCCGTAAGAATTCGTTTTATTTCAATGTGTAACATTCTCGTAAATCTAAGAAACTATTAGGCATCGAACAATTTAAAACTGCAAATAGTTTTAAATGTGCGAAGCTATGTTAAAACAATTTTCAAATCGACGATAATGTGGATTCCAACTTGCGTAGTTTTAACTTCACTAACACTCGCTTAAGATAAAAAGCTTTGTAGGAACTTTAAACTTGAGCTTATCTATTATCTAACAGCTCCAGGGTTTTATTCGAGGCACTTGAGGCAGTTCGACACCTTTTATCCCGCTGGATTACCTGGCAATGAGATAAAAATATATGTTCTTTCTAACCGCCATTTTGAAATTATCTTTTCTACTGATCTCACTGTTTGCCAAGTGCAACTTTGTAGACAATTTGCAGGTGAATTAAGTTTATATTTCTATTAGTCTAGTTCAATTTTATAGGCGTCTTGCTGATCAATTCTTTTTATAATTATACCACCTCTTAACTCTAAAGCATTGTTACCAAAAATCATACCCAGCAGCTTGTTTTAAATTGGGAGTCGAATCTGGGTCCTCCTAGTTCTCAGCACATATCTACTGGACCAATCTGACACATCAACTGTACTCATTCCGTCAAAACAACTGGAACAGAAATAATTGTCGATTTTATTTCGCGAATTTAAAACGATCCGTATTTGTCCAGTGAAATGACCTGAATGCGATTCTCGTTGTGGTTACTCAACAATATTGCGTTATAATGCCCCCGATAACTCATTCCACAACTATTTTATTTTATGATTCAGTAAAGCCACGGTTTTAATCGACTTTTAATACTACATTTTATAGTCGGTAAATGAAAAGGCAGCTTAAGTATGTAAATTGATTAAAGATAACTTAGATAATGGTACTGCTTAAAACAATAAATGAAACAACTTGCGTAGTAGTAAAATAGTGTCGGCAGATGGCGACACTGTCCTCTGTCAAAAAATTCTGTCTGGTCTATCTATTCTATACATATAAGTAAGCGATCGATGACTGTGCATGGAAGATAAATGAGAAGAACTGATATGGGGGAACTATGTTAACGTAATAGAAACCAAAACGATGACTTTTTATTTTTTGTCCGTTTGTCTGTGCGGTTGTGCGTAATGAATTCAGAAACGGCTTAACTGATTTCGATGAATTTTGATATGGAGGTAGTTGAAACCCTGAACTATATAAAACTTTTATCCCGAAAATGTAGCGTTCCGTGGTATAAGGACAGAATTCCGATATTTTTGTTAATTTTTTTACTGAATTACATGCTTAGAGTGAGAATGAGACGGGACAGGGCGGGATATAACAGGACGGGGCGGGAAATTTCAAATAAAGTTAATCACGCAGACGAAGTTTGCAGGCAGAAAATAGTAATAAATATTTTATTGTATAATTATTTATGTAATATTTTGTCTTCAATCCATTACAATTGTTGGTGTCAGTATTAATAAAAGAAAGACACATCTTTTCAGTTATAAGAATATACACACTATATTGTTATAAAAAAATGACAAGCCTCATTCATTAACAAGCCTACTATGTTAATCAATAAATATAAAGGTAGTATCTATGATTAAGAAAGAAACATAGAATGGTATTTTAGCTGTAATTATTTCATTATGAGGAATAAATAGTAAATAATTTTCAAAGCTATTAATAAACTGACCCGTAATTCAAAGGTGGCCGCCCTACTTTTTTCTTTTGATTAAAGCGTTTGTTTAATCAACGAGATTAGGTTTCATAATTACCACAATAAATTCACTGGGAAGAAATTAATGCTAACCAAATTACATACTTTTACCGCATAGTGGAAATATGAAGATATTTATTTAAAGAACATCATTGAGTCAGCAGTTCGTCAGAAATAAATCAAAGTCAATATTTAAAAAAGAATAATTTTATTCACAGCATTTTTATTTTGTTCTTGCTCTCCTCCCAATTAGGCTGCCTACACATCCATGATCCAGCTTTGTGGATGCTCATGGGCGGCAGTGATCATTTACCATCAGGTGACCTGTTTGCTTGTTTACCGGACCTATGCAAAATGCAACACTGTTTGATTCGTTATGATCGCGATGTATCCATTTTAATGTTGTCACTGTAAAACCAATCTGTTCTCAAAGCACATCACATACCCCGATCCCTATATACGGTGTCACCCAAATTGTCACTTGTCAATAAAAACGAGCTTAAGCCGCAAAATGCCCTCAACTCAACTCACAACCCCTCAAAGACTCAAAATAGAACCGCGCACTGACAAAGGAAAGCACAGGGAAATAAAAAGCAAATTATAGAAACATTCACAAAGAAATTCTGCTTCTAAATTCGTCGGTACTGTTCAAACCTACACAATGACATTTACGTGAGTCGACGAAACGTATGGTAATTTGGAATTAGCGTTCAACTACGTGACGAAGCAAGGAATTCCGGTGCAGACAATACACGCACCCTAAGGGCCATTTTGAAGCCACCAGGTGTTTTTAGGTGTCATTCTGTTTATATCCTTGTCTCACTCTTACGTTTTCCTTGAATGTTTAAGTGAATTTGAACCTTATTGCATCAAGAAAGGATTATTAGGCTCTGATCAATCACATTCTTTGCGTTGTACTTGTTACTGAAATGGGTCCACCTTCGTAATAAATTTCGTCCATTTTGCCTGGTCTCATTGACTTTTTTTTATTACTTAGGTCCAGCAAACGAGCAAACAGGTCATCTGATAGTAAGTGATCACTGCCGCCCATGAACATCCACAACACTGGATCATGGATATGCTGCCGACCCAATTGGGTGCGGAGCGGGAAGGAAAAAGGATGTGAATAGGAAAGGGGTATTAGGCATCCGGCAATCTCACTCACCGAACGAAACGTGACAGCGAAGCTGTCGCTTTCCTGTGAGACAGTGGTACCGGCTCGGATATATCTGACTCTTATATCTTGGTTGACGACATCAAGCCAGTGTGCCCAGCAATGAAATTTATATAAATACATACCATATTTTATTACATCTATATCAATTGATACTGAATATAATACGTCATTAAAACTTGAACTAACTTCAAGTCTTTTCGTTCATAAATAAGGATACGATCCCTGTCGAAATGATTCAGTCATCAGATTTGGCAGTTTCTTCTTTCGCTTTACTTAATCCAAATCAAATGTACGGGATAAAAATCAAGAAAATGTATTCCAGCAATCGAGTTACGAGCCCTTGATGTCCTTTTATCATGGATATGACATTACGAAATCACGATAAAACGGATCTCGAGATGTGGCGTAAAGTGCTGCTCCTCAACATTCGACGTCGTTTCTGCCTGTGATAAATACTTGTATGCATAACTAACGCTTCCTTTGTTGGACATAAGAACTATTTTGTTTTAAGGTATTTTCCTGTTATTTTTTATATGGAGTATGGCATTTTTATTCCCTTCATTGCTAAATTACGTTACATGTATCATTAAAAAAGACTCACAATAAATATATCCACTGTAACAATTAATAATATGGAAATATTGTAGTGTTGTCAATATCGGAAACTATATTGAACTTCAGATTGGAAAACTAAAACAAATATTGCCTATGTGCGTGGATTATATATCTGTTTTTTTTTCACAGCCCACTCTTAGCACACAAGTATTCATAGAATATATTTGAATCTGTGATTTTAATCATCCGCAATATCTAACACCAAACGTGATAATCTAAAAAAATACTAGCATATTCAATTTTAAACGGAATCAAGTACACGTACTCAAAGTTTTTCAGTTGATGAACCCACGCTCTAATCTAGACTACAGCATGCATGGATTCGATTGAGGCTTTCAATTGAATCCATGATATACTAGCGGTTTTATTGCGTTCTAATAGCAGAACCCATGAGGATGAACAAAATAAACCTACCTCCATATTCTTTTCCAAGTTACACGATGATCAAAGATCGGTAATGTTCTCACATCATTCATAGGATATGGGTAATTTTGGCCGCTGTGAATTTTTCATTTTTTTTTATTGCAATGAATATATATTTATTATGGCGATACGACCTCTCATAGCAAAACCCAACAACACCATGATTTGCAAAGAAATGCTTGGCATTCCGCTGCGCTCGCCATCTTGAGACATTAGTTGTTAAGTCTCTTTATGTCTAATAGTTACGCTGGCTACAATGTCCTTCTAACTGGAACACAACGTTGCGTTACGATGCTGTTTTGCGGGAGAAATAGACATTGCGGTGGTACCTATCCAGGCGGCCCCTCACATATGACCTACCAGCAGTAGTTATTTAGTGAACATTTTAATAAAAATATTATAACAATCAGCATTATGCATTTAGACACACGTATTCCCACTAGTGGACCCTTACGGGCTCTTGACGATAATGATCACCTCCATACCTCTTTTACAACTAAAATCGCAACACATAATCAAAACTGGTGTAAAAGTTATCGCTGGAAAAATAAATTCCATCCATAGGTGAAAATCGATTAGAAAAAATATCGGTAGCGAAGCAAGCGATCCACTCTAAAGTACTTGGCGGAGAGAAAGCGGTGACCATGCGTTAAAGGAATTAGATTTCTAACAAGATTTTCGTTCTACGGTAAAACCAAGGATCTAGTTGGTTTAATAAAATAAATTGAATCGGTGGATCTTTTTAAACATTGATTATTGAATCTAGCTGATCGAAAGATGTTAGGGTTTCTTTAAGTTATTTCTTAGGGTGTTGTTCATCTTGGAAGACAGGACTTGCAATAACGGTGATCGGTAAAGGAATAAAATTTCGACAGGATTTTCGATCTGCGAAGAATATAATCAAAGGATCTAGTTGGCATTCTAAACTATATTAAATCGTTAGATCTTTTTAGTTTCTAGATCTTTGTGTTGGGTTTATTGCTTAAGTTGCTTCTTCAGGTGATGTTCATCTTGGTTGACAGGAGTTGCAGAAAAAGTGAGCGGTAAAGGAATTAGTTTTCTAATAGTATTTTAGACCTACTACGAATAAAACCAAGGTATGTTGTTGCCTTTCTGAAATAAATTGAATTGTTAGAATTTTTTAAGCAGACTGACTGATTCAATGTCGTTTCTTGCTGATCGAAAGATCTTGGTGTAGTAGTATTCTTTTGTCTGCCCTTGCATCTTATTCTTGTTAACCTTGGTCGACAAAAGCTTCAGAAAAAGGTGAGTGGACGACATATTCTGTGTTATGTTCGTATTTTGTTGGCTTCAGAAAAAGGTGAATGGACGAAATATTCTGTGTTGTGTATTTTGTTCTGCAAAATGTAGCATGCATATTTAATCTAGTCATTAGGTAAATAGAGTCCAAAAATCAGAGTTTATATATAAACCTAAATCTTATAAAAACGAACCCTATTCATCCTAGTTTCTAAATCCCTGATGGTCACCCTGCGTGGATATTTTTTGCGCTTATATCGTAGCGAGAATGTAAGTAGACTTGAAATCCGGAGCACCGCACTTGACTGATGTTACTCCGATCTTACTTATAGCCGGATTTGCGCGGTCAAGTTTGATCGCTGGCCTTCGATAGCTTTTGTTTATTGCGATAAATGGCGAGACGAGCATGCCATTCGTCTGATGGTAAAATATACGACCGCTCATGGGCAGTAGCAGAACCAAACAACACCATAAATAACATAGCAATGCTTGACATTCCATTGCGCTCGCCATCCTGAGACATAAGATGTTAAGTCCCATTATGTCCAGTAGTTACTCTGGCTACCATGTCCTTCAAACCGAAACACAATAGTGGAGGAATAGATATTGCGGTTGTACGAAGATCGATCGAGAAGACTTAGGCCCTAGTCCATCACGCTGGCTTAGAGCGGATTGGCAGACAAGCTCATCTACCATTATTGATTGGCAGCATCTTCTTCAGTCATAGGAAGTACATTGTTTTTTTTAACTGAGGTGACTCTTACCATCAGGTAAGCGACCTGTCTGTCTTCATTCACGCTAAGAACAAATTTACAAATAAATTTAATACTTGGTTTGTATTGCTGTCTCTCTCTCTCTCCAACCACTTAAAATCCACTGCTGAACATAAGCCTCCGTCAATGACCTCTTACAATTCCTATTTCTAGATTCTACTAAAATAAAAGCCACCCTGATCAAATCGTTTACAGTATGCTGTAAGAAATACAAAGCCTAACTTTCGATTTTATGGATGTTAGTTTCCGCCCAAAAATAAACGTGAAGTTTTTGTGCGTGTTCGCAGCCAATAAACACGGTTGTTTAGGTCCCGCCAAATGCAAAAAGGTCACGTCTAATTCCTAATTGATGAGCCGGTTGCAAAATATTTTTCATATCAATTACGGCTGGCCTGTTTCGTGTCGAGTGGGTGTTTCTGAAAGGAAATTGATAGTCATTTTAACATCCAGTTGGTTATGATGGGTGAAACATTGCCGCGGTTTGGATCTGCGCACAGATACAAATGTTTGAAGCTGGATGAAAATATTTGGGATGTTCTAAGGCCAAGAGTCTTCTCCTAGAATCCGATACATATTAGGACACAAGACTTAAAATGTTAATGTGAGGCAGAATAAGATGCTTATTATAGTTGCAGTTACTTTATTTTATCTTAAAGTGGTTATTAAATTGCGTAGTGGGCTGTTGGTAACGGGCCATGTTCACGGTAATCGCGGATTGAAATCCCAGGGCAAACCTCTGACTTTTCGGAGTTAATCACTATGCACTATAATGGTGAAGGAAAACATCGCGAGGAAACCTGCATATCGTAGCGATTTTAAATAATTTCTACGGTATATAAAGTCCGCCAACCCGCACTAGGCCAGCGTGGAGGACTATATGGCCTAAGCCTTCTCAGTCGTTCTCTCAATTGTAGAAGAGGCCCGTGCCCTGTAGTTGTAGATAATATTTTCTACAACTGTAGATAATATTTTGTTAGAGTTTTTGGTGTGATATTAACAGCCTCCGTGGCACAGCTGATTAGACATCGGCTGTGAAACATGAAGCCACGGTGTCGATCCCCGCTCCAAGACAAATGTTTTGTGAGATCCACAGGTATTTGTATCGGGCCTGGGTGTTTGTAAGACCGAAAAGCCTCTGGTAGTTCCTGATACCCACGACACAAGACTTCGATTTTACTGTAGGGTCTGGACTATGTATGTGCCTGTTGGGTGTATTTATTTACTCATTTATCCACGCGATAGGTAAAGTAAACACCATAAGATACTACCATTTTCTCCAAATAAATATAACTCAAAGAATAAAGGCGATATAAATGACCTAGAAATCTCACAATTTAGCTTCACATCCTGAATAGGGTGAAGTACTGTTGTTGCTACGGTGAAATAAATGGATCTCGGTAGCTCCATCAAGCACCTTTCATGCAAATACTTTGCTAAATAAATTCGATTATGGCATAAAGCGTCGCGACCCGGGTGGCCCTTTTAAATAAATGATTGATGGTCGGCTGTGAAAAGGCTTTCAGTAATTACCACCGCCGTTTCTTTTTTATTTCGCCAATTTACTTGGAAATCCAATGGTGTCACTTTGAGTAGGGCTGCTTGTGATTTCGTAGGTGTTTATGGAATGGTGAACTTGACACAAATATTATTAAATAATGGCCTATTGCTGAACGTGGAACTATTCTAGAAACGAGAGTTCGATCAGTGGTTAGGCCATAGTCCACGCTGGCCTAGTACGGGTTGACGGACTTACGTACTAAAGAAAATGTTTTCAAGATCTATGTGGTATGGTTACTTCACGGCGTTTTCGTTTGCCGTAAGAGAGCGTGGTAATTGACTCTCTCTCTCTCTTCAACCACTGCTGAACATAGGCCTCCCCATGGACCGCCACATAGACCTGTTGGATACGGCCTGCGTCCAGCAACTTCCTGCAACCTTAACCAGGTCGTCCGTCCACCTTGTAGGCGGGCGTCCGACACTTCGCTTGCTTGTTCGTGGCCTCCACTCCAGACTCTTTGTAATTGACTATCAATCCACAAATTACCCCGATCGGTGATGTGTCCTGGCATCCTAATTCGGAACCTCTGTCAGTCATAAATAGGTCTATCCACATCTTAGAGTACCTGCACAGTTTTGATAGCCTCCGTGGCGCAGTTGGTTAGGCGCCGGCTGTGAACCGAGAGGCCGCGGGTTCGATCCCCGCACCGAGACAAATGTTTGTGAGGCCCACAAGTATTTGCCTCGGTTCTAGGTGTTTGTGAGACCGAAAAGTCTCTCGTAGTGTCTGATACCCACGACACAAGACTTAATTGATCTTAATGTGGGGTCAGGACTATGTATGTGACTGTTAGGTGTATTTATTTATTTTGTATCCATAATTCAATCTATCATGTCCTCAAAGCCACTAGAGTTTGTTAACCTCACACAGCTGACAACCCTACAAAGCATGTTCCACAGTTATCAAAAGCACAAACGACTGGTCTGGTTGGCCTATACAAAACATAAAGGGTTGCGTGACTAAACATTTTTTAACTGGTCACAGCTACTTAATTGTTTTAATAGCCGCGGCTTTCACGGAATCCATTAATAATGTAATTGTTCATAGAAAAAGTGTGAAATCGTGCGGGTGTTTTTTGATTTATGATCATTTTTTGTTTTTGAGTTGTGGTTATTGATAGGGACTTTTCATAACTTATGATAGGTACATGGGTGATTGGTTATGCGGTATTTTATAGTTTAGTATCTATGTGGTTACCATAAGGAGATTGTCCCGGCCTTACACCCGCCACTGCAACTCCTTTAAGCCAGGATCAACAGTGGCACGCCTTGTAATGACACCGAGCATTGAAGCTCAGCGCGTCTCCGGGAATATCTGACTTGTCTTTAACCCGCAAAGAAGTTAATCATGAAATTAAACTAAAGGAGGAGTTGGAAATGTGTTTACCATAAATAAGTAAATGGAAAATGTATAACTAGTTATTTAACATTGACGATAACCACGAATTATAACTATGGAAAACCGTGAAAGATAACATTGTTAGAAAACCGACAAAATAAATCTTTGTAAGAACTTTTATGATGTATGAAAGTGATGATATTATATATCTTCATGATATATAATTTCTTGATATAATATAAAGTCCGTAAACCCGCAATAAATTAGCGTGGTGGACTATTGCCTACGCCCGGAATCGAATACTCAATTTTAATTAATTTTTAAATCGTCGTCACGTTTCATTCAATGAGTGAGATTGCCGGATGCCCAATACCCTTTCCTCTTGCCAATCTTTTTCCTCCCACTCTCCTCCCAATTTGTTGGGCCGGTCACATATCCATGATCCAGCGTTGTGGATGTTCATCGGGGCAGCGATTACTTGTTATCAGGTTTGCTCGTTCTCCGGATCTATGCAATAAAAAAAAGCGTAATTATCTTAAGAAGTTTTATGCTCATTTGGATGATATCACACAAAATATAATCAAGAATTACTACTAATTAAAACTCAAGCATAGAATTGTACCCTATAAAAAGATTCTTAACTGAATTACTGAATTTTATATAGGTTAGAAGGAAGACGAACAAAAGTTTTAGGGTTACTTCGCCAGCTAAATGTTTCGAGACGAGTTGGCGATAAATTCTAAACATTTCCATAATTGTTTCCCTTCTTCTTTCTTGTTCAATTACACGGATTTTTCTATTTTCGGGATTTGGGTTAGCCGTGTCGAGACTGAGATTCTTTTTAGATTGGCCGATAATATTATAGAGATAAAGTCTCTTAGGAATTCTTTGCTAAAGACTTTTCTCGGTTTTGTATTGTATCAGCCCATATACGACCCACCGCAGGGCACGGGCCTCCTCTACAATCGAGAGTACGATTGAGAGTGGTTAGGCCATATAGTCCACCACGCTGGCCTAGTGCGGGTTGGCGGACTTACACACCGTAGATTTTTTTTTATTTTTTTTAAATCGCTACGGTATGCTGGTTTCCTCACGATGTTTTCCTTCACCGTTAAAGTGCGTGGTGATTGACTATCAATACACACATAACTCCGAAAAGTCAGAGGTGTGCCCTGGGATTTGAACCCGCGACCACCGTGAACATGTAGGCAGCCGCGTCTGGTCCGATACTACGAGGCCACCACACACTTTCTCTATTACTGACTTTATATTCTTTACTTAGGAGCTTATTTTTTTTTTTTTTGCGATGAATGGCAGACGAGCATGCCATTTGCCATAACGTGCGGTACGATCGCTCATGGACAGTAGCAAATCCAAACAACACCAGGAATTACAAAGCAATGCTTTCCATTTCACGGCGCTCGCCATCCTGAGACATAACATTTTAAGTCATATTATGTCGAGTAGTTACTCTGGCTACAATATCCTTCAAACCGGAACACAACAGTGCATTTACACTGCTGTTTGGCGGGAGAAATAGACATTGCAGTGGTACCTACACAGGCGGCCTCTCATATATAAGAGACCTACCATCAGTAACTTGGCTAAAATATTTATTAATGATATCTGAGATCATTATTAGATTAATATCCCAAAAATAAAACAATTATTTTTTGGTAAAATTGAAATGCATGCTAGTGCCATATATGTTGCCTCTACAGACCTTAATTATTTACTAGATATAATAGAAAATATTATTTAATCTAATTCAGCAAATTAACTTAAAATCCTAGAAGTGTTTGAACAACACTTCCTTAAACATTCAAACATTACGAGTATACTTTATTTATTTAAACCTAAATCATGTGCTGTATAACAATACGTACATAAACATGCAAACAATATACTTTATTTATTTAAACCTAAATCATGTGCTGTAGAACCAATATTCCTTCACAAAAACAAGTTCAGAAATACCAGTTTAGATAGAACTTACGACATGTCTGAGTTATTCACTCCATTTCGTATAAAACCAAGATACAAGCTAGATAGCTGCTTGGTTATTTATTGCCTTTTAATATAGACATATATACATTCGCATGAAGACCTATGCATTTGTAATGGCGGTGAAAATACCTCCAATTCTGTTGATTGACTCATGTCTATTTACACTATCGGCAATCATTGCGATACGATTCATTTCTGCATTTATGTGTGTACAGGGACGTGGAGTTGACATACGGTCGGTACGAGTAAAAATACCTTGAATTAAGTGATACAAAAAAAGTTGTAGGTAAATTCATACATACATAAACTCACGCCTTCCCAGAAGGTGTAGGCAGAGGTGTCACAATGGCATCCACATTTTGCCTTGTATATTCCGTCTTACGATGTGATAGGGGGCAAGGCTGTCGCCATATCGGGTACAAATTCCTGACTTCGGGCTGATAATTAATTGGAAAATCCATTATCACTTTTCCCAACTCGGGATTCTAACCCGAGACAACTGTAGTACAACTGCGGCACCGAGGCAGTCAAGTTGTAAATTCACACCTAGGTTACCTAGGATTATGCAAAAAGGATAGAATTTTACCAGTTACCATGGAATTCAATGGGAATCGGCCGGCAGACTAAGGTAGTACCACTGCCTTTCAAAAACACCGATGTAGAGTGGCAGCTTTGCTGTCATGTTCATTCGATGAGTGAAATTACTAAGAGACGGATTTCTCTTTCCATCTTCGGATCTATTTCTTCTCTTCCCCCTCCCGTTTTAAGAGGCCGGCAACGCAGTTACGATTAAGTATCGACGTTTATCAGTGGCGATATAAAATCCTACGTCTTTTTGGAAACATCTGTTTTTTATTTGAAGCCGTAAACTGAATATTGCAATTGCTATGGTGACGACAAAAATTTTACGACTAATCCGCGGCAATATATTAGACTGTCGAGTCCAATTCTGGACTTCGACCCTATTTAAATAAGTAAATAGCCGATTACCTAAATCAAAAATGACATGTCGACGGAATCCAAGAAAAAAATCAATAAACGATTTTATGAAAACCATTATTTGGAAACACAAAAATACTTGATACTATACTATTTTTTGTTTTAATTAGACCACATCCTTCTCCACGTGTTTCCACAACAAACTATCGGATATAAGAATTACTAAACTATTACTCAACTATTTTTGTTAAAATATTCCAATGAAGCATATCTTTCTCATAAATTCTTTAGACACGCGCCAATACAGCTTCCTGGGAGTTGCCAGATGTCGTGTCCATGCATCAGATTTTTTTTAAAGTATGAGTTTACAAAGCAGCAGACGCACTGCCTCCGCGCGGCAAATTTGAAGGCGCCCTTATATGTATGTGTCACTATGACGGGTCCTTACCCGCTATTATATTATACAAGTAGATTTCAAATTTAATCTTTTTCACAGGTAAATGGGAGCTAGGCTGGGTTCTCTGTGACATTTGGATCAGCCTAGACATCCTCCTCTGCACTGCGTCTATCCTGTCCCTCTGCGCGATTAGTGTGGACAGATATCTGGCTGTCACCAGGCCATTGACGTACTCCAGAAGACGAAGGTCGAAGAAATTGGCTCTCACAATGATATTCTTCGTGTGGATCGCTGCCGGAGCTATTACGTGTCCGCCTATGTTTGGATGGTAATTTTTTTTTTTAATTTTATTTTTTTATTGGTCATAAACAAATTAACGCGGCTGCCTACATGCTCACGGTGGTCGCGGGTTCAAATCCCAGGGCACACCTCTGACTTTTCGGAGTCATGTGTGTATTGATAGTCAATCACCACGCACTATAACGGTGAAGGAAAACATCGTGAGGAAACCTGCATACCATAGCGATTTGTATAAATTTCTATGGTATGTAAAAGTCCGCCAACCCGCATTAGGCCAGCGTGGTGGACTATATGGCCTAACCACTCTCAATCGTACTCTCGATTGTAAAGGAGGCCCGTGCCCTGCAGTGGGTCGTATATGGGCTGATACAAAAAAAAAAAAAAAAACAAATTAACAGATTATGTTTGTGTACGTATACAACTACATTAATTCGGTAGAACTATGTCGCAGTCATTTAGCGCACACCTCCGGGAGGGGAGACGACCTTGTAAACCTATATTTTTACAAAAATACCTACATCGACATACCAACCAAAAACCCCACAGTGGTCCTCTAATATTTCATAATATTATCAAACAATTTTTTATTATGTTTTTTTATTATTCTTAAAGTTAGTTAAAAAACTTAAATTGGTGTGTAAGTGTGAAATAATATATGTTAGTGGTTAATATGTGTGCTTAATATATGTGATTTTTCAAAATGTCCATTTAAAAATCAACCTTTTACCAACCAAAAAACCAAGTCATCCAAGTAATAAAAATGGTCATCCAAGTAATAAAAATATTTTATGAAATAAAATTACACAAATCAACTAATCAACATTAACAGTGAGGGAAACCGCAATATCATAACATAAAATGAAATCAAAAGATTCTTAACAGGGCTGTAACGTTCCTTTAAAACGAGAATCTTCACGAAGAGAAAAAAATCAGTCCAAGCTTTTTGCTAAATTGAAACCGGCTTGCTTGTTAATGGCGGTTAGCATGAAAAGTTAATACCTTAAGTGTAACTTTGTATAGAATGAAGTAAAGCTATTTTTAAGTTAAGAATTCATTATACATTCAAGCCACTTAGTAATTAGCTGTATAAAGGTTCAAAGAAAGTTTGGAAGGTTCTTGTTTACAGCAAAGTATTAAAAGACAAAGTGTAACAACCACTCTAAGCCCTTTAAAAATAGTTTTTCATGATTAAATAAATATTGAATTTCTCACTAAATGGCATTAATAATAAATTATTATTTTGCCAAATTATGATGAATATCCGTCATAGCGAAATACGTGTAAATGCGGTTTCAAACCCTACATAAATCATGTCATCCGTCAAGAAATAACCATCTCTAATCAGTGTTTGCTTTATTTGTGTTGCATTCTGTTTACCATCAAGTATAATCGCTTTTTCCTGACAGAATGAAAACATCCCATTCACCGTTAAAAAGTATCTACATATCTAAACTACATAGGTCTGCAAATCATGTTCAACATATATCCATAAACTCACGCCTTTCGGGAGAAAGCAACTGGTAGCAACTCTGCCTACCCCTTCTTCCCAAGACACCCACGATTCGCCTTGTGTTTTTCGTCGCACGATGTGATAGGGGCGAGCCTATCGCCATATCGGGCACAAATTCCTGACACCGGGCTCATAATTAATAGAAAAATCCAATATCACTGCCCGACCAGGGATTCGAACCCGAGACCTCAGTTTTGCAATCATACGGTAGTACAACAGCGCCACCGAGACAATCAACATCATACAGTGGTTTCCTCATCATTATTTTATTCACCAGGTACGAACCAGACCACAACCAAGGCGGCATTTGTCGGTACAACCAAAACCCAGGGTATGTGGTCTTCTCCGCCATGGGTTCGTTCTTTCTGCCCATGGCTGTGATGGTGTACGTCTACGCCAGGATATCCTGCGTGGTCGCCAGAAGACACCAGCAGCTGGCCAGCAGCACCAAATGTAGTAAGGTGAGATTGCAATTTCACTAAAATTATATTTGAGTTTATAACCGACTTCAAAAAAGGAGGTTCTCAATTCGTCGCAATCTTTTGTTTATGTGTGTTGAGTAAATCTGCACGAGGCCATCGTAATAGACTTTATGGCCTAACTCTTCTCAATCATACTCTTGATTGTAGGGGAGGCCCAAGCCCCGCAGTGGCACGTTTAAGGGCTGATAAAGCAAAGTAGAATACAGTACATTGTGTTGAGCATACGCATGTTCTGATATCCTTATAGGTAATGAAAAACACTGAATTTCCAAATTTTGGCTATAGCTGATTAATTTCGTGTGAATGGACACTGATTTCGATAAAGCAGTTAACAAGAATAACAAAGATATTGTTAAGCGCCGTATATTTTATATATCAGATATATAACTGATAATAGTGATAATAGATTACCTCGGTGGCGTAGTTGTACTACGGTAGGATTACAAACCTGAGGTCTCGGGTTTGAATCCCGGGTCGGGCAAAATGATATTGGATTTTCCTGTTCATAATCAGCCCGGAGTCAGGAATTTGTGTCCGATATGGCGATAGGCTCGCCCCCTATCACATTGTGGGAAGGAATATACAAGGCGAAATGTGGGTGCCCTCGTAGCACCTCTGCCTACCCCTTCTGGGAAATAGCGTCAGTATATGTATGTATGTATGTAGATAAATAACTGTACTATATTAGAAAGAATACTTCAGTTCATTTTGGTCGTAATTCTCATGCCTTTACGGAATACGACATTCCCAGTATATTTAAGGTATTCAGTCAGTTCGACTATTTAATCCTAAAAGGCAAACAGATATTCGTTCCCGTTTAATATTTTTATGGATTTTATATGAAAGTAACCGTACAAGACGCTGATGTTTTCAATGGAGTATTTATAGTCGGCTCCGAGATCTCAGCACTCTTCAGCACGTAACGAGGGATCTCCATTTATAAAATTGCTAAAACATAAAGCTGTATGGGCTTTGAAAGTATCTCGCGAAGAGTAAATTCAAGGGAAATACTTATAACTGCGCATGGATGGATTTGTATAGTTGAAATCTTTATTTTTATTTGAGTGAAGTGAAAAATTAGGAAGTTTTAAAGCCGAAGGTTGCTGATTCGACCCGCGCACGAATTTTATTGAATTACTTCGCTATATAAACTTTTGAAACTAAAATATATCTACCGAATGTTTATTTGCCGATATAACGCCAGGTTTGCTATTTCACGTAGAATCATGTTAAAAATACATTCACAACCCGAAATGAATGAGAGTAAAATGTATTATAATAAGCAAACATCAACATGATATTATTGAAATAAACAAACAGAATATTTTGTGAATAATTTACATATAAAAATATATCAGCACCATCCCGGTTTAAACAAATGGTGTATTTTCCTAAAACTGTCCGAGATATATCTCCCTCTACTAACCCTTCGCAAGTTGTCCCATAAATCAAGTATATCGAAGACACGATACCGCACTGCGTATCCGAGTAAATCACTAACACTTATTTATTTCACATTACATACAGTGACGGGTTAACCCGACGTTTTTACATATATTTAGTTACATTCAGATCCATTCTCGTTTTATTGGAGGGTTCTGATAACTTGTATCACTTGTATAGCGCGAATAGTGCTGAACGTAGCTGAACAGCGCCGAACACTGCTGCAAGATTTCTTATTTTATATCAGCGCTGCATCATTGCTTAAATTGTCTTACATCATAAATAATTAATTGCATTAATTTTCACACCATAGCGATTTGTATAAATTTCTATGGTATGTAAAAGTCCGCCAACCCGCATTAGGCCAGCGTGGTGGACTATATGGCCTAACCACTCTTAATCGTACTCTCGATTGTAGAGGAGGCCCGTGCCCTGCAGTGGGTCGTATATGGGCTGACACAAAAAAAAAATCATGTAAATTTTATTTTAACACACATTTAATTTTCTCATCAATAAATGTATATCAATATATTATGTTTCCGAAAGTCGAACATTCGGAAAAAGCTGAACGAATACTTACGCGTTTGAAACGACAACATAGAATTGTGCTGAATAAATGTAGTTAGTCCCTTACTGTGTGCTCGGTAACAACAATTCAGGGTTAGCGCGAACAGGGAGGTATTTTGGTCAACAATATCATTTATCACATCTACAATTTATCTAAGTTGATGTTATGTCTTTTTAGGAGGGTTTATTATAGCTGTTTATGTTAGTTTATAAGTCTACAAAATAATGATAGCTTTAGGTGCACAGTGATCTGTTGCATACGGGTTTGACGAGTCAATGGTCACGGAATAAAATCCCAGGGAACACCTCGGACTTCTCAGAGACATAAATGCATTGTTTATGAATTACAACGGAATTTAAAGTTAAATCAAAACTTCGTATGAAAACCTGATAGAGATTCCATAAAGATTCCCATAGAGATCGTTAGAACAATGTCTATAATGTGTATGTCGGCCAACTAGTATTAAACAAATGTGGTGCTTATTTTTTTAATTTATTTATTTACCAAAATAATATAAAACATTATTACTTAACAGTAGTAGTCACTTATTATGAGTTACAGTATTCATTCACTCTTTAAACTGCCCTGCGCTAAGTTAGGCCTGTGTTGCAGCGGCAATGTATTTAATTTTAATGTTAAGAAGTGATATTTTGTATTTTTTTTTTATTTGCAAATAGAGACTCATCCGACCTTTACGGTCAAGCCAGGGCCCGGTTTCGTGGGACCATAATTGTATGTTTCGTTCTGTGTTTTTGAATTTTTAAATAATAATAAAAGCTGAATTGGATGTGGTCGGATGTCCCTCCGGATAGTACCTGCCGTACATACTGATTAAGAACAAGTTATAGCGACTCACGAAAGTCTGTCACATTTTGGGTTATCCTATGTCTGTCCGGATACATTCAGGCCGACATAATGATGTCGACCAAAGACAGATAACCATCATACGTCGCTGAACTCTTTGGACTGCACCACTATTACCATCAGATGCATTGTTTCTACTTTACCAGTATTTAAAATAAATACACCCAACAGTCACATACATAGTCCTGACTCCACACTAAGATCGAGTCTTGTGTGGTGGGTATCAGGAACTAGGAGACTTTTCGATCTCACAAACACCAAGACCCGAAACAAATACTTGTGGTTCACACAAACATTTGTCTCGGTGCGGGGATCGAACCCGCAGCCTCACTTTTCACAACCAGCGTTCCCACTTCGCCATTCAGGCTGTCGAAAAAATTTAGTTCAGTTTTAAATTGCATAATCAGAATTAACAAAACCAACATCACTTTATCGGAAATGTTACACTGTTTATAATAATGAAATGTTATTACAGCCGATGTAATTACACGGGTATTATTAACAGAATCACTCGATACTGCATTCGTTTACATGCCGAACAATATATTTAATTACGGCCGCAATAACATTCGGAAAACGATGTAATTATCATTCATTAGTCAGTCTACAACAGTACATTGTTCATTGTAAATCCCTTTAAACACTTATGTAAAAAATTGTTGAAACGATACATTAAGTAAATCAAGACTCATGCTGTACTGTACTGTATCAGCCCACATACGTCCCACTGCAGGGCACGGGCCTCTTCTACAATCGAGAATACACTTGAGAGAAGGGCTAAGCGATATTATGGATTCAAATTGCCAAGAGTTCAACCCACTCTGTACTGTACTGTATCAGCCCAGATACGTCCCACTGCAGGGCACGAACCTCCTCTACAATCGAGAGTAAAATTGAAAGAGGGGGGATTACAACTCACACTAACCTAAATTAATTTGTTACAGAGGGACAAACTATCGTGCATACGAACAGAATCCGACTCTGGATCAGATAAGCTCTCGCTACGGCAAAGTGCGTCGAAACAAACATTCAAAAACTCGAACCAACAAAGCGAGAGCTCTTCACAAGGGGACCACAAATGCTGCTGTTTCAAAGAGAAGAAAATCAAACAAAAATACCGGTGTAAAGAGAAAGAATCGAAGTTCTACAACGAGGTTACGTTCAAAGCAAACTTTAAGTATAAAAACACGACGCGAAGAAGTCAGTCGGTGAAGGAACATGAAAATAATCGTGTGTCGTCATTGAGAAGGGAGACTAAAACTGCTCAAACGCTTAGCTTGGTCGTAGGGGGTTTTGTCGCTTGCTGGCTCCCTTTCTTCCTTTACTATCTCCTTACCCCTTTCATTCCGAGCAATTATGTGAATCCAGTCCTTATGTACGTATTGACCTGGCTAGGTTGGTTTAATTCAGCGATAAATCCTTTTATATACGCTTTCTACTCTCCCGATTTCAGACTAGCGTTCTGGAGGCTGACTATCAGAAAATGTATGAGAAATAAACGAAAATAATTACTGTATATAGATAAATATATTTCTCTGTAAATGCAATTATTGATAGTTTGTAAATAGAGGTGTAGTTGATTTTGTTACATCAATTAATATTTCTTCAATGTTGTCCTGTATTTTAATATTGTTAATGATTAATACATCGACTGTATATATTGCTGTTATGAAGACTACAGTATTATATGTGTGATTAATTTCAATAATTGTACCACAGATACTACGAGTATTATTCTTTAGTTTAAAATCAAAATATTTCAATTTATAAGTTTGATAAATTTTGCGTCTTCAATCACAACAAATTAATTCGGTTAATAAGGTGATTTTAATTCTAAAGTTTTATACATTGATAGTAATAATATAGTATATCGTATTATAATCAATATCCAAATCAATATTTTGTTCCTGAGCCTACAATATATATCAAAAGTTGTATGGGACAATTAACGTAAAGCCCCATTTACACGGGGAGTTTCTCGCCTTGAAGATACGATTATCGTAAGGATATAAAAAGTTGCATCGTGTAAACGTTGTCTATACCCGATAATAAATCGCATACGATTCTCGCCGCGAGAAACTCTCCCCGTGTAAATGGCGCTTTAGACTTTTTACACAAATCTATCCCGTTCTACTCGTATTTGTTTTTGGTTATCATAACAAAGTCGCATGCATATTATCTGATTTCAACTCTTGAAAATCAACACTTAGCACCGATAATATTTACGCTTGTAAGAACGTATGTACTGAACGTAAGCAATATAAAAATCTTTACTTAGCAGTAAAGAAACTATCATTTGCAACGCTCCAGCTAGGCGATATGTTTAAATTCAAACTCTTGAATATCAGACGTATGTGCTTTTGTTGAAATTTGTTTGTCGCAGAAATTCTTTCCAATATCAAAGCCATGCATCTATTGTTATTTCCATTTAAATAATACATTCTGGCAAGAGTTTTATTGCCGTCAATTTAAAATTCAAGAGATACATTTGTGCAATTTCACAATATGTCAATGCGCTATTTTTATGTTCCACTGCAATATTTTTGGGACTTATGTTTAACAATATTTCTTGTATCTTAAATTTTGTGGTTTATTTCTAATATATTCTGTATTCTAGATATTGCACTGCATATACCAATGACGTCAATTCAAATAAATTAATGCATTTAATTTTGATTGAATAAACTTCTATCGACGGAACTGCAAACTTATGTTTCAACATTAAAGTGAATCTCATTGAATTTTTTTGTTATAAAACTTAGTGTAATCTAATGTAATATAAGTATTCAACGAATTTTGTTCCGTTCCTCGTTTCCCAGTTACATTAAAAGCGGGAAGTCCTTAATTAGCTAGATCCCCATTACTAGCCGTAAAAGGAGTTACAAAAGGGGAAACGGCTATTGTAATTCACTCGGAAAAGTAATTTGTTTTGAAAACCGTAAAACTGTAGGCCTCAAGTTAGCTAATGAAGATTTTAATTTATATTTAATGTAAGACGACTGTAATTTTGGAATGAATTATTTTCATTGCTGACACGAAAACAAGCTGCTTTAGATGTTTTATTACAATTCGAAGTTGTATCTCGAAACTTTTGCAAGAGCATGTTGTAGGAATTATACAAATTGGTAGATCCGAAATTGTAATACTAAGATTGAGCAGTTCAATTTAAGAGTTCGAAAACAATCTCTGCACTGAGTTTTGAAACTAATTATGTGCGTAACATTCCAAAGGTAACATTGTTTTTGTGTCTGTTCATCAACATTTGTTTCTAGAAGATTAATATTTTCTTTACCCTTGCTCAATTGAATTCTTAAATGGATCGATTATTATCACCCTTTTTTCATGTCTTTAATGAACCACATCTATTTGTTTTGGCTGCACTTTGGTTTATGTTAAACCATGTTCAAATACCTGTTTTTTTTACACTTTTCACTATTTCTGACATCTCAGTCAGGCTGTGCCATCATTATTTCTTATGAAAACTGCTAGTGACTTACCAAACGGTCTAACTGCTACGGTCAGCATTTTAAAATTATGATATCTTTTATTTGTGTTTCTCATACGATTTATCACATTTATAGTCGTATTTACTATCAGTTAGTCTTCGGAAGTGTTTCTACTCTATTTCTCCGCATTGCCAAAGCATCAATTCAATCCTGTCACCAAACTACAATTATAGCTTCCATTTAGGATATATGTTCTGCGATCTATGTCGCAAATGCTAGAAATTTTAACAGTAAATGTCTGGAACACCGATTTTCGTATGAATTACAGGTCAAGTTATGAATCGATGGTACGAGCAAAAGTTTCGAAGTCTAGTTTTAAGATGCAATATAATTTTATGATGTCTAAATATGTGCACTTTAAAGAAAGAAAATTGTAAATTAGTAATTATTCCTGGCAATAAGGATTATTTTTATTTATTTATTATGTGTGATATAATATTTTGTGTTCCAAACGTTACCTCATTTAATTAATTTTAATTTTAAGAATCATGCAATTTATGAATTGTATTATATGAAAATAAGGCGATCTAGTCATTTTATAAACTTTATTGTAACGTATACGTACAGTAGTAATTTAGGCGAACTTTGTGATAAAACATCTCGGAATAAACATAGATTATAATAAAATATACTCGTTTTATTTTTGACCAAGGAGCATTACGAATATTATTAGAAAGAATTTCAAATCCATCACACACTTTGCCTGTTGGTAAATTTAAAAGAAAGTATCAAATGCGTCACGTATAAAAAAAATAAAATGGTCTTGAATATTTCCAAAAAGACTGAGCAATAATGAGTAAAGGGGAGAATACGTTAAGCCATTTTGCATATGTTAATTTCATCAGGGTAAACTGAATTTTTGTTTCCGTCAGAGAAGTAAGATGTTCATTAATTTATATCTATAAAAAGTAGGGACTATGACGGCATAGTATAAATGTATGTAACATTAATAATTTGTAGTCGTAGGTTTCATATTAATAATAATAATAAATAAATGTGTTTAAGAAATATACCCAAGTGTCACATACATACATAGTTCTGACCCCACATTAAGATAATTAAGTCTTGTGTCGTGGGTATCAGAAACTACGACAGACTTTTCGGTCTCACAAACACCCAGACCCGACACAAATATTTGTGGGGCACACAAACATTTGTGTTGGTGCGGAGATCGAACCCGCGGCGTCTCGTTTCGCAGTCGGCGTCTAACCAACTACGCCACGGAGGCTGTCTAATAAAATTATGCAGACAGACCAAATTTAAACACGCTGGGCATGTTAGAAGGTACGTTTTTTTATAGCAAATTATAATATGTATGTATATTGCTCATTTTAATAGTAAAGGAAAACATGAGTACTTGCTAACCTCTGACATTTCGACAACACATTATCTGTAATGAAATGTATGTTGGCTAATATTATTATCATCGTGACCACCTTTTTGAGACACAGAAATAAGCAAAAAATATATAACTAGTTCAGTATTTGTCACAACAACGACGTACAAATTCAGCTAATTACTCCGCTAAACATTCACTGATATGAAACTACACAATACCTTAACAAAAGGATATTACATCACACAAAAACCTTATTAATACCCAACAGAAAAATCACATCAATTACAAAAACACTCCTGTAAAACAAAGAAGTGAATTTCACCAGTTTACAACAAAAGCGTCCAACTTTTTGCCTCCACATAAAGGACGATTCATATTTCACACGACGCATTGTTTCCAATGTTTTTGTCTATTCACGTCATTATTGAAGCTCGGTAAAACTTTATAAATCACATCGGAGGAACATTTTTATTAGAGATCTATTAATATTATAAATATGTCAGTGTGTAAGACATCTACGCCATCAATACTAATTCCATCTTTGTGAGATTTTGCGATCACATTATAAAGTATATATTTTTTTTATTGCCGTTATAGGCAGACGAGCTAGCGGCCTGTCTGATGGAAAGCGGCCACCGCTGCCCATAGACCTTCACTGTGCCAGGGGTCCAGCACAACAAAGTCGCTGCCTACCTTAAGGAGAGAACTCTCTCTAAGCCTCGTTTGAAAAAGGACAGGTCATAGCGTGACCGCACAGTATATGGAAAAAGATGTAGACAACTTTACGTCCAGAAAGCAAATGTTGTTCCCAAGGAATAAAAAATAACTGTTACACGACCGTCCGAAGAAAATCGTAACCTAGCATAAAAATACGGCCTACTGAAAGTAATAAATTACGAAATCACGCCTGAATGACTGAATCTGTGGTATTTGAGACAAAACTCCGATATCTAGAAAAAAATTGTTCCCGAGTTATCTTAAGTTCGCGGACGAAGAAGTAATCGGGCGAAGTCGCGTGAAAAATTTAGTACTTATATGTATAATATTTTATGATTAAATATGCTTTATACACGGCCTCGATTTTGGCGACAAAAGAGTTATAAACTCGTAAATGACGTAGCCACCAAGACATGAGATATTGGGAGTTTTACGTCTCTTTATAAGTTATGATAAGGACATAGGAGGTCGTGACATTGTATTGTTATAAGGTGTGAAAATGGGTTGAAAAGGGTAGGAGCAGACCAGAAGCCAGGGGAATGAATTATTGACCCATGGCTGTCTTTATAAAACTATGCCTAAGTTTAGTCCTTTTCATTCTATTTTGATAAAGAACACTTCGCCTAAATGAAGTGTTATTGTGGAAGCCTATTTAGGTTTGAAACAAAATTAAAAATTTATTCATATAGCTGCAGTTTAACAATTTAGTTTTCGTAAAGTCTGTTTTTGTATCCGTTTAATTTTATTGTAAATAATATAATCTAGTAGAGGGTAGTTTGTCATCGCTTGCCTCTCGCTGGGTACGTCAAGCTGTATGGAGTCTCGTGTGCGCTTTACATCGCATGGCGCGTGCTCCGCCTTTGTGCTGGATATTCGCCTAATTCTTCGTGTGTTGTGAAGTATTTGGTGCAAGCGGTGTTTGGTGGGTCGACAGCCACCGTCGTCCTAGGCGCCGACCATCCAGCTTCGGGAACGGGACTCCGGTGAGTCGGCATTACGTATGTTATATTTCGGTTGGATTTTACTTTTGTTAGTTTTCGTATTTGGAATTTCTATTCGCAAACAAAACAGTGTGTACAGTACAAATGCGAGTCGGTATGACGTATCTTATATTTAGACTGGATTACACTTTTGTTAGTTTTCGTGTTGCCCCTTCAAGGGAATTTCTATTCGCAAACAAAACAATGTGTACAGTACAAGTGCTTAAATTGGTTAAAGTAATTGTTGGCGACAAATAATTATTTTCACTATTCGATACTATATTACCAACCTGTTTAATTGTTGTCTGACGCCGCGCCGCTCGGCTCGAAAGTTTTTTTAAGTAAAATATGCGTGAGTCTGGAAATAATTTACCCCTTTGTCTGTATAAGCCAGCAGCATTGTTATGTTTCGGTAGTTCATTTTATTTTATTTTATTTAGAACACAAATTTAATATACATCTTATGTATAAAATACAATTTAGTAATCTTCGAACATTTTATGAGTTTTGCATAGAAGGTTTACATTACGTTTTAAAATAAAGCATGTCAGTGAAAAATTAAAATTTAAACGCTAATGTATGAAAAATATTAGACCTGTAGGATAATTCATGTAATTTTTTGACGCACCGATCAAGTTGCGGTGCAGTTGCAATTAAGTTTACGTCTTAGTGCAAAATGGTATTCTAGTAATTGTTTAGCTGCGCGTGAACTGCACCTAAGCTATGCGTAAACTGCGCGGGTGCTGCGCGTCAACTATACGTCAGTCGTATGTAAGAAGCTTACACGTGAATACCTATCAAGTTGCGATCTGAATCACGCACATAAAACACGCAGCAGTAGAATACGCTAAACCGCTCGCGTGACGCGGACTTGACGCGAGCGTATTTGACAGCGGTTGTCAAAATTACGAGAATACGAAAAGGCCTGTTTCGAAACTTAACTGCAACTGCACTGCAACTGAACTTATTTAATTACGTGAATTACCGTACTGATTAAATATTATTGGGCATTCAAAAACTTATTACTTAATGTCAAATGAAGTACAATGTACTTACGCCATTAATAAAGATCGTGTGTAGTATTCCTTCTGTTTACTACTAGGCGTGACTCGTCATTACCTTTAATATCAGGTCATTCTCGATAATGATAAAAAAAGTTTCTGACGAATTGAGAACCTTTCCTTTTTTAAAGTCGGTTAAAAAGGAACAAAAGAAGTTAATACCAAAAAGTATTGTCTCTAATCTTCAGAATGTCTTTATGAGGGATTAATAATACGAGTAGACTTAAGTTCATCTTTATCTCCAATATATCCGTTAAGTCTCAAGTTAGTTATAAAAGGAGGATTTAATGGATAGAAAGGTTAATGCCGCCGATGCCTGGGTCGCCATATCACAGATGAAAGAAAACCACGTATCAACAAAGTGCATTTTTGATGTAAGCTCTTAAGCCAGTGAATGTGACCTTTTTTAAGTTGAAACATTGTCTGCGTCAGTTTTTCTTAAGGCTTTGGTCTGTAATGTTTATTTTAGTGAAAATAGAGTATATCGCCACTTTCTTGTTTCGTTCTTTGACTGTGATTAAGGGAGATGTAATACATCTCTATTTCTTGTGACGTTTTTCTTTGTCTTTCATTTTAACGGCTTATTCATAGACGATTTTAAAACCTATTTTTAGCTATCGAATGTTTTGTCTTCTTCGCTCAAACTGAATTCAAAAGTCGTTCGAAAATGACAAAACATTTGTTAACTAAAATAGGTTTTAAAACTCTCTGTGAATAAGGCAGTAAGAGTCCAGCAACACAATATTCAAGTAATGTACCTATATGATAACGGTCGACGACGATCACCTACTATCAGGTGAGCTCTTTCTCCATTTCCAAAAATTAAATATGTAAAACCGTATTATTCCTCTAATTCGGAGAATAACCCACACCACTCCACGTAAATACTCAGCTACAAATTCCTTAATACCGTGGCCATCAAATTAAAAAAATAAACAGACTCAGAAATATTATGCGCGTCCCATCCTCTATAAACAGATCCGCCATTGTTACGTTGTCAACCAAAACCTATATATCACGATATTTATAAAACCCTCGTGGAAAATTGTTATGAAACGAAAATGGCCAATAAACGTTTCATTAATGTCGGCAGACGGTCTATATTTCTTTGAGTGTTATTTTTCTTTTGTTACTTTCTTTGTTTGGTGAAATTAATTTGTAAATTATATTGACAGCCTCGGTGGCGCGGTTGGTTAGAGGCCGTGAAACGAGAGGCGGCGGGTTCGATCCGCGTACCGACACAAATGTTTGTGTGAACCACAAGTATTTGTGTCGGGTTTGAGTGTTTGTGAGACCGAAAAGTCTCTCGTGGTTCCTGATACCCACGACACAAGATTAGTGTGGAATCAGGAGTGCATATGTGACTGTTGCGTGTATTACTATTATTATTATTTTATAACTGTATTTGTTATGGATTTATGGAAATACAGTTAAGAGTTAAACACTCTCATATGTGGCCATGTTCTCGTCTGTACATGGTGGCCAAAAATCGTAGAAACAAAAATCACGATTTTAACAAAAAATAATCTTGGATTTTGAATAAAATATGTACAATATCGCCTGGGATGATGAGAAACGTGTAGGTGCAATTAAATACCATATGTCAATATCACCATGTATAAAATATAAATTGTTAAATTTACTCAAAATTGTTCACAAACCGACCAATTTCAACAACACACGTTCAAATGAGCAATAGCTTGAAACAAAGAATATTTTAATTTTAGTGCAACTACAAACGTTTCGTCGGAGCGAAACTCAATTGTACAAACGAATTTCGGTGTAGCGCGCTGAGAATGTGGTTGTCTACCGCAATTGCGAAACAAGAGGTGTGTCTTTTACGTATTATGTGAAATTTGGCTTGAGTTGCCCATTTACTCTGAGTTGCGACAGATGCAGCTGTTTTGTGTAGATATTTTTAGGAAAATTGACATTTTACTTTAAAAAATTAAGAAGGTATTTCTTGGAACAAATTAAGACTAGTTTTGAGTGGTGTTGCTTCTTTTCATGGAAATTATTGACAATTATCATACTCATATCGTCATTTCGGATAAGAAAAAGAACAGATCAGAGGCGAAATTACTAATTTGGCATTTAAAAGTTGATTAGATTAATATTATTTATTTTTGTCACTCATATGACGAAGATGATTCTAACATTCATGCATATAAACCCATAAAATTGTACAAGCTATTATTGATAAAAGCAAATTGTATATTGAAATATAGCCTTACGCATTGAGCACAATCAACTAACACACGCTAGTAGAATCACAATACGAACTGAATCGTAAACTGTCAATTAAAATGGATCATTAGAAAGCACAATCATGAACCCATCGAAAGACAGTCATAACCACAGTCATACCAATCCGAAAGCTATTAAACACGTCATACCCGTCATCGATAAACACAGTAAACAATCGACCGGCTGACAACAGCGTCAAAAGATCTTAATGGCCGAAATATATATGGGAGAGACTGGGGCAGGCAGGAAACCCGTCCAATATAGCTTTGGGTACGTTGGTGGTATAAAAGGAAGGAGGTGGCGAGATTGTATATTTTAAGCGGGTCATCCTTTAATAGTCAATAGAAATTCTAACTTCGATTTTTATTGTTGCGTGGAATGGCGAGATGAGCATGCCATTCCCCTGATGGTAAGGGATACGACCGCTCATGGACAGTAGCAAAACCAAACAACACCATGAATAACAAAGTAATGCTTGGCAATTAGATTTTTTTTGTTAGAAATTTAGGTAAAACATAACATGCATAAAAACATAAATTTTAAATTTTCCAGAGGTAAGACTCTCTCTCTCTATTCAGCCACAGGAATTCCACTACTGAACATAGGCCTCCTCCAAGAATCTCCACATTGACCTGTTGTAAACG
This sequence comes from Theretra japonica, assembly GCA_033459515.1. Taxonomy (NCBI): domain Eukaryota; kingdom Metazoa; phylum Arthropoda; class Insecta; order Lepidoptera; family Sphingidae; genus Theretra; species Theretra japonica. Next base: position 2,604,406 of record CM065928.1, read on the forward strand.
GCCTGCATCCAGCGACTTCCTGCAACCTAGGTAAAACTAGACGGTTGGAATTCCGTGAGAGTTCATTTCAGTCCGGTAGGTCTAGATTGGGTTCTATTACGTTAATATAATTCCCCCATATTAGTTTTTCTCATTTATCTCCCATGTGCAGACGTCGATCGGGTACAAATTTATTATATGTACTCGTATAGTTAAAAATAATTCCGTGTAAATCCCACGACACAATATTAACTAAATGAATTACGGGAAACATAAAATTTTGGGAAGGTCAACATGATTCAAAATGCTGGAGTAATTTTTATGAAGAGAGATTAATCTAAAATTACTATTTTTTTATATTGACTTGTTCTAATTTATTAACAGATTTTTCTTGGAAAATTGACATAATTCCTAATAACTTTCAACCTTTGTTCTTAATAACGAATAAAGTCCCAAAATTGCTTCACAAATTTTAATACATACAGCGTCCGAAATTAGACTTGTGTGATTTCATTTAATTAATATAAAATTAGGACAGATTTTTTAATGGTAGCCACCAATGAAAATAAATCATTACAAAAATTCTTTAAAATGCTTTAGATCATTGCTGTAGCTAGGACTACGCTAGGAACCGGGGTAGCACCATCGTCGCACAAAAGCCTGACATGACGCAATCTTATTACGTTTCATTTCATGAGGTATGATTTGCAGGCTCGATTTTCTGGTCGTGGAATATTCGTTTACCTTCGAGATCACGATCGCCTCGTACAGGGGCCAAAGCTTGGAATAATAACCCACGCAATTTTGTTCCATTTGGCAATCAACCTGATTTTACCAAGTTATAATAGGCCGATGTCATTGTGTTGACCGATAAATAGTTAAATATTTCTTGTCGTCTACATTGTCACGATGATACGTCAGTTTGAACATAATTTAATGAGGTCTTTGTTATGTAGTAGCCCATATACAGCCCACTGCATGGCATGGGCCTCCCCTACAATCGCGAGTTAGATTGAGAGGGGTTAGGCCATATAACCTACCACGCTGACCAAGGCCGCCAACCCGCACTAGGACTTAACATATCGTAAAAATTCTTGCAAATCGCTACGGTATGCAGGTTTCCGTATGATGTGTTCCTTTACCGTTATAGTGCATGGTGATTACTATACTATACTATTCTATCAATATACACATGACTCCGAAAAGTCAGAGGTGTACCTTGGCATTTGAACCCGCGACCACCGTGAATATGTTGGCTGCGGCGTCTGGTTGGTTTACCAACAAGCAACGCACAATGAAATCTTTACTACTGAACATCCCAGCACTTCATCCTTGCTTTTAACTCGCATCACTTCAACGTGTATTTCACCATGAACGAACATCTACATTCAACCTGTACCAGCATATTTTTATTTATTTATACACTAAATTGTACTTAGCTTATAAAAAAGGAACAAATACTAAATTTAAGCCATGGTAATTTTTATCGGCCTTATTTCTATCTGCGATTTCTCCTAGGCAACCTTTTTTTATTCTTTACCTTCGATCGCTCTAAGCTCGTCTCTTGCCATGGTCTTTTCGTAAAAACACCCTGTACCAACAGACTGAGTGACATCTGAGACAAAAAACGCTCGGATGTCGAAGTCAGGAGACGCTCGCTGGGACCCGCTTATTTATGTATACGATTAGTTTCGAAAACGGAACTCGGGGCGTCGACGGGTAATCTCTGTTTGTGACACTGATGCTTGGATAATGGGGTCTTGTGTAATGTACTTTTAGTGTGTCTATGTGTACTTTTATATAAATATATATGGACTTAGTTGTGAATAGCGTTATTTCGTACGTTTGAATATACATAAGGCTGGCATATTCTGAGTAATGAGAAATAAATATAATAATATTTATAATGACTAAGACGGCGATGAATATTTCGATCGGTAATTGGAGGAGTAAAATAGACAAAACTAGGCACTTTACGATAATTATATATCTAGATATGATTCGCAGCTAAATTTCATTTTATGAGTATAATAATTAAATTAGTCCGCCTTTGAGTTCATTAACCGGCTCAAATGTAATAAATGACTTTTCCAATAAAATGATAGTTATCTAAGGACGATCGACAAATGCGAATATTCCCGAAGATGTTCGGGGGGTATATTATGTTCTTTATACGAGGCTTTTTGTAGTTACTATCAACTACTAAAAAAATAGAAGATGCCTTCTCCTTAGTCAGAGTCTAAAGTAATATTGTCACTGGTGGTAGGTCTCTCATATGTGAGAGGCGGCCTGGGTAGGTACCACCGCAATGTATAGTTGTCCCGCCAAACAACTGTGTAAATGCATTGTTGTGTTTGAAGGACGTTGTAGCCAGAGTAACTACTGGACCCAACGAGACTTAATATCTTATGTCTTAGGATGCCGAGTTCTGTGTAATGCCAAGCATTGCTTTGTGATTCATGGTGTTGTTCGGTTTTGCTACTGTCCATGAGCGGTCGTATTGCTATCAGGCGATTACCATTCTCGTCTCGCCATTCATTGAAATAAAAAAGTCTTTATATTCGAAAACGAATTCAATATTTTCTCCAACATGCAGAACAGATTGTTTATCGCAGATAAAAGTTGAGAATAGATCAAAGTCTACTAAAAGCAATTGCGTGTTACGTAAAATCACAACAGCATTAAAAGCACTTAACATTCCATCTTCTTAGCATTTCATGATTTTAAAAGCGTGTATTTTAATATGAAAATCCCGAAAACACATAATTATGGACATTCACTAAATAAGACACTTTAGAGCTTTCCCATTTTTCGTGAGCTAATCTGAAATTCAAATAGAAGCATTTCCCGACGGTCCGTGGATTTTCTCAAATATTCTAATAAAAATATTTTTATTCCCCGCCATCAGCTAAGGTTTCCTTAATTTTATCCATCTTTACATTTTGGGTTTAATTCAATTTCCGAGGTATAATGGCTTATAAAAGCTCTTTTTAGGGATATTTCCTTGGAATATTGTACTGGAAGTAACGAGATCTGTAGAAGAACGAGTGACATAGACGAGCGGATTAGCAAGTCAGTGGCAGTGAGGTGAGCAGAAATATTTATCTGTAAGATACATATATATAGGAGATATTATGTATATTAGTATGTCATTAAAAAGTATCATCATATTAATCATGCCTTTAACACATCTTTCATTCAGATATTAGCGATAAAAAAATGACTGATTTTTACTAAAAGATAAAAAACAAAAATAATCTTTATTAAACTCGTACTTTCTTACTTACAAAATAGGAACAACTGTGATGCCCACGCTAGACGTCACGTGGCCATCGAGAAATTAGATCTGCTAAAATTCCTGATCATCTCTTGAGTAATTGGAGAAAATAGACCTACCTATAATATACTTCACGAAACTTTCGTAACGAGTATCTTATTTCAATGAAAATTACGACACCAAACCTACGGATCGACTACAAAGTTTTCGCCGTCCTAACGCGTTGTTGTCATGCTGTTGTGTAATTATTAGGAACAGTTTTCTCTGTTCACATTAATTCTATCAACTTACGAGTATAAATGATTGTTTTTTATATTAAGTAAATAAACAAATACACCCAACACTCACATACATAGTCCTGACCCCACACTAAGATCGAGTCTTGTGTCGTGGGTATCAGGAACTACGAGAGACTTTTCGGTCTCACAACACTCACACTGGAAACAAATACTTACGGTTCACACAAACATTTGTTGCGATGCAGGATCGAACCTGCGGCCTCTCGTTTGACAGCCGGCATCCAACCAACTGCACCATAGAGGTTCTCTAAAGTAATACATGACTTGAATAATGCGTTCAATACATAACATACATAACCACACGCCTTTTTCCCAGAAGGGGTAGGCAGAGGTGCTACTAGAACACCCACGTTTCGCCTTGTATATTCCGTCCCACGATGTGATAGGGGCGAGCCTATCGCCATATCGGGCACAAATTCCTGACTCCGGGCTAATAATGAATAGAAAAATCCAATATCACTTTGCCCGACCCGGGATTCGAACCCGAGACCTCAGCTTTGCAATCATACCGTAGTACCACTACGCCATCGAGGTAGTTCAATATATATTTTTAAAAATTTAATTTGCGCCACACGCCTATAGAAGATAGAATATGACTTATGTCAAAAGTTTTGTCAAACGTTACGTACATACATATATTTGATACTTTATGCCTAATTCAGTTAGACAGTATTCTAACTTCGCTTATATAAAAGAATGGTCTTATATTTGTATTCCGATGTAACTATTTGTTCTAGGTCATAACTTACGGACGATATTGGATGTCGATAAATAGGCATAGGTTTATCATTTGCCGAAATAATGTATCGGGAACATGAGATTGTTGTAATATGGAATTAGTTGGAAAATTACGAAATCTTTGCCAGTTATTGTGTCTTCGTTTACGTTGTAGTCTTATAATTTAGGTTGTATGTTTTCGTTATTTTGAAGTTCTTATATATTTATTAAATGTATTTATCCATTAAATCTAGGCATATGCCATTATAACTGACTCTGTTGTCCAAAAAAATACTTAATGGCAATATATTTGAGGGGGAAAATATGAGGTTAGTCTTTATGGACCGTCCTGTAAACAAATGTATAGGTAATGGAAAGTCACGTGGTCGCGCACGCCAATCAGGTAGCTCTACGTCATTGTTCAAGTGACAGCTTCTGTATTTGATTGAACATTAGGTTTATTTGAAATTATTTTCAACAATTCATTGCACGGTATTTTAGTGATAGAATGCAAAATACGTGGCAATTTGTGTTTTTAAATTATCGTGAATTAATGATAAAAATGTAATTTCGTAAAATCGCAAGATTTTCATAAACCATACAAAATAATGCTGAAAAAAGAAATAAAGAAACTATTTTATTCAAGACAGCACAGTAAACAACACAGTGTAGAACAGAACAAATAAATCATTAAAAAAATTCTAATGGAAATAAAACACAGAAATACACATAACTAATTATAATCTATCTTAATACCTACATATGCATGCTTCTGTATAGTTCGCAATAACATTACAGTGCTGTCATAAAAAGGTTAGAGATCAGCTTAATGTTGTAGAAGCTCACATATACACGCTGATTTTCAAATCAAACCTCAGAAGACGCCCAGTTGTATATAATTCACAAAAATTATAACATTAAAACATAGCGGACGGCCTCGGTGGCGTAGTGGTACTACTATGATTGCAAAGCTGAGGTCTCGGGTTCGAATCCCAGGTCGGGCAAAGTGATATTGGATTTTTGTATTCATTATCAGCCCGGAGTCAGGAATTTGTGCCCGATATGGCGATAGGCTCGCCCCCTATCACATCGTGGGACGGAATATACAAGGCGAAACGTGGGTGTTCTGGTAGCACCTCTGCCTACCCCTTCTGGGAAAAAGGCGTGTGTTTATGTATGTTTTATGTATAACATAGCGTGGTAACCGTTACAATCCTACTTACCCTTCCGGATATTAAACCATGAGAATTCCCCACTATTCCGCTGAACAATGAGATCTAAGGTAGATTTGCTCGATTTAAATTCTGCCCAAACTTTCGTCCGTGACGAAAAAGGTTGAGCACCCCGGATTTAGATAACAAAAGATTGTTATGTACAACGGTTTTTGGGTGAAAATAAAGTTTTGCTTAGCGGACATTGCGCTTATCTCGCTGTGGATATTACTGCTGAAATATTTTAACATATAACGCAATGTAAATGTGGATCGTGGAAAATAAAAAACAAATGCTGGGATTTTTTTAAATTTTCAACACCTACTTTACATTCGTATGTTTGAAAAAAAAATTGGCCAGAATTTATGTCGTCAACTTTTACTATTGTAGATTACTCGTGAAAATGTGAAATAATTGTTTAAACTTAGTTTTGCTAGTTAATCATTACGCTTACACGTCGGTATTGCTACATAAATCAAGTTGTAAACTATTATCATTTTAATAATATCAATAAAAGTATACTTGACTGCCTCGGTGGCGTACTACGGTACGATTACAAAGCTATGTATGTATATGTAAAACTATACTTTCATCAAAATGCAATAAGAAATTCTACAAAATCGTCAAACAATTATGCAGTAATTTTCGTCACAATTTGTAGACACATAACGAAAAAGGTATAGTTTCAATTTCAAAGACCTCCATGCCACAGTCGACGTGATAAAAAAGTGTTTTAAAAATCACTCAATAATTAAAGGACCCTTGGAAATATTCGCGATATCAATCATTTACGATGATGCAGCGTTTTTATCTTTTTATGTAAATTTTCAGTCCATTAGATGACGCGATCAGAAATATCGCCAGAATTATGCGAGTATCGAAAATTATTCGATCTCACACTAGAAGAAAATGTTTCGAGAAATATTATTGATTTTATATTTATGACACTATGTCATCAATCATGCAAAGATAACATTCATGTAATGATATGTGGTTTATGTGGTAGCACAAACTGAAAAACAAGAGGATAAAAGACTTAAAGAAGCCCGACAATATTACATAACGACTGCAGTTAACAAATATAATAAATTTCTCGAGACCCTCCGCTTGCCTTGGACGGTAGCCAGCTATGAAATATTAGACGAATTCAATTTTAAGTTGCTTGCGCCGTTGTCCACGGTTGTTCTTGAAAGAACTTCATACATTTTGTAGTTTCAGTTGTAACTTGTTTAGACTATGAGCTGAGTTGACCCAGTGGTACATTTCACTGAAAAATGAGATGAAGTAACAACTTGTTTTTTAATGCTTTGAACGGCGAGACGAGCATGACATTCGCCTAAGTAAGCGATACGACCGCTCATGGACAGTAGCAAAACCAAACACCATGAATTACAAAGCAACGCTTGGCATTCCACTACGCTCGCCATCCTGAGATATAAGTTGTTGTCTCGTTATGTCCAGTAGTTACGCTGGCTACAATGTCCTTCAAACCGGAACACAACAATGCGTTTACATTGCTGTTTGGCGGAAAATAGACAATGCAGTAGTACCTACCTAGGCGGCCTTTCACATTTAAGAGACCTATCACCAGTAAAACACTTTACTGTCATATTTCTTTGTGTTGGGACTAAGGGGAGACTCTTGTGGTATAAAGTTCGTCTACGATCTTTTGGCGTCCGACTGCGTTGTTGTCATGCTGTTGTCAAAATATTACGGACTGTTTCTCTCATTACATTTTATATTATATATATATATATGTTAATACTATTAGATAACGAGTATATTAATATACTTGTTGCTTATACCATGAAAACATATCTCAAACAATGCGTTAAATGCGTTTTGAAATTTTATTTGTAGTCCTTAATTTCGCCACACGCCTATAGAAAATAGTATTTTTTTCTATAATATTTTTAATTAACTAATGAAGTTTTGCTTTTTAATGATTCATCGGCAGTTACGTTAGGTACAAGTTGATGGACTGAGCAATTTTTCATCTTAATGAAATGTTGAATTAGCTAAATATTCGCATTCACACAACCTTACCATCTTTTAATTAAAAAGAAAGAAAGACCAATCTTATAATACTAAACGTCAGTAAAGTTGAAAATTTCGGGAAAATTCACGAGAAAAAGTACAAAATACAGTAAAAAACTCGCTCAACTTTTAAATCTTTACTATCCATTTACCTTTCACTAATCATGAGAAAATTCCGGATAAGTCATGCGTCATTACACTTCTTAAAAGAGTGGAATTTTTCCATTGTTTGCTATTTGAAGTTCATTGAAATTCTGAGGGCGGGCGTGGTCATAATGACAGCGATTTAATATACTTACCTCAGAGCTTAGAAAGGGATAATAGTAATTTGTGACATAAACGAGATAGAAGGGTACACATAAATACACTATAGTAGGGTAGTATATGTCTGTACTACGTTACGATTAGAACACTGAGGTCTCGGGCACGAATCCCGGGTCGGGCCAGATGATATGAGATTTTTTTTTATTCATTATCAGCCCGGAGTCAAAATTTTGTGCCCGATATGGCAATGGGCTCGCAGCCTATCACATCGTGGGACGGAAAACACTAGGCGAAACGTGGGTGTCCTGGTTGCACCTCTGCCCATCCCTTCTGGGAAAACCACGTGAGTTTATGTATTTAGAAGAGCCTCCGTCTGCAGTCATGTTAAGCTGGCATTGCAAGATATCATGTTGTACAATGATGTTGTAGGAAGATGCTTGATGCAGACTGCTTCCAGGTCGCGAAGTGTATATTATAAGAATCAGCTAATTCACACCTCAAGTAGCATAATTATGATGAACAAAGAAAAAAATATCCCACAGGACATTAAACATCGATACACCAATCGATATACTATAGGCTGCATTGAACCTTACCAAAAAAATAAATTTTTTATACTATTTTAAGCGCCCGCTAACTCCCATCACTAACATTGGCACAAAGACCGTTCAAAAAACTTATCTGAAACAAAAAGTTACGACCTAATGGTGCGTGAAGCAACAACACTCGCGAAATTCAATTAGCCAAGTAATTTCAGCTTGTTTATTACAAAATTAACGCTTTGACATTCGGCCCCGGAGGATTTTCCCTGTTCACCCCGGAAACTGTCGCTGTCACTTAACTTTAACTCCGGGGCAATAGTTTGCATGGATAGACACTTCGATGTTTGATCCAAAATATTGTGACATTTATGTACTGCTTGGATAGTTTGAACTAACTTTTTGTGACAGAAGTAGTCTGAACTGAGATGCATGAAGTGATTGGTGGACGTGAAGTGTTCGTATATAGAGGAAATCAGTATAAATATATATTATATAGTCGATATGACTTAACCACTCTCAATCGTCCTCTCGTTTCTACAAACTTTCTCTACAGAAAGCTCGTGCCCTGCAGTGGGACGTATAGGCTCATACAGTACAGTAGAAATAAGTGAAAAATATAAAATCGCGTGCTTCGTGTGTCCCGTAGCAAATTCTTATATCAGATAAAAGCTTGCAACACGAATAAAAAATAAATTGAACCACAGGAACTTCTAAAATAAGGTCAGGGAAAAGAAGATGGTTGCTCAATTCATTTATAAAATATTATAACAGTAATATACTTACTATATTAAAAATATGTCCTTGATTAACGACACATTAACATAGATACATAATTCCCCCACATCGTAACGAAGACGTCGAAATCGATAGGGTTTTGACGTACTGACCTTTGACAGGTCTATAATGGCTTCCCAAACTAATATCCCACAATAGGGTTCTCAATTTACTAGACGACGTGCTATTGTTGTAAATGTCAAATATGTCCATCTTGTACGAATACACCAAATTGTTTAACTTTAGCGGCGTCAATAAGTGGAACTAAATTAATGTGTATTTTAATGGAATTTCCAATCCAGCATGACCCGATAAAATCATGAATTACTTGGTTTTGGTTGTTACCATTTGAAAATAATACGAGTAATACCAGTTTGGATATTCAAAAATATTAAGCTTATTAAATAAACAATTTGTCTACCAACCTAAATTAGATTTGGACTTCAGTCAGCAGTGAAGACTATACCCAGCATTGGGACCCTACAGGCTGTGGATGATGATGATGGCATGAATGCCATCATCATCATTCAGTCCAATTTCTCTTGTAATTTTGAACTGAACGATAAGATTTAGAGTAAGTAGGAATACTTATAAGTATTTAGAATAAGTATAACCGATCACATATCTTGTGCAGGACAAATATAATACCGTTATAAAGACTTTTCGTGCGACAGCTATCGCAGGGATGGGATAGGATACCGTGGGACAAATAGGTGGTAACCATAGAGTTAGTATTATAACTGGAGTGCTTACTTCGTTTGACATGAAAACTAAAAATATACCTTATATCTGTGACTTAAAGTTTATTTTTAAATATCAATAGATGTAAGGAAAAACGGTCTCGAAAGAGAATGACATTTCAGTGGTGGTGTCCCTCTCGCACATAGTACAAACCAAAAAGCAGTGTTGCTAATTTAGTGGATTTTCCACAAAATGTGGTGATATGAATCCGTGTCTTAGTTGTCAAAAATGGCGTTTAGTAGTTAGCGGATTTTCTAGTGGGTTGGGCGTTGTTGAAAATTACCAAAAAGACTAAAATGAATCCACTTTTGATTCCGAAACATAATTGTTTTTTTTAGTTTAAAAGGATTTCATAAATATAATGACAATAATATACCTAAATACATAATATTATTTCAACGATGATCTTAAGAATACGATATGACTTAAAGTTAACTTGAAAATGTTGCGACAATTTCGAATTTTCATCAAAGGTCAAAAATAAAATTGGTATAAAAGAAACGTACATATAGTGAAACAATGATGGTGAAATAATATTTCTGATGATAACATTTTATTAAAATAAATTATATAAGAAATATAAATATGTATATTGATTTTGAATAGAACATCACAATATATCAATAAAGCTCCTTAACAAAAAAAAAATATTGTTCTACAATAATAAGATTTACGTGGTGGTCAGACGACCTGGTAAAGGTCGCGGGACGTCGCTGGATGCAGGCTGCCTCCAACAGGTCACTGTGGAAATCATTAGGAGAGGCCTATGTTCAGCAGTGGACTTCCTTTGGCTGATGGATGGATGGATGGATGAATAAGATTTTTGTTTAGTGGAACATTTAATGGTACGTCTACGTAGATTTATAATGGTTTTCATGTTGAATATGAATGGTTTCTCGGCATTAGTCAGCATTCCAGTTGTACTTATTAAATCCATGGTGGTAACCAATTGGAACGGGATTGCCAGCGAATCGAATGAGACGTTGTGGAATAGGATGAGGCAGGAAGAAAAAAGGACGGTAGAGTAGTAAGCTTGAGTTTAGATATACAAAAGAACTGTACTGTATCAACCCATATACGTCCCTCTGCAGGGCATGAGCCTCCTCTACAATCGAGGGTGCGTCTGAGAGGTGTTCGGCCATATAGTTCACCACGCTGGCCTATTGCGGGTTGGGCAAAAGTAAGTTGTAGAAAAAAGTATGTACGGGATATACAATGCTTTTGGTGTGGACTGAAGTCCAAATATTAGCACTAGAGCGAAACTGGGGCGTGCTAGTTGTAGGAAAAATATAAATACTAGGTAAAAACCAAAGTACCGACTTACAACTCGCGCCTATTTTTTAAGCTAGCATTGAATATTTTTCTAGTCAACATACCCCCAATCTGTTCGGATGAAAACGTTTTTCCACTGTGCGAGCTTTCTATTTTTACGCGGTTGAACATTCTAACATTTTTTTCATCTTCCATTCTTTACGTTTGTACCCTGTTCGGATTGGAAGTTAGCTAGCTGTGTTTAAGTACTCTAGTGTCAAAAGTCTAACAAAACAGACTTAGCATAGGTAGATATGGAAAGGTTTTTAGGTAAAAATATACAAAAGTACAAAGTGTTATTTTTACTATACCAAAAACAGCTGGTGCCAGGGCACTTGTATCTGACTAGAAATCGATCAACGTATAATAATAAGATGGAAGAGAACCCACGCATGTTAGTGAAGTTTCAAGTTCAACACGTGTATTCTAGTTCCGAGAAGCTGGCAATCAATCAATCAATATCAAAATATTCTTTAGTCAAATAGTCTTTCACAAGATCTTTTGATTCGTTAATTACTGCTACCATCGGATCGGAACGAAGAAGAAACGCGTAAAAAACTACTTCACCAACATCAACAGTCTTTTTTTTTAAGCCAGGTATAGTTACACTGGTTCATGTCATAAATGTCCATGTCAATGTCCAATATTAACTCATTCGCTGATGCTCTATTTGAATGACACTGCACTTATCGTCACGTGCATTAAAATTAAATGAATAGCCCGTGTAAAAAGAGCTAAAATAGCATGTTTAGCATCCAATGATTGAACCAAATCTAATAATTTTTTATCATAAATTGTATTCCATCCCATTTCACTTACAGATACAACTGCTTTAAATACAACCGATACCTCTACAGCCTATAAAAATCGTCGCGTAATTTCTGCATAATTTAGATTACCAAGAGAGCTAACGATAGCTTGGCTAAAACGTCTATAAAAATCTACGTCCTAAGAGCTACAGTTCATCCGAAACAATGAGCACCGGATCAAGATCTCATCAAACTCGCTACAGAACACTAAAACATTTATAAACTCGTTAAATATTGGAAATAACTTTTCAAGAAGCATTTGTACGTCAAGTCGTTTGAGTGAAGAAGTATTTGAATTCTTTCATGTAATGACTATCAATGATGTCTTTAAAGATTTTTATTTGTTAATATCTATTGTTTTTATAGAATCTACTTGTATGTCCTAAATAATCTATTTTGAATAGTAGTATTGCAATAGAATTTTGATACTAGTAACGATCATAGAAATCATAGGCTGTTTGACTGTAACGTTCAAAACAACATAACAGTTTTTTATAGTGTTCGTTTAGTTAAAAGTGCATGGTGGCCTGTTGGTAAACAGACTAAATGCGGCTGCCAACATGTTCAGGGCGGTCACGGGTTCACATCCCAGGGCACACCTCTGACTTTTCGAAGTGATGTGTGTATTGATAGACTCAATTATCAGGCGCTATACGATGAAGGAAAAAATGTGAGGAAACCTGCATACCATAGCAATTTGTAAGAATTTCTATGGTATATAAAGTCTGCCAACCCGCACTAGGCCTGCGTGGTGGATGATATGACCTAAACACTCTCAACCGTCCTCTCGATTGTAGTGTAGGCTCGTGCCCTGCAATAGGACGTATATGAGCTAATACAATACATACATTTAGAGCTTGAATAATCCCTGACTCCACTTCCTCCCTAGCCGTTTCATAGTCCCTTGTTCAATATCACTAGTAGATATATAAATCCCCAGAAGTCTGTTCATTGCAAATATTATTGATTTACGACGAGAATACATTTTTATCTTTATTAGTTTTCTCTTTCAATTCATAATTCAAATAACTTGGCTAAATTTTATTTTCTCCCCGAAACATTCAATGGTTTCCATACGACAATATAGAAAAGTATCAATATCTATTATCTTCTATTGTCCAATCGTATTCAGGACTCGGCCGTATATATTTAGTATTCCATACAAATATATTATTTAACACAGAAACCCTTTTAGACCCTAACATCTAAAGATGACTGTTCATGTTTATTTTGTTATTAAAATGAAAACGATTTTGCGTGTACAACTAACAGCTATAGGTATTGAAATAACCATAGTATTGTATCAGCCTATATAATAAATAATAATAAATACACCCAACAGTCACATACATAGTCCTGACTCCACACTAAGATCGAGTTTTGTGTCGTGGGTATCAGAAACTACGAGAGACTTTTGGGTCTCACAAACATCCAGACCCGACACAAATATTTGTGGGCCACACAAACATTTGTCTCGGTGCGGGAATCGAACCCGCAGCCTCTCGTTTCACAGTCGGCGTCTAACCAACTACGCCACGGAGGCTGTCATATACGTCCCACTGCAGGGCACGGGCCTCCTCTACAATCGAGGTTACGATTATGAGTGGTAAGGCTATGTAGTCCACCATGCTTACCTAGTGCGGCTTGGCGGACTTTTACATACCATAGAATAACCATAGTATTATAGAAGATTTGCGAATAGATTTAATTATGTAATATAAATGGCGATTTGTGTTTCATTTTGGGAGTGCGGATTAATTTTAGATCAACTGAGTGTTATTGCTTGTTTACGTGGTTTGTTAATATGTTATTTCCATCTAAATTGCAAAATATAATTAACTAAAATGTGGTGAATTACAGGTATACAGGAGAACAATCATGCTTTAGTCAGTTGTTAAATTGTGCTTTATTTTAATATAGTTTAACACTAGATTGCCTAAGGAAGTCATTTTGATTGCCTTTAGATTTCAATAGAAAAACTATAAGGTATACTTATTTGACGACACAATTTATTAGAAGTTTGTGACTTTTTGTACAACATAAATCCTTTTATTAATAGTTGTAATTGCCCCACTCCTTCATTTCCGGTATACAGGGTATATCAAGACTGCTACCGAAAACAAAGTCAGGTGGTACTTTTAGTGACTTTAGACACAATGCAACTAATTTTTTTGCAAAAAAAGCGATGATTATTTTTTGTATTTTTTTCCTATCATCGTATTTGGTGGTAAATACATACATTTTCCTAAAAAAATAATGTACAGCCGTTTATTTTTAAATATGCCTTAGTACGCAAAGCTTTAAAAGCTATAGATTTACTACCCAAACACAATGATATTTAAAACATTACAAAAAAAATCGTCACGTTTTTTTGACATAATTTTTTGTTGCATGGTATCTGTAGTCACTAAAACTACCACCTGACTTCCTTTTCGGTAGCAGTCTCGATATACCCTGTATTTATATTATATTAAATTTAATATATTGTAATATATTGTATTAAATTTATTTATTTATTTAACACTTTTTTACACAATACAGAGTTACATACTACGAAATTAAACAATAAAAACAATAGAACAAGTGGCGGCCTTATCACACTAGGTAATTTCCTACAGGCAACCATAGATATATAAAAGTTTCGGGCAATCTAGTGTTAAAGTATGTAAGTGTAGTTGGTATAGGTAACGGAATAAACGCGTCCACTGAACCAGGATACCATTATCTCACATAATTACGATGTAAAGTATCGTTTGTGTGACATACAGTCAGTCAGTAACAAGACGTGGTTGTCGCCCACCAATCAACATAAATGGTCTCCTTAATTGCTCTTTTATCGACCATTTTATTTAAATCTACAGTAATATATAAAACTAAAGAGTTTGTCTGTTCGTGCACGCTAATCGCAGAAACTACTGGTTCGAATTGGAAAATTCTTTTTGTGTTTTATAGCCAATTTATCGAAGAAGGTTAAAGGCTATAAAACGTCATGTTATGGTCAATAGGAGCGAAAAATTTTGCAAAAACGGGAAAATTGTATTCCTTTTGAAGGCTTCCGTTGCATGCGCTGTGTAATGAGACGGGATGTAACGGGACGGAATGGAAAATGCAATATAAAGAACGGTAGTCAAGTTGAGTTTAAATATAAAACAGAACGCGAAATAACTAGTATGTTGTTGATGTGGACTGGAACACCTCAAAAACTATCTGCATCCGGGTGAAGCCGGGCCCGATCGCTAGTCAAAACATAATGTTTAAACTTTATTACTTTCCGGCTTCCGGCACATAAAACTAAACAGGTGATGTACATCATAGTGCTAAAGTTTCTGTATTACGTGAAGTACCATTCCGCACCAAAATACGACACTTAAGAGCGGTATAGTTCCATTTATTTCCTCAAATAGTCACAGATCCACATAAAGCTAAGCGTTGCGCGTTCTGAATACGTGTGAATTGTTAAGCGATATATTTTCGGGAAGTAGGAGATTGGGGTTTTATTGTATTGTTCTCTGTCGTGTTCTTGTTCTTTATGCCTTAATGACATATGATTTTTTGACGCAGTGATATTGAGGTAAATTATGATTAATGATTTAGTTGTTACTACTGAATTGCGTGGTGGACTGTTGGTAACGGATCTGAGACGCGACTGCCGACATTTTCACGGTCGCGGGTTTAACTGCCAGGGCCCACCTCTGACTTTTCGGAGTCATGTATTGATAGTAAATCACCACGCAATTTAACTGCGACGGAAAACTTAGTAAGGAAATCTGCATACCGTAGCGATTTGTAAGAGTGGCCAGCGTGGTCTGTATGGGCTAACCTCTCACAATCATACTCTCGATTGTAGAGGAAACCCATGACCTGCAGTGGAATATGTGCATGAAGATGTTAAAAAAGTTGACAGATAGTTACCACGGAAGCGAGAAACCACTCTTCCGTGGTAATCACTGTCTAGCAAAAACGGTTAAATGACTGCTCGTAAATCGCGATACAGAAGAGTTGGTCACAAAGATCAAGTATGGCAGTTTGACATTTTTAAATAGACAGAATGAATTTTGCCCGCGTCTTCCATACTTTGACATAAACAAGTAAGATCGAAAGAACAATATTCTTCCCAGGGTCGCTATTACGGATATTGCATGATCTAGTACACTCGTCGCTGTTTGAATGGATTCGATTATACTACCATTACATAAATTGTCTTCAGACACTTCAGTCTCTGAAGGAAATACGACAAAAAGCTGTTACTTCACATCGGTATTCTGTGATCGAGCCCGATCTATACATAATGTTATTGAGCTCCAGCATTACTCTGCCACACATACAAAAACTCGCGTCCAACCAAGTACACCACGGAGGCTGTCAATCACTACAGTAACCATCAGATGTACTGTCATTTTATCGTATCAGTATAACATAGACTGCCTCGGTGGCGTAGTGGTACTACGGTATGATTACAAAGCTGAGGTCTCGGGTTCGAATCCCGGGTCGGGCAAAGTGATATTGGATTTTTCTATTCATTATTAGCCCGGAGTCAGGAATTTGTGCCCGATATGGCGATAGGCTCGCCCCCTATCACATCGTGGGACGGAATATACAAGGCGAAACGTGGGTGTTCTAGTAGCACCTCTGCCTACCCCTTCTGGGAAAAAGGCGTGTGGTTATGTATGTATGTATGTAAACATCAAGCTTTTTTCCCAGAAGGGTAGGTAGAGGTGCTACCAGGACACTCAGGTTTCTCCTTGTGTTCCGCCACACGATCTGATAGAGGGCGATACTATCGCCATATCAGGCATAAATTCCTGACCCCAGCCTGATAATGAATAGACAAACGCAATATCACTTTGCTCGACCCGAGTTTGGAACCCGAGATCTCAGCGTTGTAATCATAGCCTGGTACAAATTTGCCACTAAGGCAGTCGCTCAACGACAAAATGACTCTACCGCTTATAAAATTATTAGACCATGTAAGTCCAGTTATCTCAGGTGCTATGTTATATTTTTTAAATTGTCCGCAGAGGCAAAGGAAATCCCACTGATGTGCCCACGTCCGGAAGACAAAACGATTCTTCTATTTTAATATCACTGGAGCAATTCTCGCGCGCCTCGCGTTTATATTCATTTGTTTGAGTTACGGTTATCGTCGTCACTTTCCGTTTCACTGTTGTGTTTTAATAGCAATATTTTCGGATTGGTTTCTATGTGCTTTTGAGTTATATTGTTTTTGTTTGAAATTGTGGCTGAATGCGCAATGAAAAAATTTAAAGTAAAATTTTATATTTATTGTTGATCTAATTTCACGAGTAACTTGTAAAATGCTATTATTGTTTAAAGCAAATTAGTTTCAAATAATACATTATTTGACCTTTAAAAATATTGGATGCGAGGGTCAAAGAAAAATAACCCTGTCACAA
This sequence comes from Theretra japonica, assembly GCA_033459515.1. Lineage (NCBI taxonomy): Eukaryota > Metazoa > Arthropoda > Insecta > Lepidoptera > Sphingidae > Theretra > Theretra japonica. The sequence continues at coordinate 2,621,781 of CM065928.1, forward strand.
AACCAACGAAGCAATTACATTAAACGTAAAAACGCAACAACTTTCATCTAGATAAATCTCGATAATTTCCACGCCTCGCTTATCACATTATCAAGCGAACCAAAAAAACCGATTTCACCAACGAAAATCAATTTGAACACTAATTTATAGCCCAGCCTAAATTTTACACTTATCGTTCGGGCCGTAATAATTTTTCATAGAACTGAAATATGAGGAGAGTGGGTTTAACAGTGTCTGTTGCTTCGGTTATCGGGAGGATGGATGACTGACCCGGCCCCGGCGCTGTGTTCTGCCAATAATTGGAGAGTTTACCCCAATCTCCCCCGGGAACTTCATGCCTTAGTGTTATAGGAAATATTGAATATAATTTATCTTTCATTAAAGAAAGTGCTCGATGGAATTACGTTTAAGTAGATTTATAGGGAGTTTGTTTTGGAACTTAATTTGTGTTAGGCTGGGTCAAGACCGCCACGATGTTAGTAACCTAGTAACCTGGTTAAGGTCGCAGGAAGTCGCTGGATGCAGGCCGCTTCCAACAGGTCTATGTGGCGATCCATGGAGGTCTAATTTCAGCAGTGGACTTCCTGTGGCTGAAGAGAGAGAGAGAAAGAGAGTTTACAATAAAATCTTCTTCAAATAAACATATCAAAGTCGTACAAAAACCCAAGCACAAGATCGTAACAATGTTTAAAAATGCCCAACTCAACGGCAAGTAGGCCATTTTTTATTCGCAATGAATAATGGAATAGCTCCTTCAAGTTTTAAGTTCTGAGAAATGAAGCGAACCGGACTGAGGAATGTATAACTTCAATTTAGGTCTTGCTATCATTTATGTTTGAAAATTCTGAACGGACTTTTGTTTTGTTGATATACCTTTAGTACTTACTTGTTGTCTCTTCTACAATTGGTTGAAAATAAATATGTGTATACAACTATTAATTGTATCATATTTTGTTAATTCGACATTGCGATGTCTCGATGCCAGAGCTCGCTTTCCTGTCCCAGCTTCGCCATTTTGCCCGAACTTTAGGGCCTTGCCCAAGCCATATTGTGGCTTAATTATGACATGGGCCTACGTACATACATACATAAACTCACGCCTTGTTCCCAGAAGGGGTAGGCATAAGTGCCACCATGACACCCACATTTCACCTCGTATGTTCCGTCCCACTATCGCCATATCGGGCACAAATTTTTGACTCCGGGCTCATAATGAATTGAAAAATCTATTATCACTCAGTTAGGATTTTGTGCCCGATATGACGATAGGCTCGCCCCCTATCCCATCACGGACGGAAAATACATCGCGAAACGTGGGTATCCTGGTTACACCTCTGCCTACCCCTACTGGGAAAAGGCGTGAGGTTATGTATGTATGTAACATTCATCTACAGTTATCGTAAAGCTAAGTTCATATATTCAGTTCCTAGGTGCGCCTGTAGAATTTATAATCCATAAATTGTCTACATTGTACTAGATTAAGAGCCGTCCGCTCGACATGATGGCCTTACCTGCAGCTTTAATTTATGGCTAGTACGAGTAGTTTCAGGAAATGTTTTAAAGTATAGGAGATATCAAGACTGCTACCGAAAACGTAGCCAGGTGGTAGTATAAATGACTTTAGACATAAAAAAACTAAAATTTTTGCAAAAAAAAAAAGACGGTTTTTATTGTAAATATGTACATACATTTTCCTAAGAAAATAATGTACACCCTCTTATTTTTAGACCAAAAACTATGGATTTACCACCCAAACACAATGATATTTAACCATTCAAAAAAAAAATTCATCGCGTTTTTTTGCAAAAAATTTACTTGCATCGTGTCTGTAGTCACTACACCTACCACCTGGCTCCGTTTTCGGTAGCAATCTTGATATACCCTGTATAATGCTGACATAATGTTAAAGTCGCAAAATTACTTTGTTATTCAAATGTGAATTCGGTTTTGTGCATTTTAATTCATCAGATAAAAGAAAAGTTAAATTGATTTGAAATGTTCTCTTGCTATGTTAGACAAAAAATACTATCCCAATTAACGTTGTCTACATATATTTGTAAACTTGAAAACTTCATTTAATTACTATCAAATCATTAGCAATCTTTGTCATTAATGTACAAAAATTACGAAATTAAAACTCTCCTACATATTTTATAATTTGTGGACACACAAAAACAACATGTTAAAATGAATTATTAGAGATTGTTATGTGTCTATTTCCATCCATCCATCAGCCAAAGGAAGCCCACTGCTGAACATAGGCATCACCCAATGATTTCCACAGTGAATTGTTGGAGGCAGCCTGCATCCAGCGACGACCCGCGACCTTACATGTGTCTAGAAATTATAAATAAAAAACAGGACGCATTACCCCATTTCTTTTCTTACTTCAAGTAAACATGTTAGACTAGCTCTAAAACTAACTGCATCCTTAGTCTCCTACTTCTGTCCATTACCATTAACCCCATTTATTGACCTACCGTACAATAAAACGCTTTCAACAATGCCCCATTATCACGACTATAACATGAAAATAACTTAAATCAAAGTTACAATGTGCCTCGCAAGTTTTTCCATAACAAATGATTATTATACAAATATATTAAGACTGCTACCGAAAACGAAGCCAGGTGGTAGTTTTAGTGATTTCAAACACGATACAACTGAACATTTTGCAAAAAAACGCGACGATTTTTTTTTAAATATAGAATTATACATTCAAGCCTTGCGTAGCGTCTTTAAAAATAAAAGAAAAAACATCGTTGCCTTCTTTTTTGCAATTTTTTTTTTGTTGAATTGTGTCCGTAGTCACTAAAAATACCACCTGGTTTCGTTTTCGGTAGCAGTCTTGATATACCCTGTATACATACGAAGGTAGGTAGGTAGGTATGTTCCGACTGTATGCAGGCCTAATGGTAATGTGCGTGCATTTATGCGACGACACATTCTCCGGCTGGGATAACACGTATGTAGGATTACAACAACTGAATTATTGTTGGATTCCGAAATTATATTGTACTAGCGGCTAGGTATTTATCTATGTTTTATACATATAAACCTTCCTCTTGAATCACTCTATCTATTAAAAAAATCGGATCAAAATCCGTTGCGTAGTTTTAAAGATCTAAGCATACATAGGGAGAGACAGACAGCGGGAAACGACTTTTTTATACTATGCAGTGATGTTTCTTCAATAATGAAATAAAACAAATCACCAGAGCCCCCAACTGTACTGATTTTATGGTACCTAAACACAAAAATCCCTCGTCACGGTTTGATAGAGCGTGCGGTAATCTTTGCGTGTTAATAAATTTGTTCGCGAGTTACCACGAGTGTTCTGTTCAATATGACGTGTAGATGACTGTGGATTTGTTTGGGTATGATTCGTAATTTAATTCATAATTTGATGTACCATTAATTTATATTTTTGACAGCCTCCGTGGCGCAATTAGTAGGACGCCAGCTGAGAAACGCGAGGCCGGGGGTGCGATTCCTGCACCGAGACAAACGGTTGTGTAAACCACAGGTATTTGTTTCGAGTGTGGGCGTTTGTGAGTCCGAAAAGTCTCTCGTAGTTCAGGAACTACCTGAACGTGGGTATCAGGATACCCACAACACAAGACTCGATCTTAGTGTGGGGTCAGGGCTATGTATGTGACTGTTGTGTGTATTTATTTACATTGTTCGATAACTAAGTAAGATAAGAATTGGAAAACCGGTGATCGCGGGTTCAAATCCAGGGAATACACCGCTGGTTTTTTAATACGACCCGCTTGTTGTCTGTAGTCACTGGTGGTAGGTCTCTTATATATAAGAGGCCGCCTGGGTAAGTATCACCGCAATGTCTATTTCTCTCGTCAAACAGCAGTGTAAATGCACTGTTGTGTTTCGCTTTGAAGGACATTACAACCAGAGTAACTACTGGGCATAATGAGACTTAACATCGCATGTCTCAGGATGGCGAGCGCAGTGGAATACCAAGCATTACTTTGTAATTAATTGTGTTGCCACTGTCCATGAGCGGTCGTATCGCTTACCAATACGCGAATGGCATGCTCGTCTCACCATTCATCACAATAAAAAATATGGATGAATAGGCTAAAGAAGAATAAGAAATTATACTTTAATTTCGATGTGAAAAACTACTATATTAAAGAATCTACATTAATTAGTAATATTGTTACGTACAACGTACCTTTAACGGTGAAGGAAAACATCGTGAGGAAACCTGCATACCGTAGCGATTTTAAAGAATTTCTACGGTATGTAAGTCCGCCAACCCGCACTAGGCCAGCGTGGTGGACTATATGGCCTAACCACTCTCAATCGATTCTCTCGATTGTAGAGGAGGCCCGTGCCCAGCAGTGGGACGTATATGGGCTGATAAAAAAAAAAAGTTACGTACATATGTATATACCTATTTGTTGTCACTATAAGTAAATAAATACACCCAACAGTCACATACATAGTTCTAACCCCACATTAAGATCAATTAAGACTTGTGTTGTGGGTGTTAGAAACTACGAGAAACTTTTCGGACTCACAAACACGCAGACCCGCCAGAAATATTTGTGGGCGACACAAACATTTGTGTTGGTGCGGGAATCGAACCCGCGGCCTCCCGTTTCACAGTCGGCGTCTAACCAACTACGCCACGGAGACTGTCAAACTCTACACTATACACCACAGACTGCCCTTTCACTCTCCTTTCTCTTATCTCCATCCAAAGGTTGCCTGGAAGAGATTGCCTAGAGCAATAAATACTTACTCTATTATAGTTATATTTGTTGTCAGTTGGTGTATGTTTGTACAATAAAGAAAAATTACAAATAAATCTGCACTTAAAATCAGAATTTTAATATAAAACACTACGATAATAAGTATCAAAATGATCTCCCGTAGCGAGTGCAATTAATTTCCGATATAAAACATACCTCCGATTGTAAAGTTTCGCTCCGACCGCGAAGCAATCTCACTGTTATCCATTTTACTTAGATGAGAAAACTCCTAGGGATTAATTGGGACTGCAGTTTGAGAACTGTCGCTTCGCTCTAGGATTCTGCGGCTAATGTCTTGAGAGAAAAGCGTCCTCATGGATTTATCTGTTGATTTTAAAAGAGTAAAAGTCAGGTTTTAAGAAAGCCGTGTGTTTTATGGTCGGTTCCACGGGGAGTGCTCCGTGCAATGGTTTGACATGATACCAACATCGCCTTTTTAGCATTGCACCACCCGTAACCACATTAGAGGTCATTCGTTCCACCTGGAAGCGTATCGCTCCTGAACGGTACGTCTCCCGAGTTCTCTTTTACCACGCACGTGCAAGCTTCAGTATGAACACCCAGGTTTGGTGTTTCCTGAGCGCGTGACCGATCCTTCTTCAAACCAGGCTTAAAGTGAGTACTCTCCTTAAAGTAGGTAGCGACTTTGTTGTGCTGGACCCCTCACACTGTGAAGGTCTATGCAAAAACTGTGGATTTACCACCCAAACAAAATGATAGTTGAAATATTACAAAAAAATCATCGCTTTTTTGCAACAATTTTAGTTGCATTGTGTCTAAAGTCACTACTTAAAACCAGCACCTGGCTTCGTTTTCGGTATTAGTCTTTATATACCCTGATATATAGATTTTAAATGATGTATTGATTTTACCGTAAGAATAAATAACTGCATTATATAATACGTCCGTCCTTTACCTTATACCCAATATGGAATGTTTACATAGAAAACCCATAAAGTTACATTGTAACCAATATTGATTCTGACCAAAATACGTTGGCTCTATCAAACTGATATTAGGCCCAACGAAACTAACACGAAAACTATTGCTGTTACTTGTTCAACATAATAAATACATTTCAATACAATATCAGATAGAAAACAATTAAAAATAACATTAAGTTAAAATAAACTGTAAGACTTAAGATTTATTTGAGGGGATTTAGTTTGTGCTATAAATGGGTTCATAAGGGTTATTTATATTTTAAGTTGAATTTTATCTTATGATTGCCCTCTTCAAGATTAAATAAATGAATCATTAGTCTTTATATTTGCAGTGTAGTAGTCAACTTACGAATTATTTCGTAAGCTTATTCCGATAGTGAAACTTGAAATGTTTACCCAAGAGTTTCATTAAAACTCCATTTACACGGGAAGAGTATCTCGCCTCGAAGATAGGATTATCGTAAAGATATAAACAAAGTTGCATCGTGTAAACATTTGTCAAAACACGATAATCTATGGCGGTTATGTCATGCGATAGTCGCATACGGTTCTCGCCGCGAGAAACTCTACCCGTGTAAATTGCGCTTAAATTGTGACTATTCTAGACTATACACATCTCACATATCGTTAATTTAAGAAAAATATAAGCATAAAAAATGTTCCAAAAACCCAAAAGAAGAAACGAAAAAAATTGAATAATACAAATTTCAGTTTCTATGAATAAATTCACAATTTTCATCATAAAATGTGTCTCGCGCCTCAAACACCCACGAGCAGGAATCATCCAAGTCATAAAAACTGAAGAACTACGAAATAAAATATTACCGCTGGAATATTCCTTCGTAATGCGACGTACAACATATTGACGGAGTGACTTTGATGTCTTTATTCGGCACGTCGGTACAACCCACGCATGACAGTGTGACATATTACCAACTGACAATATTGTCAAGAACCAAAATATTGGATTATGGCGCGTCGTTAATTTTGACATTTGACAGCTGTTCATTTCATTGATGGAAAATTAACAAGTTGCATTTGTTATCATTAAAATTATTACGTGTCGCGGTTTCGATTTCAAAATAACAGCCATTTCTTTATAAAAAAAGCTTTTCTTTGCATTAAGCTCCGCTCCCAGTGCCTTGGCTGAATTGGCGTTACAAAAAATCAAACATAAATCCACCCCGTTCCCAAACGGTACGATTCCAGCGTTCTTTTGTACCACTCACGTGCAAATTCTGAAATGAACACCTTGCTTCAGTGTTCAATAACTTGCTTTGCTCAAAGAGTTGAGCGAGGATTAAAGAGAATACTCTCCTTATGGCGAGCAGCCACCTAGTTACGCTGGGCGTCTGGCATTGCTAAGGTCCATGAGCGGCTGTGACCGCTTACCATCAGACGGACCGCAAGCTCGTCTGCCTGCCAAGGCTAATAAAACAAAACCCCCTCAACATGTCAATATATAATAAAATAAATAAATTAAACAACAAATAGATTGGTAATTAGGCAAAACCATTTCTCACGTTTCCAATACATTTGCCTATAAATTCCTCGCGTATCGATAAACAAAATGGCCACAATAAATTAATTAAACGCAAGTCTACTACAATCATTGGCTTTAGATTTAATCTTATAAATGGAAACAACAATTAGGAGTACCTAAACTTAATTAGGCAAGAAGTGGCAGGCTGTTTCAATTAGCCGGACTTAGAGCAATGACCAGCAGATCAAACGAAAGGGCAATGAAACTTGGTTCAAAAAACAATCAAATGTACAGAAGAGATTAAAGTTCATTTGCTTTATTGAAATTTTGTATAATTCCTCGTAGCTAGATTTTGTGGCTGAGATATTATTCAGCTCCAATTCTCATGCAATTTGTTCGGATCACGAATTTGTAAACGGGATGGTGATAGCCGCTGGATGCAGGCCGCTTCCTTCAAGGTGGAGATCCTTGGGGAAGGCCTATGTTTAGCAGTGGCCTTGCTGTGCCTGAAGAGAGAAAGACAGAGATGGTGATAGATTTTGCCGCTATCACACCTTGGGACGGAAATAAACGTATCAAACTGTCGAAACGTTAGTAGCATCATTACCTTAGAAAGTTACAACCAAACAGCTTAACAGTTTTCTACTCATTCAATATAACATGAGCTTTTTAAATCAAATCTTATAATACAGGGTGATATTGACATAAATGGTGTTCAATTTAACCCACGTGTTGGTCATCACCCTAGGTGAGATTGTACATAATTTGTAAAAAAACCGAGATGATTTTTGTCAAAAATCGTAAATTTTGTATAATTTTTGTAGACACAAATATTTTTACGGCTTAGTTATTTCGGTTTGGGTACTTACCGGAGTCGTAAAAAACTCGTATCTATACGGGCTCTTCACCTTGAAAACTAAAATCGCTATTTTTAACAAAACTACCAGTCAGATTCTTTTGAAACTTGGTACAACGTTACCTGGGGTAGTAAGAAATATGTGGTTTAAATTAAATACCATATGTCAATATCACGATATACACGATAAAATATCTTACGATGGTGGACACTATACTACACTACTTACTTATTGGCGGTATCTTACAACCAATCTATGACGCAGCAAAACTAGTGACGTGTACCCTCCGTGCTCATTAATATGTGATCTCTGTATCCATTGAATAGTAAATCGATAACTACATTACTGTACGTGGGACGTAGGCAGCGTTGGAGGTTATATTTTAACAATTTACTAACACCAAGTTGGACGGAGCCCCAACAAGAATTAACTCACTTTCGACGGTCCGTTCACACTCACCGTTTTGTTCGTTTTAATTTTTATTTATTTATTCTTTTTCGCACCATACATAGAATCAATTACAATAGTAAAATATAATAAAAAAGTATATAAGGCGGCCTTATCTCACTGGGCAATTTCTTCCAGGCAACCCTGGAGTGGATATAATAATAGAAGGATGAGTTTTTATGTTCGACTAGGATTTTTAGATGGAAAATTATTTTAATATATAGTAAATCAATGTTTACTAAAAGTATGTCAAGATAACATATTTTTGTACGTGGTAGTCTGATAATGGTCGCGAAAGGGGACCATCATTTTCTTTATTATTTCTGTCAAGCAGTGAAGTAGACACTGATGTGTCTTGGTTGGAAATACATTAATGCTTTGGCTTTAAAGCCATTGATTTCGAGGCATTAAGAGACTGAAAATCAAACATATCAAAGTGACGAGCAGTTACTACGAAGCTTAATTATATCTATTTCTATATACAGGCATAATGCGTATCTTCAGAGTTCAGACTAACTACGTTCTCGTCTCTAAATTTTTTTGGCTATTTTTTAAAACGTTACGTCCCCGTGTCGGTGGGTGTGAGCTTGACAATAGCGTTCCACTGCGGCGGTTCTAGGCCAGGATTTACTCGTGTTAGTTTTAACTAGTGCAAAATTAAACAACAAAGTGTCATGAATCGTTGCAACTTTACTCACACGCCTTTAATTAACTTGCATATTTAACCAGGCTTTAAATAAGTTACTCTGGTCTAAAAAGGTTGGTTCAAAGGTTAACTTGCCCCAACAATGTTTGGATCTAGCAATAATGTTAGGAAAGTCAATATTTTTGTTACATATATTGACACAAGAAATGAATACTTAAGTATACTAAATAGATTGTTCACGAAAATCCAGGGTCCAGGACTTCCGACGTTCCCAGGGATAGCATAGCAGCTTTCCTCTCGTTAAAAAACGAGCAGTTACCAATCCATGTACTCTAGTCTAATTGAAAGGCTCTATGGCGCAGTTGGTTAGACGCCGGCTGTGAAATGTGAGGCTGCGGGTTCGATCCCGCACCGAGACAAATGTTTGTGCGATCCACAGGTATTTGTTTCGGGTCTGGGTGTTTGTGAGACCGAGAAGTCTCTCGTAGTTCCTGATACCCACGACACAGGACTCGATCTTAGTGTGGGGTCAGGACTATGTATGTGACTGTTGGGTGTATTTATTTATTTGCTTATTCAGTCGAAGACGACTAAAATAAATATAATATAGACAATACATTACTCCAACAAGCTACACAGTTATCAAGTATAAATGAATAGGTTAGCGTTCGGAGCACGTACAATGTGTACCACAAAGTTACGAATAAACTCTGCAAGTTACACCGTTTGGACAGACTCTATTAGCTGAAAATCCAGCTGTAGTACATAAAATACATATTATGATTAATAAGTTTGACTTTTATTACAAGTCGTAAAACTAGTACAACTTTGTAAGGTACGTTCATGAATATCTGTATCTATCTGTCTTTATCAGTCCTTATACGTCCCACTGCAGGGCACGGGCCTCCTCTACAAACAAGAATACGATTGAGAGGGGTAAAATAGTCTACCACGCTGGTCTAGTGCGGGCTAGCTAATGAATAATAAGTTCACGTTATTTATTTATTTACATAAAAACATACATAAATTCACGCGTTTTTCCCAGAAGGGGTAGGCAGGCGAAATGTGTGTTCCGTCCCACGATGTGATAAGGGGCGAACCTATCGCCATATCGGGCACAAATTCCTGACTCCGGAGTGATATTGAATAGATAAAACCAATACCACTTTGCCCGACCCGGGATTCCAAGCCGAGACCTCAGCTTTGCATTAATTCCGTAGTACAACTGCGCCACCGAGGCAATCGGTTTTTTTTATTAATTATTATACAAGAATAGTCAACCAAACGGCATCATTCACAAATTATGGTTTCAAAATAGTTTAAGCTTATTATGCTTCTTACTCACAAGAATTAGCCTAGTACTGCAAGTCACTGCACTATACTTGTCACGAGTCATTACATGTTACATAACAGACATACATAAACACACGCCTTTTTCCCAGAAGGGGTAGGCAGAGATGCTACCAGAACACTCACGTTTCGCCTGTATATTCCGTCCCGCAATGTGATAGGGGGCGAGCCTATCGCCATATCGGGCACAAATTCCTGACTCCGGGCTGATAATGAATAGAAAATCCAATATCACTTTGCCCGACCCGGAATTCGAACCCGAGAACTCAGCTTTGCAATCGTACCGTAGTACCACTACGCCTCCGTGGCAGTCATTACATGTTAAGTATTTCAATTCTACTATTTCCTGGATGCAATGACCTTCCAGCCAAAACACAGCAATAATATTACTATTTGACGGCACAAATAAACAAAACCGAGCAATAATTAGGTCAACGGTTATTGAAACATCTGCTCAACTTATTAGGAGGATTTCCAACGCATTTACCGGTAACATGATCTCATTTCTAGAACTTTCCAACCCAATACCACTGCCATTTTAACTTTCTAATCCGCTAGGGAGTTATTTATTTATTCTTAACTAGCTTCTGTCCGCAACTCGGTTTGCGTGGTTAGATCTATAAAAAAAAACCATCCCGTCCCGTGCCGTTATATCGCGCCTTATCCCGTCTCATTCTCACTCAAGATATGTAATCCAGTCCTATCCCATCCATTTGAGATCAATAAAGTAATGGAACTCCTCCATTATCCCACGGGTACACTACATTTTTCGGGATATAAAGTAGCCTAAGTGTTGATTCAGGATGTCAGCTACCTCCATACCAAATGTCAAGGAAATTCATTAAGTCGTTTCTGAATTCATCGGGCACAACCGCACAGACAAACAGACAAAAATTCTAAAAATCATTGTTTTGGGTTCTATTACATTAATTTAATTTTATTTTATTTTATTTATTAGGGACAAAAAACAGTTGTATGTTACAGTAACATTTTAGTTTTAAACATAAATTAATATATATAAACATACAACCCACACCATTGTCCACAGATTAACAAAAAGAAATATTATATAAACTAATGAAGGAAGCAAACAATACAATACATAGCCCTATGGCATACATAGCCATTGACCCTACGCTAATAATAACTTAATTGCAGAATTTTTGAAATTTTGGTTTGATAATGAAAATATATCTAAATCTAGAAAATGTGCGTTGTATGTTTGTACAAGACGACGTATAGGTGCTCGTTCACCGGCGTTAGTACGGCACTTGACAGTGTGAAACAACCGGGGCACGCGCACCGCTCGTCGGTACACTGTCCGAGGTACTGTATAACATAACTTATTTGTAATATCGGTACAATCAAATTTATTATTGCACAGGCTGTGAAGCATCATAACACTAAGAAGTAATCGCCTAGATTCAAGACTCAGGATGTTATAACGCTTCAATAAATCCTCGTAATGTAATTTAGGATTTTTACATTTATAATTAAGAGTTCGTAAAAATTTCTTTTGTACTAACTCTAATCTTTCGTTATACTTAGTATAATAAGGGTTCCAAATTGGGACGGCATATTCTAACTGAGGTCTAATCAAGGATTTATAAAGTAGCAGAAGTGTAGAGGGTCGCACAAAGTCGCGGGTGGATCTCATGACAAATCCATACATTGCACATGCTTTATTTATTATGTTGTCTATGTGTATGTCAAAGTGTAAACTCGAATCCATGGTGACACCCAGATCCCGAACATAATCTACTTTGTTTAAATGTACGTTATTTATGGAGTAATTGAAACAAATTTTATTTTTATTTTTAGTAAACGTGATGGTATGACATTTAGGTAAACTTAGAAAGAGTTTGTTTTTAATACAATAGGCGTGCAACCTATTGATATCTTCTTGCAGAAGCAAGCTATCTTGTAATGTTTTACAAGGTTTGTAAATCTTTATGTCGTCAGCATACATTAAAAAATTTGAATTCATGAAGCAATGTTTAATATCGTTTAAAAATATGATAAATAGAAGGGGACCAAGAATGGATCCTTGTGGAACGCCGGAATTTACAAATATCAAATCGGATTCAAATCTGTTTATGACTACTTTTTGGGTTCTATTATGAATATACGAAACAAACCAGCGAAGTAAGTTACCGCGTATCCCATTGAATGCAAGCTTTTCTAAAAGCAGTGTGTGATCTACCTTGTCGAACGCCTTCTGGAAGTCAGTGTACACGGCATCCACTTGAATTCTCTTATCCATATGTTCAAAAAGAGTGTTGGAAAATATCATGAGATTAGTAGTGGTAGAGCGTCGTTTAACGAATCCATGTTGTTCGGGTACAATAAGGTGATGAACGTGGGAGTATAAGGCACCATGTACAAGCCTTTCAAAAAGTTTCGACAAGGAAGAGAGAATGGAGATAGGGCGGTAATTTTCCACATTACTTTTGTCACCACTTTTATAAACTGGTATAACAAACGCTTGCTTCCAAACAGCAGGAAAATATCCTTCTCTTAAACACTTATTGTAAACAATGTATAGGGCCTTATAAATACTTTTATAAGTATTTAGGAAAAAGCTTGGAGGAATGCCGTCAGGTCCAGCTCCTTTCGATGGATTTAGCATCTTTAATTCCTTCTTAATTACATCATCGGTAAGATAAATATCAGATATACAAGTTGATGCGTCTAGGAAGTTGTTGCAAGGTTGCCAATTCTTAGGATCAAGTGTAGAAGTTTCATATACGGAACTAAAATAGGTTGAAAATAAATTACATATTTCGGGTGGGTTGGAAGTGTTATTATTTTTGAAAAACATTTTGGACGGAAAATTCGAATGACTCTTTCTATTAGTAATGTAAGACCAGAAAAATTTTATGTTAATAGGAATGCTATCTTCAACCAAGTTAACATAGGACTTAAAACACTTAGCTGACTCACCGTGAAAGAGATTTCGGTATCTAGAAAACTTTTGGTAGTCGTAGAGATTACGGTATATTTTCCATTTTAACCAAAAATGTTCCTTCTTTTTAAAGATATGTATAAGGGAAGAGCTAAACCAAACTGGATATTGAGAGCCTTTGGTTCTCATCAACGGAATATTTAACCTAATCACTTCATACAATTTATCATAAAAGACATTGACGGCTGTATCAGCGAGAAGTGGAGACAGTAAATTTTCCCAATTAATATTACTGAATACATTATTAATATTAACGTAATTAGCTTTATTGTAATTATATTTACGAACCGAGTGGTATTTCATAGGTGTGAATTGTAAATTTAATTCCGTCAAAGTAGAAAAAGGAGGGTGGTGACCATCGGGCTCAATAAGCGCATTGCAAGTCATAATCTGGCAATCTATATTAGAAATAAAAAGATCTAAAGTTCTACCTAAATTATTTTTAAAAGTATTAAATTGTTTACCGTTAATCTCAGCCATAAAGTTCAATAAGAGCCGGCATAACGGATTTGAAGCTAATGCAATAGTGTGATTACCATGAACATGCCAGTCAATATTAGATATGTTAAAATCTCCCAAAACAAAGAATGAATCGCTACTCGGATCATTTAAGAAACATTGTAACATATCAAAATAAAGAGCGTAGATATCATCGCGAGTACGTGGTGGAATATAACAAGCACTTATGATATGTTTTTTATTTGATCGGACTGCAGGAAACTGGACTAATATATGATCAATTTCGGCATGATGAAAATACGTCAACATTCTAGAAGGTCGCAGCTCACGACGAACAGCCACCATAACACCCCCACCCTCTTGTTTTCCAGTGGCTAGACGGTCTCGATCACATCTAAATACGATATAACGGTCGTCCATAAACTCGTTATCATGAATTTCAGGAACCAGCCAGGTTTCGGTAAGTACGATAACGTCATAACAACACGACATAATATTCATGTACAGTGTATGCAACTTTGTGCGAATTCCTCTACAGTTCTGATAATAAAATACTATATTGCTAGTCACTGCTAATAGTGTAACAATAAAATAAATATATGAAATCCAATAAGTACCTAATAATTGAATACGCCACCAATAACAGCAATTGATATTTAAGCAAGTTAATATGTAAGTTAGGAGGAACCAGAGTTGATCTTAATTTCATGTAATTTCTCATCAATAAATTACAAAGTATGTTTTTTATGACTATATGGCTTTGTTTAAAAATGAACTTATTGGTCTTATATAAATAAGCAGGAGAAAATAATAATAATTTAATAAGAATTTGTATACTGATTATCAAGCTAATGGCATTAAAATCTGTTATTATTTTAAATATTTGCATAGGAAAGAATAGGAGATTTACTCGTAAATGAGTGGAAGAGCTATGAAAAAATGTGCACTGAGGAACATAACGATTACAAAAACATAATTGTACATTGACAGAAGCAATAATCATGTGTAAATAGTAACAGTTCAATACAGAAAAACAATAGGAGTGTGATAAACGTGAACAATTAAAGTATGTTATATGAAAGTAAAAGCAAAATATAAACCTTAGTGTTTTGTAATTAGACATTAATAAATTAAATATTTGTCTTCGCACGGGTCGCCATTTTGGTAAAATCATCCTCAGATCGTATAGCAAAAGCCGATGTTCCATCTCGCTCGCGGACAAGTATTGTAGCATTCTTAATCCAAACATATTTGAATCCATGTTTACTCGCGATTTCCCTGCACTTCCGAAACAAGGTCTTATTTTTAAGAGTGAGATGTTCGTTTATGTACACTGGTACAGCGGCGCCTGATATTCCAAGTTGGTCCGACTTAAGACTCTTAGTTTTACGGTAGGCGCTTAAAATATTGTCTCGCAGAATGCGCGATCTAAG
Organism: Theretra japonica; assembly: GCA_033459515.1. Classification (NCBI taxonomy): domain Eukaryota; kingdom Metazoa; phylum Arthropoda; class Insecta; order Lepidoptera; family Sphingidae; genus Theretra; species Theretra japonica. Next base: position 2,637,143 of record CM065928.1, read on the forward strand.
TTTAACAATTATGTTTTTCGGTTTGCTGTCTTGCTGCTGAGCGTGCGGCACTCTGTGTATTGATGTAATATCACTTTGGGATATAGGATAATTAAGCACCTTACCAATAGATTCCATTACGGTTATTAAGTTTTCACTGCGTTTATCTGGCAGATTACAAATTTCAATGTTGCACATACGTGCATTCTGTTCCAGGGAATCAATTTTATCTTCAAGTTTAGCAACTAATAATTCGTTACTGTGTTTGTCCCTTTCACGTGAACACTCCTTTTCTAAAACTTCTAAGCGACTTAATCCCCCCATATCAGTTTTTTTCATTTATCTTCTATGTATGTACAGACATCGATCGGTTACAAATTTATTATATGTAGATATCAATATTTGAGTTGAAATATGAGAGTTGTGAATAGGAAATATAATTAAACATAATTGATAGCAAACTTGCCCTTTCACGAAACAAATACGGGTGTAATCAAAGACATAAATAATTATAGAGTTACATTCGCGTGAATTGGTTGTAACTCATTCACTAGCCTTTGACAGCCTCTGTGGCGCTGGTTAGACGCCGGCTGTGAAACGTGAGGCTGCGGGTTCGATCCCCACACGCAAATATTTGTGTGATCCACAGGTATTTGTTTCGGGTTGGGAGATGTGAGACCGAAATGTCTCCTGTAGTTCCTAATACCCACGACACGAGACCTTATTGATCTTGTGGGGTCAGGACTATGTATGGGATTGTTGGGTGTATTTATTTATTTACTAGGATAATAAGAAACTCATGAGATAACAAGAAACTGGTGACAAAGTGTAGTCTGCGCTCTCATTAGTCACCGGACGTGCACTGCTGAACATAAACCTCACCCAAGAATGTCTACAGCAGTCTGTTGAAAGCATCCTGCTTCCAGAGATTTCTTGCAACCCTTCAAGGTCGTGTTTCTTGTCAAAACTCGCATAATAATTAATTAAGATTCAACCAACTCACACAATGAATAGCTAAGCAAAAATACTCAATTTCAAACCAGAACCTTCTAAATTAAAATGGTGAAATTTGTACATTCATACTGCCTCCATTTTAGGCCCAAACAGAAATAGCACAAACGTGTCGCTAAAACAAATCGATTTCCGACCAACCCTGTTTAATTGACATTGAATAGTTAAGATCGTGGGTGGAAATAGCACGATCTATTTCGCCCCGAGCCGAGATGTGGCTGACTATTTCCATTCCTACTTTGATCATTTGAGTTATTTCCATCTGAATCGATGACCCGCTCTGTAAAGATATAGTAGGAGCTCTTCAGTCGAATAATTGTAAATTAAATATAAATCGTCGTTGGACAATGGACAGTTATTGATAATGTTATTAATATTTTGTAAAGGAAGAAGAATATGGTTATTATAAGAAACATAGGCAGCGACTGGATGCATAAAGCAGCAGTGGACTGCAACGGGCTGATGATGATGATGATGAAGAAACATAAGCAACTTAATCGTGATGTTATAATAAAAAACATAATCGTAGATGGTCGTTCTGCTTAAAGACTGATTTAGAAAGATAATGATTAAACCGTGCTAAATATGTAGATAAATGTAGTAATACTGAAAGTCACTATAAGAATTCTTAAATCGTCGTTGCATCAATAAAGAAAAAAAAACGGATAATGAAAAATAAACATAGTCAAGTGTAGGTAATACGAAAACATTAAAAATGAAAGCCAAAATTAGAGACCTACTTCATAAACAGTCTTACATAGACGATTACAAATCATCCATCCATCCATCAGCCAAAGGAAGTCCACTGCTGAACATAGGCCTCTCCCAATGATTTCCACAGTGACCTGTTGGAGGCAGCCTGCATCCAGCGACGTCCCGCGACCTTTACCAGGTCGTCTGACCACCTAGTGGGTGGACGTCCCACGCTGCGCTTTCCGCTTAGATTCGATTACAAATACTTCTTCATAATTTTCTTATACTCCATCGCACACAATCCCGGAACTTGGTACCAAAGTTGTACGTGGTACAAAAACATTACTGGGTCGGTGCACAGTCTCACTAAGACGATATACATATTATGTATGGTAACGTATCAGCCCATATACGTCCCACTGCTGGGCACGGGCCTACTCTCCAATCGGGAGAATTGATTGAGAGTAATAAGGCCATATAGTCCACCACGCAGGCCTAGTGCGGATTGGCGGACTTAGAAATAGGACGTAGAAATTCTTTAAAATCGCTACGGTATGCAGGTTTCCTCACGATGTTTTCCATCACCGTTAAAGTGCGAGGTGATTGACTATCAATACACACATAACTTCGAAAAGTCAGAGGGGTGCCCTGAGATTTGAACCCGCGACCACCCTGAACATGAAGGCAGTCGCGTCTAGTCCGTTACCAACAGGCCACCACGCACTTCATATTCACATATTATGTACCTTTCAATAATCAACTATGAATCTAGAACAATCAATGTATTCCAAACTTTAATACCCAGGAATAGACGCTTAAACTTGGATCACTTATTTAGGGTACTGTTGCACTGTTAGACCAAATTTTACTAAGAAATATCAACAAATGACTTCAAAAACAAAAAAAAATGAAACTATTTGCTAGTTCCCACTAAGAAAGGACCCTAAGTGACCTTTATTGATGAGGGCCGCCACGGGCTCGTAACAAAAACTTCCAAATAACGCCCGAATAAATTTCTTGCTGAAAGACCTTTATTCAGTAAGAAATAATGACTAATGGCGGATCCTGGCGATAAATTCCCTCGCAAGATATCTTTGATAGTAAAGATTTTTGCCACCTGTTCTGGTGTGTCTTATCTTTATGTCGTTTGTTATTTTTGTGGCAAAAAGAATTTCTTTAAAGCCCTGTTTACACGGAGAGAGTTTCACGTCGAAAATGCGATGATCGTTAGGATATAACAAGTTGCATCGTGTAAACATTGTTAGAACTCGATAATCTTATTGTTATCATGCGATAATGGCATACCGATCTCGCCTTGAGAAACACTCTCCATGTAGGGTTTTAATGTAGCAATTGAAATATAGAAAAAGTCACGCATAAAATTGGCATTAAACGATTTTGTTGCAGTATTATATTCCACAAGTGATATTGCCAGTCACCTAATGTCCTTCTTGCCAATAGCTTAGATTAGATGAGCATATATCATATCATAACTAGTAAATAATTATAATTATGATACTCGTTTACCGGACTTGTGCAACTAAATAAATACTAACTGTAAATAAAATTAAAATGAATGAGATAAATAAGTGTTAGACTTGCGGGTTCGATCCCCGCTCCGAAACAAAAATTTGTGTGAACCACAGTTATTTGTTTCGGGTCTGGGTGTTTGTGAGACTGAAAAGTCTCGTAGTTTCTGATACTCACGACACAAGACTCGATCTTAGTGTGGGGTCAGGACTATGTATGTCACTGTTGGATGTATTTATTTATTATTTATAAGGTTTAAGTGTCTGCTTCATTTACATATTGGCCAAACAAAAACGAATGTTAGAAAGAGACAGCTGTTTCATAATCACTGCCTCTTTCACAGCCATGACCTAAGAAAACCAAGAGTCAAGTATGACATTGCAAGGCTAAGCAATAACCTGGATACCTAAAGTTAAGCACAAACTGTCGTTTATTAAACAAATATTTGGGCCCATGTTATTTTACGTCATAGTAAATTCGGCGTCAGAATGTAATAACGATGGCCGACGAGAAAGGCATTTTCATATGAACGTTCATAAAATATACTCACCATAATTGCTGAACGATAATTTTTGTACGAATGCTGTTAATGGAGCTTCTTTGTATCATTTATTTGTTTCGATGGAGTAGGAAACGAATATGGGATGGAATGTTCCGGAATAGTCTCGTATAGCATTGATATGCTTTTTTCTGGGGACAGAGATATGCTGGTAAGGCAAATGTTAACGAAATGGAAAATAATGCTAGATTTGATAAATTTTATCACGCACCAATTAGGTGAACAATATTGAAAAAAACTAGTTTTTACGGATTTTATCGCGGTCTGAGTTTAATGTTTACATTTATTAACTTCTTTAAGTAAAAATTAAACTCTATCCGTGATAAAATCCGTGAAAACTAGTTTTATTTCAATATGTAATGTTCGCGTGAATCTAAGAAAACATAAGGGATACAATATTTTGATGAAGAAACAAAGAGAGGGAATTGCAGCTTTTCAAAAAACAAATCGAGGGGTGAAAGGCTATTTGGTTTAAGCGACATCTAGGGTGATATTGAGTTATATATATATTCGGAATCAGCGAATTTTTCTCCGTCGAATAATGCTGGATTCACTAAAATCAAATCACTTTTTTGGCGTTTGAATCAATACGATTTTTGGGTTGTTTCCAAGGTGGCAGTGTATTATCCGAACATTGAATTTACAGTTTTTTAAAGTAATGTACTTGAAACATACAATGATATAAAGAACCGAGACATAAACCTGTTACCCTTTCTCAGATGAATAATCCAATAAGAGTTAAAGTGTTTTTCCTGTTTAAAATTTTTATTAAGACGTAACTTGAGTCATTTTCACTTCTACCAATTACACAGTGTGATGTCGCTTAAACCATTTGCCCGTCACCCAAATACGGCATGGAGCGTCGCTTAAACTATTTCAGCAGAATTTTTTTTCCACGCAGGAAGCTACTTAAACCAAATAGTCGTTTTGTTACAAATATTTTATCAGTCCTTAAAGCATTTTAGTCCTATTCCCTTTTAAATGCATGTCGCTTAATACAGATGATAAAATGAAGTGATGAAATTTGAAACATTTTGTTAGTATTAATAAAAATACGAGTCAGTCTTTGAACCATACAATTTTAATAAGATACATTGCATTCATGTCATGTGATACTATATTTATTTCGCTTCCCGAGAGTTAAAAATCGTGATCATTCAATCAGACTGCCGCGCGCAGGCGCTTCAGTCGAACTTCAGAGTGTACCGAGGAGTGAAGTGACGCGCAGTTGCCGCTAGTGTTAACGTAAAACGCTCTTCATTACATAATTACTACACGTATACTTTGTTGATTTCATATTTTTATTTTGTTTTTATTGGTTTAAGTATACAATTGAGAATTATTGGTTGTGATTAATTATTTGGTCAGGGATGCTCCTATCTAGTGGTCATGGCCTGTCCTAGAATAGGTGCTACGAATACGCGACCTCGGCCCTCCCGAGCTACTCAGTCACTACCAACCTTACCTTCCGTGACTGCAGTATCCACTCCTACAGGCCATATTTTCCTTTCCCATAATATCCTTTACCCACAAACTATATTTCCTTTCCCCGGTTGATGACGGGCAGCAGCGTCATCAACTCGAGTCCCCTCCTGCGCTCGCCAACCCGCCTGCCAAGCGTGGCGAGTATTGGCAATAACCTCAAAATGAGCGAAATCAGGACCAGGCCCCCAGTCCCCGGCAGCCCCGCTATTCCTGGCTACGGTAGCGGCCATGGTTACGGCGGGGCAGGGGGTGCTAAGAATCCCCGGGTTGACCCCGGCTACCACCCCCGACGACGACTGGCCCTGGTAACACACAACATACGCACGTAGAGGACAGACGAGAAGATTGTCGAACTGGAAGAAGAATTGAGTGGGTTACACTGGGACATTCTGGGGTTGTCGGAAGTCCGAAGAATCGGGGAGGACACGATAACCCTGAAGTCCGGTAACCTGCTTTTCTACCGGGGGGCCGACCAACAGTCCCGAGGAGGTGTCGGATTTCTCGTCCACAGGTCTCTCATAAACAACATCGTATCCATCAAAAGTGTGTCGAGCAGGGTAGTGTACCTTATACTCAGAATATCAAAAAGATATTCGCTGAAGGTCATACAGGTATACGCGCCGACCTCGACACATCCAGATGAAGAAGTAGAAGAGATGTATGAGGACATAAGTCGGGCCATACATACTTCCAAAACCTACTTCAATGTTGTTATGGGGGACTTCAACGCAAAGTTGGGCATGAGAAGCGATGCAGAGCTGAAAGTGGGGCAATTTGGACATGGGCAACGAAACCTCAGGGGTCAGAGGCTGGCCGACTTTCTGGAGAAAGAGGGAGTCTTTGCGATGAACTCTTTCTTCCAGAAGCCGCCTCACAGGAAATGGACCTGGCTGAGTCCTGACGGTTCTACGAGAAACGAGATAGATTTCCTCTTGACGACGAATAGACAGATGTTCAGTGATGTCTCTGTGATCAACAGGGTGAAAACCGGCAGTGATCACCGAATGGTTAGAAGCACATTGAACATCAATGTCCAATTAGAAAGGCGTCGCTTGATGAAATCTACGCTCCGACCTACTCGCGCCCATATCCAAAACCCCGAGAGCTTTCAACTTGAGCTGGCAAATCGCTTTGATTGTCTCAAAGAAAACCTTGCAGTGGACGAGCTAAACAGCGGTTTGGTAGAAGCTGTCCATACGGTGGGATCTAAGTATTTTAGACCTCGCCGTAGAGATAGACCCCAAAAACTCTCGATCCACACTCTTGACCTCATGGCCGAACGTCGATCTATGGCGCTGCAGTCTTCCGGTGATGCCGAAGCATATAGGCGGCTCAATAGACGGATCTTGAAGTCCTTGCGACACGATATCCGTGCTCACAATACTGTGAGCATAAAAGAGACAATTGAGCGGAACGGAGGCTCCAAAGTTTGCAAGAGACTTGTCTATTGGGCAAAGCCAGTTGTCTAGGCTGAAGACGGACGGCGGCAGCGTAGTGTCGACGAGGGCAGAGGTATTAAGGGAGATCGAGAGGTTCTACGGACAGCTTTACACCTCGGTTGCCGAACCTGCTGTTAGCTCGGCCGAAGACCCGAGAGCCGAGTTGATCCGACACTTCGATCGAGACCTGGGCTGTGCTACAGTCTCTTCAGCCGTGCCACATTGACTACCGGTACATCGAAGTGTTGAAGTGTATATACAACAACGCCACCATGTCGGTCCGAGTACAAGATCAGAGCACGAAGGCTATTCCACTACAGAGAGGCGTAAGACAGGGAGATGTCATATCTCCGAAACTGTTTACTGTCGCGCTGGAAAACGCCTTCAAGCTCTTGCAGTGGAAAGGATTCGGCATCAACATCAACGTCGAGTATATCACTCACCTTCGATTTGCCGACGATATTGTAGTCTTGGCAGAATCGCTGGAAGACCTTAGCACTATGCTCGAAGACCTAAATCGAGTCTCCCAACAGGTGGGTCTTAAAATGAACATGGACAAAACGAAAATAATGTTGAATGTCCATGTTGTGCCCATCTCCATCGGAGTTGGGGGCTCGACTCTCGAAGTTGTAGATGAATAGTCTATTTAGGACAAGTGGTCCGGTTAGGCAGGTCCAACTTCGAGAGAGAGGTTAATCGTCGAATCCAACTCGGTTGGGCAGCGTTCGAGAAACTACGCGACGTCGTCTCGTCCAAAATACCTCAGTGCCTCAAATCGAAAGTCTTCGATAGTTGTGTGTTACCAGTGATGACATACGGCACCGAGACGTGGCCTCTTACTATGGGCCTTATTAGGAGGCTCAAAGTCACTCAACGAGCTATGGAGAGGGCTATGCTCGGGGTTTCCCTACGAGGTCGAATCAGAAATGAGGAGATCCGTAGGAGAACTAAAGTAACCGACATAGCCCAGCGGATTAGTAAGTTGAAGTGGCAATGGGCGGGGCACATAGCACGGAGAACTGATGGCCGATGGGGCCAAAAAGTTCTCGAATGCAGGCCACGAAGCGGAAAGCGCAGCGTGGGACATCCACCCACTAGGTGGTCAGACGACCTGGTAAAGGTCGCGGGACGTCGCTGGATGCAGGCTGCCTCCAACAGGTCACTGTGGAAATCATTAGGAGAGGCCTATGTTCAGCAGTGGACTTCCTTTGGCTGATGGATGGATAATAAATAATACCTAATTATAGTTGATGTTCCTACATTGAGACTGATTTTACTTGATTATTATACAAAATATTAATACCTTAACTGATGTTGATTAAGTCTGCAAAGTAATTAGATATAATTTATGTTCCAACATTAAGACTGTTCTATTTAATTTTTATACTAAATAAATACATTACCAATTTAAGTTGTTTGTATTTCTTTATTTATTCAGTATAAATACCTGAGATTTTCGGTGAGAGCGATATATCCAAGTCGTTTTAACTGTCATTGATAATATTTAACGTTAAAACATGTAACACCAAACATTACATTTTCAATATTATCTGGCCCATAAGTAAATTAGCCTACTAGTAATTTTAATCTAAGTTGGTAGTTAAGGTAAATAGCTTGCTACTATTAATTTTGGGCTACGTCACTTCATTCTTTTTGGCTTACTCTGAAAATTTACTGCAGCGTCGCTTAATTTATTTTCCCTGTATCTAATTGCAGTTTTGAAGTCACTATAATCATTATTCCATACTCTGAAAAATGAGGTCATAAGAGAATTCGTATTAAGCGACATTTATCTTTGTAATTAAAGATCCTTTTTATTTGATATTAGCATAAACAATTAGATGTTTTCAATTGCACTTTAATTACGTTTACCCCATACAAATAAACGAAGAAGATTTTTTGTTATGATTTTTTTCCCAAAATTTTAAACTTTAAATGGCTCTCCTGTAAAGTTGCAAAAATGTCCCTTAAACCAAATAGCCTTTCACCCCTCGAAATGTATTGACAAAACTATTACAGACATATATCACTTTATAACTAATTTTAATCAAAATTGAACAGCTACGACACGACATGAATTATAACTTCAATCTCCACAGACAAAATGTTTTTCTTTGCTCATTCTCATTTTATGTGGGGTCGGCTCTCATAATACGTCAGCGCCAAGCTGTATTGTCTCGAATTGTCGACTTAGACATATTGTTTCTTCAAAGTTTTGGTCTTAATAAACAATTTCATAACAGGTCATAATAGACAAAATTTTATCCAGCAAAAAATTCCATGCAGTGTCCATTCAAATAATTCCTTCAACCGAAAAAGACTGCTAAAGCCGCTATTCATGCTTGCATTCAAAGGATTTTACTAAATCCAACTACCTTCGAGCCCTTATCTCTGAACTTAAAAAGTAATAAATCATTCAGACTTGGTGCTATCGCCGAAAAGAATTGTGATGATGGAACGGTTTTGGAGAATTTGTTAGTGACGTGTAAACTCATTTGTTAAATCATTACTCACGGCTGCCCACGCTTCCGGGGCAGCGTGATGTGACGCAGGGGTGGACTGAGAGCTATCGGTTTTTTTTGTTGCGATGAATGATGAGCATGCCATTTGCCTGATGGTAAGCCATACCGCCGCTCAAAGACAGTCGCGAAACAAAACAACACCATGGATTACAAGGCAATGCTTGGCATTCTACTGCGCTCGCCATTCTGAGGCATAAGGTGTTAAGTCTCATTATGTCCAGTAGTTGCGCTGGCTACAATGTCCTTCAAACCGGAACACCAACAGTGCATTTACACAGCTGTTTGGCGGGAGAAATAGACATTGCGGTGGTACCTAACTAGGCGGTCTTTCACATATGAGAGACCTACCACCAGTGCTTTTTTTGGGGCTTATTCGAAAAACCAGGTTGGTGGCGTAACGTGCTTGAAGACCCGCAATGCATCTGCCATATCTTTATCTTATGGAATGTGATGCTTAAGTGGTAATCGAGTTCCACAGTCGTACATACATATACTATTTAGGCAGTAAGTCTCTTAAATATTTTAAGTTGCCTGTCCGCCTCCTTTTTATACTTTCTATCCTCTATCCTCAAGATTCCGTCCAAGATGGTAATTTTCCAAAAACGAGACATTTAGCTTGCACGTACAATGCCGCTATGTAGTAAAATATATATCCGCTAGTACTAAAAAAATACAAAACAGTATGAAAAAAGCGCAACAGAAATAAAAACGATTCCAATTGAAAAGTTGTTCAATTAAGCGTAACTTGAAGTACAATTAAATTTTTTTATAGACTTATTTTATAACAAAATGGCTCCTTCAAATTAAGCTATATAACAACGAAGGCTTCTTAGTCATTAGAACTAAACTTATCTTTGAAAAGATTTCATTTTTCCAATACTTGAAGTACGTGTCGAAAATTCGTTAAAACTATGCCCATATTTTATAGATTAAATTTAATCAGCGTCTGTTACAACTTTAAATACATGCTTAATGAAAAATTTATGACTGTTTTCTTCAAGTTAAATCTTAGAAATTATTGGTTTTAAGTATTTGAATACTCGTATATTTGGTGTAATATCTGATTTATTTCTATAAATATCTTGGTAATTACTAGATAAGCCAGTAGATCGGTAGAGACATCTTTGTACCAATATACAAACAATAATGTACAAAAAATATCTAAAAAAATAACGACTAAATTAAAAATGAGATTTTCACACAAATTGGCTAACTCAAAAATATCTAAAAATGTACATACATACATACATAACTCACGCCTTTTTCCCAGAAGGGGTTGTCAGAGGCGCTAGCAGGACACCCTCATTTCGCCTTGTATGGTCCGTTCCACTATGTGATAGGGGGAGCCTATCGCCATATCGGGCACAAATTCCTGACTCCGGGCTGTTAATTAATAGAAAAATCCAAAATCACTTTGCCCGACCCGGGATTCGAACCCAAGACCTCAGCTTTGCAATCATACTGTAGTACAACTACACCACCGAGGCAGTCAAAATCTAAAAATGTAGACTTAAATAACGCCTTATAATTCGACCCTGGCTCTCTCGAACTCCATTTGTGGTTGTGGAAACTTGAAGGATTTATTATCACACTCGCGCAATTTATTTACGTTATTGGAAAATAGGTAACTGTTCGAAAAAGTGGCCTTTTTGTCAAACCACGCGACGACCGCGATCATTCCAACTGTCTCATTTTTAATAAAAGCTATATGTATCATACCTTTTTTAGCGACGTCATTTTTAAACGGAAATTTTTCTTATAGTTCTATGCATTAGAATGGAGATAGGACTAGATTTTCTGTTAACTATATTGGATTTGCATTTATTGTTTAGCACGTTTACTAACGACGTGGTGGACTATATCGCCTAAAAACTCTCAATCGTACTCTCGATTGTAGAGGAGGCCCGTGCCCTGCAGTGGGACGTATATGGGCTAATAGAGATACATACCTTTACTATTTGCATCACCTTTAGCATATATAACACGATACCCCTGCATACTGAAAAGAGCATTATAAAGATCATATTTGTTATCGATACGCGTCCAATCAGAAAATTCCTGTGGTTTCAAAACACAACCACACATTAAAAATGAATTTTTCATCAATTTCTAAGCACTTCAGGCAACTAGAAGTTGAGGAAGTAATCCTATCAGAATGATAGATTTCGATCTATCGAGCTATATAAGGGCGTTCGTATCTTTCCGGGAATTTATAGATTCGTTCACGTGAAAGCAATTCTTATAATAGTTGAAGTTGGGAGCGATCAAAGATTTTTATGACGTCATATTTGATATTGTTTGATTTTATATAACGGTTTAGGGACGAAGATAAATCATGTACTCCCGCTATATAATTCCGAGGATTTCCAGATATTATGCCGACTTATGACGAGTATTTCTCATTTGTATTCATATCACATTATCATATTATAATAGCTCTTTTAATTGTCATCAATTGTGTACCATATTACGCCATCGTAGCACCATCAAATAAATAGTACTATAAATAATTAAAATCGCAAGAAAATCGGCCTACCTGAGAGCTCTCTACAATAATTTTTAACATACATTAAATTCATCAACCACATAACCTAGATATTATGTGACAGCCTCCGTAGCGCAGTTGGTTGAACGCCAGCTGTAAAACGAGAGGCCGCGGGTTCGATCCCTGCAGCGAGACAATTGTTTGAATCACAAGTAATTGTTTCGGGTCTGGGTGTTAGTAAGACCGGAAAGTCTCTCGTAGTTCCTAAGATCCGCGACACAATACTCGGTCTTGGTGTGAGGTCATTACTATGTATGTTGTTGTGTGTATTTATTTATATATCATTATTAAAGCTTAAAACTCATGTTTGCCCGACTAAACGTAAATAAGCGTTAACAGCAAACAGACGATGACCTTACCTGCTAATCGGTTCTATAAGTCGTTCTTAAAAAATCCCCATCTGTTGCCATGCACATTTCTCTGTGCGTGTACCCGTGTATTTCACGAGCTCCGTGAATTTATGTTCCAACGTTTTTCCTTCCTCATAGTGAATTTTCGCAAAATGTACTATCAATCAATCTTGTGTACACTTACGCACGCAATTCCTGAGATTAATTTGATACCAGTGTTCGGTTCGACACGGCTTCCAGAAACATCGTATAGGATAATTGGAGCGGGGAATTTTTCAAGAAAATATGTTTTAAGGTTATTACAAATCACTGCTTTTGAGATTGGTACTTCTGGCCACATCTGTTGAAGAACCGATAACCGCTGGGGTAAACGGGTTTTTGAATGGAGACCGCGTCTTGGCAGGCGTAGTGTAAGACGCCCTTTGGCTACGTGGAGTGATGATTTGCCAAAGGTCGCTGATAGATGCTGGATGCAACAAGCCGAAGATAGCGTGAAATAGCGCAATTTGGAGGATGCCTATGTCCAGCAGTGGACATTAAAATGCTGATGATGATGACTTCTCTTTTATTATAGGTCATACGTACGTAAACGTACACAAAATTTAAAATTAATTCAATAATAATAATACATTGGAGGAACCATTAATTTTGTAAATTTAAATTTAAAAGCGAATTATTGTTAGTTTTTTTTTTATGAATATTGATCACCTAACAGTACAGGCAATGCCTAGTGTCGAGGCCGCTGTTATAATAATTTGTGTTTTGTTTTAAAAAAGTTTATGTTCTTAAAATAATTTGGTGTTAAGGGTGCTATTAACTCTAACATTTGCCTCCTATTATGTTGCATTTACACGCTTGGCGAATGTCCACAAACACAAGCGTGTAAAAAGTTTTTGGCCCAGCTCGCGTGAGCGCTTCGTCGATCGCGGCGAGTGTCGTTTTTTTAAACACAAGTCAAAGGAGGCTTGCTGCAAGCGTTTGTGATGCATGTTTTTGACAGTTTCCGTGGCACAATTGCTAGTCACCGACTGTGAAACGAAAAGCCGCGGGTTCGATCGTCGCACCGTGACAAATGTTTGCGTGAACCACACATATTTGTTTCGGGTCTGAGTGTTTGTGAGACCGAAAAGTCTCTCGTAGTTCCTGATACCCACGACACAAGGCTTGATCTTAGTGTGGGGTCAGGACTATGTATGTGACTGTTGAGTGTATTTATTTATTTATACGTTGGCGCGTGTTTGCCACTAGAGTTTGCCGACCATCAGCAAACGTGTAAATGTAGCATTAGGTTGTGAGATGGAAATAAACTCAGTGACCTGTAGATGGTACTAGTTTCGTTTCTGCCTACCCCGTCGTATTTACATAAGCTTTTGTAACCACAATGCATACCTATCGAGATCATTCATAATAAATTCAAAATGTGTGGATCGTCTCTTACGACTCTAGTGTGAAGTTTCCACATTTTTCTAACAAACAATGAGTTTTAAACAATAGCAGACGCTTTTGCTATACAATATTTATACTAGGCAGTATTTATTGTAGTCTTTGTTTATATGATGTGTATAGCTCATGTCAGCAGACTTCAGTCATACGTCACTGTATGACGTCATGACCTACAAAGCACTGGTTGGAATACTTAAAGACCAAGAAGCTGGTGAGAGGATATTCATTTACAGAGTGATGTTGACATATGGTATTTAATTGGACCAACATGTTTTCCCATCACCAGGTGACATTGTACAAAATTTGTAATTAGCGATGAGTTTTTGTCAAAAATCGTGATTTTAGTTTTCATGATTGTTTACCACTCTGTATAGATACAAGTATTTTTATCGTTTAGCTCAACTTGGGATGGGTCCGGGGACTTACCTGAGCGGAAAATGAGTCAATAAATAAATGCACCAAACGTACGTAGTCCTGACCCCACACTGAGATCGAGTCTTGCGTCGTGGGTATCAGGAATTACGAGAGACTTATCGGTCTCAAACACCCACACCCGGAACAAATACCTGTGGTTTACACAAATACTTGTCTCGGTGCGGGGATCGAACCCGCGGCGTCTCGTTTCACAACCTGGGTCTTACCAACTGCGACACGGAAGCTGTCAATCACTACACGAACCATCAGGTGTACTGTCGCTTCATCATATCAGTATAACATACATACATACACATAACACCTTTTTCCCAGAAGGGTAGGTAGGTGCAATTAAGACACCCACGTTTCGCCATATGTGTTCCGTCTCATGATGTGATAGGGGGCGAGCGTATCGCCAAATCGGGCACAAATTCCTGACTCCGGGCTGATAATGAATAAAAAATCCAATATCACTTTGCCCGACCCGGGGTTCGAACCCGAGACTCCAGCTTTGTAATCATACCGTACAACTACGCCACCGAGGCAGTCATATCACTATAACAAGATACAAATATGAAAACTATTACCAAAGATTTTGCCAATAAAACACGTGAACCCGGGAATAAAAACTGTGTCTAGGTTAAAGTTTTGCAGTTCATATATATCCCGATTAAGAAGCCATTTCGTCCCGGACATCCGACAGAGGATTCATACGGACGTAAAACCTGTTTTACCGTTTCCATTTTCCCCACAAAAGGAGTATTTTTCTGTGAACGACCTTTATGACGTCATAAGCCGGTATCTAAATATATTCCATTTTGTGATGAAACTGTGAAAGGTTTGTATCCAGTTTGAGGATCATTTTGGGGGAACTGGTTGAAGTCTGGATGTGAAATGAGAGGTCACTGGTTCGTAATCCGATGCAATACATATTTATGGGACAATCACGAATATTTATTTCGGATGCGGATCTTATACAGGGTATATCAAGACTGCTACCGAAAACGAAGCCAGGTGGTAGTTTTAATGACTTTAGACACAACGCAACTAATATTTTAGCAAAAAGAAGGGACGACTTTTTTGAATTTTTGGATTAAAAGCCTTCAAAAGTAAAATCGGGATTTCTATAAAATTAACGGGCAGTTTTTTTTTCAAACTTGGTACAATGTTATCTGGGGTGTTTAGTAACATGTGGTTTAAATTGAATACTGTATGTCAATATCACCCGATGTATCGACAAAATAAGTACAAATTCGAAGAGCAAAGATTTAGAAGAAACTCAATAATCTAAAAAAATATCTTAGAACATATCAAGAAAAAAGGCTTTGAAAGAAAACATAAATGAATTCCAAGACATGAGCCCTGGTGTAAATTGTAATGCATACACATTTTATGCGAATGCACACTTTCAGGGCCTTGACACAGCTCTCAAACATTAGCTACACTAAAGCCAGTACTGAATTCTGTCCCAGATGGATATTGAAAGCTATATAATATTAATACTAGCGGCCCAACCTGGCTTCGCCCGAGTGCAGACACTTTTTGAGTCCGGTCCACATCAGACACATATTATTTCGCATACTGTTTTATATTTAAACTCAACGTGACTGCCGCCCATTGTACTGATTTTCTCGTTCCGTCCCGTTACGTCCTGCCCTGTCCCGTCTGAACCTGTTCCATGATTCGAGGCATGTAATCCTGTCCTCTTATATACAATTTTTTCCGCCCTATATTCTATCTCAAACCATCCCTTTGAATTTGAAAGAGTAGCAAATATACACATTTCAATTCGTTTCTCATCCCACGGGAAAACTACATTTTGGGGATAAAAAGTAGCCTATGCGTTAAGCCAGTGTGTCAGCTACCTCCATACCAAATTTCATCAATATTGGTCCAGCCGTTTGAGCGTGATGAAGTAACACACACACAAACACTTTCCAACTTTATAATATTAGAAGAAAGTAGGATGCAGTTATATAGTGTGACTTGTGAGAAAGGTGGCCATATCAGTCATAAATTAAAAAAACGTGTTTGTTTAAGTTTTAGCAGGAATAAATTGTAATAGAGATGAGATCTAAATCCATTTATATGGTTGACCGCAAGGTCACGTGTATATATGTAAATATGGGCTATGTGTCGGCGAGGTCATGATTTCAAATCCCAGGTCAGCCACTCCCATTTGTGTGAGTTGTATATATAATATTGTTTTTTGTGTCAATCTTCAATTAAGAGTATTTAGGTCTAAATGCTCTATCAAATCTATTTGTGTTTTACTTCCAGGTTTTTCCACTCAAACCCGTTAAAATAATATGCTAACAATCTTTCATCTAATTTTAATAAATATAGATATGTAGCATTGAATAGCATCGCCATCTACGACACGAGACGAGTCCCAAAAACTTTCTGCTTGATTTATGAAAATTAAATTTAACACTATACAACTTTAATGTTTAAATAAGATTCAATGTAATGCTCTTACACTGGTTGACAACCCCTGTCGCCCGACGGTCACAAACATGTCTTTTAATGTTCAATTTATCTCCCAAATTGTTTATTTCAATTTGTGATGGCTTAACTTGCAATGGTCACATGTTATTGTCCTGGCAAGTAAATTGGCAAGTCTTGTTTCGTAGGTTATGGAGAGTACGAAGGCCTTTTTTGGTCTCACAACCAGACCTGAAACAAATACTGAATATTTCCAGACTGGGGCCGAAAATGAGGCCAGGTGGTAGTTTGAGTGACTTGACACACAATGTAAATAAAAATTAAGAAAAATACGAGTTCTTTTTTTGTAATTTTTCACTTATCGTCGTGTTTGCGTGGTATATACGTAGACTTCCTAAAATAATGATGTATGCCCTTTTGTTTTTTAAAATGCCATGGTACACAAGGGCTTAAATTATTATTTTAGCCACCCAAGATAATACCACCAAAAAACGATGATACATAAAAAAACACCCAAAAAATCGACGCTATTTCTTAGGATTTTTTTAGTTTTTGTGTCTGTACTAAAACTACCACCTGGCTTCGTATTCCGTAGCATTCAGTATATACCTGGTATTTAAGTATAGGTGTTCGAAACATTTATCTTGGCACAGCATCCAAACCAATCTTTCTTTTCAAAGTCAGCTTCTTAACCAACTGCGCCAGAGGCTGGCAATATTATTTATTGTTCATATTTAAAAAGTAGAAAACTACAGTTCTATTTCTCCTAGGGTACTATTTCTCAATATAGAGGGTCGCGACCTCCTTTCTGTGTCACTTACTCTCAAACGAGTTCTGAGCTACTAAGCTAACACTTCTATTAATTTGAATTAATTCATTATTTTGACACAATCACCATAGAATAACAAGAGTATACTTTATATTTAAGCGCAAGATTAGTAGTATGTGTTTTCATCGCCGTCCATAAAGGGAATAAATAAGGTAAATAGGTACAACACTTGTAATAAAATATACAGCAGTATCTTCATTATATTACAAGTACTTGACTTGTAATAAATATATATTATAAGTCAATGATTTGACGAAAAACCAATAAATATATTAGCTCAAGATCCCAAGCCCGCAAAAGCTATTTTATTTTCTACTTTTAAAAAAATATGCCATCGGGTATCACGCATAAAAATCAACACAGAATTCAAGAAGAGTATTATTTTTATTCACAGTCGCGCACTTTTTGTTACGCAGAAAATAAATAACCTCTATCGGGGCTGCGATCTTGTTTTATAAGGTTTTCTCAACCTACAGTATAGACTGAACACTACTCACTATTTCTATCCCTCTTTCCTACATAAAAAGTGACTTTCGGTGCAAGTGAAAGTGACTTTCAGTTGAAAATTTAAGATTTTGAGCAGCTCCTATTGGTCATAGCGTGATGATATATAGCCTATAACCTTTCTCGATAAATGGGCTATCCAACAAAAAAATATTTTTTCAATTCGATCCAGTAGATCCTGAAATTAGCGCGCACAAACAGATAAACTCTTCAGCTTCAATAGCTTAGATTTGTATAAAGTGTAAATAAATAATCAATAGTCATTCTAAATGCGCCGGACTGTTTAATTACTTCTGCACGCTTTGCTTAAAAAATTCAGGTCTATAAGAAGCGCCAGCGATAAATCTATGTACAACCAAAATTGATTGTGCTCTCTGGGTTGGTCTATTCTCCGACACGAATTTCAAATGTTCGAACGTTCGACATCCAAAAGTTTTACACTTTTAAAAACCAATACTATTCTATATTATGACACTATAATTCACTCCAAATTTAGTCTAAGGTTAGGATGTACGATAGGAGACTCAAACATTTTGTAGAGTATTTAGGCACATTCGTACAGTTTTACGTACGGCGTTTGAACATTCGTCTTCGTGTCGAAGAATAGAGTAACCCCCTGAAGTGAAAAAGCATCTCCCGCGGGAACTCCTCGGTCCGCACTACTAGTGCGTAATCATTCAATTTCGATGCGTTTGAACAACTCATGAATAATTCACCATATCTTTGAAGTTTTATTCGGGTAAGGAAATGGATAGGTTTCATGTAAATGCGATCTTGTTTCTTGCACGGATTTATAGATTTTATTTTTATATTGGGTACTTGTAAAGTGATATTGAGAATTGATGAACACTGAAAAAAGATCGTATTTTTTAGTATAGTTTTATGACTGTTCGAAATATCTACATATTTTTTTGAAATCAACAACTAGAACTGTTTTAAATTGCTCCAACATAAACGTTTCTAACTTTTCTTCAATAATGCAAAATATATAAATTACGGCAAAATAATTTACTAATATTATATAATTTCACCAAAGGATGTATCGATCGATCCATCCATCCAGCGCGCTAGAGGAAGAGCGCTAGCTAGATGGGTGGACCAACTCAAGGAGGTGACTGGAAGCCAGATACAGGGAACGGTACATATGGCGCAGAACCGGACCGAGTGGAGAAGATTGACATACAGTCACGATCCCCAGCATTGAGGGAACGACCAGAAAGAAGAAGAAAGGATCCATACATACAATTACATACCGATACCAATTCACTTGGCATATCGATTTACAATCCCAAGGCACACTTCTGCTTTTCGAAGTCATGGATGTATTGTATTGTTAAGAATGACACACTTTACGAACGAAACATCGACAATAAAGTTAGATGCGGCCAAAGAAAACAACAAGAGAAGTTATGCATACTATAGAGTGGGTACTTTGTTTTATTACAATGAATGGCGAGACGAGCATGCCATTTTCTTGATAGTAAGCGTTACGACCGCTCATACAGTGAAGCAAAACCAAACACCATTAATTTCAAAGCAATGTTTGACATTCCACTGCGCTCCTCATCCTGAGACATAAAATGTTAATTCTCATTATGTCCAGTAGTAACTCTGGGCTCTGTTCGAAGGACATTGTAGTCCTTCAAATCGGAGCACAACAGTGCATTTACACTGCTTTTTAGCAAGAGAATAGACATTGCGGTGGTACTCACCCTGGCGGCCTCTCACATATGAGAGACCTTCCTCCAGTATAACACAATGGCCTAAATCTCTGTTCCGTGGCCTAAATATTGTCTACCGGTCTATTGATATTAAATAACTTTATTATTATAATTGAGATCTTGAAGTCACAAACATGTTTTCGATCGACATTCAAGCTTTCTAAATTACAGGGCGGTTCATGTAAATGAGAGACCTCTCGACGGCCGCCCTAATTATATCGGCTTGTTTAATTGCAGCTCCACAGATCGGTGTTACGCGACATATTACAGCGGTTAATCCAGAAATTCCCTGGGCCTCGTGACGTCACAATGATGACGTAATTGGCTTCAAGTGAGTCTAGGAAATTGTTTTATAAACAAATGTGATCGTCTTTGGGCCAATGTTACACAATTAGGGAGAAAGATAGACTGTGTATTTGAACAGAACACATAAATCTTTCATAAAGTTATTTATTTAGTCATTGTTAGTTAACTCCGTACAGGTTAACTGACTCAATTGACAGCCACCGTGGTGCAGTTGATTAAACGCTGGCTGTGAAACGAGAGGCCGCGGGTTCAATCCCCGCATCGAGACAAATATTTAGGGGATCCACAGGTATTTGTTTCGGATCTGTCCAAGTAAGACCGAAAAATCTCCTGTAGTTTCTGATACCCACGACACAAGGCTTAATTGCATCAATGTGGAGACATACTTCGTGTGGGAGTGTTGTTTACCTGTATTAATTATCTAATTTATTATTTAATTTAACAAGACCTATATTGACTGAAAAACCTTTACATCAATTTCCTAAATCCAGTTCGAAAATAATGCCTTTTAGATACCCTTTCCAAATTGCTTTATCATCAAAGAAGTAACATAGCTTAATACAAAACCAGTAGGTAACAGATCGCAAAAAGTCTGCGACAATCGCTTGCGTAAGATACCTAGTCGAAAACATCTGTGTACCGAATACCGATGGCTATGTCATATTATGTAACCAAGATATCGCAGACTCTATACAGCATCTCTAAGTGCGTGGTGGCCTGTTGGTAACGGACCAGACTCGGCTGCCTACATGTTCACGGTGGTCGAGGGTTCAAATCCCAGGGCACACCTCTGACTTTTCGGAGTAATGTGTGTATTGATAGTCAATCACCACGCACTATAACGGTGAAGGAAAACATCGTGAACAAACCTGCATACCATAGCGATTTGTATAAATTTCTATACACTTCTATTCGCACTAGGCCAGCGTGGTGGACTGTATGGCCTAACCACTCTCAAACGTACTCTCGATTGTAGAGGAGGCCCGTGCCCTGCAGTGGGTCGTATATGGGCTGATACAATACAAAATAGACAATATAATGTTGTTTCTATATTCGACTTCTAACCTTGGTTTGTGATAGTTATAGAGAAAATACTAAAGCCCCATTTACACGGGGAGAGTTTCTCGCCTGGAACATACGATTATCGTAAGGATATAATAAAGTTGCATCGTGTAAACATTTGTCAGAACACGATAAACTATGGCGGTTATGTCATGCGAAAATCGAATACGATTGTCGCCGCGAGAAACTGTCTTAAAGGGCATTCTTATATTTAGTTCGCTATTTGTTCCTTTCGAACGACTAATGAATTCATTTTGAGCGAAAGAGACAGAACATTCGATAGCTAAAATAGGTTTTAAAACTGTCTATTAATTGTTTTTGTTTATACTTTAAAAACATATCTCAATCAATGAGTTAAGTACTCATATATTTTTAAAATTTTCTTTGTAGTTACAAACTAGTTTCTGATTTTTTTCCAAATTTGAACTTTCTAGGTCATTTGGAAATGGGTTAAAGTTTTGACATATAGATCAGTCAGTGATAAAAATGATTATTTTTAGACGTTAATATCTAAACAACCGTTTGAAGTGTGTTTAAAAAATTTGGAGCACAATTTAGATGACTAATAACCGAATTTTCGATTTTCGTTTGTACCATAATATCGCTTATAAGGAAGGCTGCTTGAAGACGCTGAATAGTTAGAATAGGTTTTTCTAGAAACTCTTGGAGTGATTGAGGTAGGTCTACAGTCAATGGAACTTTCTGTGGCTTAAAAAGAAGATGTAAGCAAAAAAGGGATGTTTATGCTTAATATTTGGATAAATGGTGGTCTGCAATATTAAAATATAACTTGTCGATAGTTTTTCCTGAATACCATACGTAACCACAAAAGTTAAAAAGTGCGACTCGGATTCCGATACCGGGAATCGAACCCGAGCCTCCTGGGTGAGAGCCAGGTATCCTAGCCACTAGACCATATCGGATTGTGGACGTAGAATCGAAAGTTTAAATCATAACATGATATTGCTTTAAATTCATATAATTCAATTCAAATTCATATAATCAATTAATTCAATTTTTCTTTATTATTTAACTATGATTTTTCTACTACTATACCACAATTCAAAAAGTATTTATCGTTGTTTTATAAACTGTTATTGTTCTGAGAAATTTCAATACAAGTTTCGTCGTAGATAAATCATATGATACTTAACATAATGAGATTTGACATGTTAACTCTCAAGACAGCGAGCGCAGTAGACTGTCAAGCATTGCTTTGTAATTCATGGTGTTGTTTGGTATTCGGTCGTATCGCTTTACATCAGGCGAATGGCATGCTCGTCTCGCCATTCATCGTAATAAAAAAGATGGTCGTTGTTTGGTTTAATTATAGTGTATGTAATTTTTATAATATGTGCTTTATGTGTTTTTTCATTCTAGGGGCCTTATTAATAAACTCGGATGAGCGAAGGATTAATTTTAGTCCAAGGCTTTAGAATTAACTTAGTTTGAATAGCGAGGTATTCACGACTCTTGAAATTCCGGACTCCGGGCTGATAATGAATAGAGAAATCCAATATCACTTTGCCTGACCCGGGATTCGAACCCAAAGCAGCTTTGCAATCTTACCATAGTACAACAGCGCCACCAAGGCAATTTCACATTTTAAAAGCAAAAAAATTTCAAAGCTATTTTATGGAATATACACAGAAAATTGGTTATCGCTATGGAGCCAACGATACAACAGAAAGCAAAAACCTATACAAAATAGCCCGCAGGCCGTAAAATCAATTCGGCCTGCCAAACTATTAATTCAAACCTACGTGTGCTGCTATTTCGACCTGTCAGTATAGTTTCAACTGTTCTCAAACAATTTCACAACGATTTCTCATCGTTCCCTCACTATTGAGGATCGCGACCAAAAGTGATGATCTTTCATCGTGTTCGATTCGGGTGGCATGGGCCGCGTGGTATAGGCTACCACCAACCGTCTTCTTAATAATATCTGACCATTTGGCGGGTTGTCTACCTCTGGCGTGCTTGCCTTCAACAACAACAACGAACGTACTTCACAACGATACATGTAATTAAAAAGGTTGACCGCACAAACGATGGGAAAACGAAATATGACAAACGGCTGTCCTATATTGGATGCAGAAGGCACAGCATAGAATCATATGGAATTCTTTGAAGGACACCTTCATCTGAAGAAGGGTTTTTGCAACTAGCAAAATGTTATCTTTTTTTTTAACATAGTATACGAGTTGTAATTAAATTTAATATAGTTTTTAATATATGGTATGTAAAGTCCGCCAGCCTACACTAGGTCGACTATATGGCCTAACCACTCTCAATCGTTTCCCTCAATTGTAGAATAGGCACGTGCCGTGCGGTGGGACGTATATGAGCTGATGCAGTAAAAAAATTGTGTAAGTAAAATATCATGTAGTTTAATTGCCATAAATATAAGGCTTTTTTATTTATTTATTTGCATGTAATTCTCTGCATATTAAAATTAAGGTACGGGGCTATTGCTACTTATATTCCAATAGGCGACTTTACAGTTTAAAAGCACATGTGTTCCATCTCTGCTATATTCCGCCATCCCTCTGCAGTAGCGTAAATAATTAATTGTATTGAATCTCAGAAGATATACTAGAGATGATAAACTAAAAAGATCAGTAACTCACTCATGACCTGGTTAAAGGCGCAGGAAGTTATTGGAAGCAGGCCGCTTCCATCAGGTCTATGTGGCGATCGATGGCGGAGGCTTATGTCCAGCAGTGGACTTCCTGTGGCTAAAGAGAGAGAGAAGGAGAGAGAGGGATGAAGAGAAACTCACAATGCAGAATTTATGGTTTAATTTGTATCCTCTATGCAAATTAAGGCAATAGGCTGCTTGTATTTAAGAGACTGCCTCAGTGGCGTAATGGTACTATGGTATGATTGCAAAGCTGAGGTCTCGGGTTCGAATCCCGGGTCGGGCAATGTGATATTGGATTTTTCTATTCATTATCAGCCCGGAGACAGGAATTTGTGCCCGATATGGCGATAGGCTCGCCCCCTATCACATCGTGGGTCGGAATATACGAGGCGAAACGTGGGTGTTCCGGTAGCACCTCTGCCTACCCCTTCTGGGAAAAAGGCGTGTGTTTATGTATGTATTTTAAGTTTTAACAATCATTGTCATACTAATTTACTCATAAAATACATTTATTTAATCTCCTTATACTTCGGTCGTAATAAAACTTCAGCACAAAAAATCTCATTATTTTCTTTTTAGGTAAAATTATTTCAGTCGCGACCTATTTTTATGCTCCGTCTTAATTTCGAAACCTAATACGAAGTCTGCATACTAGACTAGCAGAGGCAGCAATAACTAAAAACCGTCTCACGTTTTCATTATTCGTGGGTATAATGAAAAAAAAGAAATTTCCAAATGATCAGATATTTTCTCGCAGATCTAGTGTGTCGTAGAACAAACGGTGGTGTCTGTGGGTATGAAATATTAATCCCTAGGGAAAGAGTTGTGCAGTTCCGGACAAAATTACTGTAGCGTTTCTTAAATAGCAGGGTATTTTGGTGTATGTTTTGGTTACTCGACATCTAGAGGATGAACACAGTAATGATGTTTTAAATATCTCATTATTTCTGATATATCTAAAGATTTCTGTTTATCAATGTTTACATAACCGTAGGGACCGTCGTTAAAAATAGTTTACAATTCGTTACAGATTAAATCTACCAATCCAATCCATCAGCCAAAGGAAGTCCACTGCTGAACATAGGCCTTTCCCAATGAATTCCACAGTGACCTGTTGGAGGCAGCCTGCATCCGGCGACATCCCTCGACCTTTACCAGGTCGTCAGACCACCTAGTGGGTGGACGTCCCATGCTGCGCTTTCCGCTTCGTGGCCTCCATTCGAGAACTTTTTAGCCCCATCGGCTATCAGTTCTCCGTACTATGTGCCCCGCCCATTGTCACTATTATCTAGAATAATCGTAAATCTACCACCATCATTAAATTATGAAATAACGCTCCAATAAAAAACAAACATCACTTAAATAAATTATTGTTGCACGGTACAAGGTCTCAAATAAGGGTTTATCAGTAGTTGGTACCAATTAGTCTTAAACATTTACCTCAGACAAATTAACCTCAACAATAACGTAACAAAAACGTCTACCATTTTATCTTGAACCCCGACGTAAAACAACTAGAACGAGTTAGACACTCGCACATGCTAGGACATTACTTACCATCACAGACAGACATACAAATGGATCTTTAGATTTATAGACAGTGTTGCTTACAGCGCATCCACCTTGAGTTGGCGTGTGGTAAAATTAGGAACTACAAACAAAATTTAGAAATAAATTCAACTCATTGCTTTAGATATATTTTCATAATATAAACAACGAGCATTTATCTCGTAATCTAACATTAAAAATATGTGCAATGTAATAAAATCCATAGATCCATAGTCTCTGCCTATCCCTATGGGATACAGGCGTGACGATTATGTATGTATGTATGTATGTAATAAAATGTGACAAGATGGACAGACGACCTGGATAAAGTTGCAGGAAGTCGCTGAATGCAGGCCGCTTCCAAGAGATCGATTTGGAGGTCCTCGGGCAAGGTCTATGTTCAGCAGTGGACTTCCTGTGGCTGAAGAGAAAGAGCGAGAGAGAATAAAATGTTAACAGATTATACTCCTTATTAATTTGCACAACAGCACTTTTGGCGACAGAAGATAGTAGAAGATCTATGAGTAAATATCATCTTTAAGTAAGTTATCCGTCCTTAGTAGTCCGGCGGCAAGATGGGTCGACGACATTGTCAAAGTCGCAGGCTGAACCTGGATGCGACTGACAAAAGAAAAATTAAAGTGGCATAGTATGCGGGAGGCCTGTACCCAGCAGTGGGACCCTACAGGCTGTGAATGATGATGATGAATGATGAAGTAAGTTATAAGTAACTTTAATCTACGATCTATAAATTCTACTGGTGGTAGGCCTGTCATATGTCAGAGGCTGCCTGGGTAGGTAACATCGAAATGTCCATTTCTATCGCCAAACAGCAGTGTAAATGTACTGTTGTGTTCCGATTTGAAGGACATTGTAGCTAGAGAATCACTGGACATATTGAGACTTAACCTTATGTCTCAGTAAGGCGAGCGCAGTGGTATACCAAGCATTGCCATGTAATTCACGGTGTTTGGTTTTACTGTCCATGAGTGGTCGTATCGCTTACCATCAGGCGACTGGCATGCTCGTCCCGCCATTCGCAGCAATAAACAAAGTAAATAATGGCACATTTCTTTGGCCGCGAGTGCAAAGCAAGCCGCATTGAAATTCCTTTGCATGTTTCATGTGTGGTGTTGAATGGAATTCAATTTGGCGCGTGGAGCTTGTCTGTAGTTAGCTGCTGTGTCGTTTTATACCGCGATTGTACTTTGTTAAACGTGCTTTCAGAATACTGTAGTACGTATACATTTTAAAATACTTGAATTTAGTTTAACAACTTTTTCTTTTTTTAGTTATCGTAAACAATAATAAAAACAACTACGTTTTACTAATTATATGATCATGCATAATTACATAAAAAAATAAAAATTATATTCGGACTCAATACGTCTGGAGTCCCAGACAAAAAAAAATAAAAAGATACAAAAATGACTCGGAAAAGTTGGAAGCGTGCCTTAGAATTTGAACCCCCACCTCCGTGTCGACGGCGCAAAACCAAACACCATGAATTACAAAGCAATACTTGGCATTCCACAGCGCTCGCCATCCTGGGACATAAGACGTTAAGTGTTCAAACCGGAACACAACACTGCATATACACTGCTATTTGGCGGGAGAAACAGACATGGCGGTGATACCAACCCAGGCGATCTCTCGCATATGAGAGACCTACCACCCGTAATCCCTGTAACATTTACTAATCTTAATTTAATATATACCAAAACTCTCAAAAGTACCTGTCACTTCAAATATAAACCGGGTCGACAGACTGATGCATTTATAGTCAAACTTGCATGAACGCCAACGTTTCAGTCCAGTCCATCAGTCAAATACGTCTAATTCGCCTCGCTAAAATTAGGTCACACTAAAATCAATCCGAAAGTCTATTAGTCGCGACATAACAATCTATTTGGATTGAAATGGCTGCGTTCCAGTCGATATGTGAATTTGGATTTATTATTAACGGTATTTTAAATATCCGACGCTTCGGTTATTCTTTTAACTTTATTTTGGATATGGCTTAAAAATTCTAATTCAGACGCTACCGATCTAAACTAGTCTACTTATTTACATATATACATACATACAAAAACTCACGCCTTTTTCCCGGAAGGGTAGGCAGAGGTTCCCATGGTAATAACCAAGACACCCACGTTTCGCCTTGTGTGTTTCGTCCCACGATGTGATAGGGAACAAGACTATTGCCATATCGGGCACAAATTTCTGACTCCGATCTGACAATGTATAGAAAAATCCAAACGCCTATTTGTAAAAGAAGTAGGCAGAGGTGCAACGAGGACACCCACGTTCACGTGGTCTACTTATTAGATTTTTTAAATTCATGAAATAAGATATGTTTAATGTATAGTGAGACGGTCAGACGAAAGATATAAGTTTAGTTGATGATACCATCTTATGATATTATGAATGTTGTACACACCTATAATAGGCGTGTGCATCAAAATCTTATTTTGTAAGTATTTTGGTAAATTTGTAATGCATACATTGTTGGTGTGTCTTTTTTAAATAAATAAGAAGATGAAAGAAGAAGAAAGAAAGAAAAAACTATTTATGATAAGAAAATGAAAACTCATACTGATTAATGACAAAACGATTATTTATTACGTGCCCAAATCACTTCAGTGGTCTTAATACTGAAGGTACATGTTCCACAACCTTTGACATAAATAAAACACCAGTTTAATTGTAAATAACTTCTGTAGTAAATGTGTCACATAACCTTGCTAAATCGTTCGGTAGCCTTGAGGTGTGAAACCAACATTTCAACATAATGCAAAATTGCGATGCATTTGGAAGACGGTTGCAAATTGTATGAAAATGCATGGTAAATTCGAGACCATTTCAAAGCGTGTAGTGTTTGCAAATGGTTACAGTTCAAGATAATATTCCAGCGTGTATTTCACAGTAATTTATGTTTCGCTGCGGTGTTATTTCTTGACGGTTTAAAGTTTTATTTACAGGGTAGGTCGAACAAAACAAGTCAGCAGAAAAAACTAAAACTCTAGATCGCCTTCAACAAAGAATAGCCAAAGGGAGAAGGAAATATTCTTTATTCAAATTGCATTTCAAAAGTTCTTTTGAATAGTTAAATAATATTGCGACAGCTTCTAAAGGTGTCAAAGCTGTAAGATGTATAGGTACGATAGAAACTCCCGCAGCGAAAAGAACTGCCTTTTATTCTTTGCCTGCTGTTTTTTCAGTTTTTTTTTAATAACGAGAAACTAAAGCCCCGTTTACACGGGGAGAGTTTTTCGCGGCGAGAATCGTATGCCATTATCGCATGACATAACCGCCATAGACTATCGTGTTCTGACAAACATTTACACGATACAACTTATTTATATCCTTACGATAATCGTATCTTCGAGGTGAGGAACTCTCTCCATGTGATGGGGCTTTAGTTGCTAGATCTTTGTATGTCATTAATATTACATTAATAACGTAGCAAAAATAATAACAGATTTTTTAGGATAGTTGTACCATCTTAATCAATTGCATAAATAAATATTGCGGTAATAAAAACATGGCATGGGAATCCACCGCTTATATTTAACTTGATAATATTTTAATAAGCTCTTTATTTTCCCTACTAAATACTTACACACGCCTTTTTCCCAGAAGGGGTAGGCAGAGGTGCTACTAGAACACCCACGTTTCGCCTTGTATATTCCGTCCCACGATGTGATAGGGGGCGAGCCTATCGCCATATCGGGCACAAATTCCTGACTCCGGGCTAATAATGAATAGAAAAATCCAATATCACTTTGCCCGACCCGGGATTCGAACCCGAGACCTCAGCTTTGCAATCATACCGTAGTACCACTACGCCACCGAGGCAGTCAGACTAAATACTTAAACATTATAAAAAGGCAAATGAAAATACGGAAGCCCATAATCCAAGCTATTCCAGTTATTAATGTCAGAACAACGTTTGTGTCCACAAAACAAATTTACATAAAACGTTTCCTTCAACTCGACGCGACGCTGGGTTGTCTTCAAATTTCCGTTCGATCAATATGCTAATTATTCTCTGCAGCAAAGCTAATCAGTTGTATTGTAAGACTGTTTTCAAAATAAATGTAGTTTCATTTCCTACAGCTTAGAAGAATGTAAATATCTAACTCAATAGAAGAATGCAGCTGGACTTGGACTACACAAAACTTGAAAAGACCTCGTTTTAGGCCGCGCAGAAGGTGGAAAGATGAGACCATTTTGATACCAACTGGTGGAAGAAAGCCTTGGATAGAGAAGGGTGGAAGAAGGAAAGGGAGGCCTTTGCCCTGCAGTGGGACAGTATAGACTAGGAAAAAAAAAAGAAAGAAAAAGTGACAAGACGAACACCAAACAAGAACAAACCGAAAGAAACAACTATCAACGTTAGCTGTAATTACATTTCAAAAGAACAAAAGAGACTTAATTAACTCATTTAATACAAAAACACATCCATTCATCTACAACGGATCCATTGATGTCATTATAAATCAAAATGTAAAGAGAAAAATGTTTTTGCTCAAAACACATCATAAATCACTCGTTTTGTATTTACGCCATGCCTCTGACCTTTGAGGAAAATGTTTTATCAAACAACGCTCTGAGATCGATGAACCGTGATCTGATATTGTTTGTTTAAACATATTTCCTTGTACGTGGATGCTGTGAGAAACAATAGACTTTGATTCCGGACAAATATTTGTGCGATATGCAAATGTTTGATCCATTCATGGGCGAAATTAGTATGACTAGTCTAACCACGCGGACATACATGGACATGGTGCGGTACTTTTAAAAACTAACAGATTACTGTATTTACAATAAGCGTTCTTTATATCTATTTTTTTCTTTTGGAAAGCTGCAATACCTAACTTACATACCGATCCCAAAAATGAAGAAAAGAAAAGAGTCAAAGCCAAAGACTTAAAGATAATTTTAAAACCTTTTGACAATAATCTGAAAATCATCAATTACCTCTCATTCAACTGGTACCTATTCAGATCCTCCCGCCTCTTATCCTCATGGAGTGATATTCTTCATCTTTTGTTAGAATTTTCTTTGCAAGAAGCCTAAAAAAATCTCCTCAGCAATTTCTAGCCACTTTTCCAGATGGTCGGTAAGAAAAACTATTTAAAGACTGTACCGTAATGCTCAGTATGTGAATGTGATTACTAAGGCAATAATGCCGAGGGAAGCACGTTGAATAAACCGTTGGCGGCTGCCGCAAGGTGAAAATGAAACATTCGCGTTAGGGTTGGCATAGAATCACATTATCTTTTTATTTATTTATTTTACCTGCACAAAAAAAGGAAAATCACACAAAGATAATACAAATTAAGAAGAAAGTACGTATGGCTTATCGCTCTAGGCGATTTCTTTCAGACAACCTTTGGATGAATACAAGAAAAGGAAAAGAAGATTTTTATTTTAACTACTTATTTATTATAATTTTCCATCGGTCTAACCATAAATAATACACTATATAGGAAAATCACTGACACACGAAATTGCAGAAATGCACCTCGTGGTACATAAGGTATCATTTAGATAGTTATCTGTACGGCGACAGATGTCAGACTCTCATCATTCGACGCAATTAGGTGCCCTACAACCTGCACAAGGAGGGGTATCATCAAGGCAACTGACGCTGTCCTAAATGTAGCGACCTACTGGGTCGGGAAACTGTAAAGGTTTAAATAACAGCGTATCATTTGAGCCATTGACACCAAAGAAGAAGAATTAGGTCGCCTGGATTTTAGTAGATAGTTAATTAATGCAATATCACCACATAGAAGTTCCAAAAGCTGGTATATATACAAATGGATAATAAGTTTTTCAATATATTAGAAAACCCAACTCAGTGATTAAATGTAGCGACCTACTGGGTCAGGAAACTGCAAAGGTTTAAATAACAGCGCATCATTTGAGCCATTGACACGAAAGAAGAAGAATTAGGTCGCCTGGATTTTAGTAGATAATTAATTAATGCAATATCACCACATAGAAGTTCCAAAAGCTGGTATATATCCAAATGGATGATAAGTTTTTCAAGATATTAGAAAACCCAACTCAGTGATTCACGTAAGAGCGTTGCATTACAGGTCCAGTCTATCGGTCCAGTACATCGGGTGTCAAGCAGGTAACAGCGTAATTGTGTCGGTAGGCAAAAATGGTTATCTATTTTTTAATTACGGTGCACGTACAAAACGGGAAATAGTTGTCGCTATCCGACGGATGTGAGTATGCTATCGCTAGCAAAATTACTCACAAGAAATAATAGCCATAAAAAAGAAATGAAGTACCCAATATTTTTTATGTACGTGTGACAACCCTGAAACGTAATATTCGTCTTAGCTGACGGTGTTTCACGGCAGACAGGCAGCGGGCGAAAGAAATGCTTTTTTATTTCAAATATATTTTTGACGTTTATTTTTTCCTGACGTATAATTACGCGTTAGATTTATAGAGATACTTCAATTTACATTTATATTATAAAAGTGATGTAGTGAGTATAAATTCAGTAGATTTATTTGATGAAAAGGTACACTCTTTTAATCGGTGTGCTAAAATAAATAGGGTTGAAAAATATATCAAATAGTCAGGCGAGAACATTAAGATAATTTGTGTCTTGTTTTACGTGTTACTACTGAATGTGTCGGATCTTTTGGTACTACAATATTCAGCAAACAACCAGATTTGCCCGGTGGTGTTCTTAGGGCTAGATAATTTTATGCTCGTCAATAAATAAGTAAGATAGATTTCCTCTAAATAACCCTGTGGTTTAGAACGGATTGGACGTTGGAAACGGAACTCGCGGGAAATGAGATCAAACATCCAATTTTGAACCACTATCGCTGATGTAAAGCAATTGGATGACCATAAAATTTCAAACAAAAGCATATAATCAAATTATGGCGACTCTTCAAATAGTTACTGGTGGTAAGCCTCTCATATGTGAGATGCCACCTGGGTAGGTACCATCGCAATGTCTATTTCTCCTGCCAAACAGCAGTGTAAATACACTGTTGTGTTCCGGTGTGAAGGACGTTATAGTAAGAGTAAGTACTGGACATAATGAGACTTAATATTTTATGTCTCAGGATGGCGAACGCTATGGAATGCCAAACAATGCTTTATAATTCATGGTGTGGTTTGGTTTTGCTACTGTCCATGAGTGGTTGTATCGCTTAGCATTAGGCGAAAGGCATTGTCGTCTCGCCATTCATCGCAATAAAGAAATGTTACAGTAATTGAAACTAGGGCTCTTCCCGTCCTAGGATATCTGATACTGTCCGTAAAACGCATGATGTCCATCTGTATTGGATTTGTTAAGAACCCAGCTAACCCGGAAAATCCTAGCGAATTTTGGCTATAGGAACAGTGAAATCCTCATATCCCTTTTAGCCATCGCTGAGGTGCAAAAAGGGAAGCTACCAGCTAAAGAACTTCTCTTTCACATAAATATGGTATCTAAATTATGAGCAAATAGCTAAAGAGGAATTAATGCTTCAGATCGGCGGCATTTTAGTGTAAAAGCCACCTGTGTAGCTACACCAATCGATCAAACTAGATTAGATTTAACAGACAGGTCAACCTCCATACAATATTGATTGTTCGGATGTATTCAATCTATTAATTGAATTTGGCTTATATTAATCAATCTCAATACAGAGACAGCTACACAGAATTCTGAGGTATCTGTTAATGCAATGTAATTTTGATTACATCTTAATGATCTTCATTATCGTCCTTAGTTACAAGAAGGCCATGGCTGAGCATAGGCCTCCCACAAGGATTAACTCTCTCCCTCTCTCTTTGTCTCTCTCTTCAGCTACAGAAAGTCCTCTGCTGAACATAGGCTTCCCCCAAGGATCCCCACATCGATATGTTGGAAGCGGCCTGCATCCAGCGACTTCCTGCAACCTTAGTAATAAATACGAGTTAAAAATTATATACAATTGGCAACCTATCATTTTGATACAAATTAGTCATATTTTAATAAATGATAGAGCCACTCTACCTTGGACTACCGTTTAATGGGTTGGGTTGAATGGGGTAGTACCACTTTCTCAGAAAAATCTAAATAAAATGACAGCGACATGCTCCGTTTAGTGATATTACAACCGGACCTTATAACCCTTACCCCCACTTTCCCCTTCTATTTCGGTAAGCTGGCGGCGCACCAATAATCCAAATATTGTGCATGTTTACGCACGGCGCAAACACTTATTATCAGATCTATTTGCTCCTTCAATAGAACTTTGCAACAAAAAAAGACAGCAACACTATTGTATTGTATTAGCCCATATACGTACGTTTAACGGTAAAGGAAAACATCGTGAGGAAACCTACATACCGTAGCGATTCTACGGTATGTAAGTCCGCCAACCCGCACTAGGCCAGCGTGGTGGACTATATGGCCTAACCACTCTCAATCGATACTCTCGATTGTAGAGTAGACCCGTGCCCAGCAGTGGGACGGATATGGGCTGATAAATATATATTTATATATACGTCCCACTGAGGGCACGGGCCTCCTCTACAATCGAGAGTACGATTGAGAGTGAAACAGTAATATGCTAGAAATATATAACATGAAAAATTACGTCGCCATAACACAAGTACTCCAACCATGTAAAAGAAGTCAAGAGTTATCGACAAACAATTGCGTGCTTCGTTAGTTCGGACTCTTGCGTCTGAATAAGGGGAAATCACAAGGGGAATGTGTGGGGAAATAATGTGAATAGAATTATGTATAATAGCGATTTATTTGTAACATAAAATATATTTATTTTCATGACGTTTTAGGGCTGGTTAAAAGAAAAACAATTTAACTAACTAAGAAATAAATATTGTAGTTGGAGCCAGATGTAATAAATGTTAAACAGAATATCATGAAACAGTAACAAAAACGAATATACAGGGTATATCAAGACTGCTACCGAAAACGAAGCTAGGTTGTAGTTTTAGTGACTACAGACACAATGCGACCAAAATTTTTGCATAAAAAAAGCGACGTTCTTTTCTATCATCGTATTTGTGTGCTAAATACATACATTTTCCTAAAAAAATAATGATAAAACCTTTTATTTTTAAAGAAGCTATAGTATGCTTTACTTAAATTATAATTTTAGCAAAAACTATGGATTTACCACCCAAACCCAATGCTATTTAAAATATTACCAAAAAAATCGTCGCGCTATTTTGCGAAATTTTTAGTTACATCATGTCTGTGATCATTAAAACTACCACCTGGCTTCGTTTTCGGTAGCAGTCTTGATATACCCCGTATAGAGCTAAACTGGGTACTGAGTTTGATGTCTGTAATCACTGCCACTCAAATAAGCAACTTGATCGTACTTTATCAGACCACAATCGTCTACTGCCGCGCTCAGGCTCCTCCATAATCCAGATTACAATTAATATTAAATAGAAGATTAAATAGAAGGATCGGACTTAGTACAGTTTCTTTTTTGCAAAAAATCTCTCAACTAACTCGCTTTCCAACACATATTGCTCGATTCTTCTCTCGATCTCTCGATTTTCTTCTATTGCCAAGTCGTTTTGAATATACAATTTCCCGATTTATTCCTAGAAATAATAAAGGGTCATAAATAACACCGAGCCGCTATTTATAACGCGTTTAAGATTCTTCAAAAGGTATTTAAGTTGCCGAACTAAGGAGGGAGGCGCGTTGACATTATTTATCATTTTGCGTAATTGCTATCGCTTCTTGGATGTGTAATAAGTCACAGCTGAAAAACGTAGGAGAGGATAGGCTCGACCTCTATTACATGTTTGAAAGGAAATAACTTATAAACTAGCACACTGGCCTAGTGCGGGTTGGCAGACTTTACATGCCATAGAAATTGTTTAAAATCGCTATGTTATGCAGGTTTCCTCACGGTGTTTACCTTCACCGTTATGGTGCGTGTTGTTTGACTATCAATATACACATTACTCTGAAAAGTCAGTGGTGTGCCCAGGGATTTGAACCCCAGTCCACTGTGAATATGCGTGGCAGCCGCATCTGTTCCAACAGGCCACCACGCTCATATTGAAAATACATCTGTAAAATTAATTTATATTTAGAACAATTAATTCTAACC
This sequence comes from Theretra japonica, assembly GCA_033459515.1. NCBI lineage: Eukaryota > Metazoa > Arthropoda > Insecta > Lepidoptera > Sphingidae > Theretra > Theretra japonica. The sequence goes on from CM065928.1 coordinate 2,672,293, forward strand.
GATTCAAGCGTGGTTGATTGAGTAGTTATTTTTAGACCCAGAGGAAGAAAAACAGTCATTAAATCTTTGCTGGCTGAAGTACAAACGAATTGGATCGGTCCTGTTGAAAGTGACGCCGATTCGATTAAGCCGCGGCGACATTGAGTAATGATTAACTACCGTTGGAATACTAAATACAGAAAGATAAGTCTTTTGTTCCCATTTTGGTGGGAATCAATCAGTTTGTACCAGAAAATTGGTTGACTGTGGTAATCTCTGAAAACAGTTTCACTTCTTAGATGCGATATTTATTAAATCATTTGAAGTGTTTGTAAAGCTTACATAGCTTAAGCTTTCAAAAGAAAAAGGGCTATAAATGATAGTATTATAAAATAAGCTGTATGATAACTAAGCAACTGGGTTGCTATGGCTCGCTAAAATTTTTCTGTACTAAGGAATCCAGTCGTAATAGTTATTTTGTTTCAAACTTAAAATTCACGATATATTTTGTTTGCATAAGTCGGACACACAAATAAATAGCTGAAATAGCTTTAGCCCTTAATGGTAAGTTATATTCAATATGATTAGCTAGTGCATCAGTGCACCAATCAAAACATGACAACAAAATTGTCACTTCAGGTCGGTTTTCTATGCGATAGTGGTACAACGTTATATACTGAGTTATTTTTCAAAGTCCGGCCATTTTTTTAAAATTAAACTAAAGAGAATAATACTGATGAAGAAATGGTGGAAAATATTCAAATTTACACGTATTAAGTCATTTATTTCCATTTCATAATATCTTAATCAATGTTCAATTACACTCAACATGTGCTACAAGCACTGTCGCCGCTCATTTGTATACACAGACGCGTGCGTTTGCGTGTGTGTAGTTTATCAATGGGCTTATTATGGTCGTGCGTATTTTTGTATTTTGTGAGGATTAAAATTATGGAATATTTAAAAAATATATATATTTCATTTTATTTTACGAATTAACTACGAATATACTATAACATTGTTTTAAACCTCTTAATGGTTTTTTAGATTTACGCGAATGTTACACATTGAAATAAAACGAATTCTTACGAATTTTATCCCAAATTAAATTAATTTTTACATTTGTTACATCCCGACGTTATTAATTACTTAAGTGATCGAAACGTCGGGAAGTTAAAAAATGTAAAAATTAAATCAAATTCGCGATAAAATCCGTGAGAGTACGTTTGATTTCAATTTGATTCTGTTGTTGAAATTTGGATACTCAGATCAAAATATCCCTGAATACAATAGTCCAAACAATCCAAGTTAGATCAAGAGACAATCCACAGTAGCTCTATCTATCGTTGCACCTATAAAACAAACGAATAAAAGTGTCATTACAGTATTCTTTCTCCTTGGGAAATATAGGAGCGAGAATTTCCGAATATTTAGGTTGGAGCGTCAGGTAACAGAAAAGATCCTTGGGGATTAACGGGAAAGAATACAAATGGCGTGTCCAAAATAAAACGGGACTTGACACAATGCAAATACGTTTGTAATACTGTTATTAATCCGTCAAAGAAGTTTGAGTGTTTGTGAAATGGAAAAAGTTTTCGAATCTTGTGATTTTATAAAATATAATTCCGTATTTCGTTGTTGGCGGACATGTTGAATTGAAAATTAAGAGTACTTGACGTAAATATGTTTGTTTTGTGAAATGAGGTGTTTAGTGATATTTTTTGCCACCTTCTCCCATTTTATACTTAACTAGTGGACCCGACAGACCTTGTCTTGCACACACGTATTTAATTCGAAAATTTCAAACTTTTTGAATAAGCTATAAAAATCTGGACCGTTTTGGATATTTTCCAGTGGACCAAATTGTAAATCTAAACCATTCTCGAAACTCTTTGAACACACACAAAAAAATTCATGAAAATCGGCCCAGTCGTTTAGAAGTTCAGTGACATACACAGGCACACAAGAAACGTATATATAAAGATTTACGAGCAATTTGCTGAGATATTTATACATTCTGTGAAATAATTTAAAGAAAAATAATACTTAAACATCAGCAGCATTCTTATAGTCTATTCTTGGACTATAATGTCCTACCGTATATGGGATGGAATTGATCATTGCTAGGCTGGATTTTTGTACTAAAAAAAATAAAAGAGTTCTATTTCCATTATATCCACGAGTAATAATATAAAATATAATATATTTTAACCCTTGATCGCTGACAAATGTTCAAAACCTTTAAAACACCCAGACAACATTTCAAACTATCGTCCTGCCTTGTTATTACAAAGTTAGACACTAAATTACGCAGTGTATTAGAACTTACCTCAGCCAATTTCGGTTTAATGTTTCGGAGTTCATCTATAACAATACCGGAATAATGGACTCAATATCGTCCTGTTATTTAGAATAATTTAGCCATCTTGTTGTCTTGCTAACATTCTTTGAAATATGCTAAGCGAAGTTTAGCTTGAGTAACTATCTCCCTTTATAATATTATTCAAATTTTATCTTTTGCCTACAGCAATTTCGCCTATGTAAACTGTTACTAAGTTAATCAACAACTTATCCAATAAACAGCATTTTAAATTAAGGCCGTAGGCACATATCTCTAAATATTCTAGTAGTATAATCTGTGGCTACTATTATTTCTACGGTATGTAAGTCCGCCAACCCGCACTTGGCCAGCGTGGTGGGCTATATGGCCTAACCACTCTCAATCGATTCTCTCGATTGTATAGTAGGCCCGTGCCCAGCAGTGGGACGTATATGGGCTGATAAAAAAAATCTATGGTGTATATCATTGTAGTTCTCGCCTCTATCTTATTTACTCTATGTAATGTTACCCTTATTTGTAATCGATTATGAAGTACATTATGCCGTGCAATTTAACTTGTAATATTAAGACAGTGTATCATTAGTACTGGCAATAAATGGTCTCAGTTCAGAGATTGTTTAATTTATAAACACACACACACCTACACTTGCACAAGTGATGACCCCGACGTGATATGAACACGCAACCTTCTGATCTGGAGTCAATTGCACATTATCATAGAGCATATTACGGGGATAAAAATAACCTGTAAATTCATTCAGGTATATACCTAGGTACCTAGTTTTTTTTTCAGAAGTTACAAGTCACAGGACTAAATAGCATCTATAGTATTTACAATATTATCCCTATTTATGTAATTTTCTGTCTGCCTCGGTGGCGTAGTTGTACTACGGTACCAATGCAAAGCTGAGGTCTCGGATTCGAATCCCGTTTCGGGCAAAGTGGTAATGAATTTTTCAATTCATTATCAGCCCGGATTTAGGAGTGAGTCGCCCGATATGGCGATAAGCTCGCCCCCTATCACATCGTGGGACGGAACATACAAGGAAAATGTGGGTGTCGTGATTGCATCTCTACCTATCCCTTCTGGCAAAAGTCGTGAGTTTATGTATGTATATATATAATGTAATTTTTATTCCGATTAATTCCATCACATAAAAATATAAACAAGAGAACTGATTCTTTTAATTTTGGCAGACAAATCGATGACACCCATTATTTTTACCAGTCTCCTCGTTGTTAAATAAGCACCAATGTCAAATCGACAATGCCTAGTCTTGAACAGCTAAGCCATCAATAAAAGACAATCGCTACGAAGCCTCCCTTAGGAACCCTTCAACGTTGTCATTGTTTAAATAAAGGAGAAAATACGATTTCTTTTCGGACGTGACTCGCGATTGCAGCACTGATATCCTTTGTAGACGAGCGACTACGTCGTAAGTGAATTAATTAATTTATTTATTTATTTATCAATTGTACAATATAATTATTACAGATTTGCACCTAATGCGATATTCTCATTGTTAACTTAAGCACTACGCTATATACTATAAATAACATAATTATAATACAAATAATACACTATATGTTACGATTGTACATTACCACAATATATATATTGTATTGTATTGTATCAGCCCATATACGACCCACTGGAGGGCACGGGCCTCCTCCACAATCGATAGTACGATTGAGAGTGGTTAGGCCATATAGTCCACCACCAAAACAGATACTTCAACTACCCAATTTCGTGAGTTACACGTTAATTGCGCGGCAAATATAAATTGGCGAACCTTTTGGCTTGAGCTCCAATCCTGATTGTCCTATATCAGCCTGTATACGTCCCCCTGCAGGAGACAAGACCCCTCTAAACTACCTAACTGTACCTTCGTAAGCCAACACGCGTGGTTTTGTTGTGGAAAGGGGAGGTCATGATCAGCCTCATGGTGATTGTTACGACACAAGTTTACCAAAAACTTTGCTAAATATTATTCTGGGTACATTGCTAAGTAGCAGCTCATACCTTCGTATGAAACGATTGCTTCCTTCTAACAACCACGGGTTCATTCACCGCTCCGTGAAGAAGTCGAGTACGCCATTAAAATCGTGCCAATTAGCAAGAGATGATAGTATGCTGGATGCCCCATACCCTTTCCTGATCCCATCCTTTTTCTTCCCGCTACCTTCCCTCTGATGGGCCGGCAACACATCCATGATCCAAGCGTTGTGGATGTTCATGGGCGGCAGTGATCACTTACCATCAGGTGACCATGCTTGCTTGTTTGCCGGACCTCTGCCATAAAACATGTTTCCAAATTGTATGATAAAAAAATCTCTATGCGTCGCTCTTAACCAGATACAAAAAATCGTCAGCCCACATCACACATAGATTTTCACGTATTTTCATTGCGTTTTTCACGTTCGAGTAGGTGATCAAATTGAGACATTCCAACCCTAAGGAGCGGGTGCGGACCTTTGACGAGTGGCGTCAACGACACTGTTGAATGAGGATAAAAGGTGAAACAAGGCCATTGTCGTGTGTTGTTAAAAATAAAGATTTTCGCGCTCTTTTTTGTACTACTGTGGGTAGGTATAAGAAATAATAAAACACATAAGGAAATAAATACGCGATTTTTTTAATATGTGCGTACTATTCTAAAGAAATAAACTATTATACACATACATAAACTCACTGCCTCGGTGGCGTAGTGGTACTACGGTATGATTGCAAAGCTGAGGTCTCGGGTTCGAATCCCGGGTCGGGCAAAGTGATATTGGATTTTTCTATTCATTATTAGCCCGGAGTCAGGAATTTGTGCCCGATATGGCGATAGGCTCGCCCCCTATCACATCGTGGGACGGAATATACAAGGCGAAACGTGGGTGTTCTAGTAGCACCTCTGCCTACCCCTTCTGGGAAAAAGGCGTGTGGTTATGTATGTATGTATGTACATAAACTCACGCCTTTTCCCCAGAAGGGGTAAGCAGAGGCGCCATCATGACACCTACATTTCGCCTTGTGTATCCCGTCCCACGACGTGATAGGCGGCGAGCTTATCGCCATATCGGGCACAAATTCCTGACTCCAGGCTGAGAATGAATTGAAAAATCCATTTCCACTTTATCCGACCTGCGATTCGAACTCCAGACCTCAGCTTTGCAACCATATCGTAGTACAACTACGCCACCGAGGCAGTCATAAATTATTACAGTGGAAGGATATCGCTGCTCTATGCGAGTTCTACCGCCTATGTCATGGTAAATGATCTCAAGAATTGTATTATAAAAGTCCCTTTTCTCCTTTTCATGTGAAACCTACGAGTGTCGGCTTACAGAACAAGAGCGGCTCAAACCAAAAGGTTCTCAAATTCATATTTTTAGCCGCATCAATAAGCTTGCAGCAGCAATCATCTTCCCGTAAATCAACTAAGTAGGAATACATCATTATATCGAGAAGGAAGGGTTAATAGAATTAATTTAAATTAGCGACTGCTCGACTCTTTTATTCCATAGTCTTTTTCGAGACAATAACTTAGTTCATATAAAATTCGGCTACATAACGAAATACACACAAACACACGCCTTTTTCCCAGAAGGGGTAGGCAGAGGTGCTACCAGAACACCCACGTTTCGCCTTGTATATTCCGTCCCACGATGTGATAGGGGGCGAGTTTATCGCCCTATCGGGCACAAATTCCTGACTCCGGGCTGATAATGAATAGAAACATCCAATATCACTTTGCCCGACCCGGGATTCAAACCCGATACCTCAGCTTTGCAATCGTACCGTAGTACCACTACGCCACCGAGGCAGTCACATAACGAAAAGTCTATAATAATTTTAAAACTATTTGTTTACAGGTTTGTGCAGTTTACCTCCAAAATTGCGAGGGTGTAAGGATTTCAGGCCTCCGGTAATGTTAACCAAAACCGCGTCGTTTATCAGGAACCGGATACGGCGTCATATATCCAGTTAAGTGATTAATAAACTTTAACGTACGTACACACGGGTACCCCTGGCATATCTAATGTTACTGGATATAGCATTTAATTATTAATACGAATTATACAATTAGGCCCAAGGGTAACTTTACCTACAGGAGATCAGACTGTAATGAATAATTAAAAATGCGGAATATATAAATAAACACACCCAACAGTCACATACATAGTTCTGACCACACACTAAGATCGAGTCTTGTGTCGTTGGTATTAGAAAGTACAAGAGACTTTTCGGTCTCACAAACACCCAGATCCGAGACAAATACTTGTGGATCACACAAACCTTAGTCTCGGTGCGGTAATCGAACCCGCGGCCCCACGTTTCGCAGCCGGCGTTTAACCAACTGCGTCGAGGAAGCTGTCACTTTACTTTAGATATTTTCTTACTTACAGACCGGTTTAGGGGTGTTCTTCAACCACCTTCAGAATAATGGTGAAGTGACGGGCTTCATGAACTACCTGCCTCTTTTCACAACCAGCGTCTAACCAACTGCACCACGGAGGCTGTCAATATATCGCTTATATTAAATGTCTGAAACTATAATAAAGTACATAATTTTTTTGATCACTCAAACATTTTTCTTAGCGTGGGACGCGAACCGACAGCTTATAATTTCACTCACTATGTCACAGAATCAAAGAAATAATACAAAAGTAGCAAAACCCCTTAAAGATAGAAATAAAATAAATGTTACAATTTCTTTTAAAATCGAGCAAATTAATCCTTAAAAACTAATGTAAACCCCGGAAGCGCCTTCCAGCGCATTTATATTGTTAATTAAACCATTCTATTTGCGTAACTAGGGCCAGATGAATTATAGCGGATTTACCTATCCTTAAATGGAGTCTTAACAAACGGCTCCTTGTGGGCTGATTATTATCCCGAAGTACGGGCGAGGGGATCGGGAAGGGAAGAAGTGAGAGGGGATTCGTGATTAAAGAAGTCTAGCTTTGCTAGTTACGTAGGGCTAGGGATGAAGCTAGAGGCTGTGATTCAATACTTGCGAAGGGAAAGAGGAAGGAAAAGAAAGGAGAGGGTAGTCCTGATTTAGTAAGCGTAGGTTTCCTATTTGGATAGGTCTGATTACTGGTAGGAAGCTGTGATTCAAAATATACCATTTCCGGGTGATAGAGCCATGCTGTTACTCATTAACACTACTTTGGTCATTTGAACGCCATTGTCTTGTCGAAAACCAATGTCATGTGACCCCGGAGCTGTTGTTTTCTGTTTAGTGATAGATATTACCTGAGGAGAAAAATATTTTCCTTCTCCCCTCTATACCTTAATTCCGCAGTCTGTCTTTCTCCCGCTCTCTAGATATTAACAGTTTCCGTGGTGCAATTAATTAGACGCAGGCAGTGAAACGGGAGGTCAAGGGTTCGCTCCCATACCGAGATTAATGTTTTTGTGAACCGCGAGTATTTGTTTCGAGTCTGGATGTTTGTAAGACAGAAAATTCTCTCGTACTAGATACCTAGGACACCATGAGACTTCGAGGTGTATTTATTATTATATTTCTTCACATATGTTTAAAGATCCAAACCAAATCGGTTTTTATTTTATATGCAGCGGCGGTCACTTTCCACCGAAGCATCTGGCATCTACCCCATCAGATCTGCATTCAAAAACATCACGCCAATTGTCATCTTATTAAAAAAAAGTCCTAGCGTGCGTGGCTCTGACTTTCTGCCTAGTAACACTCAATTCTAGTACTATCACTCAATTTTGTTACAACCGTAACAGATAACCCAACTCAGGAGACCTATTTCCTGAGCAGCTATCTAACACTGAATGCCTATTCTGTGCGTAAATGATTCCCATAAAGGCAGAGGTTGAAGAAACCGTAATTTTTCAACCAGTGATCTATTGGAGCATTAATTCAGACAATTGTGTCCGAAATTCAGGTCAAAAGTGTCCTTTGGGCCAATCGTTCTCAAAGTGAGCATTAACCCCTGACATGTTAAGAGGTTTTATGGTGAGGACGTCGGGGGAAAACAAGGCGTTAAAGCAATTTATATGACGGCAGGCAAGTTTACTAATAGAAATCGTACTTTAAATCGTTTTTCGCATGTAGTAAATTTATAGGTAAAGTATTTCTCCCCATTTTTTTTTCTATTGGCGCGGAAATTAAAAGAAACTGGTAGAGCTCTGCTGAAGGTCGATAAACTATAGTATAAATGAATTGACTGGAATTGGGTAGTATTGCTGGTTATAAAAAACAGATTTAAAATTATTATTGCTATTGCGTTTGGTTTGTTTAGTGAGATACCCGGAAACGACCACCAACGTCTGTACGTGTGTCACAATGAAAACTTGATCTTGTAAAATTCATTCATCTTGTGTTTGTAACTTAAACTTTAAAAAAATGAATGCATTGTTTGAGATATGTTTTCATAATATAAATAACAAGCATTTATACCCTTCTTCTAGTAGTATTAAAATGTCCAATTTAGCAAAATGTGAATTGAGAAAAACTGTTCCTAATATTTTGACAACAGCATGACAACAAAGCATTTGGACGCCAAAAGATTGTAGGCAATCTATATATGTATTTCCAAGTTTTTCCTATGAAATTATATTCGCAATACCCGCTTTAAAGAATAAGATTGAGAACCCATGCTTTAGTCGATTGCCTCAATTTTTAACCTAAGTAGGGCGCTGTTTTATTGTCGGTGAGAAAGACTATTCATCATTTTATTATTTGATGCTTTAAAACTGTAATCTTTGTTGTAGCTACGTCCGATGGGAATTTCTATCGACGCTGTCTCATCTCACAAACTTTCATCTCCTATTTTAGCCCTTAGGGAGGTCAATTTTCAAAATCGGTTGTTAGTTCATCTGCTATATAACAAGCTCTACTTTTCACGTTTTATAAACTTGTTTCAAGAATTTTCTGTCAATTACATACTTACATCCTAAAGGGGTAGACAGAGGTGCAACCAGACACCCACGTTTCACCTTGTATGTTTTGTCCCACGATGTGATAGGGGGCGAGCCTATCGTCATATCGGGCACAAATTCCTGACTCCGGGCTGATAATGAATAAAAAAATCTGTCACTTTGCCCGACCCAGCATTCAAACCTGAGACCTCAGCTTAGTAATCGTACCGTAGTTCAACTACGCCACCTTGGCAGTCAATTATTTGTAGGAAAATATTAAAAGAAATGGAGCAATATTAAAATTGAAATTAAAACTATAACCATCCTATAGTCCAAATAATGCCTGTTTTTAAATGCGTACCTATGTTTCATATTTACAAGGTCGAGGTACCAAAATGTTTTTATTTATGTCGCGAAAATTTTGGCATATGACTACGGCAGTCAGCCTCCCTGACATCGTTCGGGAAGTTATCCAATTCCGGGAATATAAGTCTAGATTGAATCGCCTTATAGTTTTGCTGTGCCAAGTTAGATAAAATATTATGTAATTATACTTCAGCTGATGCACATGGGAATTTATTATCGGAATTTCATAGAAATGTGAAAAAGTTTTCCAACTTCTACGAATTTTTGATTATTTTTACAAATAATTGTTGCTTTTAATTTTCATATTCCACATAACTTCATTTCTAAATTTAATTTCCTGATTCCTAAACCATCCAAAACAAAAACGGCTAATCAATTTCTTCCCCTAAATCCGGACTAACCAGTATACCAAGATCGCAATCAGTGCAAGCGCCTCCGATTTCGATTACCCAATCCCTTTCTGCAAATCCATGGAGAGGTCTTGCTAAACTGGTCGCCATAAACCTTATGGATAGATAAATTGTGGGAAGATGTATGACGTGACGTTTTTATTGCAACGACCCGCGGGTTATAAGGTGGCCACAGGTAGTGTCATTAAGGGACCTCTGACGTAATTTAGGGCCCAACTAAAAAGCCATTCGTAGCCTCAGTATTGTCTGGCTTATGGGTTTAATTGGATAAGTTTTGGAGATAGTACTTGCTGTAGATGATTTTTGTTGTAGGTTTGGGAAACTGACTACAATATGCAGGACCGTCTAGATAGAATATTGACAGGTTCTAGTTAGCCTGAAGGGGTATTTCAAATAATTAGTTTAAATTGGTTTTTAATAATTATGTAATTTTCAGAATATATTGATCGTGTATTTTACCGCAGATTTTAAGGTTCGTCATGAGACGATGCTTGTTGATTTATTTATTTCTAATAGCTCCTGTTGTATAAGATAAAAATAAAAAGGTCACAAACAAAAGCATTCCTTATTCATAAATACATTTGAGATCTTAAAAACCTATATTGTAAGAAGTTGCAAAATCGTATTAATGTTACAAAAGTTTCGAATCCATTTGAAAATTATCCGATATTCCGCCATTATGAATGAACAGCCGGAGGCAATTAATTGCTGGAAATGGTTCAACATAATTTGTAATGTATTAGCGAGCATCGATGTTAATACTGATATTAATTTTCCTGCATGGGAAATTGTTTTTGAGGATATTTCGCGGATGTCAGTTAAAATTGCCGTAAAATACGTATCTACAAGTACGTTTGTTGAAATTAAATTGATGTCAGTTGAGACTGCCTCGGTGGCGTAGTTGTACTATGCTATGATTACAAAACTGAGATCTTGGGTTCGAATACCGGGTCTGACAAAGGGATATTTGATTTTTCTATTCATTATCAGCTTGGAGTTAGAAATTTGTGCCTGATATGGCGATAGGCTCTCACCCTATCACATAGGGAAACGGAACACAAAAGGCGAAACGTGGGTGTCCTGTGATTGCACCTCTGCCTACGCCTTCTGGGATGAAGGCGTGATGTTTATGTATGTATGTAAGTGGAAATTTAAGCAACAGTATTTTAATTACGAGATGATAATTAACTGTTGATCACAAATACCTAACTCCAATGCTTTAAAGATAGCAAGAACATAAAGATAAAAGCGTTAATTTTCTATTCCAAAATATATTATTTGAGTATAAGCAACAACATTGCATTTATGAATTAGCTCAAAAAATATGCTTGGCAGCAATGAGGAAGCTCTTAGTATATGGTTAATAAACAAAATCTGTTTTAAACATAAATAAAGAACGAGTTCAGCTAAACCCATGTAAGTTTCGAAAAGGTGCAGATTGAAGAAACGTCACGCTCCTAAAGTATTGCGACAATAATACGATTTAACAACAAAAAAGTGGAGATAAAATGCAAAAAAAATGTAACGAGAGAAATTTGTTTTTCGGAGTATTAAACTTTAACTGCATTTTCATAGACAGATATAAACCTTATTTTAGTTATCGAATGTTTTGTCTCTTTCAAACGACCTTTGAATTCAGTTTGTGCGAAAAGGACAAACATTCTATAACTAAAATAGGTTTTAAAATTTTCTATGAATAAGGCCGTAAGGCGAGGATAATTAAATGGCAACAATTTAAGCCCATGGCCTTATTTCTTACATCTTATATTGCAATTAATTGCTCGGATAAAACTTAGTAGAACAATAGGCCAGCATTTGCGGTGAGACGGACTAAAGTTGATAAATTATCTAGCAATTTAACTCCAAACCCTTTAGAAACATTTCGAAAATGTTCACTGCAAAGATTAGCTCAAATACCAAAAAAAAACTGATTCCCCAAAAATAAACATTACTTAAGTAGTGAAATAGAGATATTTCACTACTTTTCGAACTAATAAAACAATCAAGTGCGTGATGGCCTGTTGGTAAACGGACCAGACGCGGCTGCCTACATGTTCACGGTGGTCGCGGGTTCAAATCTCAAGGCACACCTCTGACTTTTCGGTATCATGTGTGTATTGATAGTCAATCACCACGCACTATAACGGTGAAGGAAAACATCGTGAGGAAACCTGCATACCATAGCGATTTGTATAAATTTCTATAGTATGTAAAAGTCCGCCAACCCGCATTAGGCCAGCGTGGTGGACTATATGGCCTAACCACTCTCAATCGTACTCTCGATTGTAGAGGAGGCCCGTGCCCTGCAGTGGGTCGTATATGGGCTGATACAAGACAAGACAAACAATCAAACATGCATCTCCATAAAACATGGAAGATGAGATCATTTATACAATTACATTGTATTTTTTGTATTGTCATTTGCTGATTCCGTCATTCTTTCTTCAATACCCGCCACGGGAAAATCTACTCTACATCAATAAAATACAGTTGGTTTCGAAATGACATGAGTATAAACAATACAGTCCTGTATATTCGCTCGCGATGGAAAGTAATTTAGGTCAAATGGAACAATGTTCCTTAAATTGTTCCGCGTATTTATTGCCGTAATTAAGGGGACGTTGCATGTTGCTGCTTGATTACTAAACAATGGCTTGAGTTTTTGAGACTGCGTTTGAGTAGGTACCTCAACGTCCATATTTATTTTTTTGTTTATTAAGGACCATTAAACTGAGAGTACAATTCACAAAGTAGTATACATTTACATGAATATTGAATTTACGTACATTTTCATTGTATATCTTATAATAGATAGTCATAGCATGAGTAATACGAGTATACAGGAGTATCAAAGCACAAAAAACAATTAAATAATTTGTATCTGTATCAGCCCATATACGTCCCACCGCTGGGCACGGGCCCACTCTACAATCAAGAGAATTGATTGAGAGTGGTTAGGCCATATAGACCTCCACAATTAAATAGTAATTAAATAATATTATAATAAATTCAAAGATTATAAATACAAAAGGAAAACAATAATATTTAAGGTATTCAGTTAGTACGCAAGGTTGTATTGAAATTTAAATAAATATATCGTTACACATATATCCTGACTCCACACAATCCTTGTGTTTGCGGTATAAATAACTACGCCAGTGATTTAGTGTTATATCCAGATTCCAAAAAAATATTTCTATAACAGACATTATTTTACAATCAGTATCTCAAACACTATTACCTTCCTACCTAAATCCACAACTACCTTCAATTTCAACTTAGACTTTTCTAACCCTAATCTACTTCTCTCTCATATTTCATTCGATGCCTGATACCATCTCACGTTAGTGAATACTCGTTCTAGACTATATTGAACTTTTCGTCAGAACCATGGTCATTTTGTCGCGCGAATACGAAAAAAACCATATACAATATTGCCATTCAATGTAAAAGCAATATAATTTCACAAAATGAACAATCAGTTGTCGGCGCCGTCCGCAATATACTCCCACGTCCCAAATTTCGTCGCGATTGCAATTAAAACCAGAATGTCATAGGTCGCAGCAATACCAAGGCTTGTTCGAAGTTTCTTTGACGAACTTTACGCGAGATCGCACATACAGAAACGTAATAAGCAATAATTGCAACTTTAACAAGTACACAGTTTCAATGGCCAAAGAAAATTCTATTTTATCAATCAACCTTTTATTGTAAGTTGGTTTTTATTAATTTAAAATAATAATTATTTAAAAATATAATTTATAATTTCTGCGATAAAAGCTCTACCTAGGTTGAAAACCATAAGATAAACTACTTATGTGATCAAGAAATAAATATAAAAAAAATAAAAAAATAACCAAATCTTACATTCCCGAATGTTGAATAGCTACATTTATTTAGAACAAAGGGCCTATCGCCACTCAGACGATAAAAAAAACAGTTGTCATGTTATACTTTTGGTAATTAAATATAACATTGATCTGTTGATCTGTCGAGAATGCTTATATAAATACTGTTCTAATAGTCGTAAATATGTCATAATTAACCAAAATAAACTAATCAATAGTTACGTCCATTACCAACCAAAGTGTCTTAGGAAATGCAAATACTGATATGAAAATACGAGCTATAGTTTATTGGCAGCGACTTGGAATGTCAAATCAGAAGTTATAGACCACAAAGCTCTGTCTTTTCGAGTTTAATTGAGTATTCTTATTTAAATGTCGCTAATTTAATAGCAGAAAATCTTCGTGAGGAAACTACCAAAGATATCTCTCGATGATACCTGAGACACAAGACTTATTTCTTTGAGTGGGGTCAGGACTACGTAACTCTTGGGTATATTAATTTATTTATCTCTATTGGACCTGCAAAAACTTATTTATTAATCCCATTCGCAAAAAGAGGTTTTCTAATTTTTATCTTTTCTCTCTCTCTCTCTCAGGAAGCCCACTGCTGATCAAAGGCCTCACCCAAGGATCTTCACATCGGCGTTGCGCACTGAAAAAGATATATTCTCCTTAACAAGCACATTGCAGCGGCACATGTATCTAAATCATCATCAGCGTGACATTGAACTATTATTACGGATACCATTCAAAACAATTAGACCGCAACGCGACTCCATCAGTCGTCCTTAACATTTCAAAGGAATACTACATATTGAAACGGCTCTGTGATTTGAACTTGCCATTGAAATCGGAATTGCAATCGTAAGAATCACTTATATAGGAATTTACAAATCGATTTCAAATAATCGTCTGTGATTTGAACTGGCAAATCGGTATTGCAGTCGTTAGGAAGTTCGGTTAGATTGTAATTTTCAAATCGATTTTGAATAACGAATTTAATAAATGAAGTGCATTTGTGGTTGGTGACGTAATGTGAAATAATGAAGTTAATGATTTAAGGATCGATGTTGGTGATGTCATGTGAATTCAGGAAGTAATTGATGACGAGGATCAATTGATACGTAGGAAGTCTAATCAGTTGATTGTTTTGTTTTTATCTGAAGAATTGATTCTTTGCATTGGACTTTTATTGAGTTCAAGCTCGTTGTTATTTCCTGTTACAGTTAATTTGTATTGCCTTTACCTTGCGTTTTGATCCTTCATATTTGAACTGACGACTTTTTACCGGGATATAAAGTTTCGCTCTTCCCGGCGTATATACAGTGTGTATTAAAAATATTATAATAGGAAAAAAGTTAACCAATAAACCAAAGTTTTGCATTCACAAAATCAGTATCTACACGACCAAGAAAGCATCTTCAAGTAATCAACAAAGATTAAGTTTAGAATATCCTCTATTGGTTAAAATATTTTCATCGCCACTACAGTATAATGACTGACTATCACAACAATTGGTAAATACATACATAGACTCACGCCTTTTGCCTAGAAGGGGTAGGCAGAAGTTCTGTTGGTATCAACCAGGATTTCCACGTCTCACCTTGTGTGTTCCATCTCACGATGTGATAGGAAGCAAGCCTATCGCTTATTGGGCACAAATTCCTGACTCCGGGCCAATAAAAAATAGAAAAATCGAATTTCCTGTGCCCGAACCGAGGTTCGAACCCAAGACCTCAGCGTTGTAACCGCACCGTAGTAAAACTAAGCCACCGGGGCAGTCTACAATCGGTCTGTTATATAAATCTATTTCCAATGTTTTGTGAGGCAGTCAGTTTGTTCCTACCAGATACAAAGGACTGTCCTGTCATATACAGTCGATACGTTTGACGTTAAAAGACTTTCCGATCCAGATTATCCGATCTACTTAATAAAGTATATGTAATATAGCTTAGTTAGAGTAGCAACAGTGATTCCTGCAGATTTTGATTGAATTTACAATTAACTAGCAAGCAGGTAGTTGAAAAACCATAAATCTAATATAACCAATCTGACTATGTGTATTAAATGACAAAAGACTATATTTTAATACATAATACAAAACACTGAAATCACCAATATAACAACTATGGATATGTACAGAAACTAAATTGTATATACTCATTGGAGTACAATCAATTTACGGGCACAATATCCTATACAATTGTATGGTCATATAACGAATAACACACCGAGTCTGTAGAAATAATCAAAATATTGTTCCATTACAGCCTCCGTGGCGCAGTTATTTAGACGCCGGCTTTGAAACATGAGGCCGTGAGTTCGATCCCCGCACCGAGAGACAAATTTTTGTGTGAACCACAAGTATTTGTTTGTGAAACCGAAAAGTCTCCGGTAATTTCTAATACCCACAACACAAGAGTCGATTTTGGTTAGTGTGGGATTAGTAGGTATGTGAGTGTTGGTTGTATTTATTTCTTCATTTTATTTATTACATAATACAGGAAAAATAGGGTGAATGAATAGAATAATCATGATAGAATAAATTAGAAAACGTATTGTCCTACTTGCAACGCCAACCATACCTGCCCTGAAATTTACCATAATCTTGTGATATAAAAGTAAAGGTAGGAGATCCTAAGAAGGATGTCAGAGTTAAAATTAACGATAAACCTACTAGTGTTATTGTTCGTGCTGATAAGAACAGCGGGGGTGCTGAGTAGGGATGTGAGTGAAATAGAGAGGGCGTCCCGAGCGGCGTTCGTTCAAAGACTGTTGAACAAGCGCAAGTATTTGGAGGGAAACTTACGGCTGATCGGAGGCACGGACAGGTATGAAGGTATGTGTTGTTGAATATTGGACTGTATTATATTTGTAATAAAGTACAAGATATTTTAACCTTATTTCAAAATGTAAGCAGGAAATTAGATTGAACATATTTCGTAGTTTTTTTCTATTCGTACTAAAGTTAATGAGTTGTTTACAAAAAACAATTCGATCTTAAATTTTTTATTTTACTTAGTGCAGACATGACCAATCACACATTTTCTTATTTTACTTAACGTTATCCCCTCATTTTATGCGACAGCGTAACATGACTTTATGCATTATTATATTGAAGAATGATTTCCTTATTTTACGAACAATAGCTGACAGCAAGCATCTAAACGAAATGAGTAAAGTAAGCCTTTAATATCTTAAAATAAATTTCAGATCTGATAGTAGAAAATACTTGCTTACAATTGCAGGTAATGTTTACATTTACCACGGGGGTCAGTGGGGGGCAATCTGCGATGACTCCTGGGACGACGCTGCGGCGCGAGTGGTTTGCGGAGTTTTCAACAAAACTGGAGGAGCTACGCATGGAGGAGAATTTGGAAGAGCCATAAGTAAGTGTTTTTATGATGTTTTTTATACCAAATATACAAAAATCACATACGCCCTTTCAAATATAAACATGAATTTCTTCTTATGATTCAAATATGTGTCTGGTTATTATTAATTTTAATTTATGGCTTCCTATAAATTTTGATTTGTTAAAAACAGAGACTGCGTGCTTTGGCTTAGTAATATGAAACATAAAAAAAGATATTAAGATTAATAAGTGGTTTTTAGTACATAGCAAACCGTATAAATATGTTTAAGGCTATTAAAACAAATACACTTATCGCTAAAAGTGTGAACTGCGATGATCCAATAACTTCACACGAAACCTTGGCCATAAAACATCAGAGTTAACAAAATTACATCGTTAATTTCTTTACAGAAAAATATTGGATGGATGACGTAGTCTGTAAGGGAGATGAAACGTCACTATCCCAATGCCTGTTCACTGGATGGGGCACATCCGACTGCGATGCGAGCGAGGCTGCTGGAGTCATGTGCAGGGATAAAGATGATTACAGTGTCCCAACCACACTGATAAAGAAACCAGGAGCTAGACTTCATGAAGTGTTGGACGTACGGGGTACTAGTTTGAGATTAGCTGGCGGGAGGAATAATCGTGAAGGAAGGGTTGAGGTAAATTATCGTAGCAAATTCTTGTGAAGACTGGTGGATTTAACATAACCTTTTTAAAAATGTGAAGAATTAGGTATTCAATTTTCGACAATATCTTTTAATATATCCTGGACGCGAACCTTACGATTTTTTGCCAGCCGCTTCATGTGTACATTATTTCATGCCAGTCTGCCATAGGGCCTAGTTAGACTGCATCCCCACTTTGCTCGATCCTGACGTACCATTTTCGTTTCACCCATTTTCATCATACATTATCTCAATCAATATCCTTAAACATTTTCCTCGATTTAGTGCCCAATTTGCTTTCAAAATGCAATCGTTTTCTTCGGATGTCATAATTCACATTTAATTTCAGATTTACCACAACGGAGCTTGGGGCAGCATCTGTCCAGATGGCTGGACAATGTACGAAGCAGCGGCAGTATGTCGGCACCTAGCCCTTGGGTTCGCTGAACAAGCCCTTCAAACCGATTACTTCGGCCAGTCCAAAATTGTTTTAAGCGGAGTCCATTGTGAGGGAAACGAGACCAATTTATTTTTCTGCAGGCATCAGGAGTATGGAAATGTCTATTGTCCTGGGGAGGCTGGTGAGATTTTTATAGTGCATATTATATAGAAATTAATAGTATAGAATCAAGATCTTTTGATCTAAAAAAGATTGCAGGAAATTGCTGAACTCATATTGGCTCCATCAAACTGCTATAAAAGTTCTTGACGAAGCCTATGTTCAGCATTGGACTTTCTGATATTCAAGTGTATTTTTTTATTTACTAAGTAAATAGTTACTATTTTCTTTATATAAACAATGTTCGATTTATTCTATTTGAAAGTAGAATAACGGTATTCAAATATTTTATGGATGCAATATCTAGTCTTCATATTTTATTATCAGATACCAATTACTTAATCGATATATTAAAATGTAACGACCTAGTTAAATCGAGTACAAGTACAACCCAATCTTGAACATAAAGCCAATTGGCTCATAAACTAACTATAAACGAAGCAATAAAGGGCATCGCTTTCAAAACCCTAGATTTATCACCTAAAGGCATTCTTAAATTGCAAATAGCCTTTAGAATCTCAGTTTAGAATACCTAGGCTTTGTCACTCCAGAACATTGACGCAAAACTTAATGAAATAAAAAAGAAAAATGCAATCATGTACTCTTTTGAATAACTTGAATAAACATTTTGAATTATAAAGATAATGTGACTTTAATAGCTTGACATGCAGTAATGGCAAACTAGTTTAAAAATAGAAATTAAGTCGACAGATTTTTTTCTTTTGAAGTCATTATTTTTGTAATGTTAGGGTAGTTAATTGAATAGTCGGCAATATTTTAAAACATTAATGTATTTTAAAACAGAAAGAATTAGTATTTGTATCCCTTTGTTAAAATGTCTCTTGCGGCGACTTTGCTATAAAAATTACAATAAAATTATGTTCGATATTTAGACATAATATAGATAATATTATGACCTAGATAGACCCCAAGCCAAAAAAAACTTTTATGGAACACTAGCTTATGCAACTATAATTTTTGCAAAAAAAAGCGACGATTTTATTTCCTATCATCGTATTTGGGTGGTACATACATACATTTTCCTAAAAAAAAAATATACATGTAAGATGCTAAAGTACGCAAGGTTTGCAATCAAAATTTTAGCAAAAATTTATCACCCAATATTCAAAACATTTTTTGCAAAATTTTATTGCATCGTGTCTGTATTCACTGAAACTACCACCTGGCTTCGTTTTCGGTAGCAGTCCTGATATACCCTGTATATTCCTTTACTTTTCAGCAACAAGATTTCCACTACTAAACTTATGCCTTAAACATTACTAAAGGTATATGTTGGAAGTGGTCTGCATCCAAGTCTCCCTGTATTATAATATGTTATCTTTCATACCCTCCAGGGCACGTGGCAGCAGTAGTATGCACGCATGAGATGGCAGATTTAGAACTTGATGTACTAGTGATAGAACGTACGGCCCATCTGCAGGATGTTATGATGTTCCAACTACAATGCGCTATGGAGGAGAACTGCTTGAGCAAGTCTGCTTACGAGGCAAGCTTTGTACAGTGTTATTTTTATATACGACTGCCTCGGTGGCACAGTGGTACAACGGTATGATTGCAAAGCTGAGGTCTCGGGTTCGAATTCCCGGTCGGGCAAAGTGATAATGGATTTTTCTATTTATTATTAGCCTGAAGTCAGGAATTTGTGCCCGATATGGGGATAGACTCGCTCCCTATCACATAATGGGACGGAAAATGCAAGGCGAAACGTGGGTGTCTTGTTAGTACCTCTGCCTACCCCTTCTGGCGAAAAGGCGTTAGTTTATGTATGTATGTATTTTTATATATTATTTACATGGCTTTATTTTTTTTATTCTGACACGGCAAAGTGACTGCACTGATGATGAGAGAAATGCCGTGCAAGTTTAATATCGATTAACATAAGACAATAATGTTATGTCATACAACTAAATTATGTTGGCCAAAATAAATGCTCCTTAAATAGCTACTGCACAACATAACTTTATTTCATAATGTTGCACAATAAATAGTCTTGTAAATTATTATAGAGTCCATAATAATAATTGTCAACATGTTCACGGTGGACGCGGGTTCAAATTTCAGGGCACACCTCTGACTTTGCGAAGCTGCCGCTTCACGTCTATTTCCTGTGAGACGGTGGCACCACCCCGGATGAGCCTGCCCATTCATGTTGAGTCATGTCTGACAACAGCATGAGTCTACCTTTTAAAAATAAATAATAATATTTTTAATTATTTATATAATTCTATTAATGACAAGAAGTTAAATATTCCACAGACTCGCTGAGCTTCATTGCTTGGTGTTACTAAAATCCGTATCACAGTCGACCCTTTCTTACACGAGTTAAATGCCGGGTGTGAGAACGGGACAGTCTTTAAATCCATAAATATATATGCGCACATACCGCTCTAAGTAAAAAACATACAGTTTTAACATTTATGTATAATTTTTAGACTGCCTCGGTGGCGTAGTGGTACTACGGTATGATTGCAAAGCTGAGGTCTCGGGTTCGAATCCCGGGTCGGGCAAAGTGATATTGGATTTTTCTATTCATTATCAGCCCGGAGTCAGGAATTTGTGCCCGATATGGCGATGGGCTCGCCCCCTATCACATCGTGGGACGGAATATACAAGGCGAAACGTGGGTGTTCTGGTAGCACCTCTGCCTACCCCTTCTGGGAAAAAGGCGTGTGTTTATGTATGTATGTATGTTTATGTATAATTTTTAGATTCAAAAGCACAATCCGGACTGGCAGTTTGAAACCCGACGTCTCCTGCGCTTCACAGCATCATCGCTGAACAAGGGCAACGCTGACTTCAGACCGTACCTGCCAAAGAATCTGTGGCAGTGGCATCTATGTCATATGTAAGTATACTATGAACAATCGTGCGTTGTTGCCGTATAGTGCGTGGTGGCCTGTTGGTAAACGGACCTGGGGGGTTATTCTATCATCCAAAATGGACTTGACTGCGACGAACTTCTGACGTCGCACGTAAAACTGTACGAATGTGCCTAGGTACTCCACAAAATGTTCGAATCCTCTATCGTACGTCCTAACTATAGACTCAGTTCGGAGTGAATGATAAGTATAATAGAGAATACATAGTGTTGATTTTTAGAAGTGGAAAATTAAAAACATACTGCAGACGTCGCGTTTCGTTTCGGACCATAGAATGTTCACGGCGGTCACGGGTTCAAATTCCAGGGCACACCTACGAATCGGAGTCATGTGTGTATTGATAGTCAATCACCACACAATATAATGGGGAAGGAAAACATCGTGAGGAAACCTGCATACCATCGCGATTTTAAGAGTTTCTATGATATAGTTCAACAACCCGCACTAGGCCAGCGTGGTGGACTATATGGTCTAACCACTCTCAATCGTACTCTCAATTGTAGAGGAGGCCCGTGCCCTGCAGTGGGACGTATCTGGGCTGATACTATCTATACTAAACTTATATTTTTGTTTAACTCAGGCATTATCACAGCATGGAAGTGTTTGCTACCTTCGATGTCCTGGACTCGACTGGTCTCAGGGTCGCTGAAGGACACAAAGCGTCCTTCTGTTTAGAAGACAACACGTGCCAACCTGGGATCGAGAAGAGGTATTCCTGCAAGAATTATGGGGATCAGGGTATGTTTCTTCCTTGCTTTACATTATGACTGACCCATATGAATTAACCAATACATTTTAACAAGTTTAATTCATTTTATTACTTTTTTTTTTATAATAGGAAATTCTATTGTATTTCGGTATAACTTATGTTATGTTTAGTGTCATCAAAATAATCATGTTCTATACATAACTTTAAGTCCCATTTACACGTAAAGAGTTTCTCGCAGCGAGAATCGTATGCGATTATCATATGACATAACCGCCATAGATTATTGTGTTCTGACATATATTTACACGATGCAACTTTTTTATATCCTTACGATAATCGTATCATCGAAGCGAGAAACTCTCTCCGTGTAAATGGGGTTTAAGATCATACTAGTCAGCTAATATTATTATTGTCTTTTTTTTGTGGTTGCATCCTGTTTTGTGACGCTTTGTCAAATTGTGTTTTCATGGCTATATCAGTGGCGTAGTTGCAGTACGGTACAATTGCAAAGCTGAGGTATCGGGTTGGAATCCCGGGTCGGGTAAAGTGATATTTGATTTTTCTATATGCCCGATATGGCGATAGGCTCGGCCCCTATCACATCGTGGGGCGGAACACATAAGGCGAAAGGCGGGGTCCTGGTTGCATCTCTGTCTGCCCCTTCTGGGAGAAAGGCCAAATAAATAAATAAAATAAATTGCATTAGGTCATTGGAATATAAATTTGTTTTTGCTAGTCTACTTTTTTTATTTCATTGCATAGGTTCGGCAAACGAGCAAGCAGGTCACCTGGTGGTAAGTAATCACTGCCCCCCATGAACATCCACAACGCTGGTTCATGGATGCTGCCCAATTAGGAGGGGAGCGGGAAGGAAAAAGGATGGGAAGAGGAAAGGGGTATTGGGCATCCGGCAATCACACTCACCGAACGAAACGCGCCAGCTGAGCTGTCACTTCACGTCGATTTCCTGCGAGACAGTGGTACCGCCCCGGACGAGTCTGTCCATTCATGCTGAGTCATGAGTGACAGAAGCGTGGCTCTACCACTTCTGACAGTATTCCATTAATTATATAAATTATTGCTACAAGAAGCAGTTGCTAGAAAACGAGCAGATTTAATATAAATTTCCGTTCATGAACACCTGCATATTCAACGTGTGCGAGCACCCACAAGATTAGGCAAAACGTAGACCGTGTATTACAGTCTTCAGGCTTTTGAGAATATAATATAGCTAAACGAGGTTTGCATTTTGAGGTATTCAGATACTCGTTATTATGAGCGGATCTACAGTGTATTTATAATCCAACTAAACTGTACTGTTTGAAGTTTCATACTTTTCAAATTTAAGCTACTTCGTACGGGCGTAACTCACACAATTTCAATAACTCACACAATTTCAATAATTGGGTGAGTTACGCCTGTTCAAAGTTTAAAAGTATGAAACGTTAAACTGTGCGTATTACTTTAGTTGGATGTAAAGCGCCATTTACACGGAAGTTACTTGCAGCGAGAATCGTATGCGATTATCATGACATAACCACCACAGACTATCGTGTTCTGACAATTTTTTACACGATGCATCTTTTTCTATCCTTACGATAATCGTAACTTCGAAAGGGGAAACTCTCCCCTCGTAAATGGGGCATTAGTGGCATTGGCAGTTCAATGACATTACCATCAAGTAAAATAAAGTAGCCCATATGATAAAGAGGTAATCTCGTAATTCCACCATTACTGTGTAGAAACTAAATGCAACATTAGAACAAAAATAATAGAAAAACACACGTTTTAAAACTTTAATATCCCAAGTACAATAGCTGTGCAATCGTGTTCGAGATAAAAATAATTTCAAAGCGCTTTGTTAGAAATAATGAAATTGCTAATAACCGCATAATGTCATCTGATAAGTGAAAAATATCTGCTTTTGTGAACAAAGCACTTGTCCTAGAAAGTAATTGAAACATCGGTTTTAATAAAACTGAGAGCAGAGGGTTAGACCACAACTGCCATACACATATCTACAGAAAAGAGGACAATGGTATTGTTTTTTTTTTTCTATTTTATTTCAAAGTAATAGAACCTCATTGGTCTAATGGCAATTTTTATAGGCATTATGAATCGATGAGCTGAATTTTTTGTTTTTGGTTTATATTATCTCATATTGATTGCACGGGAAATAAATAAGTGATCGGTAGGGCAATAAAATAATTAATTATGAATAATAATTTATAACAGAAATAAAATAAATGATTTGTATTTTGTACGTAACACTGAAATAAAACGAATTTAATCTGTAAAGTGATTGAAACGTCGGGAAATTAAAAAATGTAAAAATCAAATTAAATTCGCGATAAAATCCGTAAGAATTCGTTTTATTTCAATGTGTAACATTCGCGTAAATCCAAGAAACCATTGTAGGTAACACTATAAATAACATTTGTGCCGACTTCTAAGGGGTGTGCAGACTTGAGATTAATAATGATGTGTGTACACTCGGTTATAATCAAATTGACAGTTGTGTCAAGTAATAAAACCATGTCACACCGATGAATGCTATACTAAGGTTGCAATGCCATACACTCGGGTTTAGATGCATTACAGGCACTTTATTGTGCCAATATGAAAAAGTCGTATTATATTTTGAAATTTCATTTACAACTGGTACCAACTAAATTAAACATCTTTACGATTACAACGCCGACGTCTCAGGTTCGAATCCAGGGTCGGGTAACATGATATAGTATTTTTCTATTCATTATCAGCCTGGAGTCAGGAATTTGTGCCCGATATGGCGATAGGCTCGCACCTTATTAGATCTTTGGACGGAACACGAGGACTTGTAATAAATGATGTCGGTTAAAAACTAAGTACCAACACTAAAGATGATCGTACGTTTCAGGCATTTCAATCAACTGTTCCGACGTGTACCAGTACAACATTGATTGCCAGTGGGTCGATGTGACGGATGTCGCGCCCGGAGATTACACGTTCAAGGTACGTTAATATTACATTTGTATTAGTACAAGATAATTTATACAATTGAATCCGGTAACTTCATTTGACAGAGCAAAAGCAGTCCCCTAATAGTACCCTAGAAAAGGCCAAAGAACTAGAGGCTTGACCGTCGTCCGATGATATTCGACAGCCTCCGTGGCGTAGTTGGTTAGACGCTGACTGTGAAACGAGAGGTTGCGGGTTCGATCCCCGCACCAGCACTAATGTTTGTGTGGCCCACAAATATTTGAGTCGGGTCTGGATGTTTGTGAGACCGAAAAGTCTTTCATAGCTTCTAATACCCAAGACATAAGACTTGATTGATCTTAATGTAGGGTCACAACTATGTATGTGACTGTTGGGTGTATTTATTATATCAGCAAATAGTGGATAAGGCTCGCGCAGAACTGGAAATAACGGCGTGAAAGAGGAGGCCTATACCGAGCAGTGGGTTGGTACGGACTGAAAAACAACTTCACGTGTGTGCTGTCTCAGCCCATGCACGTCCCACAGCAGGGTACGAGCCTCCTCTACAATCGAGAGTACGATTGAGAGGGGTTAGCCCATATAGTTCCCCACGCTGGCCTAGTGCGGGTTGGCGGCCTTTATAACATAGAAATTCTTGCAAATCGCCATGGTATGCAGGTTGCCTCACGATGTTTTCCTTCGCCGTTAAAGTGCTGAAACAGAAAAATGAAACAGTTCGTTTATGCATCATCAAGGCTCGATGTTTCAATTGTCAGATAAAAGTTATGTTTTAAGTTGATTGCATATAAAAGTGACGTAATTAGAGAGTTTTATTAATACCAGTCATTTTTATCTGTTCGCGTTGTATTTTATGCGACGAACATGTGTGTTTTATTTAACGATTGAGTAATAGTTATTAAGTTAATTTGTGCAGTAAAACCCTTATAATTATCATAAAATGATAGCGTGGTGCGATCATCTTGCTATTTCTTTCGCCCGCAATTTAATAGAGGTGACGTCACTATTATTGTGCTTTTTTTGTACTTGATTTCTTACTTTACAACTACGCCTACTATAATATTTGATCTCTTTTTAACTTGTTCAATAATGTATGGATTGACAAAATTATTGAATAATTGAATAAGCAAATCAAGTACAATATTACAATGCGAATTTATATATGTGTAAAAGTGTGGATTGTATTGATGTTACTTTATTTCGTGAAAGAGGATGATATGATGGAAAATCAGAATTAAATCCAGTGGCCGTGCAAGATGTTTTAATGTAAGGAAGATTAATTATGCGAGACTCATAATTTAGATTTTAATTTTTTTTTTATTTTGTTGTATTAAACATACTCAAATTACATGTTTGACAGCTTAGCCGTTAAAAACAGAGCTTTAAATCATGACAATGTCTTTGAACCCAGGTGGCAGTGAACCCGCACGCCAGGGTGGCAGAGCAGAGCTACCACAACAACGCGGCCTCCTGCCGACTCAGGCTGACAGATACCTACGCCGCGGTCTTCGGGTGCAGGCTTGAAAGACCGTAGAAGAACAAGCTAGCATCATCGTCTGATGGCCAAGGACTAGTATCGTTTGGCACTTAGTACGGATGGCATTGTGCTTACCATCAGAGGTAGTCTAGGAAAAAAAAAAACATTTGTAAAGCCCCATTTACACGGGGAGAGTATATCGCCACGAAGATACGATTATCGTAAGGATGTGAAAAAGTAGCATCGTGTAAACATTTTTCAGAACACGATAAACTATGGCGGTTATGTTATGCGATAATCGCATACGATTCTTGCCGCGAGAAACTCTCCCCGTGTAAATGAGGCATTAGTGTTCAAGATATTATTATGTATGTCAGTGATTTTGTTATAATAGTCTAGTCTTTGTTAATGTTTTTTGAAAAGTAAACTATAGCTGCCACCGATTAGAAACTTGTAGCTGTGCGGCCTTATCCATAGGCAGTTTTAAAACCTATTTTAATCATCAAATGATTTGTCTTCTTCGCTCAAACTGAATTCAAAAGTCGTTCGAAAGGGACAAACCATTCAATAACTAAAATAGATTTTAAATTTGTCTAAGAATAAGGCCGGTGAAGAATAAGCACTTATAAAGACGCTCGTCTTTGAGAATAACAGAAGATTTTTGAAAAGGAATTGTATACTTTAGGTATTAGTATATTAACATTGTTTACATGTGGTAAGCAGTGTGCTAACCAAGTTATTGAATTGCAAGTAACAATAATGCAGAATATAGACCTTAGAATAATTTTCGGATAAAATATACCAGTGTGATTATTATAAAAAATAAATAAATTTACTAATAAATTCGACTTATTTTTATCATAATCAAGTATTTTATAACTAACAAAAATGTAACAACGCATTTTAAAGTAAAATCTGAATGCAGCGTAAATCCAACCTTCAACTGCTGAATTTGAACCAACGACTTCACATGTCTGAGTCATACGATATATCGAATTTTAGGTACAGAGCAAGAAGTAGAATTGATTAGTACAAATAAAACTGGAAAATAATTGAAAAAGTTTATTGGTACCCTTAAGCGTACTATCACAATTATTGGCCGTGCAAAATTATGAAATACAAAACCTTCAAACATGTTCGACATTAATTTGTACAAAAACTTAACTATTATCTACTTTAATACCTTATCGTCTTTATTAACGACTGTACATTATTACGTCTGTTTCGTGATTAAAGATATCTTGAAAAGTGGAACTGAAATGCCCGACATAACAATAGGATCGAGAGTTCACATTCTTATTTATTATCTTGGAAAGGAAATACTCGAAAATGCAATAAAATTTGAGTACTACTAGTCATACGAGTACCTTGTCGTACCTTCTCGGTTATAAAGGGTATATCAAGACCGCTATGAGTTCAATAATATAAATTAGAAAGTATAGTAATAAATTGTAGTAGGTCGGGGAAATATGCTTATTTTTACTTTTCTTTTAATAAACCTGATTTGGCCAGCAATATACGTGTTGCCAATTCATGAAAAATTATCTCCTTTATGTGATGGATAAAATGGAAAAATTTGGATGACATTCAACTTTGTCTTCTAAGCGCCTATAGTGTTGATTGTAGAAAAAATAAATATGGATAAAAAGATTAATTTAAAATCTAAGTGATTTCAGCTTTTGATCATCCCACATACTATCTTTTATGAATGTTTACGTGTGAATATGAATATTCAGGAGGGTGTTTTTAATTTTTAATAAACATATAAGTTCTGACTAAACTCCCACGCGTCGCGTCGTCAAATGAAAAAAACTATTTTTTTAGACCCGTAGCAAACTGTGATTTGATGTGTTTTACAAATGCTTCGACTTGCTGTATTTAGAATAAAATTAAGATCTGAAACAGTTGATAGTTTAAAATCACATTATAGAAAATAACCAGTCACATAGTATATGATTACGTCTGCCCTTTTAAACAACGAAACATTTCACCAATTATGAAAATCTTCTTAATAAAACATAATTTAGCTGTTTTTAAAATAAGGTACCCGAAGCATCACCAAGATATCCATAGCAATATAATACAATGAAGCAAATTGAATTAATCAGCACATTTCAAGCGCTAATTAAGCGCTTAAAGCGGTGATTAGAAATCCAAACGACGGTTTAATGGAGCCAAATTCTATATAGGCTAACATTGCAGTAAAACACACCATAGTAATTTTAATTTGTATGTAAAGGAAACAAAACACATATATTTTATGCTTATATTTTGAAACTAATAATTTAACGCTTAAAAGAATAAGGTTATGGTTCAACAGATGTTTTTGGGTTTAAAAAACATTTGTACCCTTAAACATAGTCGTTAATAAAGACAACGTAACATTAATGATACTTATTCTTATATTTACAATATTACATACTACAGTTAAATTCTACACACCCATATTAAGACCATAAATAAATAGACCTACACGGTATTCATGATCCAACCCACAGATTAAATTAGTTTGTTCGACAAGGCTGTCTGACAGTTCGTCATAGTCTATGAAAAAAAAACATTTTTATTTTAAAATTGAAATAATTTCAACATACCGAATAACTTAAAAATATTAAATTTATTATTTGCTATTAAATATTACCAATTTTAAACCACAAAAATCCTTCTCAATTCTCAACTACTATATTGGTCACACTGAAAATGTACTGTCATTTACTTTACAAAAAATACACGCATTTTCTACTCTAATCTCCAAATCAGTCTAAACTACATTCAACAAATTGAGCAAAACCACTTTAACTCTAAGTATAAGTTAAAAACTCATCCCTTCTTGAATTTGAGGAGAAGGATACTTGTAGTGAGGTATACTACGATCCAGATACCAGTTGAGATGAACCCGGAGTAGACAGTGGGGACTGAGATGGACCAGCCCCTCTGCAGCATGGAACGAAGCGACTCCGTGGATTTAGTTAGGGGGAGAACGTAGCTGATCCATTGGAGGACTATGTGCATACCTGAGAACAATGTTGCCATATTAAATATGTTTTACTTATTTTATAAGGAGCTTTATGCTATCTTGTTATAGAAAATTATATTTTTATTATTTTCTGAAAATCCCTTGTTAGAATATTGTTTTTTTTTTCAGACGAAAACTTGTGACAAAGGATCTTGTAGATTAAGCCCGCCAAAAATGTACCCACAGCGTAATTAATATTTTACGAAAGCAACAGCCGGCACTCAACACCGACACTTCTCAATGTGCGTCTCTTAATCTGGCTACTACTAGATTAAATTACAAGTCTTGTGGAATTTCAAAAACTATGAGTAACTATGTTTTCACAACATCCAGACCCAAAACAAATAATTGATCACTTAAATATCAGATATTAAATATTAATGGCAGGTATCAAACTAGCGACCTCTCGCGTCACAGTTGACGTATTAACAAAGTACACTACCGACACTGATAAATATTTTTATTTCTTTTTGTTATAAATATAAAATAACGGAGGGTAGTTTAATTTCGACCTTCTTGGTGGGGCTTATAGTGCAGTCAGTCTGTCGAGTACGCTACCAAGCGCATCGCACGCGCTCCGGTAAATTCGTACGATTTATTTTTTCGAACTGTTTGTTAAAAGTGGTGTTTTGTAATGAATATATCACTGCTGTGACAAAAGTGTTGTTTAGTGCTACATTATATCAAATTTGTCGTCATCGGGAGCGGCAATCTGGTGAGTTGCATGTACTTCTGTATATTTTAATATTACCTATCATAAAACAGTATTATTGGTGTTTTCGAAATCCCCTGTGCTGCTCCTAGGCTTGTCATTTCCAATGGAGTGGACATTGAGCATCAAGAGCGGAAATCCGGTGAGTTAAATGCATGTATGTTTGTTTATTTTAATATTATTTTAATTCGTTATATTCAATTCTCTGTGCGGATTTCTTTTCCGAGATTGTGTAACATTTAATTATTTATTTATTTTTTTAATCGGAACGCGTGTACTATAAATATAATATCATAGATTATGTGGTGAAAATATACACGGTTTAAATACTACCATGATTCTTATATTGATTTCTTTAGCGAACTTTTACATGCGTTGTATAAATACTTTATCTTGTATGTACATGCATACATACATAAACTCACGCCTTTTTCCCACAAGAGGTAGGCAGAGGGGCCATCATGACATCCACATTTCGCCTTGTATGTTCCGTCCTTCGGTGTGATGGGAGCGAGCCTATCGTCATATCGGACACAAATTCCTGACTCCGGGCAGATAATGTATTGAAAAATTCATTACCACTTTACCCGACTCAGGATTCGAACCCGAGATCTCAGCTTTGCAATCGTACCGTAATAAATTTACGCCACCGGGGCAGTCAGCATATCCTGTATGTATTATTTACCAATCACTATATGCTACTAGGCAATCATAACACTCCAAGCGATCCCTACATCATTAACCCTATCAATATTCCGTACCAAAACTAATAAATTAAGCATACCCTCAATAGGCCAGATGATACCGCACAACAGCACCATGGGTAGAAACGACCCGAGAGCCAAGTACGTGGCCGTTCTATCAGTATCGCAGATGCACGAAACGACGAAACCTGAAAAAAAAACAAATTTAGTGACGCAATAAACCTGAATGTGCAGTGAACCAAAACGCACCGTGAAAAGTACACAGAGCCGCGTAATGAAAAACATAGACTTACAGAGATGTTGAAACTTGTATTGTTAAGCTAAATTGATGGGCGCCCTGAAAATTTGTTTTACAGGCTAAAAAATAGTTAGTGAAACGAAAAAAATAATGACTGAAAAAAATATATAAAACAATTTTTGCAGAGAACAAAGCGCTCGTCAGAATCTCCAACATTAAAGCCAGACACAAAACATGTCAAAACAAAAAAAATTACGTGATTTTGCAATAAATTGTTAAACTTAAATCAATCCAATCCATCAGCCAAAGCAAGTCCACGGCTGAACATAGGCCTCTCGCAATAATTTCCACAGTGACCTGTTGGTGTTGGACGTATTTTAAATAGGTAAACATAATTTTTAATCCCAGTTATAGATATTTTCTGTCTATCATTGAGTGGAAACGCTTCCTGGATTATGCTGTACTTTCGTTCAGCTAAATCGCTGCCACTTACTCTAAACGAAACTAAAAACTAGAAGTTGCCAGAACTACTTACCAAAAGTCATCCCACACAGACCAGTGGCCAGAACAAGGAAGATGACCCAGCCCAGAGGCCCTCTCATGGTCAGGCCGAAGAACACGAAGCCGATGATGAGCACTATCACCGACTGGGCTATCATCACCAGCATCTGAACCGTAACGTGCGAGAACAGGATCTCTGTGCCTGGGGACAAACATATCGGTACTTTTACGAGAACATTTACCATAATATTTAGATCTAACAGGCACCCACATAGTCCTGACCCCCCACTGAGGCCCAGGTGCATGAATTAACTTTGCGCCAAATTTTTGACAGCCTCCGTGACGCAGCTGGTTTGACGCCGGCTGTAAAACGACAGGCTGTGAGTTCGACCCCGAAACGTGACAAATGTTTGTTTGATCCAAAGGTATTTGTTCGGGTCGGCCTGTTTGTGAGACCGAAAAGTCTCGTAGTTTCTGATACGACACAAGACTCGGTCTTACTGTGGGGACAGGACTATGTATGTATTGTATTGTATTGTATCAGCCCATATACGACCCACTGCAGGGCACGGGCCTCCTCTACAACCGAGAGTACGATTGAGAGTGGTTAGGCCATATAGTCCACCACGCTGGCCTAATGCGGGTTGGCGGACTTTTACATACCATAGAAATTTATACAAATCGCTACGGTAAGCAGGTTTCCTCACGATGTTTTCCTTCACCGTTATAGTGCGTGGTGATTGACTATCAATACACACATGACTCCGAAAAGTCAGAGGTGTGCCCTGGGATTTGAACCCGCGACCACCGTGAACATGTAGGCAGCCGCGTCTGGTCCGTTTACCAACAGGCCACCGCGCACTATGTATGTGATTGGTGTGTATTTATAGTCCTAACACCACACTACGATACAAATCTTGATCGTTTTTGAATTGAGAAGTGGATAGAACTCATAATACATCCCATAGGAATAAACATGGACGTAACATAACTATGAATAGTTTAAACTCCAGTAAAATCTATTTAAAGAACCAAAATCCTTTCCTAAAACTCACATACATTTTCCCAAATTATTATCTTATCAAGTGCCATTATCACGTCAAGCGCGACGTAAAAACGTAATTAGGGTTCCGTAGGCGGTAATTAAGAGTGGGTACTTGTACCCTGTCTCAACGAGCGTACAAGGACCTTTCCGGTACTTTGATTGTGAAATGCCTCATGAATAACGTAAATTAAAGGTTAGAATGTCAATTTCTTTTTATAGGTGAACTAAATTATTATTTTTAATTAGGATGTAGGCAGTGGTGTATTGAGTAGCCGCTTGCTAATTCAAAGTCCATGGGTTCAAAAATACTTTTTGAGGCAGAGTTCTTTTGGTTTAAATAACTCTAATTTTCAAAATACAGAATTCGTTTTATTTTCTTTAAAAGTAGTTGCTCCATCATCGTTTTTAAGAACCTACGACATACTCTCAGTTCATTCACTGGTTGAGCTACTAAACGTGTTGATATGATTATGAAAAAAAGTAAAGTTAAATACACAATATAAAATAATTACACTCAACACTCGCAGACATAACCCTGACTACATCAAGACCCTACATAAAGTTTTATGTGATCTTTAAAGATGGTCAGTTATCGACATTGGCCTCCGCACATTACTCCAAGACATTAACTATTAAGTCCGCCAATGGTTAGTAATTTCACCGTCAATGATCTTCAAACCGGAACACAGTAGTAGTTACTTACACACTTGCATACAATATATAGGTATATATATAA
Organism: Theretra japonica; assembly: GCA_033459515.1. Classification (NCBI taxonomy): domain Eukaryota; kingdom Metazoa; phylum Arthropoda; class Insecta; order Lepidoptera; family Sphingidae; genus Theretra; species Theretra japonica. Next base: position 2,705,722 of record CM065928.1, read on the forward strand.
CAGCCACACTCGCCCTAGACCAGCGTGATGTGACTATATGGCTTGACCCCTCACAATCGCACTCTCGATTGTAGAGGAGGCCCGTGCACTGCAGTGGGACGTGTATGGGCTAATACTATATGAAATAGATGTTGCTTACTCAGACAGTCGATTGCATACAAACATCCTAGATACAAGTTCAAATAAACATCACGCCTTTATCCCAGAAGGGGTAGGCAGAAGTGCAACTAGGTCAACCACGTTTCGCCTTGTGTGTTCTGTCCCACGATGTGATAGGGGGCGAGCCTGTCGCCATATCGGGCACAATTCCTGATTCCGGGCTGATAAAAAATAAAAAAAAAGCAATATCACTTTGCCCGACCCAGGATTCGAACCCGAGACCTCAGCTTTGTAATCGTACCGTAGTAAAACTACGCCACCGAAGCAGTCAAAGAAATAATAATAATAAACCGACAATCACATATATAGTCTTAACCCCACACTCGATCGGTCGATAAGATCGAGCCTTGTGTCGCGGGTATCAGGAACTAGGAGAGCCTTTCGGTCTTACAAACACCCAGACCCGAAAAAAATCTTGTGGATCACACAAACATTTGTTTCGATGCGGGGATCGATCCCGCGGCCTTTAGTTTCACAGCCAGCGTCCAACCAACTGAACCACGCCAATATGCAAAGATTATGGAGACTGTGTCCCACCCTCACACCCGCCACTGCAACTCCTGTAAGCCAGGATCATCAGTGGCGCGCATTGTAATGACACCGAGCATTGAAGCTCAGCGCGTCTCCGGGAATGTCTAACTTGTCTTTAACCCGCAACGAAGTTAAATTAAAGGAGAAGTTGTTAATCTTTTCTGTCCACTTCCCTCCGTAACAAAACAATGAACTAAAGAGATATAATATAATATACATACCACATATAATATGTAAAAATTGTTAAGATATAATAATTCTTACCCGTAATTCCCGAGACTAAAGACCGCTCGAGTATACCTTCATTGCGCTCCGCCAACATAGAGCCCGAAGTCAAAGCGACCGCCAGGAAGAATATTATTCTGAAATTCAAATATACTTGTAAATGCAAAGATTTAAATACGGCGACTAAGAGATATAAATACTTTTTCATAGCTATTTTAGAGATGGTTAAAATATTACTAAAAAAGGGAATTAATTGTGCAACCCAGTTCTCAATAAGTACCTCATATGGTTTCTTAGATTTACGCGAATACACATTGAAACAAAACAAATTCCTGCGTACTTAAATTGTAAGTCACTAAGCGGATGACTAAACCTCAGTCCGCCCTGTGACCACGAAAACTGTAAAGTGAAACGTCGCGAAATTAAAAATTGTAAATATTAAATCAAATTCGCGATAAAATCCGTAAGAATTCATTTTATTTCAAAAGGTATCTGATATGTCAAGGAATTTATAAGTACTAAAATGAGATAGTAGGCTTGCGACTTGTTGCAATCATAGTACGTATGGGTCGATTCCAGTAGATGCCACTGTCTCACTAAAACTGACGTGGAATAAGGGCGAAGCCACACGACACGGTGACGGTGCGGTGCGGCGCCGCAGCGTAACGCATTCGGGGTATACGATGCCAAACGGTCGATGCGGCATCGCAGCCACGGTAATGATATCTAACAGTATTGTGACTCGGCCCGTCCTTCAAATAACTACCTACAGCTGCGCGGTACGCAGACACGCGATAGGGCTGCCTGGCCACAGTATTTTAATTTCATCTATTTGCTTGACTTTTTTCTAGTTCGGTGTTCTTTATTGTAAATATTGTATTTTTTATTTAAAAAAAATTAAATTCAATTTTTCAAATTCAAATTCAAATTCAAGTTTTAAATTCAAGTGTTCAAATAAATTAAATATTGTATTTTATTATTAGTAGATTTAATAAAAATACCCCCCTTATAAATTTGGAACTGAAAAACATTTGCGTCTCGACTGAGACATACGAAAAGCTTTATTGTTAAATTTAATTGTATAAAAAATCCGCATTCGGATAAAAAAATTAATCAAACATACTTCCGTTCGTCAGAGTGCACGTGCGCATTCGCAGCTGGTTGTGTACCGAACTCGGGGCGCGTAGGTATGACTCACGTTTCGAACGTTTGTATGAAGACAGAATCCTGTTATATAACATTACCGAGCCGCAGCGCAACGCTCATAATCCGCACATCGCATCACCCCTCCCCGCCTCGTCTCTCCCGTCGCAAGTCCGAACGGCACGGCACGGCGAACAAACGCATCGTGTAACATGCTATAGCAATTTATATATAGAATGACGCAGCGGCACCGCACCGCCGCCGCACCGCACCATCACCGCATCGTGTGGCTTCGCCCTAACAGCTTTGCTGTAGGCTCTGTTCGACAAGTGAGATTTCCAGGATAGCAAATATCGTTAACGATGCAATGGAGAAAATCCCTTTACTGTGGCGAATGCACGTGCTGCGTTTCGGTTTATATCTAAATGTATGTTTTATCTACCTTTGGGTTCGCCGGCATAATTGTTCCAACCGCCAAGGTTTTAGACTGCAGTGAAACTTACCATCGGATGCATTATCGTCAATTTATAGTACCAATTTATTGATTGACACGTCCAAAACGCCATTTACACGAGGAAAGTTTCTCGCGGAGAGAATCATATGCCAATATCACATGATATAACAATGTTTACATGATGCAACTTTTATATGCGATATTGGCATTTTCGAGGCGAGAAACTCTCCCGTTTAAATAGGGCTTAGCTAATGTATTAAATATTACAGTATATATTTAAAAACAATTTATGAAACTACCATAACCTGGAACGCAATAACAACCACGATTTATCTCACTAACTCAATCTTAACAAGATCAAACAACAAACCTTTACAAACTTGCGTCTGTGGATAAAGACGGAATGACCCCTATAAATATTCTATGGGAATAGCTGGCGAATACAATACGGATGGACATCGAGGTATTTCACTATAGAAGATATTGCTATATAAGAGAACATACTAGAAACGATATCGCAAAGAAAATCTGTGCGCACTGCGTATGTACCAAATTGGACCAGAGTGAGAGGTAAAATATTGTTACTACTATAGAGTAATAGGGACAGAATGAGATATTCGTATCTTTACTCGATGGCGATAATCGAAAAGTGTATATAAATGCAAAGCCTACCACTGTTCTACGCAAGTATGTATGTCGTATTTCGGAATCAATCTGTGCATATCCGGTAATAGGCCGACATATTTATGTCGATTTGTGAGAGATAATTGTGGTTACCACTCTACTTAAACTGCATTACACTTACCATCAGGTCTCAGTACAGTTAGTTCACAAGTACATACATATATGAACATCACGCCTTTATCCCAGTAGGGTGAGCAGAGACAGCAAGACACCCACTTTTCGCCTTGTGTTCCGTGCCACGATGAGATAGGGGGTGAGTCTATCGCCAATTTTTCAGTTTTTTCAATTATTAAATTTCACTCTCTCTTTAGCCACAGAAAGTCCACTGCTAAACACAGGCCTCCCCCAAAGATCTTCACATTTTTAATTCAATTTACCAGTACGAAATTATAATTATTAAAAAGCAGGATTAACGGTACGTGGACCACTCTTTTTTGTTTCATAAATTTTCTTCAAAGTATACACTCTGCAATAATATTTCAATGTGAATAAAAGTCACAAACTTGGCTCAAGTGTTCCGCCATTATTTGGCTCGGCTTTGTACCAACTTTTATGTTAAACATAAAGAATAATATAAGTTGGGAACGTATGTAAATGCGGGTCTTGTGCGCGAAATTGCCGCAGGATGAGGCCTACAAATTATAGCTGAAAGGATCTTCAGTAATACATACACGCTGGGAGATTTAGGACAGGTGGATATGGACGATGAAAGTTTTTAAAATATATTTTTAATAAAAAACTAAATTTGTGGGGAGTACTATTCAAATATTATCTCACTCTATAAATTATACTACATTATGGTTATCTTTGAAAACAAAAACACAACATTTTATGGCATAGTTTTATAATAATAGCTATTAATAGAAAATGATTCCTGCCATATTATTAACCGAAAACTAGGTTAGTCAGAGGTCCCAAATATATATACGGATTTTGATATTTTCATCAAACATTCAAACGGACTGAAACACATCTGCAAAGCTACTTCATCCCTGTTTTACATGCATAAGCTCACGCCAAATCCCCGAATGGGTAGGCAGAGGTGACACTTGTGTTAACCAATTTACAGAGCTTATTTCCATCACAAATATGATGGGAGCCTATCGCAATAGCGAGCATATGGAACTGAATGATTGATGTGTAAGAGACTAACCACACTAAAGCCTCATTTACACGGGGAGAGTTTCTCGCGGCGAGTATCGTATGTGATTATCGCATGACATTACCGCCATAGAGTATCGTGTTCTGACAAATGTTTACACGATGCGACTTTTATATCCTTACGATAATCGTATCTTCAAGGCGAGAAACTCTCCCTGTGTAAATGGGGCTTTATTTAGCTCATTTCAACTTTATTCTGATAAAACTGTAAAGTATAGAGTATATTCAGTTCACAAGCGTTCTTCAAAAAAGGCATAAAATGAGACCAAAGTGATTATTACTATTCTTGCGCATGATAACGGTGTCCAGCACTGTTCCACCGCTTTCAGCGTTTTAGGTCCAGCATAAGTGAAATTAAATTCATCCAGTGAACCGAGAATAGAGCGAAATGTATGTAGTTAGTCCCTAATAGAGCAATCTATAAATTCAATTGCTTTAGTTTTAGCGTTAAACGTAGGCTGTGAAGCGTGAAATTCTGGGTTAAATTTCTGATTTCGGATTTTAGTTTCTGAAATTCTGATTTCGGATTTTAGCACGAACAGCTGGATGAAGCACTCTCTTCTTTCAGAAACATCTAGTCCACTTCTAGACATAGAACTTCCAAAGAATTTCCATTCCGTTTTTTTTTTGCAAGAGGATAGTATCTTAAGCTGCCATTCCGTTACTCCAGGTGAGATTGGAAGATTTATGCCAATATCTCCGGACTCCCAGCCTGGCGCACGGAGACAAAAGTCCGCTACGCGCTGATAGTTCGACCAGCCTGATTCCCTACGGAGATCTAAGATCTATCGCCAATATACCGATTAAAACCTCTCAGTGGCCTTCACACGTATTACGAGCGACAGGCGATGTGGACAGACAAGTAGCCCCTAGTATCCACCCATCAGCCAAAGAAAGTCCACTGCTGAACATAGGCCTTCTCTAATGATTTCTACAGTGACCTGTTGGAGGTAGCCTGCATCCAACGACGTCCCGCGACCTTTACTAGGTCGTCTGACCACCTTGTGGGCGGATGTCCTACGCTGCGCTTTCCGCAACGTATACTCACCGTAAAATAGCAACAAACCAGCTAAATCATAATATTGTCCTAACATACAGATTTCTATTAAAATAATATTTGTACTTACGTTAAAATAACGCCTGGTCCAGCAAAATCCGTGAAATTAGGCACGTCCAATCCGTAAATGGGTTTGTTGAACTGAAAAACAAAACGACACTGAAATTCGTTTATACCAGAAATTGCGACCGGTGTTAATTATGAAATTTTATGATTCCGGACCTAAACAAACAGTACGCAGGGCCCTTTGGGTGTAAACTAGGTATATTATTTTAGAACTAACTTTGCACAGGAATTTACGAATAAATAGTGCAAAAGTCCACAAAATCCGAAGCCTTCATCAAAATGATACTTTTATAGTTTCAGCGATATGGAACATTACGTTATTTAAAAGGACGTCATAGACATAAATTTTAATACAGATACAGAAAACATACATGAATTAGACGATTATCGTGAATTTAAAATATTTAACAACAAAACATAATACAAGATATTAATTCAAGGACATGATTGCCACATTACCAGACACAAGTTCTAGGAAACCAGTAAATAAATGCTCAAAAATAGACCTATTCATCCCTGCGTGGATCCATAATCTATAGCCTACAAAGGTTTAATGACTCCATTAGACTCTTTATGTAAATAAATAATCGTTAAACTTACGTGGACGGGTATCGACATGATCCTTCGAGGCAGATCGCAGATTTCAGCTAAATGTTCCGTGGCCTCCATGAAGGCCAGTTGGATGTCGGCACTCAGCATCCACTCTACTTGCTTATCTGTTAACAAAGAAAAAAGATAAAGGAATGCTAAGCTTTACTCTAGAAAGAAAATGAGGTAAATATCAACAATTTCGGTCTAAATATATTCTCTGACGACCGATTTTTTATTGCAGCATTGGGTGCGGTGATTTCTTGTTCTTTTGGTTTGTTTGTGATTTCTTGTTCTTTTGGTTTGGTCAAGAAAAGTATGAAAAGAAAGGTGTGTATTCATAATTATTTTAGAACCCAATTAGTCATTTTTTTCCAAGGAATCTACGTAAATAGCTTTTCTGTTGCGTTCAGTTCGGTAATTGCAAGATTGAAAGATAGATCTTTCGATGATGGATACAATATTTAGGTGTATACTTTGCACTGGACTAACCATTAGGTGCCCTTTCGTCACTTTTTCATGTCCGTGTATAAGATACACTCTTCTATGACCGATGAATACTCATTTCCTGTTCCCATCCTTTTTCCTTCCCACTCTCTTCCCGATTTAATGGTGACCACACATCTATAACTCAAGCGTGTTAGATGTTCATGGGCGGCAGTGATCACTTACCATCAGGTGACATGTTTGCTCGTTTGCCAGACGTATTGTATTGTGTATAAAAAAGACTTCTCAGAAAAATGAAAGATGTAGATTCACAAAAGGGAGTGATCACAATTTCACAGAGCCGCAAACCCTCATCTCATTAAGTTAATTAGCTGTTTCTTATTATTTTTTAGCACAAAAGCCGCCTTGTCCAATTAATTGGGTGAATATTAATTTTGTGGAAGTAAAAAAAAACTGCAAGCTTTTATGAATATACGTAAGAGACCTACCACCAATTTCTTTAATATTCTTGATTAAAGAAATTGGTGGTAGGTCTCTTACGAGTATTACGAGAGGCCGCCTGGGTAGGTACCCCCGCAACTTCTATTTCTCCCGCCAAACAGCAATGTCAACGCATTGTTGTGTTGCGGTTTGAAGGACATTGTGGCTATAGTAACTACTGGACGTAATGAGACATAACAGCATGTCTCAGGATGGCGAGCGAGGAATGCCAAGCATTTCTTTGCAATTCATGGTGTTGTTTGGTTTGGCTACTGTCCACGAGCGGTTGTATCGCTTACCATCAGGCGAACGGCATGCTCGTCTCGACATTCATTGCAATAAAAAAATCTAAGAACAGGTTACTATTTGAAATGTTATAAAGAAACTAAGTTTATGTAGTGCGTATAATTTATAAAATGATTATTTTTACCTCTAACCATGTTAGAAAATATTATAACAGTTTTTCACAAGAATTTCAAAGATCTCTGTAGTTAATTTTTTTCTCGCGCAGAAATGCTTAAATATTTTTCGGCGATAGAAAGATTTTACTATGCGATTATTAAACCCATATTAATATATGCAACAAGGCAGTGTATACCTATCGGTAGTCGAAATCTCGATGTACAATCTGTCTTTTTAAATACTACACACCAAACAAAAATCTTCCTTCCTTTTGAGCTCTTCTTTAAATAGAAAAATACATAGCAATTTAAACAAAACATACCTCACTACACCACTTTGTGAAAACAGGAAATTTAAAGTAACCTAAATTTATAGTACCAGAAACACAATTTCCGAAGCAATCAAGGGATTTAACCATTGCGATTACTGACAAAGCTATCGAGAATCAAACGACCCAAGTTTAAGATTTAATTTTAATAGCATATCAAATAATATTTCAATGACAGTTTCATTGGAAAAGGTTGAGTGCACACGAGAATTCTGCGGGGTTTTACATACATACATACATAATCGTCACGCCTGTATCCCATAGGGGTAGGCAGAGACTATGGATCGCCACTTTGCTCGATCCTGACATACTACTTTCGCTTCATCCATTTTCATCAATCTCTTCATGCATGCTCGTCGGTTCACGGTACTTCTGACCTGACCCTTCTTGAGGGTATCACCGATTTGGATGGTGTTGTAGGTTCGGTGAGCTCGATCCCTACCGATTTTTCCATTCACCCTCGCCTTGTATATTTGCTTGGTTAGTCTCCTTTCATCCATCCTCTCTACATGGCCATACCATCGTAGCATTCCTTTGTCAATTCTCATCACTACATCTTCTTTCACTCCACAAGTTTTCATCACCACGCTATTCGGCACTCTGTCACGCAAGCTCACGTGACGTTTTGATTTATTTAAATCAGTCTGCATCAGCCTTAATATATTTCAACGGTAGGCAAAACCTCATATAATAAATACACCCAACAGCCACACACATAGTCCTCTTACACCAAGATTGAGTCTCGTGTCGTGGTTATCGGTGACGCAGTTGTACTACGGTATGATTACAATGCTGAGGTCTCGGATTCGAATCCCGGGTCGGGCAGTGATAATGGACTTTTATATTCAGTATCAGCCCGGGGTCGGGAATTTGTGCCCGGTGTGGCGACAGGCTTGCCCCGTATCACATCATAGGACGGAACTCGCAAAGCGAAACGTGGGTGTCCTTTTTGCACCTCTGCCTATCTTTTTTGGGAAAAAGGCGTGATGTTTGTGTATGTATATGTGTTTATGGATATGTATGGCCTTTTGTCCTGTGATTTCTCATAGCTATTTACTCCATGCAAATCCCCTTTGCACAAAAAGCTGTCAACAATGTCACCACTTTTTTCATCCACTATTTCTTAGACATCATCAATTATTATTATAATATCTGCTAATATAGCAAATCCTTCAAACTTGATTGCTAGTGTATTCTCAACCTAATGCCTTTGTCTGGTAAACTTGAGCGTTTAATTTTTATACCAGTTATAAAGTGGTCAGTTATTGGAAAACTTTCCTTACGGTTCATATTTTTAACGCATAAAGTTGGTTTTAAAAGGTTTCATTCTCTATTAAAAGTTGATGGATCCTTTACTCAATTGTTTGCAGTTGAAGTTAATTGTATAGATTCATTAAAGACTTTTTCTTCAGAGTAATTGATTGCTGTGTTCCATCTGCGTCTGTTAAAAATACCATTAGTCAGTAATCACTCGCTTATGAGAGGCCGATGCCAAGCAGTAGGACTCATAAAGAGGCCTCATTTGCCTAGACGAAAGTGTGAAATGAAAAGTGGTTATATGGCCTAACCACTCTCAATCGATTTTCTCGATTGTAGAGTAGGCCCGTGCCCAGCAGTGGGAAGTATATGGGCTGATAAAAAAAAAGTGTGAAAAGGACAAAAACAGTAACAGTGGTTTAGGATACCCAAAATAAGGATATATATACCAGCTGGGAAATGACTGAATGGGGAAAGTTACATATTAATGCCAAGCATGGGAAAGATTGTCACATGACTGTAGACTTAGTGGTATTTAGCAAATATTTTAAGCGACCTATACCATCACATCAAACAGTACTTTCAATCTTCTCCAAAAAGTTATTATTTTTGGGAGGTAACATAAATATGTGAGTCAATAAGAAAAGTGAGCTGTTAGATCATATAGAGAACAGATCCATGCCCCTCAGTAAATAAAACGATAAAATGCTGAAGATTATTGCTATTTAGCAACAAGAAATTTAGGCCACCGCAACAAACACTACTTTGAATCTTTTCTAAGATGTAATTTTTTTTTGGAAAGTAACAATATGAGTATGAGTAAGTAAGAAAAGTTAGATCACATCAGAATTAAATTATTTATAGCTCAGACTTTTCCGGGAACATCCATCATAAGTTGAGAACAGTTGAACCTAAATAAAATACGGCCCTACGGTACCACGTGCAAACTTTGATAAAATTACTTGGAATATTTTGATCGCTGATTTATACGACACGGAAACGAAAGTAGAGAGAAATATGTTTAGATCGCTCGTTCTCGAAAAGGCAGTTCCATTTGTGAAAATGAAAAAATGAAATGAAAATGAAAATAATTTATTGAATCCATTAAAATGTTCAACATTATTTAGATTCAGTCTTTTTTTTTTCTACCACCCGGTTCGGAAAGCGGTTTTCACTAGAGAAGAACGGGCAAGAAACTCTAGTGTTGCTCTTTTCAAAACCAGTTTACAATATTGTGATTATTACAAAAATTACAAGTTGGTCCAAATCAGAGCAGTTCATTAATAATTTGTTATAATTTGCAAGTGAAATATATTTTTAATACAATATTGTTTATATTCTGTTTAATATGGCTGAGTGAAGTGAAGTAGGCCAGAACGAAGAATCAGTATGCCCTGTTTCACCAACGCAGTGAATACTCGTGAAAACCTTATGTAATCTATAAATCAGTTACAATGTAAGCAAATCGGACAGACCAGTCCACACAAGCAGCACCCGTTCACGAGTATGACGCATGTGCCAGCCATCGGCCTCCTCAACCATGCTACAGGGAAGTGACCGACCCGGCACACGACGCCGCCGCAAGCACAGACTTTTAAGCGAGCATGACATACCCAATCGCTTACAAAGTAAAATACAACGTGTAAAGTTACTTAATATAAATTACAATATACAGAGCACACCGATACCTCCGCTCCGAAATACTATCTATATGTTTAATTTTATTCTATTCCCAAGCCTTATTATCATCTAGATATTCAGAAATTTTATAATAAGCTTTATTGCATAATTGTTTCTTGATAGTAGCTTTGAATTTTTTTATAGTTAAGGCTTTCATATGATTTTGATATGATTATGATAAACCATCAATTAAACTCAAACAAATGTTAGTGCGTGGTGGCCTGTTGGTAACGGACCAGACGCTACTGCCTACATGTTCACGGTGGTCGCGGGTTCAAATCCCAGGGCACACCTCTGACTTTTCGGAGTCATGTGTGTATCGATAGTCAATCACCATGCACTATAACGGCGAAGGAAAACATAGTGAAAGCTGCATACCATAGCGATTTGTATAACCACTCTCAATCGTACTCTCGATTGCAGAGGAGGCTTGTACCCTGCAGTCGGACGTATATGCGCTGATACAGTAAATGTAAAACTCAAATTACAGTTACATGATGGTAAGATTTTTATTTCTTTTTAACTTCCTGATTTTTCGATTACTTTACAGCTTCTGTGGTGACGGGCCCGTTAAATTAGTTCTATTTCAACTTTTATCATTACGACTGTGATACCTAATTGATTTGATCAAACAGTAATATTTTCGAAGATATGTTAAATCAGATATTCTATACTCTAATGAAACACAATTGCATCAATTAAGCAGCAGAGAACATGCATGTAGCATCGTGAAAGCAAAAGGAGGCTAACCGAAATCAGATTTCGTGTCCACGGTGCACGCTGAAAATAGATTTTTGGCGACTGCAGCGCTCTACCAAAACCGCAATTACGTGTACGAAATGCACCGAGATGCATGGTCCTTTACCTTGCAAATGGATAAAGGATCCATTGAGATCACTTTTGACCTACTTCAATATGGAGTGTGACTTCATTCCTATCAAACTGGGTTTTTGAGCCAATTTCTGTTAATATTTTGATGGTCGTAAATAAATAAATAAATACACCCAACAATCACATACATAGTTCTGAAGCCACATTAAGATCAATTAAGTCTTGTGTCGTGGGTATCAGAAACTACGAGAGACTTTTCGGTCTCATTAACACTCAGACCCAAGACAAATCTTTGTGGGCCACACAAAAATTTGTGTTGTTGCTGTCAACGACTGAACAATAGCAACATTTCAGCCTCCGTGGCGTAGTTGGTTAGACGTCGGTTGTGAAACGGGAGGCCGCGGGTTCGATCCCGGCACCGAAACAAATATTTGTGTGAACCACAGGTATTTATTTCGGGTTTGGGTGTTCGTTAAACCGAAAAGTCTCTCGTAGTTTCTGGTACCCATGACACCAGACTCAATCTTAATGTGGACTCAGGTCTATGTATGTGACTGTTGGGTGTATATAAATATTTTTTAATATCCTATATGTTAATATGTGTGTTACTCCCATTATGTTTGCTAAGCACTTAACACGTGCCGAATTACGGGAAGCACTTATTGTCGTGTTATTTCAAATTAATTCCGTGAGAAGTGGCCAAATCATTAATATTCCTTTCATACGCGAAAATGCACTCTATCTATCTATACTTAAAGTGCAAAATAGTATACGTTATTTTCGTAAAAATCATGAAATACGCAATCAATTTGGTGAGACCATTGTAAATCTAATCTGTATGTTAATTATGCGATTCTTCTGTGATGTCAATATGAAGGCGCCATTGATCCTTAATTAAACGAGTTTGCGTCGAAATTACACAAGAATGTAATGAATTCCTATCCGTAGGAAAAATATATTGTAATCTGGAAACAGTCTTGCACACAAGTAGCTTCCATTAAAAATAATTAAAAATTAAAACCGGCATAAAAAAACCACTATAAAGTAAAAAATAAATTTAAAAAAACACTACAAAGTAGTATATTAATTTAAGTCATAGATCCTACGTCGTCTGCCTAGGTGGCGCAGTAGTACTACGGTATGATTGCAAAGCTGGGGTCGCAGGATTGAATCCCAGGTCGGGCAAAGTAATATTGGATTTTTCAATTCATTATCAGCTCGGAGTCAGGAATTTGTGCCCGATAGGGCGGTAGGATCGCCCCCTATCACATCGTGGGACGGAAAATATAAGGCGAAACGTGGGTGTCCTGGTTACACCTCTGCCTACCCCTTCTGGAATAAAGGCGTGATGTTTATGTATGTTTGTAAGATTTATTTGGTGTACAAAAAAAAACCATTTGTATTCTAATTCATAGTCCGTCGAGACCGGATTGCACATCAGGTGTATTTCCACTTTATTTAAAAAAACAGACTAATGTATGTTTTGTGTATTTGAAGTTGAACGTAGGAACGTCGCAGATAAAAAGTTTGTTTCTCTTGGCTTAAGCTTTTAATGGAACTGTCGCGGTGACTTGCTGCAGGGGTTACAAACGGCCATTTAAAAAGAGCTTACTTTAGAGTTTAAACCCATTAATCTCAATACAAAGCTATAAGAAAATCGTGATATAAAATGTATTTTTCAAATCAATTCTTTCATAACAATGTGTATTTCCAACAATGTATTTATCTGCCTATGCCACACTCACTAAAGATCGGGGCAGTATTACATCTCAGCTACGTTACGGAACGAATCGACTTATATTATCTAAGTATTGTATTATAGTGCTGCCTCGGTGGCGTAGTGGTACTACGGTATGATTGCAAAGCTGAGGTCTCGGGTTCAAATCCCGGGTCGGGCAAAGTGATATTGGATTTTTCTATTCATTATTAGCCCGGAGTCAGGAATTTGTGCCCGATATGGCGATAGGCTCGCCCCCTATCACATCGTGGGACGGAATATACAAGGCGAAACGTGGTTGTTCTAGTAGCACCTCTGCCTACCCCTTCTGGGAAAAAGGCGTGTGGTTATGTATGTATGTATGTTGTATTATAGTTGCATATAACCAGTGATTACTGCGCATATTTTTTTTTCTGAGTATTGTTGCTATTTTTTAAGAGCAGGTGCTCACCATCGAACGAGTGATTTTATCGTCTCATAGTTATAAATAATTCAATCCATATACGACCTACTGAGGTTACGGGCCTCTTCAACAATTGGGTGGGCTTTGGTCCACCACGCTAGCCTAATGCGTGTTGGAGTACTTTACACACAGAAACTCTTTTAAACTTTATTTATCCTATATTGAGATAAGCATTTGAGATTTCTATTTTTTCTTCATTGCGTAGATCTAGCAAACAAGTTGTCATGTCACCTGATTCTAAGTGATAACTGCCCCCCACGAACATCCGCAACACATCATGAATGTGTTGCCGGCCCAATTGTGAGCGGAGGAGTAAGGAACAAGGATGGAAACGTGAAGGGGGTATTGGTCATCCGGCAATCTCACTCACCGAACGAAAAGCGACAGCTGAGCAGTGGCTTTACATCGATTTCCTGTGAGCCAGTGGTACCACCCCAGACGAGCCTACCCATTCATGCTGAGTCATGACTGACAACAGTGTGGCTCTACCAGTATTATCTCTCCCCTCAGCCATAGGAAGTCCAGCGCTGAACATAGGCCTCTCCTAAGAATCTCCACATTGACCTCTTGGTAGCGGCCTGCATCCAGCGTCTTCCCGCAACCCTAACCAGGTCATCCGTCCATCTTGTAGGCGGGCGTCCGATACTTCGCTTGCCTGTACGCAGCCACCTCTCCAGAACCTTTCGGCCCCAACGGCCATCAGTTTTTCGCGCTATGTGCCCGGCCCAATGCCACTTCAACTAGTAAATCCTACCATTATTAAATATTTATAATCTTCTACCACAGTCTTCTACTCACCAGTATCATCCAAATGTGCTTCAATATCCGAGTTCTTGACAGTGTATATGTCGGCGCGTCGAGGATCAGTGATTCTGTCCTGGAGGCACGTTGAGAAGTTGGCTGGGAAGACTAGGACTGCCCTAGCCTTGCCGTGGCCTGCGTCATACATCGCCGCCTTCTTCGTTGGGTAATATATCTGAAAGGAATCAGGATTATACCACTGGTTTATAATAGCATTTATGTTGTGTTTTGTCTTCACGTTGGTCGAATAGATGTTAGGCTATGAAATGCTTTGTCCTGTTTTGGATTGTCGGGTATTTTGACCGGCTTCAGCTTTGCCCATATATCTACAGAATGGTATGCATAAAATATGTACTAACACGATATCAGTAGGAATCGGAGAAAATGCCTTTTCTCCCATGTAACTGAATGTTAAATGCCAAACACAACAAATATAATTTCTTAAGAGAAGGTGATTTAGCATTATTTTATATTTCTTTCAATTCGTATGGATAATAAATTATTTATTATATTAGAACTATTCTCCTGAGAAATATTCATTGTTATTACATGTTTATTCTAGTACACTGTAAACATATTGTATAATATTGGCATCGAATCGAAAATAATTTACGTAAATTCTACTCCGTCTTAGAATAGGTAAACAATACATTTTATTATATATTTTCGAAAAAAATAATCGCTGTGATATTATCAAATATTTTCCACAATTATTTTGTATATTTTATATACCTATGCAGAAATCATCAGTTTACATAATCACACAAAAAGAAGAAGCAAACGGAACTAAAAAGTCAATCCAACTCACCAAATTATCCTGCCTTTTTGATAGATACTCCAAGTACATGCAGCTGAAGCTGGTCAGGTTCCAGTCGTAAGTGGAGGAGTTCTGGGGGCAGGTGTTCTTATCGTAGGGGCAGAGAGGGTCCGTGCTGTTGGACTCGTAGTTGACCACGGCGATGGGGAGACCCACGGGATAGTGACCGATAGCGAGGCAGAAAAACACCATTTGAGACACCGGTAGACCCATGATGAATGCTATGACACTAAAAAAAGATTTTTTATTTTAATCGGTAATTTAGCAGGCGAAGTCGTTATTCGTATAAGATTACCAACGCGCATTAGCATAGACACTTTTACAACTATCTTAGATGCATTTGACAGCCTCCGTGGCGCAGTTAGTTCGATGCCAGCTGTAATACGTGAGGCCGCGGACGGGCTTAATCCCCGCACCGAGATAAATATTTGTGTTATCTGCAGGTTTCGAGTCTGGGTTTTTACGGGATAAAGTCTCTCTTAGTTCATGCTACCCACGCCAGAAAACTTGATCTTTGTGTCTATGTATGTGACTGTCATATATAAACATTCTTTGGAAGGAAATTGCAGAAAACACACGAATATTAAAAACCAAACTTAGGGCAGTTGGTACATCGAGTCGAATTCTTGAGGCTTTATTCAAATTTAATTGATGCATTTCTTTAATCAATAACGGTTTATCGTGAACAAGTAAAAAAAGACGAAGTAGCGTCAATGATCTTACCTATAGCTAATCTCATTTATCTAGCTTAGAGTTGGGATTCAAAGAAACCGGTTCTGATCATCCTTTTAATTAACATCAATTTTCTTTTATAGCTTCATGCATAAAAATAACGACAATAGCCCATAATAACACCTGTAACTTAGTTGTAAAATAAGGAAAATGCACTCCAATCTATTTCTAGTCTTTAATAGATGTAATCAAACAAATTACACTACAGTGGCAACAATCGACCATTGGAAAAAGGAATTACGAAGCATGCAATCGTCCAGAAGTACAGCATTAATGATTTAGACAAAGGAAAATTTCCAAAACACCAGTTTGTAGTAAGCAGGAACTAAATAACTGACTCGTTGTAATCATTGGATCTATTAAACATTTAACAGGTCAATAATTATAAAACATAAACATTAAATCGGCTAAAGACCTTGACAAATTAAATAAATACATCCAAGAGTTACATACACAATCCTTACCCCACATTAATATCAATTAGTCTTGTGTCATGGGTATCAGAATCTACGAGACTGTTCGGTCTCACAAACACCCAGACCTGAGACAAACACATGTCGGCCACACAAACATTTGTCTCGGTGCAGGGATCGAACTCGCGGCCTCTCGTTTCATAGCTATCGTCTAACCAACTGCGCCACGGAGGCTGTCAATTTAATTTTAAACGTGAAATTAACAAAAGAATTCGTATAACAAAGCTCACCCAAAATTCCTGAACAGACTCCAGAAGTTCTTCCATATCAGCGCCTTCATGTGGTGCCACTTCATCGGCTTTATCGTCTCCACGAAGGACCTCGTGGGCTTCTCCTCCGGCGGGATCGCTTCCACCGGCATCGGCACTTCTGGCGTCACCACTACCCGTCCTTTACTGCTCATTGAAACGTTGTCTCCGAATTCACCGGATATTTCTCCTATCTCTGCTTCTTCTAGGTCTACTGCTGAAGGGTCCTGTTTAAACGGTTACCGTTTAGATTTTATGTTTTATGGCAAAATGTTGGTGGTGAAAATTGTACATTTTAGTAAGCTGTGTCCTTGAACTTTTACTAAGCCGGTATATGAATAAAGTAGCTGCATAAATATTTAAAAAATAAATCAGAGAGGTGACGCAATTCTGTATTCAATATGACATAGCGTAGGACAGATGGGGGAGATGTCGCAAGTTATGTAATACAACGTAATGCATATTAAAGAAATGAGTGGGTGCAAATGAACTACAATTACTATTTTTAGATAGTAACTCACCTTCTTAAATCGTGAAAATAAAGTTATTTTCGACAGCATTTTAATACAAGGCAATAAAATTCTAATAATACGTGACAACATATAATAACAAAAATGAAATTGAGAGCTAAAATAATAAAAATATATTCATAAAAAAAAATATTATTTCAAAGAGAGACAGTTAATGTTTATTTTAAGCTGTTGTTGATGTACTTTAGAAACCTGCGTGCCGTAGCGGTTTCAAAGAATTTCTACGGTATTTAAAAGTCCGCCAACCCGCACTAGACCAGCGTGTCAACTATATGGCCTAATCCTTCTCAATCGCACTCTCGATTATAGAGGAAGCCCGTTCCCTGCAGTAGGACGTATATTTGCTGATGTAGATACAGCTGCTGGTGTATGCCCCAATATAAGGACGCGTCCCAGTGTGTAACGTTTTGAAATTAGCCTTTGAACATTCAATTTTAAAGAAGCTGTCAGATTTGTAAATAGTGTATTTGGATTGCAGTAGACTAATCATCAGGTATTTTTTCTTTATCTCAATGAATGCTGAGACGAGCATGTCATTCGCTTAATGGTAAGCGATACAGTAGCAAAACCAAACACCATGAATTACAAAGCATTGCTTGGCATTCCACTACGCTTGCCATCCTGACACATAAGATGTTAAGTCTCATTATGTCCAGTTTCTGGTTCATTCCTATCTCACGTCGATGGATACTTTATCAGGACTGCACCACTTACACTTAGTTCCTCATTGAAGCTACTTTGTTATACCACAATAAAGAAAAACTTACAGGCATCGAGGGTAGTTCCACCTTCTCCACCACGTCAGCGAGGATGCTGGACCTCCTCCTCTTGCCCAGGTTCTGGATGACTGACAGCTTGAGGAACACCTCCTCCAAACTCTCGGCGTTGTACCTACGAATGAGCTCGCTTGGAGCCTCTTCAGCGAGGAATCTGCCTCCACGCATGAGGCCGATCTGAAATGTACGAGGAAATTAGAATTTCAGGCATATATTACAGAAGATTATA
Source organism: Theretra japonica (assembly GCA_033459515.1). Classification (NCBI taxonomy): domain Eukaryota; kingdom Metazoa; phylum Arthropoda; class Insecta; order Lepidoptera; family Sphingidae; genus Theretra; species Theretra japonica. Next base: position 2,724,001 of record CM065928.1, read on the forward strand.
GCATGAGAATATACATATACTCGTATAACGGGACATGCAATTTATTATATATATATTTTTTTTTTTAATGTTAGGTAAATTATAGACCTTAATGGTAAATGGTTTCAACGACTTCATATTATTGTGGTTATGGATACAATTCTTTAATTTAAATTAGAATGATTAATTATACGAGTAGTATCTTAACAAAAAAATTTTTTTTTCCTCTCATCCCTAACCCACACTTATGCAGAGTCAAAATAATGTGTTATACAAACATCTCGCGAGACGTGAATCCTTAAGGGAGAACTAAAAATTATCAAATAAATTGAAATTTGTAATATTTTAAAGAAATTTCTTTAAGAATCCTAGGTATCAAGACAAGAAAACCGTGTTAAGCCAAGCACTTACGCTTGCACGTGATCCCACAAAAGTAATCTAACCCAGGATTGGTGTCGTTTTCTTAAGCTAGTTGTAACTAGTACACGTAGTAATGAGTATTGGTACTTTTTTATAATTGAGATAGTAATAAACGTCTTCGTTATGTTTTTGTCATCTAGCAAATATCTAAAACATTTGGGCCGGCAACACATCCATGATCCAGCGCTGTGGATGTTCATGGGCGGCAGTGATCACTCACCATTAGGTGACCTGTTTGCTCGTTTGGACCTATGCAGTAAAAAAAAACATATCTTGAAAATTTATGAGGTCTACATGAGTCTGCTCGCTCACTATCATGTTAGAAACTAATCTCAGCGAACTCTCGACAACATTATTCGCACATCTGCTTATCTCTTCGAGGATATAGTTGTGACCGAGTAGTCACATCAGTCTTTACCTTAGAAATACAACTTAGATTTTTTTATTACAAAAAATACTAATATCTTATTTACGTTCAAGATGTAGGTCATGTGTAACATTCGCGTAAATCTATGAAACTGTGCCTACATATTAGATACCTTTTATAGACAATTGCCCACGAAGCAATCACACCACTTTGGGTGATGCAATAATCAATATTAGATTCATTATTAATAATATTCGTAATGAGCGGCAGTCGCTCTCTGAACGTTGTACTGTGCATACCTAATCTGCTTTCAAAAATATAATACGTTTATACAAGTGTTCTTCGTCATTTGTGTTCTACCTTACACACACATCATCATAACACACCAACACCATCAGGCAAAAAACAATTATGTAGGTCAACCTAAACTCCACAATTTTACGATAAAAGATTTAATTGTAGTATCGTAGGATATTCTCAAGTTAAATCAAGGAAGACTGCTAAAACAATTAATATAGTGTAATGGATGGTGAGAACCATTTCGCAAGTCACACAATTATATGACTCCAATGGAAATAGCCAATTTACGGCCTTAAATTCACTGCAAAGCATGAATAGATTCAACATTTTTGCCAACTAATAAAGACGGCCCCATCTCATTGACTTCACGTCACTTCAAAAGCACGCACATGCGTTTCCACCACCCCAACTAGTAACTACGACATTTCACATAAAAGTCTCGAGACCTATCCGAAGATATAAACCATCTTATTTATCTCAGCAAATAACAGTACAATGGATGGCCCATTTCACATCTACGCCCAGAATCTTATCTGCAAGTTTCTTAACAAAATAAAATATTCAGACTGAGGAAAGTTTGTGAGGGTAGTTGGTAATGCTTTTGTACTGCGCAGTGCGCTCGTCAATACTTGATGCTTTCAGTTTTTTATTTTTTATATTTCTTAACATTCTTTTACTCTGAAGTATCAGATCATACGTGCAAGTTCTTTTAAATGTGTAGAACTTACTTCTTTGACTAAATATGGATGTCACTCTTACTGTACTTAAATAAAGTTTTCTAAACTAAATTTTAAGGCAATTGGTTCACAAAATCAATTTCATTATGGTTTTGAAAACAATCTAAATGCGTAATAAAGCAAAGAGCGTTTCCAACCCTTACTTGGTTAGCAAGTTCAGCATTTAGACTGGACATGGAATTGGCCTTAGGATTAAAAACTCAATTAAATGATTAATTTTATTTAGTTAAGGTTGCAGGATGTTGCTTTATGCAGGCAGCTAGTCAATATGCCGGCGTAAGATCTTAGATCTCGGCAGGGGCCTAATCAACATCTGCGCGATTCGGGCAAACATCCCCGCTCGTCAGGCTGGAAGGCCGGAGACCCCACCCTGACCCTTCCGACCTCCCCCAGGGTATTGGAAGGAAGTCATAAAGCGCTTTACTCTCGTTAAAAAAATACAGGCAGCTTCTAATAGTTCGTTATGGAAGTCAATGAGAAAGATCAATTGTCAGTACTGATCTCAGTAGTGGACTTCCTTTATTGAAGAGAGAGAGAGAAATAATTTACTTACGATATTAGCCTGCTTTGTCTCATCTATGTAATGTGTGGTAATTATAACAGTAGTGCGGCCTCCTTTAGTGATCTCCACAAGATGGTCCCAGATGCTGCAACAAGATTGCATTCGTTAAAACTTTGCGGCTTTATGCAAACAACGATGAATTTGTATGTAGTATCTTCACTCTTGAATATGTTTGAGAAGATGAATGTGATGCTAAATAAATGGTAGTGTTTTGTAAAGATTTTGTAGTGACGTCAGTTTTTATTTACTTTAGAGGAGTAAAGGTGAACGTGTCTCCACCAATATTTTCCACGTGTTTACTGGAACTGATAATTTTATTCTAATATTTAAAAAAAATTCTCTCTGTAAAATTATTGTTTTATTCTACACGGACAAGTCGACATTAAACCCCGACAAACTACTTTTTTTAGCAAAGTAATAAACAAAAATCTATTTAAGGACAATACATCCAGAAGCTGTATAGTAAAATACATTAATTATTTGAATGCTTTCGGTGAACTTCAAAAGCGAAGTATACAAGTTTGAAAAACAACTAGAACAATGGAACTTATAGGCTAGTCGACGTAAGAAACATAAATAACTAAAAAACTTTGCTAAACTTCAGAATTTCACCAAGCAATTAAGTCTGTGACAGACATTAAACTTGAATGAATGAATTTTAAAAAATCTGGTACAATCTGACTTTTATAATGTCACCACTGCTCTCCGTAAAAAGAACTTTAAACCGCCCATCTGGCAGTTCGTAATGCAAATCTTTCGGCTCAATGCAAACGCTTGAATTATTCAGTATTGCTTTGTGTCAGATATTTTTAAGTTATTTCTAATTGTGACTTGTTATTCCATTCTCATCGCATTTGCAATTGTTTTTATCAAATTGCTTTCATTTGTACTATGTAAATTGTATCATACAATTTGTTTGTGCGTTTAAAATCTACCGTTTACAATAGTTTCTTATTTTCCTGTTCCAATGCGAGCTTTTAAAATCGTTTCCGTCTGAAAAGTTATTCTCATTTTTTTGTCTTCTACTTTACAGAAGTCTTTGTCTTTAAATGGCATGAAAGTCCCACGCGGCTTTCATTCCTTTTATTTACTATTTCAATTGTATTCTCTTAGCATCGATACTTTGTAGGTACAGAACCATACTTACCATTAGGTATTTTGCAATGAAAGTGTATTTTTCCGACTAGGCTCTTCAAAATTTTAAAGATCAACGAATTAAATAACTTTTTGTGTAGCGCAATTTCTTGATAGCAGATTAACCGAAAGACCGCGGTTTAAAACCTCGTACTTAGACAAATTATTATGTCAAATATGTGTTTTTATATGTATCGTCATATCAATAAGTCACGGAGTTTCTGATCTTCGATACAAAACTTGATACGTTAATGAAAGGTCAAGATATGACTGCCTCGGTGGCGTAGTGGTACTACGGTATGATTGCAAAGCTGAGGTCTCGGGTTCGAATCCCAGGTCGGGCAAAGTAATATTGGATTTTTCTATTCATTATCAGCCCGGAGTCGGGAATTGTGCCCGATATGGCGATAGGCTCGCCCCTTATCACATCCTGGGACGGAATATACAAGGCGAAACGTGGGTGTTCTGGTAGCACCTCTGCCTACCCCTTCTGGGAAAAAGGCGTGTGTTTATGTATGTATGTATGTAGGTCAAGATATGTATATTTGTAAGTTGTACTTATTTTCCAATAACGCACAATTATTTTTTTCCGCGTCTGGATTTTACGAAACTCAAAGGACTCGTAGTTTCTTACACCTACGGCACAACACTCGGCGTCTTACTATATAGTCTGGATACTATTTAGTGTGTTAATTAGTTTTACCTCTGTCTAAGAACTGGGTCTACCCCAACAGTGGGCTCGTCCAGGATGAGCAGCTCGGGGTCGTGGATCAGCGCCGCGGCCAGAGAGGTGCGTCTTTGTTGACCTCCTGATAGATTCTTCACTTGTCTGAAAAGAAATGAACAAATTACACTAAGATATAAGGGCGTGGCCCAAATATTAAAGAAATAATTAAATCTGGAAATCATCTAAAATAAATTTCATTGATTAGTCCATTAGATTTTTATTCTTGATCGCACTTTCTAATGAGTTTTTAAAGTATGAGTTTTTCGAATTAAAATATTGGATAGGTTCTTCGGTATAATACCTAGAAAGACTCGACATCAGACAGCCGATTATAGTTTTGCAAATGAAATCTTCCCTAACATGCGCAATAGATTTTGAGTAATTAGAGTAAATGATAATAAATAAAAAAGCCTCAAAACACTGTCAGGCTATACAATCATCAATTTACAAATCCTATACAAAAGAGTCTACCGTTAGTTAATTCAAAAGATTTATGTTCATTTTTTCACGTATTTACATAATAAATTGAAATTTAAAACAAAACAAAGCGACACGAGCCCTATCTGACATGCGAATTGATTTACGACTCGCAACCTAACTCAACAATAATTTTAGCATGTTTTTTATATAGAAACAATTATTTCTACACCAATGTCAAAAATATACTTTTATACACGGTGATATTGACATAATATGGTATTTGACTTGAACCACATATTCCTAGCCACCCCGGGTAACATTGTACCAAGTTAAAAAAAACTGCCTGGTAGTTTTGTCAAAAATTTCGATTTTATTTTCCAAGGCTTTTTTTTTAAGCCTTTATAGGCAGACGAGCTAGCGGCCCGCCTGATGGAAAGCGGCTACCGCTGCCCATAGACTTCCGCAGTGCCAGGGGTCCAGCACAACAAAGTCGCTGCCTACCTTAAGGAAAGTATTCTCTTTAAGCCTCGCTTTTGATTAACCCGTATAGGGACGATTCTTTTTCTTTATTTTACGGCTCTTTTTACGGAGTCTCTCGTAGTTTCTGATACCCTCGAGACAAGACACGATCTAAGGGGGGCCAGGACTCAGGACTATGTATGTGACTTTTGTATTTAATACAAAGCGCAAAGTAGTTCTCACCTGGTGGGGTTTGGCAGTTGCAGTAGCTTGATAAGGAAATCTATGCGTTCCTCCACGTCCTTAGTGGTCATATTCGCGATCCAGCCGAAGTAGATGAGTGTCTCTCGAATGGAAAACTCGCCGAACAACGCCACCTCCTGTTAAAAAAAAACATTAACAAATTAATTAAGTATATTATCCTCGGTGTCACCGATTACAGAAAAAGTTGTTTCAACTTCAAATTACGACTTGTATTTTTACAGCATTACTAGAACTTAGGATCACGATAATTTAATATTAATCGGAAACTTGCGATATAAGAAAATCAAATTAAAATATAATATAATAATAATATATAATCACATTTACATCAATCATCGTTAAAAATCATTTATTTTGAATCCGCACTCGATGTATTTCGAAAACAATTAATTTTCTTGATAATATATATTTTTACGCCAAAATACCTTAATTTTCTTTTTTATTTATTTTATATTACCCAGTGTCACTCTCAAGACTAAGACGAATCTATTAACACCACTCACATAAAAATACGACAAGCCGTTTAGGCTCTAGGCCGTGCCAAAGAAATATACATACATATACTCGAAAAACATAACCCTCCTCATGCAGTCGGGTAATAATGACATGGTTTACAAAGTCGATTGTGATAAGTTCCCTCTCTAAAATCTAGATAAGTAATCACGCTGTTAAATACTACGTGCATTGTAAGGGTGCATCCACATTATAATGGCGGTTGCAAATCGGATCAAATTGAAACATGTACCAAAATTCTATATGACATAGTGCAACAATACAACTGAAAAAACCGCATCTTATTTAGTGCAGTAATGTTTGTGAATGCGCGAACAAATTTACAGACAGACACCGGAAGCACCGCCACGTCTATTTCGCCCGCCAAACGGCAATGTAAATACACTGCTTTGTTCCGGTTTGAAGGACATTGTAGCCTGACTAACTACTGGACATAATGGAATTAATATATTATATCTCAAGATGGCGAGTGCAGTGGAATGCCAAGCTTTACTTTGTAATCCATTGTATTGTTTGGTTTAGCTACTGTCCATGAGCGGTCGTATTAGTTACCATCAAGCGAATGGCATACATATCTAGCTATTCACCGCAATAAAAAACAGACAAAAATTCACAACATATTATTTTTGCTTATATTAGTATTAACGCTTCTAATACAAGCTTTCTGATATATATTCTATAAAAAGACATCAGGCATTTCATTGCAGAGGTGCAGCAAATGAGAAAACAGCTCATTTGATTATATTTTTGAGGTAGTTTAAGTGCATAATGCACTGCGATAGGTCATTGAAAACGGACTAACAAACCCACTGGCTCACTGCCATAACTACGCTTCATACAATAAATCAGTGCCTACTTTGTTATCTTGAAATGGGAAACATTTATAGCCCATCCTTACGAACATTAACCGATAGTGTTTTTGTTTGTTTCGGTTTCACACTGAAACTAATCAACCGGTTTTTCATGTTTGCATAGGTATTGTTGGTTTTAAAAGGGTATAGGGATAGGGTACTTTTGTCCAGAAAACCTCAGGGGTTATTCTATAATCTTAAACGATGCGAATGTTCGGACGTCGCACGTAAAACTGTATGAATGTGCCTATGTTCTCCACAAAATCTTCGATTCCTCTATCGTACGTCGTAACCATAGACTTAAAGTGAATGATAAGTATAGACTATAGAGAATAGTGGGGATTTTTAAAAGTAGAAAATCGAATCTAGGAAAACACTTTCACCTATTTATCTTACTTACGCGGACAGAGCCGCAAACAAAATCTAGTAAGTACATAACGAGGAAAATATTGCAATTTAGACAATTACACATCTGCCAGCGTCGCGGGTGGAACAGCTGCGCTACCCTTTAAGATAATATCAGGCGATTACTCGCACGCTTCCTGGTCGCTTTAAATACATTCTGGCGGAATTTTGATGGCTGATTTAGTACAATGTGGACTGGTAAAATTAAATCTGTCCCTTCGTTATTAACCTTGCGTGCTTAGTTAAAACCGCTGGGTTTTTTGCTTTGGAAGGACACGTGAGTAAATGGCTCACCGCGGCATCAATCACTAACATGATAATTCTTTAATAAATTTGAGAGTTGGAGAGTCACGCTGTTGTCAGTCATGACTTAGTATGAATAGGCAGGCTCGTCCGGACGCTACCACTGTCTCACAGGAAATCGACGTGAAGCATCACTTAGCTGTCGCATTACGTTCGGTGAGTGAGATTGCCGGATGCCCAATACCCCTTTCCTCTTCCCATCCTTTTACCTTCCCGCTCCTCTCCCAATTGATCACATGTTTGATTGATCACATCTATGATCCAGCGTTGTGGATATTTATGGGCGGCAGTGCTCACTTACCATCAGGTGACCTGTTTGCTCGTTTGCCGGACCTTGCCTTAAAAAAAATCATAACTACCGTCCATCTAAAATGCTTGGGTCGCATTGATGATCCAAACCATCTTAGTTCGAACCAAAAGATTCGCTAATCCATATTTATACCGCATTAAGCTTTGGGCCAGTTTGACTGCCCAGGTATAGCTTCCTTCCTACTAATACTGCGTCTTTGTGTCTCGAAATGAAGTTATAACTAAGAGATAATTATCATTAGTAATCCATACCCTACCTACGTGATGTTATTAGCCAATGATGATGATGATGCTTCTAATAGGGTCCATAGAATTGTATTACACTTAGCCCCTCGAATAATCGTAACAATTTTTAAAACACTTCTGATTTGGCCGAGTGTAGCAGAATAAGGTGTAAAATCCTCTCAAAGAGTACAAAAGAAGCCTAACCTCAACAGTATGCATATAATAAAAGTAAATACAAGTCTATACACTGTAATCAACCCACCTTCCATAAGTTTCCACCTCACCACACATAAATGACGTTGACGTGCGCACTCAACTATTATACGCGTAGATATTAGCCACAAACCTGTCGACATGACTTTTGACTCTATCGCCTTCAACATAGAGTTCAAATTCCTATGATTTTCGTCTTCTTACATAATAACTAATATGTAACGTTGCATAAGTATGGAAAATGATACTGGACGCTTTCTGGATGCAAATTATAGGAGCAAACGTTTATTACGAGGTTCGAGGTATATTGTTACAAACGTAGCCGTAACTAATTGCCATTTGGTGACATAGTAATGATTTTATCTATGGGTTTGACTCTGAATCAGATACCTGATTTGAAAAAAAAATGTTGCCCAGCATTGGTATTTGTACTTGATATGACCACAGGTTCGTCCTTTATTATATCTTGGTTTGTGTCCGATATGGCGATAGGCTCGCCCCCTATCATGGTGGGACGGAACATATAAGCCGAAACGTGGATATCTCACCTCTGCCTACCCCTTGTTGGGAAAAGGCGTCAGTCTATCTATGTAAAAAAGTTTAAACCATCAGCAACCGTAACCAGAAACCTTCAGCAACCGTAATCAGTAACCTTGAGCATTATTATTACGACTATTATGAGTACTTAGCAAAAATTTAGTCTTCAGCTTGTAAAATTCAACTTATAAACTTGATAATTATGTAATACGGACAAGCATAATCTTAAATGTTGCCCTTGATAACCCTACAATAAAGAGAGCACTGTCCCAAGTTCCATAACATCACCGTTTACTACTTTATTCGTAAACATAACAACTAACGTAAAAAACTAAATAAAGATTCCATCTTGATAAGTTTAATATGAAGTAAAAACGCTAACACAATGTTTAATAAAAGAACAATGGCTGTTTTACCTGTAATAACCTTTTTATAAATCTCTACGAAATTTACAACTACAAACATTGTGAGTACAAGAGCGATCCATCATTTTGAGGTTTTTAGTATTCTATGACTGCCTCGGTGGCGTATTGGTACTACGGAACGATTGCAAAGCTGAGGTCTCGGATTCGAATCCCGGGTCGGGCAAAGTGATATTGGATTTTTCTATTCATTATCAGCCCGGAGTCAGGAATTGGTGCCCGATGTGGCGATAGGCTCGCCCCCTATCACAACGTGGGACGGAATATACAAGGCGAAACGTGGGTGTTCTGGTAGCACCTCTGCCTACCCCTTCTGGGAAAAAGGCGTGTGTTTGTGTATGTATGTAGTATTCTATGAATGCTAATGTCATCTGAAGAATCCGAAGTTATGTCTCACCTAAAACGATTTTACATGGAAGGTATTGATGAGACGAAGTGTAGTTGTTATTCTGTCTGTACAGATCAGATCAGCCCATATCCGTCCCACTGCAGGGCACAGGCCTCCGATAATCACGAGTACGATAGAGATTGGTTAGGCCATATAGTCCACCACGTTGGCCTAGTGCGGGTTGGCGGACTTTTGACCATTGAAATGATTTCAAATCGCTATGGTTATGCAAGTTTCCTCACGATGTATTCAACTTATAGTACGTGGTGATTGGCTATGAATACACACGAGACTCCTAAAATTCAAAAGTGTGCCCTGGAATTTGAACACGCGACCACCGTAAACATATTGGCAGTTGCGTCTGGTCCGTTACTAACAGGCCACCACGCACTTCTTCACACACTAGTTGCTATTGATTTTTTGAAAATATCCTTTCCTTGGCAGTGTTTCTTTTGATGGTTAGGTTAGCAGCAACTTGATAAATCTCAAGTTTAAGACAGCAAATTACACTAACAACCAAAAAACTGTATTATACTCGTATTGGCCTACATCTTACTTACAAAACTTCTTTCAAGGCTCACATAACTTGTAGTTTAAGTTTAATGAAACTGAATGATCTTATATATGGCCTTACCCCTCACAATCGTATTCTCGATTGGAGAGGAAGCCCGTACCCTGCAGTGAGACTATGGGCTGCTACAGACTGATATTTCTTTTGAAAGCCTATTTGATTTCCACGCCGAGATATTTAATATATTACGGTTTTTTATTGCGGTCACACATACAATCAAAACCCTCTTCTAAGATACAAAGCCTCTTGAGCTTAGAAACCACGAGAAACTTTTTGCCTCACAGCATCAGGATTCGAAACAATTTTTTCGGTGCAAGGGCCGGCTTCGCGTCCTCGTTTTGTTTACAACAACCTCCTTTACAAACGCTGTCAATTACTTCACCACAGGCATTCCACAATTTCCCTAATTCCCCATTCAGTTCATTACGTTACTATTCCACAACATAAAGACCATGTAATCGCTCCCACACCACGTAGAAATCGTTGTAGATTAATGGATAGAACAGATAGTGGTTTCGCCTGTTAACAATAACCGAGCGAGTTCCAAGTGTATCTATATTAACTTGTTGGGCTATTGAAGCTCGGCCAGACTGACTATTAATCTTACGGCTTGCTTGGGACTTTCAGGGTATATTAATTTTCTTGCTGCGGACTAGGCCGGTTTAGTAACTCTAGCATTAATATATTTTTACTTTCATTAATGTAATTGCCAGTTTTGTTTTTTTTAATATAAATTATGTCTATGGGTTTTCCATTTGGAGTAAAACTATAATATTCTAAACTCAAAATTAATATTATCACAGCCAAAATACTAGTAGAAATTATTATGTCTAGTAATTCCAAATTAATAGTTAAATTATTATTACAGAATTCTAAGTTACTTACAATGAATTATAAAAGAAATTACTAGAATATTTAATTTTTCAATAAAGAAACTTATGTACCTAGTGAAATAAACGAACCATGCCTTAATGGACAGATTTCACGGTCTAAACATAAATTATTGGAAAAAGTGTCAAAATGTTAAAGTGTACTTAAAAATTCGTTAAAAGTATTGTCTTGCAGAAGTTTCAAACTATTTTTGATCTTGTTTAAGTTAAAATACATTTTGATTCTAATTTTAGTCCTTATGGAGTTCAAACTAAGATTAATGACAATATAACAGATTTCGATGAACTTAAGTTAATAAGAAACGAATCTCCAAACTTGATATTAATGAAGGAGTAAAAGTCCCGTGGGAGCGGATCCATTTTTATATTATAATGAACAGAAAAATGTGATAAAACTCTCATTGATAAATATTTTATCCAATTAGTGAAAAGGTCATCGAATTATGTGACAATTAAGTTTAATTTGGGTATTGAAGAATTCTTGGGATTTGTGTTCTTAGTGGATAGAAAAGCGACCCATTAATTTTCTAAGAAACCGTCGAGAGGGTTACAAAGCTAGAAAATTCTTGCAAAACTACTAATTCGTTTATTAGCAACGTGGGCGTAATTCATTATTATCTAGGTTATTCTTGAAAATATGGAACCTTTAGTAATTAAATACGAATAGCTGTATAATTAATAAAATTAAAATTAAAAAATTATTGAGCAGCTTTGCACCGTAAAATATTTTCCATATTCTTCCATAGTCGATACTTAATATATCACTGAACACAAACTTGGTAGAAAGTCGCTGATGATAAAACAGAAATAAATAATAATGTAATACACTCACCTGAGGCATATATCCTATTCTAGGTCCTGGAACACCGCTACCAGGACTTCCAGGCTTTCCTCCGAGCACCCATATTTCCCCAGAATTTAGTCTTCTTCTACCAACTATGCAGGACAATAATGTGGTTTTACCGCAACCTGAAGCTCCGAGGAGACCATATCTGAAAAAATAAAGGCAATTAGCTTATTAATGCTGAAGACAGCTAATCAATTAAGATAAAACATAGTACCGTAAATTGATGTATGGAAAATGAAAAGAATGTATAAATAATATGTATAAATAATGAATAAATAATGACAAAGCTAAGGGGACCAAAAGTCATAAAAGATGCAGTGAATGTAGCACGTAATGAGTGAATTTCTCTAGCGCCCAAATCTACCATTTGCCTAATTCATTTATTAGCTGTCTTTGTAAAGAATCTAGATTCTGAATCTAGAGAAAACTATAGCTCCACTTCGTTCGGCCTTCTGTTACATAGTATGTGCTTCCGTATTTCTGAAACTCGACAAGAACTCCTCCGGTAAATCTTTTTACCTGCAGTCCCTCACTTTGAAAGCAAATTGATGCTAAAAAGTTTCCTCATCTGCAATGAAATGCCATTTCACCGGCCCAAGTTACCGTCTCTCCATCAAACCCACCTTTTTCATATAACTTTTAAATCTTCAAATTTTTGAATATCACAGCAAAGGTTGGAACTTAGAAAATAATTTTATAAAAAAGGTCTAAATTGAGGGCGGCGGAGTAATTTCTCAACCATCTTTGGGAAGGAAAAACGTTCTGGAAACTTCTTTGTGAAACGTAATCGACTGTAACAGACCGGTAATCTGACAATTTGCTAAAACGAGAGCAAAAAGATAAGAAATTAGAAAATTGAACTTTAAAATTTGTGTGTTTCGTTCAGGCATGCGTAGCCAAAATAGTATTAATTGGGAATTAGGGGAAGTGAGAAACTGTTAGAAAAAAAAAATTCGTTTCAATGAGGGAACACCGACCTTGATTGTATTTGAAACTTGCAACTAAATAAGTTTCCTTTGTGAGTTGATAAGTAAACTTAATCAAATAGGTAAAAACATTTAAAAGTAATTATTATACAATATTTTCAAAGTCGTAGAGCCACGCTATTGTCAGCCATGACTCAGCATGAATGGGAAGGGTCGTCCGGGGTGGTACCCCTGTCTTACAGGAGATGGACGTGAAGCGAAAGCTTTACTGTCGCGTTTCGTTCGGTTTTTCCTTCCTGCTCCCCTCCCGATCTGATAGGCCGACGACACATCCATGATCCAAGTTTTGTGGATGTTCATGGGCGGCAATGATCACTTACCATCAGCTGACCTGCTTGCTTGTTTGCCCGACCTAGGCTATAAATATATATATATATATATATATATATATATATACTGCGATACATATTGTAGTATATACCCCTAACAGCATCACTGCACAACGCCCAAAGCCAAAACAAACATTTGTGAATCACACAAACTTTTGACTCACACCAGTAAAGTGATCGCCCAAGTAGCCTACATTTAAAAAAAACTTCGCTTACTAACAATGCTGTCATATTAAAGTTGACTAAACTAAGTATTTTAATATATTCCACTTGCATCACAAGATTAGCAAAGAGTCAAAATAAAAACTTGTTGAATGAAACGCTTTAATGAACAGTTTTTTAATTATACACATCAAAGAGTGCAGATTATTTTCTGCATAATTTTAAAACTACTTTGGAGTAAATATAACAATTTAAGTGGAACTAAAATTATAAATTGTTTGCTTTTAAAGACAAATTCTATTTTTAGTCATTTTTCCATCTATTTATTTAATGTTTCATATACTAAAACAGTACATAGGCGGACTTAATTAAACTTTATTCTTTTACTATCAGAAAACAATGGCCAAAAATAGGGTTTTTCAAATTCCGAGTGTAATTTTTTTTTTTTAATTCTACCAACTTATTATAGAAACAAGAAGTACGGGATTTGTGTCCCATACACGAATGGATGCAATGCAACAATTGAACAACCTTTTTGATGCATTTCTTGATGCATCGGGTGGAAGCGCGGCTGTTGGACAAAAAGCATTGAGTTCAAATCCTTCATCAACACAATTGCACAGGTCATTAATGTATTATATCAACCCATATACGTCCCACTGCAAGGCACGAGCCATCTATACAATCAAGAGTACGATTGACAGGGTTTAGGCCTCATAGTCCACCACGCTAGCCTAGTGCGGGTTGGCGGACTTTACATACCGAAGAAATTCTTTAAAATAGCTACTGTTTGCAGATCCTCACGGGCCATTAAGACCAGTTTTTATTTTCTTGTACGGTGATCGCTGTCTTTTCTGCTAGACATTAGTACCGCAAGAGTCAAGCCATTTGTAGCTTTAAACAATTCTTGGATTTCGGTGTTGTGGAAGTAAATCGCATTTTTCATATTAACATGATATGATACAGATACCTATTAGTAAAATATTTAACTAAGACTGTAGGTGTAACTATTAAATTAATTTGATATAATCCAATCCAATCCATCAGCCAAAGGAAGTCAACTGCTCAACATAGGCCTCTCCCAATGATTTACACAGTGACCAGGAGGCAGCCTGCATCCAGCGACGTCCTGCGACCTTTGCCAAGTCGTCTGAACACCTAGTGGGTGGACGTCCCACGCTGCACTTTCCGCTATAATATAATATAATTTAATATAAAATGTACCCTATTTTAAATGTAATGTTTGTCGGTTTCGCCTGCGAAATTCATTTTATATCATTTTTCAAAATTTTTTTAAATTTTTTCATCCGCAAAAATATTTCTAGAGGCAACATAATTAATTTCACAAAATATTAATCGTTCTTATGTCAAGAGGGCAGTAATTAAGTAAAATGATGACATTAAAAATGCCCAGTATTACATGAATACTTTAAAACAAAAATAAAAAAGTTCATAATTAATCGTTGCTATAAATAATATTTAACCTGTAGTGTTAATTAAGAAGAAGTCAATGTAATTTTTTTTAATAATCCGACAAAAAAGGAAGCGGCTCACCTTATGACACGTCCATAAACGCACACATACATTATTTATAGATATTTAGCAAGTAGGATTTACGTATCTGCCATACAGTGCGTGCATTCAATATTGCAAAACCCAATGGGCCTTATGAATAAACTCGGATGAGCGAAGAATTAACTTTACTCCAAAGCCTTAAAATTTACTTGATTATTTTGACTATTAATTTCACTATAATATTGAATAAAGTAACTACAATACGATGGTTGCCTAACCCTCTATACAATTCCGTGTTTATTAATAAAGTCGTGAATATCTCATTATTCAAAATAATCGAGTCTATTCTAAAGCCTTGGACTAAAGTTAATCCTTCGCTCATCCGAGTTTATTGGTAAGGCCCAATATGATGACGCACTTTGATGTTACGTTTCCGATTTAGCCTTTGTATGTACTGTACTGTATCAGCTCATATACGTCCCACTGCAGGATCCGGGCTTCCTCTACAACCATGAGAACGATTGAGAAGGGTTAGGCCATATAGACCACCACGCTGGCCTGATGACTGACTTGGCTAATATACTTGGCTAATGGTAATACCCTTTGAGTACACAGTTTCAAAGAAGCCGTTATTATAGTGGATACTTGATTGGCACAGCTCTTATGATCAGGTGAACAGCAGTCAGTTTTTCATGGGTCTTAGTATGTGCTATTGGCTATTGAAAAGTTCCAACTCCTCTTTTAATTTAACTTTATGATTAACTTCGTTGCGGGTTGACAAGTTAGACATTCCCGGAGACGCGCTGAGCTTCAATGATCGGTGTCATTAAAATGCGTGCCACTGTTGATCCTGGCTTAGAGGAGTTGCAGTGGCGGGTGTGAGGGCGGGACAGTCTCCAGCCGACATTTTCGCAATTTCAGTTACCAAATGCAACACTGTAATAAAACTCCGACTATTTTTTATAAGGGCGTAAGGCAGTGATACTATGTACCTCTCTCAAGTCACCTAGAAACACTACGTATATACGCTGTATACATACACTTTCTTTAGCAAAACACACGAATCCGAAATGTAAGAACATCAACAAAATATAGAGTCACGGCTTTATTCATAGACAATTTTAAACCTTAATTTAGTTATCGAACGTTACGTCTTCTTCGCTCAAACTGAATTCAAAAGTCGTCCGAAAGGAACAAAACAATCGATAACTAAAATAGGTTTTAAAACTGTCTATGAATACATATTAGTATCAATACACTACCTTGAACTAAACATACGAACACTAAAAGTAAGAGGACCAACAAAATATAGACTCAATATCTTAATCTATCTATGACAGAAAGTAATAAAAGAACAGTAAAGACTACTCACATAGCACCTTTCGGAACTGTCATGTTCAATCCATCCAATATCACGTTAGGGTTCTTCGCGGTACCATATCTCTTGTGCGCCCTACGCACACACACCGCTTGCTGCTTCCTGCTCGCCACCGTGGACTTCTGCGTCCTCATCATCCTATTCCTCCTGGCTATCAACTCCTCCTCAATCGTGTTTATTGTGATAGGCCGGTCGATATCCCGGACGTCCTCCATCGAGATCGTCGCTCCTTCGTTGTCGTAGGCTGGCATTTTTGCTGGAAAGAAAGGGAAAATTATTTTGAGTTTAATCCTTATTAAATAAATGAATACACCCAACAGTCACATACATAGTCCTGACCCTAGACTAAGTTCGAGTCTTGTGTCGTGGGTATCAGAGACTACGAGAGTCTTTTCGGTCTCACAAACACCCAATGTCACACATTATGTTGCCAACTTCACTTGGTACACATATGACGTGCTTAAAACGTAGATTAATAGTTACGACTTATTGGTAATGGACCGTGCATTCACTACCGAGAGAGTAAGCTTTAAACGGGATGGATCCCAAGATACACCTCTGAATTATAAAAGTCTAATCTGTAAAAAAATTAAGTATAAGTCCTCTTAATTGAGAGCACATCCCATTATAGAACCCGTTCCCAATGGTGGGATGTTTACACTCTTCACCAAGTACGTATTATTATTTGTCACAAAGAAGTTTCTCAAGTAGCTGTTTACGGAATTTTACTCTGAAATAATTTACATTAAATTATTCCATTTCATGATTCATACAATTTTCCAGCATTTGCGTTACAAAGAGACCTCGACCGTGTTTGTTTAATGCTTAGATTATTATCTTTGTTATATTATATCACAAAATAATGAATGAAGAGTATATTATATTGTCCTTTTTTGTTGATTATCGTGAATCGCGATTTACACGTAAGATGTACGAGTACCTAGTGGAAAATTTAAATTATATAGAAAACGAAATAGCCTTTGCATAATAATGGAATCAAATACCAGTCATCAAATACATATACACGCATATGCCTGTATCATGGAGGGGGTAAGCAGAGGTATTATTAGTAGCACATTAAATTCGCTGGAACTCTTGGTCTTAAAGTGTAGTAAGAAGTGAGTATATCGCCACGGCAGGAATTGATTCTAGTCTCGAGAAATTCATGTGAGATTTCTGGAAACGAAAAATTCATGCTATGTGGAGCCCCGACCTGGGATTCGAAACCATTATCTTCAGGTTCCATAGCCCATACACTGCGCCATTAGACTACTGGAATGACCTATTAGAGTCATAAACTCAGTGGATTTTTTTCTTTTATTTAAGACGCTGCATTTCTATAATGCTTTTGAGACATTTCTAACCTTCTCCAAAACGATTTTACCAAAACAATTTCAGTATTTCAAACAGATTACCAATATTTACAGACAGCAGACAATAATAATTTGCAGTGACAGCTCGATAATAGCGCTGACTGCCAATCGACAGACAGAAGGATTAATCGCGCAAAATTTTCAATCCATTAAAATCTCATTCATCAATTATTAAATTTGCTAATAATCCAATTACAAACCTATTGGATATCTGATCAAGTAATGAATACGTATTGTACAATTGTGGTTTTACAAAGTTTGTAAAGTTGATTCAAGGTTAAATTCCTACTCATAATTATCTGCATCACATGAAGTGCACTGGTCAAAATAGGCCTGAGTTTTCTCCAGAGGCCTAATCTGGATTTTCAACATCATTTATTTATTTTATTTATTTAATTACAACGGCCTACACCAATTACAGTTATTTAGACAAAAATAATATAATATAAACACAAATAATTACAAACATAAAGAAAATTAAATTTAGATATATTAGCCTTATTCGTCACATTTTTCTCAAAATTGTAGACAAACTACCCTAATGTAACACAATTTGTCACAAATTACGTCGCATGTGGCACTATGCTGACCCTAACTGCTCTGTGCATACGACATAAGGGACACTGCGCACGGGACACTGTGCGCGATGCAAATTCTACAAGTTTATGCCGCGAAGTAGGTCTATGGCGCAAATATTTCTGTAGGATAAACAAACGGTATAACCTGTTATGAATTTCAAGGGCGTCAATTTTTTACGTATTTGTTCGTTTTATAAGTGGAAATCCGATACATTGATCGCCAATACTTGACCTCGGCTTGAAACTACTCGGTCCTTTATGCTATCAATTCTTCATATTTTCTGCTGTTCGTATTGCCACTTGACCGTGTTTAGTGCACTGGTGCAGTAATCTGCACGAGTGCACCTTTAAGATTTCATACTTATACCGCAAGTAACTGTGCTGTGTTTGATAGCGTATTTCAATAGATATATAATACCTAAGCCTGTACAGAAGTGATAAGTTCTATCATCATCAACAATAAGAAATAAAGGGCGTCATTTATTACCGTTAAAGCTAATATGTAACCTAAAACTCCACGATAATCCGTTCCATGTACAACCAGCCATTGTCCAATTATTTGAAGTAAATTAAAATAACTTCCAAGGTTCGTTGCCCTTTCCCTATTTCATTTTCACAGTCCAAATTCCGAATGACACATAGCGTAAAAACCCGCACAACTGGTAGCGAAAATAACATCCGCTGATTAAACATTATCGAGATGTAATTAACTAATCGAAGGTAACTAGTTGGTGCAGTTAACTATGTTTAGTTATAACTAAATAATATGTGTAAATTATTATTACTTTGATTCTCAATTTATAGACGTCTCTTGCAATAATACCACTAAAAATCACACATGTAGTTATTCGTTACGAGCTCACAGAAAGTAGTCTTGTGCCGTAACTGCAAGGAAATTCAGTTTTATGACGCCCAGAATCATAAGTATGTTTGATCCCTCAATGAATTAACTTTATTATGTTTCTGATTTTCTGTCCTATAGCCAGATGGCAGGACTATTTGCACGAGAGGGCCGGCAGCGACTGGATGCATAAAGCAGCGGACTGGGCTCTGTGGCGTACCTTGGGAGAGGCCTATGTCCAGCAGTTGACTGCAACGGGCTGATGATGATGTTGCTGATTGATTTTGTCGTTTATTCAGGCGTTAAATTAGCCCTTTGCAAAACTTCTGTGATACATGTAATTACATAGCAACTTGACACTAAAATTAACTAGAATTTTACACTATGTTAACGGGAAAATATTCTTAATAATTTCACTGGAATTCTATTACATTGTATCAATATTTAATCCAGTGAAGTTGTGTTCTATACGCTGCTTTAATCCTCAGCCATTCACATAAAAACTACCTCAGACAACAAAACAAAAACCGAGAGCCAAGCTAAATGTGTTTACAATGATCGTGTATCCCTCGCCAGGGGTTCGTTGCATTTTCATAGTCTCCGCTTATTGGTTTACGTTCAGACGCCGAGGTCAGCCTTTCTTTAGGCCAATGACACTTTATGTATTTTTAAATTTGTTTTATACAATACTAGGCTTATAGAAATGTGGAATTAATTAATTATAACTTATGATAATTATACTCTGTTTACTACAACGTATATTAAGCGTCTATGAACGTATCAGAAAAAAAAAATCGTACAAATTACTAAGGAACTTTACCAGTGAAGGCAAGGTTTAGTGGGCCATAATAATTGGTACAATTTTTTTTTTGGTCTGTTACGTCTATACGGTTACAGAACGCTACGGTGTAAAGAACAGAGGACCTCATTTGGACAATTACATGTATAATTGAAGGAAAGTGTTATTAAATAATATTTTGGAGGCTCTTTTCTATTACACAAACACGCCATAATCTTTTCAGAATAAGTTACACCTGTATCCTAATATTCCATATTAAAACAAAATGAGATTTTCTTCAATTATGTGCAATGTGTCAGATTGACATATCAATAGCCATATATAAATAAAGTGCCATTTACACGGGGAGAGTTTCTCGCAGCGAGAATCGTATGCGATTATCACATAACCGTTAACATTAACGAAAAACGTTTACACTACGCAACTTTTTTATATCCTTACAATAATCGTATCTAGGCGAGAAGCTCTCCCCGTGTAAATGGAGCTTAACAGTCACTATCGATTACGTATTCATTAAATAATGTTATTTGAACAGCTGTAGCGACAATGTCGACATTTAGCAATTTCCGTGAGTCTTTTGTCATTATTGTACTCGGAAATTCCATAATAAGATTTTATGTTGTTTACTACATTACTTGTTTAAATAACGTGTTTGCTTACAACTAGCGAGTTTATTCAGATTTTACACTATGTCTTTGAATGTAGTATTTAATTGTCATATCTTCAATGGGCCTTATGAATAAACTCGGATGAGCAAAGGATTAAAATCCAAGGCTTTAATTGACTCAATTATTTTGTTTAATAATTTGACTACAATATCGAATAATGTAACTAAAATACGATGATTGCCTAGCCCTGTATGCAATTCCGTGTTTATTAATAGAGCCGTGAATACCTTTCTATTCAAAGTAATCGAGTCAATTCTAAAGCCTGAATTAAAGTTAATGCTTCGCTCATCCTAGTTTATTAATAAGGCCGAGTTTACTATAAGGATTGTCAACGTCACAAATAATATTCAAAATTAAATTATTTCCTTCGGTTTAAATGGCGGCCTTAATATGCCATAATAGAGATATCACCGCTTTGTCTATTTTTGCAGCTAAGTAGCAGTGTTGAATTACGGTTGCAGCCCTGTATAAAAGACATTGTTATCGGATAATACTGGCCATAAATTTAACATCTCATGTCTTTGAATTACGATTTCAATACCATGCAGGGCTTACATACATACATAAACTCACACCTTTTTCTCAGAAGGGGTAGGCAGAGGTCCCTTGGTGGCAGCCCAGACACCCACGGTACGCCTCGTGTGTTTTCTCCCACAACGTGATACGGGTCGAGCCTATCGGCATATCGGGCACAAATTCCTGACTCCGAGCTGATAATGAATAGAAAAATCCAATATCACTTTGCCCGACCCGGAATTCGAAAGCGAAACCTCAGGTTTGTAACCGTACCGTGGTACAACTACGCCACCGCTGTGTTGCTCTTTTTTAACGAAAGACGTGGCTCTTACCATCAAAGAACCTTCTCATCTCTCAAAATAAATAAAATACAAAAATAACCCAGTAAGAAGCACTCATGCGAAACCAAATCCTGCAACGAGACGAAAATAATCGAACTTTAAAAAATCATTCACGTACACTCATTTTAAGAGTAGTCTGTTATTGCTCTTCAAATTACCGGCCAATAAGACAATACATCATTATGTACGGCGTCAGGGGAATGACCTGGGTTCAGTCATCGATAATAGTTTTTTTTTTATAGCAGACGTCAAGCCATCGAGCAAGCAGGTCACCTGGTGGTAGTGATCACTGCCGCCCATGAACATCCACAACGCTGGATCATGTATGTGTGGCCGGCCCATCAGATTGCGAGGGGAGCGGGAAGGAAAAAGGATGGGAACAGAAAAGGGGTATTGGGCATTGTAGTTTTGGTAAATATACTGTCAATATTTGAAATATGAATTTGCGATATGATTTATTACCATTTTTATGAACTAAGACTGGACGTAGAGATTAGGAGGAGGTTTAAAGAAGTTTCATTCGCGGAAAGACAAAAAAATCGCGAGTATAACAGTAACTTGGTAGAACATTAGACCAACGTGAAATTCTGCGTTTAATTCCCCATGTCAGCTGTTGCTTTGTGTCAGTTTGATTAAAAAACACACGATTTTTTCACCACTTGACATTGCAGGCTGAATTTGTTTACAGTTTTACAATCAAAGACCTCAAACATTCCGAGATAATATTCATCAATATTACCGACAATAAAACTAAATTTAACGTCTACTATTCAAGGCTTTGACTATTCCGATGTTGTTCATTAGCAGTTAGATCCACAAAAAATGTTAGAGACAAAACCAAGTCCAAAGATCGTGGAATATTACGTCTGAACGCGCTACAGCAAAAACCAATGACGCACATCCCATACAAACGTTTTTGTTAATGCAGAAACAGGATTCAGTAATCGATTGGCTGTTCAAAATTGAATTGTTATGTTGTTAAGACTAAATTATATAGTGACTAAAAAACTGTCCGATCGATAAAGGTGTTATCGGGCATCATTAATGTTATTTAAAACATCCGTTTCACAAAATATGATAAAGAAATATCCTTAATAAAATAAATATAAAATAGGAAAACTCACATGACACTGCGAACAACCGCGTTCGTAACAAGCAACGTGGGGCGCGATGTTTCAGAATTGTCATAATGTGTGTTGTTATCAGAATTTAAAACTTTGCCATATTTTAGGGTAATGTTGATACTAAAATGTGTATTTTGTCTCACGATAATTATGTTATCCTCTGTTATATATTTTTATCGCAATTTTTTTAATACTACAATTGAGATACCCAAATGTGCATTTAGGAACTGAAAGGGTTTTTTATCATACTGCATATAATTAATACATCAGCGAGTGATAAACTAGCTTTTTATAAAATTGGGACGTAAAAAAGCCGGGATTGTGACTGGTCCCAGTGTGGCGTTTGCCTATCCCTTCGAGTATAAATCCGTACTTTACGTGTATAATATGCAAACATTGCGAAAAATAATTAATAATTTATTGTATAATTCAGCTATTTACTGTGACATAGGTAAAATCAACAAATATCGATAAAATAGTATATAAGAAGACTCAAGTATACGAATAAATTAATAGTAAATAAATAAATACACCCAACAGTGACAAACATAGTGACCCCACACTAAGATCAAGTCTTGTATTGCGCGTATCAGGAACTACGAGAGACTTTTCAGTCCCACAAACACCCAGACCCGACACAAGTACTTGTGGTTCATACAAACATTTATATCGGTGAAGGGATAGAACTCACAGCCTCTCATTTCACAGCCGACGTCTAACCAACTGCGCCACGGAGGCTGTCAAATCGATCGTCAATTACACAACAAATAAAATTCCTTTCGGATATGTTAAATGTCTTCATCGTTAATAAAAAGACACGTGTTAGAAATAATTTAGATTAATAAAATTTTATTAATATTGAAATTGATTGCGAAAAGCGGCGAATGCAATAGCAAGACGATTCGGAACGTTTTGGCAAACAGGTATAAACCTCACTTCAGTTCAGTGTTAATGTATAATTACTCATATGCGTGAATAAAAAGTTATGATGTTAATAACATTTTTTAAACTACATTGTTTTTGCAAACAACTCACGGTTTTTTTATTTTCATCAAAGATACCTATAAAATATGTTTTTATACAAACTTTTTACACGTTCAACCCGACATATCGTAAGTTCTTGTATACGAGTACTATAACATGGTTGGAATTAAGAAACTGTTTTTTTATTTAAATACTAGTTGCGGGCGGAAGCCCGCAAATCCGTTGGCATGGCTATCTTTATATAAAAAATCCCATCCCGTTCCTTTGAGTACAAAAAAGTAACAAATATATCGGAATTCCTCCCTCATCCCACGGGAATATTACATTTTTCGAGATGAAAAGTAAGCCTAAGTATTAATCCAGATGTTCATACGAAATTTCATCAAAATCTATTAAGTCGTTTCTAAGTTCATCGCGCACAACCGCACAAACAAAAACTCTACATTTCATTGATTTGGGTTCTATTACATTGTATACAGTCCAGTACGTATACAGTCCCCCCATATTAGCTTTTCTCATTCATCTTCCATGTACAGACATCGATCGGTTACAAATTTATGATATGTATAGATATCCACCCATAACAACCCACTGCATGACATGGACCTTCTTTACTATAGTGGTATCTCAGGACACAATCCACCACGTTGACCTATTGCGGATTAGCGTCATTATATGCCATAGAAATTCTTGTGACGCACTTCACATAGACATTGTACCAAAGATTTCTATAGTGTGCATATGTCCTCACGATGTTTTCCTTCATCATTCCATTAAACAATACCTAAGCAGCAGGAAGGTTACCTCTTAACCAACCCTGAACTGTCTGAGACGTGATGTAGATACCAAGTTGTGTCCTTTACTAATTTAGCATAGGATAGAATTAGAGCCAAATGGAAGAAAAAGGTTGTGGGACGTCACTGGATGCAGGCCGCTTCTAGTCGCTGTGGAGATTTATAGTGACGGCTAATCTCCCTCAATGGAGTTTCGGTGGCAGTCGATGGTGAAGAAATTGAATATTAGAATTTTCTTTTTATTGCATAGGTCCGGCAAACAAGCAAACAGGTCACCTGATGGTAAGTGATCACTGTCGCCCATTTCGCCCGCCAAACAGCAGCGTAAATTCACAGTTGTGTTCCAGTCTAAAGGACATTGTAGCCAGAGAAAGTACTGGACATATTGAGACTCAACATCTTATGTCTCAGGATGGCGAACGCAGTGCAGTGCCAAGCATTGGTCTGTAATTCATGGTGTTTGGTTTTGCTCGTATCGCTAAACATCAGGCGAATGGCATGCTCGTCTCGCTATTCATTGCAATAACAAAAAACCTAACATCAAATAATAGTTATAGAATCAAAACCAAAATTGCTTATGTAATTATTACATTTAGAATTGGTGACAGTGGAAGTCAACTGCCAAAACATTTCAAACTGCTAATAGAATATAGTCGTACAATGCCACGTGTTTGCAATTGACATGTCTAGTTCCATTACAAACTGGTAAAGTGGTAGCGTTACTTGCTTGCAAAGAGTTCCGTATTAAATAATTGAGGACTTTTATAAAATGAATTTAAATTCACAAATAATTTTATTACACGAGAAGTAACGTATATTATACAAGTAATATTAAATACATAGCTGGATTTTATAGCTCCTATGCAAAAATATATTTTAATTTAAAAAAAATTACGGCCTGATTAATTGACAGTTTTACAACCTATTTTAGTTACAAAATGTTTGGTCTTCTTCGCTCAAACTGAATTCTAAAGTCGTTTGAAAGGGACAAAACATACAATAACTAAGCCAGGTTGTAAAACTATCTATGAATAAGGCCGTTAAAATGTTGGCATCGATGTTTAAATGTTTCATGTTTCATCATGTTTCCCTACGAGATCGAATCAGAAATGAGGAGATCCGTAGGAGAACTAAAGTAACCGACATAGCCCAGCGGATTAGCAAGTTGAAGTGGCAATGGGCGGGGCACATAGCACGGAGAACTGATGGCCGGTGGGGCCAAAAAGTTCTCGAATGGAGGCCACGAAGCGGAAAGCGCAGCGTGGGACGTCCACCCACTAGGTGGTCAGACGACCTGGTAAAGGTCGCGGGACGTTGCTGGATGCAGGCTGCCTCCAACAGGTCACTGTGCAAATCATTGGGAGAGGCCTATGTTCAGCAGTGGACTTCCTTTGGCTGATGGATGGATGGATGGATGTTTAAAAATCTTTATTTATATTTACACATAATATGGCAAAGTCAGATATTCCCTCTTTAGACAATATCAATAAGTAACACACTTTTTATAGGCGCCCACGAAACCACGCATTCTGTCTTCGATGTCATAATTACTGAAGTCTCACTGCCCCTAATGACTGCCTCGGAGGCGCAATTGCTATGATTGCAAAGTTGAGGTCTTGTGTTCGAATCCCGAATCGGGCAAAGTGATATTGGATTTTTTTATTCATGAGCCCGGAGTCAGTTTGTGCCCGATATGCCAATAGGTTCGCCATATCGGGCGAACCGGGCGACAATTGCGATACTCTTGCGTACCTCTGAGGAACCTATGTTATCATGTTGATATATTTTACATATTTTTAAACCTCCAGGTTCTTAGGTTAATTCATGTACATGGAAACATGAATTTATTTAATCAAATATGAAATAAAGTGTAGGCCTGTGATTGCATCTTTCTAGTGCCACTACGGCTCGCTTCAAAGAACCACTCACTCGGGTCCACTCCGCGATTATAATGAGGAAGCCAGTTTTGATTCAATTTTCAGATATATTTCTGGCATTTTAAAGAGTTATTTAAGAATTTATATGATTTAATACAAATATGTAAACGTAAGTTTTAGCCCAATGCACAGTTTACCGCCTTTCGTTACTTGCGTATTTTTAGTTACTTAAAACTTGCTTTAACAGAAAGCTTAACATCGTAAAGAAACGTACATGTCTAAGAGTTATTCAGACTTTTGAAAGTACGTGAAGTTTAACAACAACATCAAGCCACCGTGGTAGATTAAACCACCTATTTCCTAAAGGATTTATGTCAGGTAGCCGATCGTACAATTTTATGGGAAATTACTCTGCAATTTTACTTACGTGTGATATACTGTACTCTTTCAGCCCATATACGTCCCACGGCAGGGCACGGGCCTCCTCTACAATCGAGAGTACGATTGAGAGTGGTTAGGCCATATAGTCCACCACACTGGCCTAGTTGGCGGACTTTTACATACCATAGAAATTTATACAAATCGCTATGGTATGCAGGTTTCCTCACGATTTTTTTTCTTCACCGTTATAGCGTGATATAAAGACAGGTTAATATAGATTATTTTTTCCAACAGCATTTTCTAATACAACTCATAAGCTTTTAACATAAACACATTTCAGGTCCTATTTAACGGAACGTAATAACAAAAGCACTACTAACCATAGAGTAATAAAACATTGACACAAAACCCATAAAAAACCTATTGTGTTGTTTATGGCACACTGTTAACTGTCATTGGAAGGCGGTAAATTATTCATGGAAATAAAAATTGGCGGGAAACGAGTAGCATAGACAAGTTATTTTGTCGTAATGCGATCTTTTTACGATGTCGTTTTAATTCCTGTAATATATACATTTCAAGTCACTAAGATATTTATTCGTGTACCTAAACAGCTATTTATTGGTTCGCCTTATCGTTCTAATGGCATCGTGTATGGGCTGTGAACTGTAAGGATATAGGTTTGATTCTTAGACTGTTCAAAAATCTACGAGTTGTCCGGTTCTAGAAATTTTGCATGGAAGTCATTTTTACTAAACCGGATATTAACACAACGTTGATTTGCAGACCTGGGACTCAAACCTAGGTTATTACAGATTAGAGCCTCACACTATTTAGCTTATGAGTTGACACGAGTGGGTGAATGAAGTAATCTTGTCGCAAGCAATTTATTGTGTTGTCAAGTTACATACATCAGTGTTTGTTTTCGATCACAGCATATTTACTCCGTTTTATAATTATTGCGACAGATATCATATTTGCTTGCTATTGATCACACATACGTTGTGAAATAATAAAGGGGGGAAGAAGCTTTATAAATTTTAACCAGTCATTTTTATTTGATATTTATTTTGCAAAGGACCCAATGCCCCTTTTCTACCCCAACCCTTTCTCCTTCAATTGTGCATTAGATGTCTAAACTGCTAAAATATTTGAATATGATTTTTTTTCATATTATTAAACCATTATTATAATTTTCAATTATTACACACCCACATGGTGATTATTTAGGTGGATCGTGTCGCTGTGATGTTTCTCTATTGGTGAGTTTTCTTTTCTTTTTTTATTTTACTTTCATAGTCTACTTTAAATGTCTAACTATAAATTAAAATTTAATTTTTTATTTTTGATATTAAATAGATAAACATGCGTGGCGTATCTGACCTTTGCCTGAATAAATAGTATACCTGGTGTTTAAGCTTATACATCAGTCTCTTCATGTGTAAATCTTTACTTGTAATGGCTATGACCTTATTCTGCCTAATTTTGTCTTACTTAGTGGTCTCATGTGACTTGGTTTGGATGTAAAGCTTCATGATTGATTGATAAATTAACTTAATCAATACTCTCCTAATAACTCATTAAATAAGTATATGTATTAATCACCTAAATGTAGGATGCATATAATGTATTGGTAGTATGGTTAGTTTAAACTTGTTTATTGCTGACTCTGATTGTTTATTGAGTCCATTGTATTGAATTTTTATGTAGTAATTTAAGCATTAATTTTTTAAGCATTAATTATTGTTTGAATTATGTCAATGATTAATTAATTTTGCCACTTAATACTTGCTTAGTTAGTAAACATAAACTAGACATGGAAAATTGATATAATTATAGAACTAAGCTGACTCAATATTTACAGTTTGATGGTAAAAGAAAGAAATATATATTTTTTTAATAGTACAGTATATTTACAGCCTTACTATTTGAATTGACTGCTGATTGGTTGAGTCTATGCCATTACTTAATAATTACACACATTAATGTTATCTAAATTGTATTATTATTGAGAACAATGATTTATTGTTGATATTTGAAAAGGGAAAAAATATATTATAATAATAATAATTGTAAAAAATAAAATAAAATATATACATTCATTCTTCATAAAAATTCTATTCTGCTATAGAAGTAACCATCAGTTATGTTATTTTTGTTCTTTTTAATGTGAATTATTATCTTATTATCTTGTTTCTCCAATTGTTTCTTTTTTCAAATGTTTATATCAGAATTTTTTTTTTCTTCACACTTGTTAGCTAATTTCTTATACCTTAGTTTTTAATATAATTAGTTATTAATCCTTACTTTTATGCTCTCTTATAATTTACCTATCAAATGTTATTATCAGAATGTTAGGGGCCTAAGATTAAATACCTTGAATGTTCGCCAGCAAATATTGATAAATGATTATGATGTAATAATATTTGTTGAAACTTGGTTAAATGACAGTTTATTTGATGCTGAAATTTTCGATAATAGATATGTAGTATATAGAAGAGATAGGGAGACTTCCCCCCTCTTTAACACCAAAAAAAGGGGTGGAGGTGTTTTAATTGCCATAAAGAAAGAATTTGTTTCACAACGAATGTTTGACTGGGAGAGTGATTGTGAAGATATCTGGGTCATGATTAAATTAAATCAATCTAATAGGAACCATCTTACTCTTGGTGCAGTTTACTTACCCCCACCAGTCACCCAACATACTCTTGACACATATCTAGATAAATGTCATATAGCTCTTCAGTCAACCGGAGAAAACACATTCATAGTTGGAGATTTCAATTTAAGTGGGATAACATGGGAGAAATATATTGATGACTCCTACACTATTCCTAAGCAATATAACAATTGTATTATAAAAAGTAACTTAGTTGACTTTATGTCACTCAATAATATTGCTCAATTCAATAATGTATCAAATTGTAATGGAAAAATATTAGACCTTGTTATAAGCCATACTAACAACAATATCAAAATAAGTGAATGCCTAACTCCAATTAGAGACATTGACACACTACACCCACCATTAAGTATAGATTTAATAGTTACCACACAAACTATGAAAAGTAAAGTTACTGCAGCTACTTCACCCAAACATAATTTTAGGAAAGCTGATTTTGATGCAATAAATATTGAACTTGGTAAAATTGATTGGAAAGAGGAGTTAACTGAATCACTAAATGTTAATGTTATGGTTGAGAAATTCTATGAAATTCTAAGAAAAATTATATATAAATGTGTACCTTTTATCACAAAAACTAAAGATAACTATCCCATATGGTTTACTCCATTACTTAAACATTTATTAAAACGCAAATCTAAATATCATAAGAGATTTAAGAGATATAAAAATCCTTTAGATAAACTTGAATTTGAGTATTTACGTGAGGACTGTCATAAGATACTTAAAGAAAATTACAAAAATTATATTACTTGTATTGAGAATCAAATTGTTAAAAATCCTAAGCATTTTTGGACATACATAAAAAATTCGCGGAAAAACAGCTCCAACTATCCAACTACAATGTATTTAAATAATAGTATAAGCAATAATGTTTCAGATATGTGCAACTTATTTGCCACACACTTCTCCTCTGTGTATGAAATTAACTCACAAACTAAACCCACTGATTTGACTGGCTGCAACAGGTGCGACCTAAATATTGATATACAAACAATCAAGCGTTTTATCCAAAGGATAGATACAACTAAAGGTGCTGGACCAGATAATATACCTCCTCTATTCATACGTCGTACTGTTGACAACCTCCTTGATCCACTGCACACAATATTCAATAAATCATTATCATCTGGTATTTTTCCAAATAGATGGAAAGAAGTTAGAATTGTACCTGTATTCAAAAATGGCAAAAAAGATATAATATCTAACTACCGTCCGATTTCTATTCTTTCAACATTTGCTAAAATATTTGAATCCCTAGTATATCCCTATATTTATAACTTAGCCAAAAACATAATTTCTCAACACCAACACGGATTCATGTTAAAAAGATCAACTACTTCCAACCTGTTAAGCTATGTAGACGATATAAGTCAATTTGTTGATGATGGACATCAGGTAGATGCAATATATACTGATTTTACAAAAGCCTTCGACAAAGTTGACCACACTATATTATTGAAAAAACTAGTAAATATTGGTATTGATGGTACACTTTTGTGTTGGTGTGAAACTTACTTAAGAAATAGAACTTCCATTGTTGCAATAGACGGCTGCGAATCTAAGCCCATTGTAGCTTCCTCTGGTGTACCTCAAGGCTCAAATCTAGGTCCTCTCTTCTTTAATATATTTATAAATGATATTGCTAATCTATTTCAACATTCTCAATTTTATCTATTTGCTGATGACTTAAAATTGATGCGTGTAATAAAAAAATTGAATGACTCTAGTTTATTACAATCTGATTTAAATCTGCTTATTGAATGGTGTCACATAAATAATATGTTTTTAAATCCATCCAAATGCTACCATATAAAATTCTCTTTGAAACGCAACCTTGTTCCCACTAAATATACTATTTCTGGCAATATATTAAAGGAAGTGCCTTATATTCGCGATTTAGGTGTTTATATTGATACTAAATTAAAATTCACTAACCACATTGATGAAATTCTTAATGCAGCTAATAAATCGCTCGGATTTGTGCTCCGAAGTAGTAAGGAATTTAAACGACTCTCAACCACAATGCTGCTCTATAATTGCTATGTGAGAAGTAAACTCGAATATTGTTGTACCATCTGGTCGCCTAGTTATAAAAATCATGTGTACAGAATTGAAAGAGTTCAAAAAAAGTTTTTTAAACATTTGGCTTATCGCAAATACATACCCAATAATTTACTAAATTACAAAGATAGACTTAAACACCTCAATGCTAATTCATTATGCGCTAGAAGAAATTTATTAAGCTTGGTATACTTACACAAAATACTAAATAATAAATATGATTGTTCCAATTTATTATCCAAATTTATTCTAAACGTTCCCGCACGTCCTCCCAGAAAACCACGTCCCTTGCTACATGTCCGCCGTTGTAGAACCAATGTTGGAAAACATTCCCCCATCCCTCGTTTATCTGCTCTATACAATATTCTTCCTAGTAACTTAATTAACAACCTAGATATTTACCATGATTCGTTGTCGACATTCAAAAAAAGTATTCATAAGAATATCGAAGATTTATAATTTCAAATACCTAACTATTACCCTTTATGGCATTCTGATAATAACATTACCGTTTAATTGTGTATGTGTATGTGTGTGTATATATGTGTGTATGTATGTACACACATATATATATGTATAAATATATATACATGTGTGTGTATATATATATATATGTATATATATATATATTTTTTTATATTTTTTTTTTGTGCATGTTGTGTTTGTTTTTAATTGATTGTGCAATTTATGCAAGATTGTTTTTTATGTTTTTTTTTTTTCTTATGTAAAATTGAATTGTGCAATTGTAAACAAACCTAATTTAATAAAATAAAATAAAAAATAAAATAAACAAATATTATATAAAAATATACATATTGCCCTATCTAGGCACTGATCCCAGCACCTTGGCATATACAACCATCACACACCAGTGAAATAATATAATACATTTACAAGTAACATCAAAATTCCTTTTTTATAAAACGTGTCGTACTTGCGAATATTTTCTGAATTACACCACTTAACTAGAATTACATCGTTCTTGATTAAGATATAAAACTTAATAAAGGTCGCAAGTTGTAAGTATATAATCGTGCATGAAACCTTCTTCGTCGAAAGCCTTCAACTTAAGGTCTGAATACGATACTAGTTATTCGGGATAATGATGCTACTCGACATGGGATTACGTAATGTAAGTTTGTGAGTACTCTGTACTGGCTGGATAACAACATGGTGAATACATTTCTATAATTTCAAATTTCGAATACTTTTTTAAAAAAATGCAATATGATTGTATTGATAGACCAGAGTTTCCCATTTGCCGGGTCGCGACCCGGTACCGGGCCATCAAAATAAAATACCGGGTCGCAACATTTCCTTCGAAGAAACTTTCGACATTTTCCGCGAATCTTGGACTCTTTAGTAAAAAATAAGCAGCCGCTTTATATATCGCACTAAAATTTAGTGGCTAAATAGGCGATACCAAATTATGTAGTACGAGTACTAATAAAACATTTTATACTAAATTAATAAATGGTACTATTTTACTTTATAGAACCAGCTTGGATTTAAAGTAATAAGCGGGTCACGAAGGCGCAGTGTGAAAATTACCGGGCCATGGCACAATAATGTTTGGGAAACACTGTTATAGACAATTGGAATAAACAAAAATAAATTCGAATTCTTTTTTGAACACAAAGAGTTCGGGCTGCGTATTATGAAGCTGTCAAATTAATATTGGCGCGAAAGTGTGAAAAATAAAGCGAACATGCGGCCAGTATTGACCCCAAGGTACATAATCTTACTCTCTCACTCACTTTCTTCACTCTACTCTTGTTTTCTCTCGTCCGTAACTCTACTATTCTACTTCTCTTTCTAAAGTAGTTATTTTTCTAATTCTAATATATTAAATGCGTTGTTTACTACATTTATTTTAAATGTACATACATAAATAAACATCACGTCAATATCCCAAAAGGGGGAGGCACAGGTGCGAGCAGGACACTGATTGTATATAACGATCGTAATTATTGTTTTTTTTTTTTCAAGTGTGTTTAAAAAAAATGACCCAAGTTATTTTTTTAAATTATATATTTGTTATCCCCCAATAATTTAATGACTGCTCACAAACATTATATTATGTACTTAACAGCCATAAAGAACACAGAAAATTCAAGGCATTACGCCAAAGTAATTGTATTTTTGACGAGACAAAAAAGGGAAAAATCCTATTAAAATACGTTACTGATTAACATTTCCACTTAAACCAATGTTAAATACCCCGATTTATACAACGATATTAAACTCGCCTCGAACAATATCTCAAGATACTTCAGTGTCGCGTCGCCGATAAATATTTAAAATAATATGCCAATGTCACATACCAAGTTCGAATCCGCGAAATACTGTCGTATGTCAGGGCGAGCTAGTTATTACCGGAATTTAATCTGATTTAGTTTAATAGTTGGTTTAATATGCGCTGATAAGATTAAATTCTGAATTATTTTTTTATATCATCTGACACGTGTTGACAAAGTCTTGATGGTAAATTCAGATTACAGTGTGATCTAGATTGAGCGTCTGTTGTCAGTTGAGACAATTGTGCCGGCCTAATTGGTAGTGGATAGATACTGGAACGCGAAGAGTCCTGACTTCCACTTGTTTGTTCTCTTCCGTGCCCGCAACAGAACGTTTGACATCATATTGTAGTCACTAGACGACTGTATTCGTTC
The DNA here is from genome assembly GCA_033459515.1 of Theretra japonica. Classification (NCBI taxonomy): domain Eukaryota; kingdom Metazoa; phylum Arthropoda; class Insecta; order Lepidoptera; family Sphingidae; genus Theretra; species Theretra japonica. The sequence continues at coordinate 2,757,909 of CM065928.1, forward strand.
GTATTGTGTGACTACTGATTTTATTATAGTCTTTATTTTAATTATATCTATCAGTAGTCTAAGAAACACATGGGATTATAAAAATCCTTTAGCAACAGAATACTCGTAGAATGCATTAATAAAATATTTTGTTTGTATAAAATACACCATAATTAATTACATAGTTCATTGTTGTATTTTGTTGGCTTAACGGTGGACAAACGTTCCCAACGGCTTAGCCAGAAAAAAGCTACAAGTGTCTGGCACATGGCCAGACGTGTAATTTATATCTGGCATTGTCTGTAATTAATTGCCAACGTTAAATTCTTCTCGATTTTTTATATCTACCACCTGTGAGTGCATGGAAGAAAATAAAACTAGGTAAAATTGCTTTCCATTTTATAGGATGTTTTTACAGTACTTTCAAATCGCAACAAATCTTCAAAATTCTAAATTTTAAAATGTATTTAGAATTTTTGCTCGCAATATTTCTTATTTATTTCCTAAAAAATATCAGGTTACGCTATCGGTTAAGAGACAGGGCACCATCGACACCAACGTCCCTAATCCTTTCAATGACACAAGTGTCAAGTGGACAATAATTTATTTCCAACTCCTCCTGTTAATTTAACTTTATGATTGATTTCGTTGCTAGTTATAGACAAGTTAGACACTCCCGGAGATTCGCTGAGCTAAATGCTCAGTGTCATTACAATGCGTGCCACAGTTGATCCTGGCTTACAGGAGTTGCAGTAGGTGTGGGGGCGAGAGTCTCCAAATCCTTTCTATCGTGTTATGCCTATGTAGTACTCTTACTAACGCTGCCTTAGTATTACAGCTGTTACAAAGAACCGACACAAGATTATACAATAGCGCATTATTGCGTGCACGCACTCAAAACAGATACTATAAGCACGGCAATTTCACGCTAATTTGAGTAATATCCATTTTGACGCGGCGGGCGTGTGATTGACGTCAAACGCTATAAGTTACAGTAAACAGAAGAAGTCGTAAAATTCCCATAGAAACATCGTAATTTGTAAAATACTCTGTTTATGGTCAAGCCAGTCATAATATTTTCTTCAAAGTAAGTCATTGGATGTTTTCGTCAAGGTAAGTTATTTAATTTCTTGAAACTTTAATTAATTTAATTGGAAAAGTTACGTATAACACATTGAGAATAACAGTAAATTAAGCAATGCATAGACAATATCAATTTTACTCTTTAACTAAAGCATAAAAAACACATAAAATCCGATAAAAAATTATAAAATGTTGCTCTATTTGCTCAAGCTTAAAAAATCTTAAGTATGTTATTTTATTATTACAAATTTTAATATTCTTTCAGACATTATAAATGCCCTTGCTCGAATACAAAATGTACTCGTATAAGTAATAAATAAAAATGAATTTATCAATTAACACTGGCAATGCATTTTACTAAGTCGAGTATTTATAATTAAATTCATTATTATTTTTGGAAATGTAGCATTCTAGTTTATAACTAAAGAAACGATGTCGGTTATTTTTAATTTATATCAAAATAGTTAATTTTTTGTCCTGTTTTATTTTCAATAATATTTTTGGCTTTGGTTAAATGTTTGTTTTTTTCACACCTGTAATTTCGAAAAACAGTAAAAGTTATACAGATATCTTGGATTTCCGGATCCCTAACCGATGTCACACGACCTAACACGATGTTTAGTTCCCGTGTCACTCACACATATTTTTTTTGGACCCCACTCACCTCTCAAGTGATAATTCTTTATCTGTTAATAAAGAAAACGATATCATAGAATCTTATTTAATCGTAATAGTCGAATTCCCAAATTTCTGAATCTTTTTCACATTCTATATCTCTTTGTAAACCTGTTGGTAAGCCTGTTAGTAAACGGACCAGACGCGGCTGCCTACATGTTCACAGTGGTCGCGGGTTCAAATCCCAGGGCACACCTCTGACTTTTCGAAGTTATGTGTGTATTGATAGTCAATCACCACGCACTTTAACGGCGAAGGAAAACATCGTGAGGAAACCTGCATACCGTTTCGATTTTAAAGAATTTCTACGGTATGTAAGTCCGCCAACCCGCACTAGGCCAGCGTGGTGGACTATATGGCGTAACCACTCTCAATCTATTCTCTCGTTTGTAGAGTAGGCCCGTGCCCAGCAGTGGGACGTATATGGGCTGATAAAAAAAAATCTCTTTATTGTACATTAAGATCCCTTGCTAGAGCTCGCTTCAAGGTTAACCGAAATTCTTTGACAACTAAAAGTTGATTTTTTAACTTCAGCTTGCTGATTGAGAAAATTGTACTTTACTAAGTTAACTAAGCATTAGTATTGTTAACTGCTAACATTTTCCAAGATTCCCGGTAGAACTGCGTAAGTTGCATATGCATATAAGTTATATATGTTTAGTTTTCAGTCTGGTAATAAATTATCGTTTCGATTCATGTCAATTAAAGCGCACGTCAGTACAACTTAATTGATACATCGTCATCGGATGATTACGCAAATAATGCTTTACAACAAAGGCTTGTTGTTTACTTACGACCTTATTCATAGACAGTTGTAAAACCTATTTTATTTATCGAATGTTTTGTCTTCTTTGCTCAATCTGAATTCAAAGTCGTTCGAAAGGGACAAAACATTCGATAACTACGAGTAAAATAGGTATTAAAATTGTCTATAAATAAGGCTGTTAGTGTATCATTTTGTTTTTATATTTCAATTATAACCACCATAAATATATCTGTTTTGAAGGTACTCTCGTTTTTTTAAATTCCTTTTTTACATTTTATTTAAAAACAACAATTTTTTTATTCCACGACATGTGCAATGCGTAAAGAAAAGATTGCAATTTCGATACGGTGGCAACATCTGGTGATTTAAACATATCTTTAAGCTCCGCATTAAACAATTGCGATAAATTGCAGATATTTTAAGCTACAAGATTTATAAGGAAAGCTAGAAGATCAGACCCCAAAATAATTATCTGAATTGGTTAAAAAATTCTGAAGTGTTAGAAATTATCAAGGTGTCGTGTCTGCCAGATTTCTCTCGAAATGCGTTTTGCTTAAAAAATGATAGAATTTTAAACGATCAGGAAGTACCTAATTAATTATAAAGGCATCGCGATATTAATATCCGATTCATAGTGTCAAGGCGATTGCAAATTTGGAAGCATCTTCATAAAAAATTCATTGCCATATATTTACTTCCTTAATGAAGCGTATAATTTTCGGTTGCCAAGGCAGATGGGCCGCAAGGTTGTCGCGAGTTTAAAGTAATGACCGATTATTGTAAATTACGTAGAACTAATTGAATGGCCAGCTGTTAAACGCTCGCAACCTTCATTTTATGAAGCCTTGGTACTTCAAACTGGTTTCTGTTACATCACAGACGTTTACACGAAAACGAAGAGTAATATTGATTTATGATGATAGTATTTTATTGTTATTTTCGTATTGGCTCGATTTTCTTCGTTGGAGTCCATTGCTCAACATTATTTGCACTCTAAAAACCTTTACAATTTCCCGGCCAAATGCGTCACTACACTTATGGTAGCCTCGATGATGTCCCTTTGGCTGATTGGCTCGATAAACAGACCATATGATGGTAGGCCAAAAAAAGTGTCCAACAATGCGAAAGGGCTATCTCACCCTTTGACACAATAAACAGATGATTGTATGCGAGAAATATAATCGAAATGTCAAAATTACTGTACCTGTATTATTATACAATACTCAATACTATGACGATATCTACACAAATTTGTCAAAACCAAAGAAATAACACTAACAGCTTTAATAGGAAATTGTAATTTATTACGTCATATCCTGTTTAGTAAATATGGAAAATTTATCTACATAATAGTCTTAAACACATACGATAATGAGAAAAATAACCTTGTACTTATATGGAAGATTTTTTAAGGCTTGCTAACAATGCATCGGTTTTAGTTTATTAATATTTAAGCAAAAAAACTTGAATGGCTTTACGTTTCCCAACTTTTTTGAAGTCGCTTTCGATGTAAAAGATAACGTTCTTTTGTTTAATATGTGAAAAATTCAAATTTGGAATAAAAAAATACGGCTTTTATTTTAAACATACAATTGTAGAACATTCTCACAGGAAACATAGATAGTAAGATTTGAAAAATGATTTATGTATGAACATGTAACTACATGTACATACATAAACTCACGCCTTTTTCCCAGACGGGGTAGCAGAGGTGTAACCAGGACACCGACGTTTAAACTTGTATTTTCTGTCCCACGATGTGACAGGGGGCGAGCCTATCGCCATATCAAGCATAAATTCCTGGTTCCGGGCTGATAATTAATAAAAAAATCTAATATCACTTTGCCCTACCCGGAATTCAAACCCGATACCTTTTAATCATACCGTAGTGCAATATTATGCAGTTGATTGGTATTTTTATCCGTTTGTATAGTACAGCATCACTAATGCGTCAACGAAAAAAGGAAAAAAAAAAAACATCATATACATATGTAAGAATGACATTAAAATAGAAAAAGTCTACATACGGTGACTTTCTGAAAAGCCTTGTATGAAATATGTGTAAGGAAATAAATATAAAAATCTTCTGTACTGTATTGTATCAGCCCATACACGACCCACTGCAGGGCACGAGCCTCCTCTACAATCTAGAGTACGATTGAGAGTGGTTAGGCCATATAGTTCACCACGCTGGCCCAGTGCGGGTTGGCAGACTTTTACATACCATAGAAATTTATACAAATCGCTATGGTTTGCAGGTTTCCTCACGATGTTTTCCTTCACCGTTATAGTGCGTGGTGATTGACTATCAATACACACATGACTCCGAAAAGTCAGAGCTGTGCCCTGGGATTTGAACCCGCGACCACCGTGAACATGTAGGCAGCCACGTCTGGTCCGTTACCAACAGGCCACCACGCACTTGTCTAAATCTTCACCATAACGTAAAATACACATAAAATATCCGCTTTACACGTTATATTATACAGTATACACATAAATCAATTGATAAAATTCTCCATAAAAAGCCCATAAATTATGTAAACGTCATTACTTTGTAGTTTATTAATTGAATTCATGTTTATTTTATGAGTATGAAGTAAACTTAATAAACGGTAAGTCACCATCATAAAGGTTTAGACTAGACTGCTTCGGTGGCGTAGTTTTACTTTGGTACGGTTACAATGCTGAGGTCTCGGGTTCGAGTCCCGAGTCGAGTAACGTGATATTGGATATTGGATTATCAGGAGTCAGGAATTTGTGCTCGATATGGCGATAGGCTCCCCGCCTATCACATCCTGGGATAGAACAAACAAGGCGAAAGCGGGTGACCTGGTTACCAAGAGAACCTCTGCCTACCCCTTTTGAGAAAAAGACGTGAGTTTATTTATGTATGTATAAAGGTTTACTATACAAATAGCATACCTCTGAAAAAAACATAAAATTATATTTAATTATTTACTCTTAAAATAAATAAGTCATTGCAACACAGAAACATTTGTCTCGGTGCGGGGATCGAACCCGCAGTCTCATTTCGCAGCCCGCTCTCAACCAACTACGCCAGGTAGGCCATCTTAAAGACAACAATACCTATACAAAAATCCTTGACTAATACTACATTAGTCAGTTTCGTGACTAATAAAGACACAAATAAGGAGTACATCAAGGTATGCGGCGAACCACAGAATATCTACATATTACCACAAATAACCTTACATAGACGTATTATTTCCTAAGGCAATCACTGTGTCTAATGACCGTATATGTAAACTAACACTAGTACTTTATATGACACGGATTTCCAGCCATGACCAGCAACTGCATTTGGCAGGAAATAATTTTAATGGTACTGTGGCGAATGCATACTTTTTGGATATGTATTGTATTGTATTGTATCAGCCCATATACGACCCACTGCAGGGCACGGGCCTCCTCTACAATCGAGAGTACGATTGAGAGTGGTTAGGCCATATAGTCCACCACGCTGGCCTAGTGCGGGTTGGCGGACTTACATACCGTAGAAATTCTTTAAAATCGCTACGGTATGCAGGTTTCCTCACGATGTTTTCCTTCACCGTTAAAGTGCGTGGTGATTGATTATCAATACACACATAACTCCGAAAAGTCAGAGGTGTGCCCTGGGATTTGAACCCGCGACCACCGTGAACATGTAGGCAGCCGAGTCTGGTCCGATACCACGAGGCCACCACGCACTTGGATATGTATAATATAATATAATTGTTCGATATTTAATTTTCTTCTACATTTTTTGTCATTTTAAATATTAATTCCTTATCGTTTTTTGGTACGAGTATCAGCTTTTTCTATTCGTGGTTGTAAATATTTTCCTGTTTAATTATATTTACTTTTATTTTACCCAGATAATTTTAATTTCTTTAATCTTTTATTCCATATTAAATGTTTAAACAACACGTGGAGTGTAGGTCTCGCCACACGTCCTACAGTACTGATTACCGAAGCTTACTGCAGACATCTACAACACTTGGATAAGTGCATTTTCGCTCTATTAAAATGCGGGAGGAAAGAGAAAGAAAAAGGATGTAGAAGAGTCAGAAGTAGAAGAATGATATTCGGCCTCCATAAATCTCTCTCATCGAACGAAACCCGACAGAAAGTTAAAAAAAAAAGAAAGGGCCAAAAAGTTCTCGAATGGAGGCCACGAAGCGGAAACCGCAGCGTGGGACGTCCACCCACTAGATGGTCAGACGACCTGGTGAAGGTCGCGGAACGTCGCTGGATGCAGGCTGCCTCCATCAGGTCACTGTGGAAATCATTGGGAGAGGCCTATGTTCAGCAGTGGACTTCCTTTGGCTGATGGATTGGATTGGATTGAAACGAAACCCGACAGCATAGCCGCGGCTTTGATAGACTTAAGTGAGACAGTAGTACCCCCCAGGCGACTCTTTCCACTGCTGCGGTAGTGTACGTCAAGTTAACACATGACAAAATTAATTTACACGGCAGTGAAAATGCACTGGTGTGTTCCGGTTTGATGGACATTGTAGACAGAGTAACTACTGGACATAATGAGACTTAACATCTTGTGTCTCAGGATGGCGAGCGCAGTGGAATGCCAAGCGTTGGTTTGTAACTCATGGTGTTGTTTGGTTTTGTTACTGTCCATGAGCGGACCTATCACTCACCATCAGGCGAATGGCATGCCCGTCTCGCCATTAATTGCAATAAAACAATACATACCAATTAGGTCTAATCTCACTGTACTTAAATTACTATAGTAAGGGTCTACCAATTAAAAAATGTTCTAATGAACCTGTTACTCACTCATAATTCACTTCTAATATAACGACATCCAATGACCAGTACTACTCGTATTAAACTCGCAAAAAGGCAACAATTCCATAATAGTTCTCAGAAAATATAATAGCAGATGTAATAATGTGAAGTGTGATTAATCACTTGTTTTCGCCACATTCATTATGATTCATCGTGAGCCGAGCTTATTGTGTTAATCGCTGTAGATTGCATTCTCGCTATTTATCTTCTGTCCAAATGAGCTTACTAAATGACACTCGTTTTAATCAACGAAATGCTTTTGTTTATTAAAGAAGAAAGACAAAGTAAAGTCTTTGAAGAGGTAGTCTTGCTGTAGCTCAATGAAGCTACAGGACGAATTAGGTCGGCCGGGATTTCCATCTCACAGATAATCAATATGATATAACAGCTCTGTTGCGTTTCTTTTGATGTTATAGACCCTAGAGCTATCAGCTGGTGGTACAATATGTGTGATCGCCCGAACAGAGACGTACGCAATAGCAAAAAATCTGTTGTAGTGTGTGTTTTCGCACACTGGTAGAGAAACCTGCATTCCATAGAGATTTATAAAAAAATTGATACGTGAAGTCTTCCAACCCGCATGCCAACGTGGTAGACCACTCTAAGCCTTAGGCCGAAAACAAATTATCGGACGGACGCGACTGACGAACGCATCTTAAGCTGGATTAGACAATAAATAAATACGCCCAACAGTCGCATACATAGTTCTGACCCCACACTAAGATCGAGTCTTGTGTCGTGGACCTACGAGAGACTTTTCGGTCTCACAAACACCCAGACCCGAGCCAAATACTTGTGGGCCTCACAAACATTTGTCTCGGTGCGGGGATCGAACCCGCGGCTTCTCGTTTCACAGCCGGCGTCTAACCAACTGTCAAATGGAGTCTATCAGTCCAAAGTCTCGTAGGTGACGTTGAATGTTCTAACGCTCTTCAACCACGTCTGTCAGTCGCATCTTATAAATTGCTTTCGGCTTTAGCTTTAAATTGTAAAGGAGGCCCGTGCTCTGCAGTAGAACTGTTAAGGGCTGGATTTATTTCATTTTATATAATATCATCAAGAAATACTTGTTGAAATCTTACCTTACAAAGTAATAAAGTCGGAGTACTCTCTAAGGAAACCTGCATACCGTAGCGATTTGTATAAATTTCTATGGTATGTAAAAGTCCGCCAATCCGCACTAGGCCAGCGTGGTTGACTATATGGCCTAACCACTCTCAATTGTAGAGGAGGCCCGTGCCCTGCAGTGGGTCGTATATGGGCTGATACAATACAATACAAAATACTCTCTAAGGATTTGCCAATGTAAACGTGTATACGAGTAATTTTGATCGATTGAGTAAAGCGCCCGTCCTTGGCGGTATAAATGTGCGGCGGAAATTAAACACATTTATATTAAAATTGTGTTTGTATTATTATATTTCAGATTATGATATAAACGTTATTGTTTTCAACCCTCGATGTACTTCAAAGGCTTTGTGTTGTTTTTTAATATTATGAATAAACTTATTACCAGTTTGTAAGAGGCAGCGATAAATTACGTAAAGACATTGTAATATCTATTAAATTGTTTTATAACTGGCAACAAATATTAACAACATAACATCGTGATTAAAATCATAAATAGGCTTCTACTCGTAGATTCGTATTACGCGTGCATAATATGATATTTATTCAGGTCTGGGTAACCATATATTTCATTTCATTTTTAGGAAACCACGTAGGTAATTATTAAACATGTAGGCAGGAAATTATTTTCATCCATCCATCCATCAGCCAAAGGAAGTCCACTGCTGAACATAGGCCTCTCCCAATGATTTCCACAGTGACCTGTTGGAGGCAGCCTGCATCCAGCGACGTCCCGCGACCTTTACCAGGTCGTCTGACCACCTAGTGGGTGGACGTCCCACGCTGCGCTTTCCGATTCGTGGCCTCCATTCGAGAACTTTTTGGCCCCATCGGCCATCAGTTCTCCGTGCTATGTGCCCCGCCCATTGCCACTTCAACTTGCTAATCCGCTGGGCTATGTCGGTTACTTTAGTTCTCCTACGGATCTCCTCATTTCTGATTCGATCTCGTAGGGAAACCCCGAGCATAGCCCTCTCCATAGCTCGTTGAGTGACTTTGAGCCTCCTGATAAGGCCCATAGTAAGAGGCCACGTCTCGGTGCCGTATGTCATCACTGGTAACACACAACTATCGAAGACTTTCGATAGTTAATTTAAGAGGATTTATGAGGATTTAAGAGGAAATTATTTTAAGAGGAATGTTTTCTTGCCTTTCAAACGTCAAAAAATGTATAACAATTAAGTTTATATACAAACACAAGTCGCCTGCATCCACAAAGGGACTGGTCTAACTAAGAGGTATTGCTACCCACGGTTTGCCGAGAATATAAGGGTTTTCAATTAAATTTAATTATCGTTTTATTGTAATCATGTTTTAAAACTATAACGGTGAAGGAAAACATCGTGAGGAAACCTGCATACCATAGCAATTTGTAATAATTTCTGTGGCATGTTAAGTCCGCCAACCCGCACTAAGCCAGCGTGGTGGACTATACAGCCTCACCGCTCTTATTCGTACTCTTGATTGTAGAGGAGACTTGTGCCTTGCAGTGGGACGTACAAATATGGGCTGATACAAACATGTTTAAAAAAATAAAAAGGTTCCGAAAAAATGTTAATGAATTGACTGTCATAACATGCGAATACCAGATCTCGAAGACTGTCGCCCTTCTATCGTTACGAGACCAATGACGTATTATGTGATCGAATCATAAACTTCAATCTTAATCTTAATTATAAAATATAATCATACTTATAGCGCAATCATAATAAGGTTTTGTTCGGACAACACACATATTTCGGCCGTTTTTCGTTTCATGAACTTTGATATCAAATTAAAAACCAATTAGTGTTTTTGTTTTAACCAAAGATTGAACATTTTAAATTCCAATGCGCATTAGTGCTCCATTGTCTAGTACTAAGCCGGTAGCATTTGACTGAAAGTTCCCGGGTTCGACTCCTAGGTCGAAATTACAAAAACACCTCAAATTTCTGATATCAGTTTATAACAAAAATATGTTACACCCGGTTTCAGAACAATATATGGGTCTCTTTAATTCATAATTTTCTTACATATTATAATTCGAGGCCATACTTGTTTTTCGTCTCTTGACGATAATCTATCAAGCAGTAATTTCCATTATGAATTTGCGGTCAGTGAATTGTGAAATCACGTGCTCAGTGTCGGCCATTACACGTGTATTACAATCGAATGACGCTTAATGTTCTATAAGCTATTAAATTATATTCATGACTGGACAACATTGTCTAAAATTCAAATTCATTTTGAACCTTTTTTATATTGTAAAGCATTGTCCTGCAACGGGCATTCCTTTTCTATTCTAATCCATTTTAATAGAATTCTGCTCCAACAATTATTTGAAACTTACATTATATTTTATTTTACATACTGTGAGTGCGTTTAGTTTTCTATGCGGCAGTGAATAAAAATATTCATAATTTACTTATTTTAAATTTTAATGAAGTAACTAATACATACATACATACATACATAAACACACGCCTATTTCCCTGAAGGGGTAGGCAGAGGCGCTACCAGAACACCCACGTTTCGCCTTGTATATTACGTCCCACGATGTGATAGGGGGCGAGCCTATCGCCATATCGGGCACAAATTTCTGACTCCGGACTGATAATGAATAGAAAAATCCAATATCACTTTGCCCGACCCGGGATTCGAACCCGAGACCTCAGCTTTGCAATCGTACCGTAGTACCACTACGCCACCGAGGCAGTAACTAATACACTTGTCTATTATATTCTAGTAATCCATATGACATCAACGATGACTGAATGATGAATGACAGGAACAATGAAAATTGATAAAAACCTACACCATACCTATATTCCTCGAGGCTATTCTTCAAGGCCAGAACGCGCCTACGTTTCCAGCTTCTGAGTAATAAGAGGAGGATTTCATCAATTGCGACACACGTACTTTTATTGCAATGGATGGTGAGACGAGCATACCATTAGCCCGGTGGTAAGCGATACGACCGCTCATGGACAGTAGCAAAACCAAACACCATGAATTACAAACCAATGCTTGGCATTCCACTACGCTAGCCATCCTGACACATAGGATGTTAGGTCACATTATGTCCTATAGTTTCTGGCTACAATGTCCTTCAGACCGAAACACAACAGTGCATTTACACTGCTGTTTGTCCAGAGAAATAGACATTGCGGTTATATCTACCCAGGCGGCCTCTCACATATCTATGAGAGACCTACCAGCAGAAAACGTACGTTTGCTAAATTCTCTCTTATTGCAATAAAAAAACAACTAGTTATTACGTCAATCTTCAGAATGAATGGACCATTTTGGTTTTTTATTCCATTCTCTAGATAACTGTTGAAATCTGGAAATCTATTTCTCACGTTGTTAATTCAATAGGAATGACATGTTCTGGAAAGAACTAAGAAGCGAACGTCCTCCGACAAAATATAATGTAATTATGTCTATGTCAGGTATATTACCATTCCTTTTATTTCTTAAGTCATTTTATTACATTTTTATTTATATAATATACATATTACAGTATACACATAAAATTAAAAATAAATATTGACCCTTCAGTGGCGGAGCTCGAGACCCAAGCCACCGGCGGTTAGGGCCCCAAAGTGAGGAACCTCCTCACTATACGTGCCGTGTCAAACAGTACCTGAATCTGGCTTTTGACCCAATGGCCCATTGAGAGCCTCTGAAGATGAAATCATACTATACACCGACTAAACAAAGCAATTACAATGCAATGGCAAATATAACCATATACATAGATTTATATTGAGCATTTTAGGAACTTACGTTGATTTTGATCCGAAGCGGAATTAATCCCAGATAATATAAAACATGTTTCGCCCCGTGTTTTCCGCCCCACGATGTGATAGGGGGCGAGTCTATCGCCATATCGGCCACAAATTTCCGACTCCGGGTTGATAATTAATAGAAAAATTCAATACTACTTTGCTGGACCCGGGACTCGAATATTTGTATATAAATTGTAATGGTAAATGCTACTTCGCTTCACTCGGCCATATTAAACAGAATGTAAACATATTTGTATTAAAAATATATGTCACTTGCAAATTATAACAAATTACCAATGAACGCCTCTGATTTAAACCAACTTGTAACTTTTGTAATAATCACGATATTGTAAAATGGTTTTGAAAAGAGCAACACTAGAGTTTCTTGCCCGTTCTTCTCTAGTGAAAACCGCTTTCCGAACCGGGTGGTAGAAAAAAATGACTGAATCTAAATAATGTTGAATATTTTAATGGATTCAATAAATTATTTTCATTTTCATTTTCATTTCATAGTTCCTAGGATTTAGATCAGAATCGTGTAGCTTCTAGCAACTCTAATAAGTTGTTAATAGGCAAATCCTGAACTAAACCAGTCTACATGAATACGATTTTGAACAAAATTTCTTATGTAAAGAAAGTGCGATATTACAAAAGGCTTCTTCAAAATTCTACTCCAAAAAGATCAATACAATGAATTTCCTTTTTTTTTTAATACAAGGAATTCCGGTACAATATTCAATATTATATATACCAATAGGTCAAAGAATAATTAATTTAATTCTTTTTTTATACAAGAAATTCCGGTACAAAATTAAATTTCAAACTAAACAACTATCAGTCTGATTTGACACTTGTATTGTACCAGCCCATATACGTCCCACTGCAGGGCACGGGCCTACTCTACAATCAAGAGTACGATTGAGAGTGGCTAGGCCATACTATAGTCCTCCACGCTGGCCTAGTGCGGACAGGCAGAATTTCACATACCATAGAAATTTATACAAATCGCTATGGTATGCAGGTCACGATGTTTTCCTTCACCGTTTTAGTGCGTGGTGATTGACTATCAATACACACATGTCTCCGAAAAGTCAGAGATGTGCCCTGGGCTTTGAACCCACGACTACCGTGAAAATTATTGATACTTTTCGTATACACGAACCAACCTAACAGAAGTGAGGCACGAGGCTTCGCGCCTCGTGCCATTCAGGGCATGTCCATATTTAGCAAGCTTACGTAACCGACATTTACTAATATTTCGGCGTTACCTTTTTACAAGTTTACACTGGGTATTTCATGTTAAGTTTGCGTTCAATTTGTTCTTTTTTTATTTGTTATTGGTTATACTAGTTTTAACAAATAGTACATTATTGTTCCGCTAGAGGACATGCCACTGCAAGACTATAATTAATACAATACTATATCAATAGAGGGCAGAAAACGCAATATATAAAATAAATAAAAATAAAATGGAACAAATCACAGAGATGCTAAAAATGTTACAAATAAAATTTGAGGAACAATCAAAAGAACTGAAAGACATGAAAGAGAGTATCCCACAAAGTATTAATAAAAATATAGACGAAAAATTTGGTCAAATAGAAATCAGACAACAACGGTTAGAAAAAATCACAGAAGAACAAGAACAAAAAATTCAAAGATTCGACAGAATATTAAGAAGGAAAAATCTGATTTTCTTTGGTGTAGAAGAGACAGAAAACAGTTACTTCAGCTTACAAAATAAAATCCTCGATCTAATTAACACCAATACAAACGTAGTATGCCAAAAAGAAGACATCGAGTATATTACAAGGATGGGAAAAAAATCAGATAAGACAAGACCTATCATTGTTACTTTCAATACCATGGGCAAGAAAATAGAACTACTCAAAAACAAAAAAATGCTACAAGAAACAAACTCATTCTACTTTAAAGAAGACTTCCCTCCTGAAGTTCTTGAAGAGAGAAAAAGACTACACATCCAATTACAACGAGAGAAAAGTCAAGGAAAAAAAGCATACATTAAATATAACCAATTAGTAATAGTCACAGAAAATGAAAACAAACAAGAACGCCAGAAAAGAATCTTGTCCCATTCTCCGGAAGAAAACACAGCCGCACATATAAAACAGATAGTTAATAATACAAAAAATCCCACCAAGAAAAACAAAATAGATCTATATCTTATAAAAAATAAAGAAACAAATCCAGATATAAAGTCTCCTTCTCGCCAAAATATTGAAAGTTCCAAGACCTGACATAAAACAATGACCTCTCAAAGTCCCCCAATACGGTTGGTCTCCGCGGGGGTCTCAGACCACAACCCTCCTCTCCACCCACTATACATCTGCACATTCAACGCTCGGTCTCTGTCATCACATGAAAGGCTATTAGAATTCAAACAGGCAATATCAAAGATTAAATACGATGTTATCGGTCTGGCAGAAATCAGGCGCACAGGCTATACCATAGAAGAAGATGAAGAACATATATTATGCTATTTCGGTGAAACTATCGGCCAATATGGAGTAGGTTTTCTCGTAAAGAAACACCTGAAAGACTACATAGAAAGTTTTGAAGCAACCTGTGATCGTATCTGTTTACTAAACTTGAATTTCACACATATAAAATTATCTATTATCCAAGTTCATGCCCCAACTTGTGACGCAAATGAACAGGAAATAAAAGATTTCTATGAAAAGATCCAAGTAACTCTAAAACATTGCAGTAAAAACCTTATAATCATGGGTGACTTTAACGCCCGTGTTGGCCAGAAGTTAAAAAGAGAAGACAAAATTCTCGGAAATACGTGCTTCGGAAAAAGAGATAAAAGAGGTGAAACTTTACTTCAGTTCTGTTGGGAAAAGCTGTACGTAATAAATAGCCTTTTCCACAAGAAAAACAAGAACATATGGACCTGGGTCTCACCTAAGAAAAAGAAAAGCCAGATAGATTATATATTATCCAATATAAAAGAAAAAGTGACTGATATTGAAATAATAAACAATCTTTCATTCCCTAGCGATCACAGACTTGTGAGAAGTACTTGGCTGTTGACTAACAAGAAAAAATCTAGAGCCAAATATAAAAATAACACATACCCATTAAAATCAATTGAAGATCAGAAACAATATAGAGAAGCTCTAAGAATGCATGTCGCAAACATTCAGCTAGAAGAAACATATGATATAGAATTGTACTACAAGAAAATAAAACAAGTAATCAATATGAGCTTAAAATCTATATACAATAAAAACAGAAATAAATCACGACCGTATATTATTTCAGACAGCACAAAAAACCTCATTAAAAGAAGAAACGAATTAAGCAATATAAAACATTTAACAATAGAAGAAAAAGAAGAAAAAACCTATCTATATAAAAATATTCACAAAATTATTAAACACGAATACCAAGAACATAAAATTACAGTAATCGAAAATCATTTAAACAACTCAAGAAGTATGAAAAAAGGTATTAAAGAAACAACAACCTCTAAAAAATGGATCCCCTGCTTAAAAAACTCTACGGCGAACAAGAAAACTCACACTAGATCAGAGATAATAAAAACTGCCACTGCATTTTACAAAGACCTCTACGCTTCCAAAACACTGATCAACAGCCCTGAGACCCTACCACCACCACAAGAGAACCCTGACATATTAAAAAGGTTTACAACCCAGGAAGTTTTTACTAAAATAAAATTATTGAAGAAAGAGAGAAGTAGTGGACCAGACGGTATACCAAACGAAGCAATTATAGCAGGTCAGTCTTCTTTGATACAACCTCTAACCACTCTATTCAACAAAATACTAGACGACAAAAAAATTCCTACAGAATGGGCGAAGTCCAATATAGTACTGCTCTACAAGAAAGGAAATCCTACCGACATAAACAACTACCGACCGATCAGCTTGCAATCAAATCTCTACAAGCTTTTCGCATCATGTCTTGAAGAACGTATTGCAAAATACACCGAAATACACCAACCTGAGGAACAAGCAGGTTTTAGAAGAAATTACTCAACTATTGACCACATACATTCGCTAGAGTTGGTGATAGAAAAATATACGGAAATGAAGCGCCCACTCTACCTTGCGTTTATTGATTACGCCAAGGCGTTCGACTCAATATCCCATAACAGCATGTGGAAATCTTTGCATGAGTGTCGTGTACCACATGAAACCATAGAACTCATACAAGACATATATAAAAAAAGCACAAGCAAAGTAGTACTAGACAAAACAGGAGATGAAATAAACATTTGTCGAGGTGTCCGACAAGGGGACCCCTTATCGCCTAGAATTTTTATAACCGTTCTCCAAAATATCATGAAGACACTCAATTGGAAATACAAAGGTATTAATATAAACGGACAATTCTTGAGTAATCTTAGATTCGCTGACGATATCATAATCTTCGCAGAAAGTGCATGGCAGTTAGAGACAATGATAAATGAAATAAACTTTGTCAGCAATGAAATTGGTCTCCAATTAAATACATCAAAAACAAAAATTATGACAAATAATATAGAAATATCGGTAAATATTGGAAATATACCACTGGAATATGTGCAGGAATACACGTATCTAGGCAAACAAGTTTCTTTTAAAAAATCTAAACACCAAGATGAACTGATAAGACGGGTAAATATAGCCTGGAACAAATTTTGGAGCTTTAAAGACATTTTAAAATCAAATATTCCAATGAAATTAAAAAAAGTAGTCCTGGATTCATGCATCTTACCATCTCTCTCCTATGCATCTCAAACATGGATATTTAACAATAAAACTAAAAATAAAATATTAACAACACAGAGAAGCATGGAACGGAGCATCCTGAACTTAAAGTTAAAACATAAAAAGAAAAGTAAAGATATAAGAAAAACAACAAAAATAATTGATGCATTACAGCATTGTAAAAAACTTAAGTGGAAGTGGGCCGGCCATGTTGCACGTATGAGTGATAACAAGTGGGCAAAAAAGATAACTACATGGAATGGACCATTTGGCAGAAGAACCAGAGGAAGACCAGTAGAGAGATGGATCGATGAAATTATCAATACTGCAGGAAAAAACTGGATAGAAAAGGCGAAAGACAGATTGAGGTGGAGCAAAATGGAGGAGGCCTTTACTCTCTAAGGAGAGGTCCTTAATAAAGAAATAAAACATAATAATATAGAACACATATTTACAATAAAGAAAAAAAAAAATAAAAAAAAAACTAAATTAACTAAACTATTACTAACTACGAAATTATTACTAATTAATTAAGGTATGAGCACTAATTAAGAAACTGAACTAACAAACTAACTTAACTACTAACCCTTTGAAACAAAATCACTATTGTCGGAGTACAAGATAATATGTTAGTAATAGTAATTGTATATGTAAGAAAAATGTATTCTTTTATATTAAGGAAATAAATAAGGCTTTATTATTATACTACGGAGTTTTGATACTTTATAAAAAAAAAACGATACATGTTGTTTTAATCAAGAAAAATATTATTGAAGTTTGCAAATTATTAAAACTGCCAATTGAATTTTAAAG
This sequence comes from Theretra japonica, assembly GCA_033459515.1. NCBI lineage: Eukaryota > Metazoa > Arthropoda > Insecta > Lepidoptera > Sphingidae > Theretra > Theretra japonica. The sequence goes on from CM065928.1 coordinate 2,775,677, forward strand.
TCAGTACTTTTGTCCTTAATTCGATTTATATTTTTGGTAATGATATATTATTTTACATCATCCATCAGCCAAAGGAAGTCCACTGCTGAACATAGGCCTCTCCCAATGATTTCCACAGTGACCTGTTGGAGGCAGCCTGCATCCAGCGACGTCCCGCGACCTTTACCAGGACGTCTGACCACCTAGTGGGTGGACGTCCCACGCTGCGCTTTCCGCTTCGTGGCCTCCATTCGAGAACTTTTTGGCCCCATCGGCCATCAGTTCTCCGTGCTATGTGCCCCGCCCATTGCCACTTCAACTTGCTAATCCGCTGGGCTATATCGGTTACTTTAGTTCTCCTACGGATCTCCTCATTTCTGATTCGATCTCGTAGGGAAACCCCGAGCATAGCCCTCTCCATAGCTCGTTGAGTGACTTTGAGCCTCCTAATAAGGCCCATAGTAAGAGACCACGTCTCGGTACCGTATGTCATCACTGGTAACACACATCTATTGAAGACTTTCGATTTGAGGCACTGAGGTATTTTGGACGAGAAGACGTCGCGTAGTTTCCCGAACGCTGCCCAATTATTTTACATCACAAAGTAATTATTTGTGCCAAATGCACAAACCACTGATTAAATAAAATAAAATAACTCACAAGAATATTAGTAAAAGATAAAACCTAATTCATCAATTACTCCGACAAAATAAGAAGTCAGTGAATATAAGAGCGCGACATTTACATAAACACGTAATCTTTGTTTTATACCAAATCGAGTCTAATTACACATTATCCTTCGAAACCAGTTATTAACACGTTTTGACAAACACTTAATGCAATTTACATTTAAACTACTACAAATTCTTGAACAAAAAACTTCTATATACATAAACTCACGCCTTTTTCCAAGAAGGGGTGCGCAGAGGTTCTCCTGGTAGTAACCAGGCACCCAAATTTCGCCTTGTCTGTTTCGTCCCAGGATGTGATAGGGGGCGAAACTATCGCCATACCGGGCACAAATTCCTGGCCCGGGCTGATAATGAAAGTAAAATCCAATGTCGCTTTGCCCGATCCGGGATTCAAACCCGAGACTTCAGTTTTGTAATCATGCCTTAGTACAACTACAACACCGAGGCAGTGGAAAAATGTTCTAGCATATTCATATTCGCACGATAAAGTGATTCGATTGACCTTAAACTAAATACAGTACAATCCAAATGCAACAAAAATACTCATATTTCGCACAGACAAAATTATCTCTTGGTGGTAGAAACGGTTATACATAGAGAAAAACCGAAACGATTTAAATAAAAAATATATTGTATTGTATTGTATTGTATTGTATTGTATTGTATCAGCCCATATACGACCCACTGTAGGGCACGGGCCTCCTCTACAATCGAGAGTGGTTAGGCCATATTGTCCACCACGCTGGCCTAGTGCGGGTTGACGGACTTTTACATACCATAGAAATTTACACAAATCGCTATAGTATGCAGGTTTCCTCACGATGTTTACCTTCATCGTTATAGTGCGTGGTGATTGACTATCAATACACACATGACTCCGAAAAGTCAGAGATGTGCCCTGGGATTTCAACCCGCGACCACCGTGAACATGTAGGCAGCCGAGTCTGGTCCGTTACCGACAGGCCACCACGCACTATAATAATAGATAAATACACCTAACAGTCACATACATAGTCCCGACCCTGCTGAGATCGAGTCTTGTTTCGTGGGTGTCGAAAACTACGAAAGACTCTTCGGCCTCACAAACACCCAGACCCGAAACAAATACCCATGGATCACACAAATATTTGTCTAGATGAGGGATTAAACCTGCGGCCTCTCATTTCACAGCCTGCACTCAACTGCGGCACCGAGGCTATCAACATTTAAATTAGCTTGCGTGTGTCTACACGACCAGACTGGCATTATTATTTCAACTAAGAATGAATAAACATATTACAATAAACTATATTTGAACACTGATCTGAAAGCCAAGTTCAATAACTTTTCCAAACCAGAAAAAAAATCTCCGTTCCTCAAATATAATAGCCTAGACTAGAGGTTACTGACCCGCGGTTTTTACACAAAAATACCGCTTTACCACAATAAATCACTATAGTAGGTATTATCTAAATTATCTTAATAAATTGTTCTTTTACCGTATTGCAGCAAATTATATAATATATGAGTACATATTTGATCGAAGTACATATATACATACATAAACTCACGCCTTTTTCCCAGAAGGGGTAGGCAGAGGTGCCACCAGGACATCCACATTTCGCCTTTTATGTTCCGTCCCACGATGCGATAGGGGGCGAACCTATCGCCAAATTGGCACAAATTCCTAACTCCGGGCTGATAATGAATAGAAAAATCCAATATCTCTTTGACCGACCCGGGATTCGGCAAACATTTACTTGTGTTAGAAGATGTCGCTATTTCATGACAAAAAACTTACACTAAATACATTATATAGTAATATTTGACAAATTAGTATAAAATTATAATTTATTTCATCCACTATCAGCGCTGCATATTAGTACACTATATAGTGGTGATCAATTTAATCATGACTCTATTTAAGAAATAAATAATTACACACAAAAATTAACCAATTTTTTATTCAACACTACCAAGTTTGCCTTTGTGTTTTGCGCCGTTTCTTCATCACGGCTCTATCACTATCGTACAGTGGCGAAGGGTGATTTTTTAAAAAAGGGAAGCCGAAGCTCAATACGCTAAATAAGTGTGTTTATTTTGTTTATACCTACTGGCCCTACATAGGGAAGACAATGCGACTGATACTTGATAGTAAACATAGTGCAGTCCGGATTGAGTGGATCAAATTATCGTGAGATGCTTCACAAAATTAGCCCGAAACGCGACACATTTACATAATATGTACGTGTATCCTTATATATATACAAAAGTTGCAATGTCATCATGAGAAAAGTAAAAAAGTATATTTTTAAACCGCACGTGAATATAAGATTAATAAAGAAAAATGTATAATCTAGATACAATGTTAGCAAGTACGTTAGCCGCGCTTTTATTAGTTGTATTATTAGTAGTCGAGCACTTCCTAAAATCTAAACAGTAACGTTATTTCCGAAATTGACAATCTAAACATGTACGTCCCTCACGATTATTAATTTCCATTACAACATAATAATACTATTAATATTTATGTACATTTTTAATTTAAAACATTAAAAACTAAATGCGTGAACCAGCTAATACTCGTATACTGTCAAAATGTTAATACAACACTTACAAATGCAGTGATATCTACACAAATACACACATAAACACACAAATGCTGAAGAATCACAGCATGCCTTCTGCTTTTTTAACGGAAATTGAACCTTAAATCAATATTAGTTTAAGGTACAATTTTGCGTGATTTGTTGCAAACTACACAACCATGTCACACCAATGCGTAACATGCAGCCGACGCGGGCGGTCGGCGCACGGGCCGCGCTATTGTTATTCAATAAGCCGAACAATTTTGGCAGTAATTCGCCAGAGGTCGCAACGCGGCGCAATCTAATTACGTGTTTGCTATGCGCCTCCGCAGTAATATTTACCTATGTGGCCGACAGATGTCGTTGAATAAAATGAGTTTAGATATTACATAAATAATTTTGAAAAATTTGCTTGTTTATAGTGTAATGATAAATTACAAAAGGTAAGCCGCAGGGAATCGAGTTATATGGAGCCTTCGCCACTGCTATCGTATGTACTTAATAATGAATAATTTAAAAGATCTTAAGAAGGCAATTTTGGATTAATACGATTTTGAATCAAGTTGAGTTAATTTTCGTAATATTGTTATTCGACGTTCAAAGGAATTTATAAATGTATTTCATATGACACTAAGGTCGATGCTTAAATTCAACATTTAAAATATACTTTAATCATTGGATGCAGTGTCGCAAAAAGTGTTTTAAACATGTCTTTAAATACTGTTGATACTATGCTCCGATGATGATTCATCAACCTTTGGACTATAACATCCATTAGTTTGTAAAGTGGACAAAACTAGACAAATGCATGTTTTTTTGTATATTTATAGTAATTAGCATAATCACAATCGTAATCACAAGTGGTGTGACCTAACGAGTAGGTTTTTTTTTTCTATTGTTTTTGCATGAAGATTAACTTTGACAGAGGTTAAATACGGGTATTTTTAAAGTATAAAATGATATTTTGAAGCTCACGTAACAAGGCAGGTCACCCGTCCGCATAATGTATTTAAAACGACAAAACAATGAAAAATGTTATCTTTCAAAAAAGATGAATAAAAACAACTGGCAACGTTTCAAGCGGAGATAAGAAAATTGTTCCAGTTATTAAAAAACCAAGACGTTAATGCAATGGAAAACTTTAGTAAAACAAGTTTTAAATGTGTGTGATATTTAAAAATATTCAAAAAAATAAAAAAACTTGCATTAAAATGTGAAGTTTTTTAATATTGAAATCTATCTTTAACTATACATATAGATCATAAATTTGCATTTTAATACATATAATAATTTGATGCAGGCTGTCTCCAACAGGTCACTGTGGAAATCATTGGGAGAGGCCTATGTTCAGCAGTGGACTTCCTTTGCCTGATGGATGATGATGATGGATGATAATAAATTTGTACCCGATCGACGTCTGAACATGGAATATAAATGAGAAAAACTAATACGGGGGTCTGTATTAACGTAATAGAACCCAAAACAATGATTTTTAGAATTTATGTCTGTTTGTCTGTGCGCGATGAACTCAAAAACGGCTTAACGGATTTTGATAAAATTTGGTATGGCGGTAGCTGACACCCTGGATTAACACTTGGCTACTTTTTATCCCGAAAAATGTAGCGGTCCCGTGGGATGAGAAAGGAATTCTGATCTATTTACTACTATAAGATACTCAAAGGGATGGGATGGGACTGGATTACATGCATTGAGTGAGAATGAGACGGGACGGGAAGAGATGGGATATTTCAAATAAAGTTAATCACATAGACAAAGTTTGCAGGCAGAAGCTATCTACAATATTATCTTTCACACACCAAAGGGTAAAATCGATTTGTGTTTTACACTTTTCATTGTAGTCAAACCAACTGTTTTGTTTGTCTGTCATTCAGAGTGTTAGGATATACAATATACCCCTTAATATTCTTATAAAAATATGCATTTGAATACAATTTAAATATTAGCAACTAGTAATTAATTAATTAATTAGTAATTAACCACTCTCAATCGTTCTCTCGATTGTAGAGGAGGCCCGTGCCCTGCAGTGGGTCGTATATGGGCTGATACAATACAATACAATACAATTAATTAAGTCCGCCAACCCGCACTAGGCCAGCGTGGTGGACTATATGGCCTAACCACTCTCAATCGTACTCTCGATTGTAGAGGAGGCCCGTGCCCTGCAGTGGGAGGTATATGGGCTGACACAATACAATAAAAAAAAATCAGTTATCTAATGCCTTGCATCTCATGTTTGATGATTTCCTGTGCTACACATAACAATTTTGAAACAAAGTTGCCTATTCCTAATTGTACACATTTCCTCATAATTCATCGTTAGTAGACAACAATGTGTTTTTTCAGACAGCAAGGTCAGCGGAAACCAAAAAAAACAAGTGGTCAAAATACATCAAAGTTTTTATGACGAAAAAAGAAACGACGCCTATTCAGTCATTACTTATTTTTAAGTATAATCGTGAGAACATAGGTACGTTACAATGAAATATTGCGAAAAGCCAGGTACCTACATAACACAAATTGCTGCCACATTTTTTTATCTCCACGCATGTCTGTACTGTATCAGCCCATACACGACCCACTGCAGGGCACGAGCCTCCTCTACAATCGAGAGTCCGATTGAGTGGAGTTAGGCCATATAGTCCACCACGCTGGCCCAGTGCGGGTTGGCGGACTTTTACATACCATAGAAATTTATACAAGTCGCTATGGTATGCAGGTTTCCTCAAGATGTTTTCCTTCACCGTTATAGCACCATATATGACGCATGTCAATTGATTTAAATTATTGTAATCAAACATATTAATGTATATTCAAAATGCCATTCACTCTCGTTATTCTACTATTAATTTGCTTAAGTTCTCATAATTTTATACGTGAAAGCAATCTTATGCTACTTGTGGCAATGCCGATCAGATTTTAGAATTCATTATGTTGCATTATCACAATTTTGTTCTTTCTTTTTAATATGGGCACGACAAGGTGAATACTGTCCATCTAATGATGAGTGCAATGCAAGTATTTTTTTTATTGCAGTGAATGGCGAGACGAACATGCCATTCGCCTGATGGTAAGCGATACGACCGCTAATAGACAGTAGCAAAACCAAAAAACACCATGAATTACAAAGCAAAGCTTGGCATTCCACTGCGCTCGCCATCCTGAGACATAAGTTGTTAAGTCCCATTAAGTCTAGTCGTTACGCTGGCTAGAATGTCCTTCAAACCTGAACACAACAATGCGTTTACATTGCTGTTTGGCGGGAGCAATAGACGTTGCGGTGGTACCAACCCAGGCGGCCTCTCACATATGAGAGTCCTACCATCAAGCGGCGTGGTAATATCTGTATCAGCCTATATACATCCCACTGTACGGCACGAGCCTCCTCTACAATCGAGAGATCGATTGAGAGGGGTTAGCTCATATTGTCCACCACGCTGGCCTAGAGCGGGTTGGCGGACTTTACATACTATAGAAATTTTCACATAATGCAGATTTCCTCACGAAGTTTTCCCTTCGCCGTTATAGTGCGTGGTGATTGACTATCAATACACACATGACAATGACATGAAAAGCCAGAGGTATGACAGGGTTTTGAACCCGCGACCACACCGTGTGCACATGTAGGCAGCCGCGTCTGGTCCGTTACCATCAGGCCAACCCGCACGATGTAATATGTTTATGGTTTATAACTCAGCTCGACACAATCCTGATCTTAAAGCTTATTCATAAAATAGCAGCCAAGACCATTAAATTTAATTCTTAGTTATAAAAATATCTAAATGTTTAACTAAAATTGACTAAAATTATTCAATGAAAAAAACGAATTCTCACGGATTTTATCGCAAATTTGATTTAATTTTTACTTTTTTTAACTTCCCGACGTTTCTATCACTTTACAGTTTTCGTGGTCACGGGGCGAATCAGTCATAAAATCCGTAAAGATTCCTTTTATTTAAATGTGTAACATTCGCGTAAATCTAAGAAACCATTATAAAATATTCTAATTATAAATACCTAGAATAATAGAGATTAGATATGGCTCAATTTCAAATATCTTATTATAAAAATCTTACGTTACATACTTTGCTTTTAACTGCGTTGCAAGGCCCTATATGTGTAATGAAATAAAAATATGAAAGAGCTCTCGTCCAAAATGCCACGTGATTTCGCAAATGCTTTTTAATCTGACACACAGATTTGCAACTCAGCATCATTATACAAGGCATTAGCGTGGTGTTTTATTTATACGAGTATTACAATTCATTTTTTGCAACTTGGTCGACGCACTGCCGTGTTCCAATTAAAAAACGATATGTCTCAAGGAGAAGGTTTGTTTTTACGTGTGTAAAGAAATTTACACGTAGTGTTGCCAGAAAATGAAGACGTTTTTATCATTCCTTTTTAAAAGTTACTCCTTTTTGTGTAGAAGTGTACAAGAGTATTATAATCGCCATTATTTTGGCTGTTTAAAAGAATATTTTCTATACTATTTATTGTATATTATTAATTATTATATAAAATATAATCTTCGATTGTAAAAACGTGACCAACACTGCATATTTCTTTATATCGAATCATAACCTTCCTCAAACTGCTTACATAGTAATACTGTATTAGAATTGTTAATTTCCATATTATTGTACTAGCTACATTAGCCGGAACTAAGAACACTTAGCGCCACATCACAATGTATAAAATGTCCCCTGATCGCTGACTGTTCTGCGTCAAAAGGCAATTATATGCGTCACATAGGTAATTGAATCTTGATTATATACGAGTATACTATTTATAGCGCTATATTATATAAGACAAGAGAGTATTATAAACCCATTTATGAGTTATATACACATGTGAACTGAAATATTAAATAATTCAAAAGAAACAAGAAACGAACACAATATAAATACATTATAAAGATCACACATAGCCCCCACTTAAAACCAACTGTAAAAATTGTAACATCGGATAAGTGGAAAAAAGCTGGATTTTTACCATTATTTTTTTTTTTTTTTTTTGTCTCAAGGCCGACTTTTTTGCAAATTCATTGCCGATACAACCATAAATCAAAATCAATAACAACCTATATCCTTAAATTCAATACCACCAAGCCTTTTATAAACAAACATTAGTAATTTAAAACTGAATTCACACAACACCCACGCTTTAACCTCAATTTGAATATCCTTATGATTTCCGTAAATACCTTAACTTGGCAACCCCACGGTCTAAACTGTCAACCTTGGCTTGTGAATCATACGATATACGGATTCGTAAACACAAAATTGATTACCCAACAGTTTAAAAAAAATATTGAACTGATTACCCGATGGTAAATGATTAGGTACCGTCACCCGCTAACATCCACAACAGGGTGACAGGTGCGTTTCCGGAATCTCAAAATGAGAAAAAGGACAGGATTAGTATCCCCCTAATTGGAACATAGAAGAAATAATCATTTCCTGTTTACGTCCCAGGCAATTTCACCCACCGAATGAAACACGACAGTAAAATTGTCGTATTATTTATTTTATTTTATTTATTTATTTACTACAAATATAACATCTTAACAGCCGAGGCCAATGTAACACTATAATGAAATAAACAAAGGGAAACCTAAAACTATATAAAATACAACATTAAAAATCGAACAATAAACATATAAAATAAATAATGTCAGTTTTCTAACAGTGGTGATGGCAGAATCACGGTCTACCCCGCCCATTCCTACCTACTATAAGTAACTACAACCCTACTTAGCCCTACTTTAAAATATCCAAAGAGATTCGCGGGTAAAAAGGTACTTCCACTGGTAAGTCGGAATGCACTCCACCACGCAATACTCAACTATTTCAAAGTATGACTATATGCCCTATGACTACTTCCACTGCTGAATCCAAGATACTTCACCATCTTAATCTCAACACTCATAGAAAAGTCATACGTGTCGCATACAAGATTAACAAAATCCTAAAGGCTGTCGAAAACTTTCCGTTCCGAAGGCCCGGTTGCACAGCGGCTCTTCGACAGTTGTGCAATGTGTGATTAGCACAGCATGAATAAGCGAATCGATTCTCGGTAAGCGACATACTGTTATATTGACGATCAATAACATTGGTTAAAGTATTGGCAAGCTTCACCGGTGTTGTTAATTTGTATAATTTATAAAGCTTTGTTCAAACTATGGCTGATTGTGTTGGTCTGACTCTATAATTTTAACTTCGTTGCAGTAGTTGTAATTTTATACTGTACCGTATCAGCCCATATACGTCCCACTGCTGGGCACGGGCCTCCTCTACAATCCAGAGTACAACAAAAATAATTTATTGAATATAACCTCGTTTTAATAATAAATAAATAAATACACCCAACAGTCACATACATAGGCCTGACCCCACATTAAGATTAATTTAGCCTTTTATCATGGGTCTTATGTCTTATGTCATGGCACGAGAGACTTTTTGGTCTCACAAGCACCCGGGCCCGAAACAAATACTTGTTGGCCTCACAAACATTTGTCTCGGTGCGGGGATTGAACCCGCGGCGTCTCGTTTCTCAGCCGGCGTCCAACCAACTGCGCCACGGAAGCTGTATATGATATCTAATAACCACAATGTTCCATACACCAGAACACAAGAATATTTACACACTGCTGCCTAACGACAGAAAACCCATAGATAAAAAATACCCAACATATCCACGATTTACACGAAGATCCGGTTATTAACAGCATTTAAATCAACATAAATACTTTTACAAGAAAACCGATTTTTCAAGTAACTAATGTATTCGGCCGCGGTACAAACGAACTTTAAATTACATTCATAATTAATGTCGAAAAGTAATTTTTCAACTACGAGTATAAACTAGTTAGGCGAGGGAAAAAATGTTCTTATTTTAAAATATAGGACATTTATTCCGAACTTTAATAACATTAGATTGTCTACAAAGAAAATAGTAATTTTGGTGCGCATATAGCTATATGATCGACCCTTTTATTATAATTTTCTTTATGCCCATACATCTTGAAATGAAACGTATTCTTACGAATTTTATCGCGAATTTAATTTAGTTTTTACATTTTTTAATTTCCCGACGTTTTGATCACTTTACAGTTTTCGTGGTGACCGTGAACACAAAATTGAAAAATGTAAAAACTAAATTAAATTCACGATACAATCCGTAAGAATTCGTTTTATTTCAATGTGTAACATTCTCGTAAACCGAAGACAACATTTCCCATACATCTTCAATATTACTAGTTGCTTTAATGATAATTATTTCAGCCTTATCAAAAAGCCTCAAAATCGCATTGACTTCTTAAAGTTTCGCAACTTTTTGAAAATGTTGGCGGAAGACATAAAGAGATACAATTATAACTGAGGCTTCGGCTATTCATAGCCATAAGTTCTTAAAATCAAAAGTGCCTTTACATTAATTTTTCATTATATTTATAGATACGTCAATATTGCAGCGAGTCATAAGTTTTAACAGAATAGTTACTTATTTTCCTTAATTTATAAACTAGATACGAACTGTCTTTGTTGCACAAAAGTAGTGTGAATTTACGCAACTATTATGATTGTAATAAGCAGTGCATAGACCAATTAAACAAGTGGGTCATGATGATTTGTTGCAGATAAAAGAAGAAAAGAAAATCGTTTGTTTCAAAGATCTAGATAGGTAACACTGTAAGACAAATTGTTACAACAAATAAATAATAATATAAATGCATCCAACAGTCACATGCATTGTCCTGACACACATTAAGATCAATTAAGTCTTGTGTCGTGGGTAACACTACGAGAGACTTTTCGGCCGCACAAACACCTGACCGAGACAAATACTTGTGGACCTCACAAATCTACCATGTAACTAATAAACAACAGTTAAAATGTGACCGTAACCACGAAAGCTGTAAAGTGATCGAAACATCGGGAACTTAAAAATGTAAATAATGTAAAAATTTAATCAAATTCGCGATAAAACCCGTAAGTATTTGTTTTATTTCAATGTGAACATTCTCGTAAATCCAAGTAACCATTAAGCAAACAGTTAAAAATTAACAAAACCTACTTCGGCAGACCAACTAGAAACTCATAAATAGGTGTTTGTCAATGCTCAATCTGAACTCAGCCTGTAGAGTAATGAAATGAATTATGATGCTAAAAAAATACCTGGACGAAATCGAGTGTTATTTAATATTTTAAAAAATACTCTAAATTTTTCATACAACATACCTTTCGAAAAATAATAACTGCCATCCTTTTCCGCCAAATAATCGTCCTCCAGCGATCTAAATCCGACTCTGTCGGGGTATATCACATCCATAATAACACTTTGTCCTTAAAACACTTTTAACGCGACGAGTCTTCACCTTCACAAATTAAATAATGAAGATTGTCCTCATTACGACCCATTCCAACTAATGGAACATACAATTAATACTAAATTAACCTGTACTCGCACTATTAATTATTACGAGTTGTGGCAAATATTTCGACGGAGCATCTGCAAATGCTGTTAAAATTAACATATTGTAATCCTATTGGCTGAAATTGTGATACATTTTGAGGGAATTTGGAAGCTTGATTTCAATATAATTCTGGTTGATTGAAATACACGTAAATTGATAGCGTCGTTAGTATTTACATGTCTATTAATATACTATACAGGGTATTTCCAGAATGCGACCGAAAACGAAGTCAGATGGTATATGTGACTTTAGACGCAATGCAACTAAAAAATTCGCAAAAAAAAGCGACATGTTTTTTGTGGTAATTTTTTACTGATCGTCGTATTTGTGTAATAAATATGTGTATATATGTACATAGTTTACCTAAAATAATAACGTCTACCTTTGTATTTTTAAGGTAGAATGGTACGTAAGGGTATAAATTATAATTTTAGCAAAAAATAGGCATTTACCACTCAAATACGATGATATTTAAAAAATTGAAAAAAATCCCTGTCGCTTTTTTTGAGAAATTTTCAGTTACGTTATGTTGATAATCACTAAAACTAACACCTGGCGTTTTCGGTTGCATATACTCGGCAGTATTGATATATACTCGTAATACTCTATAAATATGTTGTGAATTATGATAAACAAACAATTGTAAAACAGATTTTAATAGCATTACACTGTAGAAATAAACCAAACTGCATCAAATATGAAGGAAAAATTGCGGCTGCATGTCTGACTTGGGTCGAGTTACCAATTATTTTCTCCGATCTGTTCTATATAGGTTAAAAATGTTTTGTGATATTAAAGCGATTTTTTGTCGTTTTACAATAGGAGCAGTTCTGTACTATGATAAATTAGTTATTACATACATAAAAATGATTTATTGTCCATTGTCTGTTCTAAGGCGATCTTGTCTGATAAAATTATGGGAAACCGCTGTTAGTAATTAATTTCAACAATATTATCAACTTTTGATATTTTTAGTCTTATTTTGGTAGTTTCTTACAACACACATGTAATTATTGTCTTAACTTTAGTGCTTTAATAATCGGTGAACATACACAAAAAACATTCCGAGGAATTGGGAACCTCTTTTTTTCAAGTCGGTTAAAAAGAGTTCTCTACCAAGTCCAGTCGTCATATTTTTAGACCTTTTTAATTCAATACCAATCAACAAAGCACTTTAAAGATTAATGAAAACTTAGCAAGAATACCTGCATACCATAGACATTGTCATAAAGATATTTAAGTGAATTTCGCCAGTCCGTAAAAAGTCATTTGGTGGATTATGGCTTAACCCCTCGCAATCGAACTGTCGCAATGAGTTAAATTATTATTACGAGTACCCCCATATTAAAAATCTGACGTTTGTTCAAAAAGAACACAACCCTTTCCACACATAGAACTCTCACAAAAAATATACTAATGCAACATTACACTAACAAGGAGATATTAAGGCCGCGTTTCCTTAATTTGTAAAAACGCTGCGTTCGCGTGCTCAATGCTAATTTGAACGGAAAATCACCATGTTTAGAATGTGTGACGTGTTGCGATGCCCTTGTGTGGAATTGTACCCTTGATCATGATCTAACTATATTGTTGAAATAATCGTTAGTGTATGTTTATGAATACTAAGATTAATAATAATTGTACAAAAGTTTTCCTCCAATGAAGGTTAAATATTAAGGCTTAGAAATCACTGGGCGCGATTTTTATGAAGAGCCACATTGTTGTCAGTTATGACTTTGACAGCCTCCGTGGCGCAGTTGGTAAGACGCCGGCTGTGAAACGAGCGACCGCGGCTTCGATCCCTGCACGGAGACAACAGTTTGTGAGGCCCAGAATTATTTGTCTCGGGTCTGGGTGTTTGTGAGACCAATGAAGTCTGTCGTTGTGTCTGATACCCACGACACAAGACTTAATTGATCTTAATGTAAAGACTATGTATGTGACTGTAGGGTGTATTTATGACCCAGCATGAAAAGGCATTAAAAATATGACAAAAATATTTGACAAATAATATATGATGCGCTAACCTCCGCGCTTGTATATATAATGTATGAAAAGAAAATACAATAAAATGAATGTGACCATCTCTCGCCGGTCCAGAATCCACTTAAATTACATCGCACTATGCATGAGGTGCACCGCACTAAGCAATCACTTTGTCGTGATTGTATAAAAAATAACATAAAACTATAAAGCATTTATAGAAACACCAGCTATTAAAAGGTAAATTAATAATTTGATTACTCTTTAAATCAGTTTTTATACTGATGGCACGGCTGCAGCGTTGCAGACGCGCTGCGTCCGCGCGGCAAATGTGGAGGCGCCTTAAGATGCTGCGTACAGCTTTTATAAGAAATCAAAATCAAAACAAAATAATTAATATTTTGCTGGGTGTTTGTGTTTAGTTTGCCGATATGTTTGCTTCGTGGCCCTGCTCTACATGATATTGGCGAAAATCGTGTTGCACGATTTTGAGTACACAGACGTGCCTCTGTTGATAGTACGTGACAAATCCTACATTTCTAAACGTAGTTTTGTTCGCAAGTGGTAAAGTCTTGACGCGGTTAAAAATAATGGGTTATCATTTCACGTCGATTTTCTATGAGAATAGTACCATCTGGTAAACCATAGCTATCTATGTCTTAGACAATATTTGCCTATCTAAACACTAACGGCGTTATTTATAGATAGTTTTAAAACCTATTTTAATTTTCGAATGTTTTGTCCCTTTCGAACGAATTTTGATTTCAGTTTGAGCGAAGAAGACAAAACATTCAATAACTAAAATATGTTTTAAAACTGCTATGAATAAGGTCCTAATTAGCTATAGCGAATTTTGTTTGTCTTTCAACAATTCAATGAGTTTAAACAATATTCTACTGCACGTTTTTGTCGTATTCAATTTTAAACGCACAATCAAAGTACCCTTTTTTCGTTCGTAAAAACACGAATAGTTGCAATTTTCATACGTCAATAAAAAATGAGTGGCGTAAGTGATGTAATCACGATAAATGTTAAACTATAAATAATTGGAGAAAAAACGAATAATTGCAGTTTTCAGACTCAGTAGAAGATTGGTCGTCAGTGATGTTCCGATAAACACGAGCGTCAGTAGAACGTGCCAAAATCGCACAATTGTCAGATATCGCTTGTTAATTGCGAGCACAAACAATGGATTGCGCAATGTTTTTCAGGGAATAACAGAGGTGACTCTTTGAAAAAACACGTGGAGCAATTGTACTGCCTGCTTACCAAAACTCAATATATATAAATATATTTCGTTTTTTAATTTTAGTTTTTATTGATGTATGATACTTCTGATGGTGCGCGTTGGCGAGCTTTACATACTGTAGAAATTGCTTAAATCGCTATGGTATAAGGTTTCCTCACGATTTTTTCTCTTACAGTTATAGTGCGGGGTGATTGACTATCATTACACATATGACTCCGAAAAGTCAGAGGTGTGCCCTGGTATTTGAACCTGCGGCCACCGTGAACATGTTAGCAGTCGCGTCTGGACCATTAACAGCAGGTTTAATTAAGCTGATATAGAGGTAATATGATGTTTAATATTGAATAAGTTCGGGCACTAGAAATTATCATAATTAACACGCACGTATAAAATGCCCATACCTTAATTTGTTCAATAATAAATGTTCCAAAAACACGTTTTTAGTGTTCTGTACAACTATTTCGTCTATCGGCTTACTTGAACCAGAAAATTCATCCCTCTATTAGGAACCTATAACTGGCAAATGTCGTCGACTTAAATATTTTTGTGGCGTAGGTCGTTGTTCTTCGAATATAAGGTGAATACTCGTTTTAACCTGTTTTATTAACAATTCTACTTATAAATCGGGGGAGAAGTTAGTATATTTTTCAATATACACATATAATAATATTAATATTGGCCGCCTGCATGGCGCAGTTGGTTGGATGCTGGCTGTGAAACGAGAGGCCGCGGGTTCGATCCCCGCATCGAAACAAATGTTAGTGTGAACCACAAGTATTTGTTTCGAGTCTGGGTGTTTGTGAGACCGAAAAGTCTCTAGTAGCTCCTGATATACATAAACATAAACACACGCCTTTTTCCCAGAAGGGGTAGGCAGAGGTGCTACCAGAACACCCACGTTTCGCCTTGTATATTCCGTCCCACGATGTGATAGGGGGCGAGCCTATCGCCATATCGGGCACAAATTCCTGACTCCGGGCTGATAATGAATAGAAAAATCCAATATCACTTTGCCCGACCCGGGATTCGAACCCGAGACCTCAGCTTTGCAATCATACCGTAGTACCACTACGCCACCGAGGCAGTCAGCTCCTGATACCCACGACATAAGGCTCGATCTTAGTGTGGAGTCAGGACTGTTGGATGTATTTATTTATTTATATTTATAACAATAATCCTCAACCCATATTATACTTCTCAGTCCAGAGCACGGATCTCCTCTACGATGAAGAAGCCAATGGTTTAGGCCAGTGTTCACCATTCTGGCGCAGTGCAGGTTGGCGGCCTTCACACGCTATAGAAATTCTAATAAGCATCTTTATTCTATACAGCTTTCCTCCCGATCGGTTCCTTCGCCTTAAAAAGTGTGTAATCATTAATTAATTCCGAATACACCAGACTCCGAAAAGTCAAACGTCTGTTCTGCGATTTGAATCTAGTCTAGTTTGATACCAACTCGCCACCATGTGTTTACATATTAATGCTTAAAAATGTCTGCAACAAAAAAAACTCTTTTTGGTTCACAAATCCCCAAAACTTTCAGTCTGAAACCCGTTGCATTAAATATACACAAACATATAGGATCCGACACGCAAACAAATTGACAATACAACCGAGGGTTACAAAGGTTGTTGTCCGAAAATCGACTGACATCCAGATGCTAACATACTAGAGATCGTTGACCTTCAAGCTCCTTGTCAGCTTATGAATATATATCAATGCCGCCCTCACATTTGAAGTGCAAAAATTCCCGAATGAAATACATTGACAATGCTGAAAATGTATGAAAACTACATTTTTTTAAAGTAAATAACTGCCTCGGTGGCGTAGTGGTACTACGGTATGATTGCAAAGCTGAGGTCTCGGGTTCGAATCCCTGGTCGGGCAAAGTGATATTGGATTTTTCTGTTCATTATCAGCCCGGAGTCAGGAATTTGTGCCCGATATGGCGATAGGCTCGCCCCTTATCACACGAACGAATATACAAGGCGAAACGTGGGTGTTCTGGTAGCACCTCTGCCTACCTCTTCTGGGAAAAAGGCGTGTGTTTATGTATGTATGTATGATCGCGTTGATGTAAGTGTAATGTGGAATATCTGAATATCAAGCCCTGAACACGGACTAATGGAAGGACGATTAAGTCAATTATGTCAGCTCGAAACCGAAAGTGCACTGGCTGATAACTTAACGAAATATCTATATAACAGTATTTTGAAACTGTCTGATTTTTTTCTATATTCATTTATGTACCCCTTGGCAGGTCAACGACACTGACATACCCCTTTCGTCCTCCTCCGGGGTACCGAAAAGAGTATGTCAGCTTTTCCTCTTGACTCTAAAAAACCCCTGACAATATATACCCCTAATTTCATGATGATATAATGATGACCCACCGTCTTACTATACTCTTAGTTAACTCATACACTCATTTATAATATTACGATACAAAATATAAGATAAGTTATCGGTGCATCACCTCGACAGCACATGTATTCGGCGACGGAGCCAGACAAAAGGATTGGATCGTAAGGCCGCGCGCGTTCGGCCGTGGCTGTCCATTCACGCAACACACGCTATTATACTCTTAGCCATACGTGTACTGATCATACAATCAAATGTACTGACATCCTGATGATTTTATGTAATTGATGGTTTAGTGCCTAGCCGTAGATGCTGTATTTCTCAAATAAACTGCAATTTGACCGCTCTTTATAAAACTTGGCGATTTTAATAAAATCAATTGACGATGCAGAACGTTCTTTGTAAACTTTGCTTCGTGATTTTGATAAAATCTTTTAATGATAATTGCGTTAGCGTCTGTTGCGTAACTTTAACATTATTATAAATTAAATAGTTTTTGGTTTTATATTTTTACTATTTTTGTTTTAAACATTAAAGACTACAAATAAAAGTCGTTTAAAATAGAATTTTATTATATGAAATTGGCTCCTGTAGCCCTTTATTTCCTTCAATCCTCCTGTTATGTATGCTTCTTACTGATCCCTGAAATCTTCCGGAGCTTACAAGACTACTTAGCACGCACCGCTCAATTCGAGAAACACTCTTTCGAAAAATAGATATACATACAGGATATATCAAGACTGCTACCGAAAACTAAGCCAGGTGGTTGTTTAGTAGTACCACCCAAATACGATGATAGGAAAAAAATAATCGCTCCCTTGCCAATATTTTAGTTGCATCGTGTCTGTAGTCACTAAAACTACCACCTGGCTTCGTTTTCGGTATCAGTCTTGATATACCTTGTACAATCGCATAAAATATCACCGACCCAAGAGTTCAGAGGTTTTTTACTCATGTAGTATCTTCTATAATAACGTGATCTCCACTGAGAATAAACGTTATTATTTTGCCTATCATTTAATTGGCTAGACCACACTATAGTTTGAAGGTCAATAAGTATCCGAAGTCGTCGCCCCAGGGCACGTGTTAATACCATTAAATAATAAATCAAAACATAAGCAATTCACGTTGTTTATGATGGCTAAAATTCATTTGGCACAAAAATTACGAGGTAATTAATTACAAGGATTGATTTTTTGTGGTTGAAAAAATGTGAGCTCGAAATAAAAAAATATCATACTTAATTAAGTGTAAGTTGTTAGTTGTTGGTAAAGGAACAGAGGCGACCAACCGAGGCGGTTCATACGCACTTGAATCAGGGTACAAACCAGTGTGATTGCCCATTTTTACTGATGGTAGGTCTCTCATATGGCCGCCTGGGTAGGTACCACCGCAATGTCTATTTCTCTCGCCAAACAGTAATGCACTGTTGTGTTCCGGTTTGACGGACATATTAGAGTAACTACTAGACATAATGAGACTTAACCTTATGTCTCAGGATGGCGAACGCAGTTCAATTTCAAGCATTGCTTTGTAATTAATGTTGTTTGGTTTTGCTACTGTCCATGAGCGGTCGTATCGCTTACCATCAGGCAGATGGCATGCTCGTCTCGCCATTCATCGTCATAAAAAATCTCTTAATATTAAGCTTGAAAACAGAGGATTTCCGCTTTAAATAGTGGGCATATATTATGATGCTACATCGTGGGACGTCGCTGGATGCAGGCTTCCTCCAACAGGTCACTGAGGAAATCATTAGGAGAGGCCTATGTTCAGCAGTGGACTTCCTTTGGCTGATGGATGGATGGGTGGATGATATATTATGATAGACAATTTTTTATTATATGTACATGATTGTATTATATCTCATATACAACGTAATGTTTTTGGCCATGCACTAATGCGTAGCTACGAGTATAATTATCATTATAAATACATAGTAATATTTTTTATTACAACATTGACTCACACCAGGATATCACGTCACGGACGCGTTCACAACATACTTTTTAATACGTAACATGATCATTTTTAAAACATAGTTTACTGCCTTGGTGGTGTAGTTGTACTACGGTACGATTGCCAGCTGAAGTCTGGGATTCGATTCCCAGGTAGGAAAAATAATGGATTTTTCAATTCATTCATACAAGACCAACACAAATATTCTGCTTAATTTAATTTGTGTAGAAGACAAAATAAAAACAATATGAATTGTTTTTTTCTATTTACATAAACAATCACAATATTTAATTTTCAGTTAATATTATTTAATTTTTCTTTATATTACGATCATTTTTTTTTCTTTTATCACGTCCATTACTAGACCATTTACTCCAATTACCTTTTAAATTGTAAGGCTAAAACCGAATCCTCTCGCCTTGAAAAATAATTTCTTTCCGGTAACAATACTTTCAGATATTCCCAAGTATACAATGAAATGTCACGTCGTGAAAGTAAAATATTTTACACCTTAATTATGGAAATTGAAAAAGCCTTCGCTATAATATTATAGGAAGCGTATTTTTCAATTAACAAGTATGAAACCTACTTATTTCGTAAAGGCCGGTAATTTACGATACCTCTGAACTGGGTATACTGGTTGATATTGACATTGTAATGAATGTATCCTCATGTTTCTAATCACCCCAAACAACGTTGTACAAAATTTAAAAAAAAAACTGAGTTAATTTTTTGCCAAAATTCACGAATTTTCTTTTCAAGATTTTCGACCCGTATAGGCATGAGTACTTTCAATTTGGGTACTTATCTGAGCGGCAAAAAGGGTCGTACCCACAAGGGGTATTTTACGAATCAAATCTAAATATTATAAATTACTTTGAATAGTAATTCATAAGATCTCATATTAAGTAATAACCGCTTTGTAACGTGTCATAAATGTAAAGACGAAGCAGCGAAAAAAACTCTATCATTAACAACCGAAATCTCCCGTATTTTTTCATCTTTTTAAATTAAATGGATAAAAATTGCACTACACATAATATCATATTCAGCGCCTCACTCGTGCTCTAAGGCCATTACCCTATTAGATTATAAAAACCATTAATTTTCAAATTATCAGATTCGAGCTCGGCACGTGACTACCCGGCCTAGCGAGAGAGGTCGCAGGATACAACTAGTCAATATGCGACGCACGTGTCACCTTACCATACCCGCTTGGTCGGCTAATGGCTCGGAATATTCGAATATTAATATGAACAGGATTTTAATACAGAGATATCAAGACTGCTACCGAAAACGTAGCCAGGTGGTAGTTTTAGTGAATACAGACACGATGCAACTAAAAATATTGCAAAAGAACGCGACGTTCTTTTTTTGTTTTAAATATCATTGTGTTTGGTTGGTAAATCCATAGTTTTTGCTTAAATTATAATTTAAAGCCTTGCGTACTATAGCGTCTTTAAAAATACATTATTCTTTTTAGGAATATGTATGTATTTATCACCCATATACGATGATAGGAAAAAAATCGTCGCATTTTTTTGCAAAAATTTTTGACTAGAACTACCACCTGGCTTCGTTTTCGGTAGCAGTCTTGATATACCCTGTATAATAGATATGTATATGAATGGTATGATTTGAATCGCCCTAATATGCATGCGTTGGTGTCTCGTTGGCAGATCTCAATTGTATATCGATATACGTTTTCTATAATTACCGTATAAATATTTTCAGGGTTAAGAGTCCGTTATGTTATTTTAACCCTCACTGTTAAACCTAATCATCACAAATGAAGAATATTAAATTAACTTAACCCATTAATCGACGTCACTATTTATCTAAACTCGAGATTTGTCGACGATAAGACAATTACTATTCGGTCATATTAACCGTATAGAGAATTCAGGTGAGTTAATTTAGGCTTTCGGCATCGCGTTGAAGCTACTCAAATTGTCATATATATTGTCATGATATTGACACATAGTATTTAATTAAAACCACATATTTCTCATCCCCCTAGGTGACATAGGACAAAATTTGAATAAAATCCGAGATGTTTTTTTTTCAAAAATCGTGATTTTTTTCTCACGTTTTTTGACTACCTCGTATAGGTACGAGTATTTTTACCACTTAGCTAGACTTTAGTTCGGTTCACAAAAACTTGCCTGAAGCGTAAAAAGATTCGTACTAGACGGGTTGATCGAAAGCCTTGAAAACTAAAATCGCGATTGTTGACAAAAATACCAGACAGATTTTGTTTTTTTAACTTGGTACAATGTTACCCGGGATGGTTAGAAGCATGTGCTTTAAATTAAATACTACATGTCAATATCATTCTGTATAACGTTCACCTTTATTACCAGATACACCTAGATTAAAAGATGGGTAATAATTTTAGCAGTTAATGCATATTTATATTTATCTCTTTTCCACTGCAATGCCGATACATGCTGCCATTTATAAAATTACAAAAAAGGATTCCTAAAATGCTATAAGGTGTCACAACATAAAAATGTGTCAAACCGGTTCACGTGCTCGAATCAATACAGATAAAATATTCGCAAACAGAGCGCTACTAACGTGTTTTAAGCGCCGATGTATGACTTGAAAGGATTTTTTTTATTGCATAGGTCCGGCAAACGAGCAAACAGATCACCTGATCAAGTAAATGAAAATAAATACACCCAACAGTCACATACATAGTCCTGGCACCACATTAAGATCAATTAAGTCTTGTGTCGTGGGTATCAGAAGCTACGAGAGACTTTTCGGTGTCACAAACACCCAGACCCGAGACAAATACTTGTGGGCCTCACAAACACTTATCTCGGTGCGAGGATCGAACCCGCGGCCTCTCGTTTCATAGCCGGCGTCAAACCAACTACGCCACGGAGGCTGTCACATAATTTATTGAATCTATAAAAATGTTCAACATCATTTAGATTCAGTCATTTTTTTATTCTACCACCAGGTTCGCAAAGCGGTTTTGTATATCAAATAAATCATTTAGTTACAGTGTATAATGAACTGTGTGACTACCTCGGTGGCGCAGTTGTAGTACGGTGTGATTGTAAAGCTGAGGTCTCGGGTTCAAGTCCCGAGTCGGGCAAAGTGATATTATTTTTCTATTGATTATCAGCTTGAAGTCAAGAATTTGTGCCTCTTATGGCGAATCGTACTCTCGATTGTGGAGAAGGTCCGTGCCCTCCAGTGGGACGTTTATAGGCTGATACAGTATGGCGAAACGTGGGTGTCCTGGTTGCACCTCTGCCTACCCCTTCTGGGATAAAAGCGTGATGTTTATGTACTGTACTGTATCAGCCCATACACGAGCCACTACAGGGCACGAGCCTCCTCTACAATCGAGAGTACGATTGAGAGTGGTTAGGCCATATAGTTCACCACGCTGGCCCAGTGCGGGTTGGCGGCCTTTTACATACCATAGAAATTTATACAAATCGCTATGGTATGCAGGTTTCCTCACGATGTTTTCCTTCACCGTTATAGTGCGTGGTGATTGACTATCAATACACACATGACTCCGAAAAGTAAGAAGTGTGCCCTGGGATTTGAACCCGCGACCACCGTGAACATGTAGGCAGCCGCGTCTGGTCCGTTACCAACAGGCCACGCACTAATGTGATGTTTATGTACTATCTTTCCTTAAATATAGAAGTTACAGCATTTTGAAACAACACAAAAATCATATCACAGTGACGCAACATAATTATGGGTTTACCCCACAGTTACAACTGAGATATACAAATAATTAAAATGTTACTACAAACATAAACAGGTTGTGGCCGCGCCTACATCTAAGTTGCGTAAAATCACCAGTACTACACCGGACTTTGAATCGACGACCTTGCGGTACGACATCGATTGCTGACTCATTCAGTCACACAGAAAATTGCAGTATTCCTTTTTTTTTATTGCCGTTATAGGCAGACGATCTAGCGCAGTGCCAGAAGTCCAGCACAACAATGTCGCTGCCTACCTTAAGGAGAGTCTCTTTACTCTTATTTTTCACTACTTTGAGAAATTTCTATTGAATCTTAAGACCCATTTACACGGAGAGAGATTCTCGCGGCGAGAATCGTATGCGATCATCGCATACCATAACCGCCATAGATTATCGTGTTCTGACAAATGTTTACACGATGCGACTTTTTTATATCCTTACGATAATCGTATTTTCGGGGTGAGTAAGTCTTCCCGTATAAATGGGGCTTTAGATACATTGAGGTCAGGACTAATGAGGACAGGTTTGAATCTGTTTGGCATAAAATTTATGTTTATTTGTGCAATGGATTGTGCTACTGATTCTCAACAAACTACTTTCGGCTTTGTAATATACGAAAATAAAGTGGTATACACAAATTGTTTAGGACAATATTTTAGGTATATTTTAATAGCATTATTCCATGATATCCCTCGTAATACAATCCGACTATTGCAATTGCATGACGCCTTTTCATCACCGTGTAAGAGACACCCTTCGCCCGGCAACATAGCGCTAGGATGCTGATAACAGATGCTGTTTCTGGACCAACGAGGCGCACCGTCGTCACAGCAAAACGGAGATACCAACGTCTAGTGATAGTAAGAGATACTCTTAAAAATACCAAGCGAATATATCAATAGACACGAATATTTGTCTCGGGTCTGGGTGTTTGTGAGACCGAAAAGTCTCTCGTAACTTCTGATACAGAAAAAAAATTTTTTTACAGATTTAATAAATTATGTGACAGCCTCCGTGGCGTAGTTGGTTTGACGCCGGCTGTGAAACGAGAGGCCGCGGGTTTGATCCCCGCACCGAGACAAGTGTTTGTGAGGCCCACAAGTATTTGTCTCGGGTCTGGGTGTTTGTGTGACCGAAAAGTCTCTCGTAACTTCTGATACACACGACACAAGACTTCATTGATCTTAATGTGGGGTCAGGACTATGTATGTGACTGTTGGGTGTATTTATTATTTATTTATTAATAAAAAATATATTCTATCTGTCCCTACAAGTAGTAGTTTTTGCAAAATCATTAACCTCGCTAAAATGTTTATGTAATGATTTTGTGATCGGGCGTATAGCTAAAATTATCGAAACTTGGAAATTACGTTTTCGAAGTGAATGACACACACCTAATGAATTTTCTTATTTAAGAAATGAACTCAGAACGCCGTAATTTATAGCTCATTACTTAACTGATGTCTGTTCATACTAGTATCATACATACATACATAAACACACGTCTTTTTCCCAGAAGGGGTAGGCAGAGGTGCTACTAGGACACCCACGTTTCGCCTTGTCTGTTCTTTCCCAGGACAGGATAGAGGGTTAATCTATCGCCATCTCGGGCACAAATTCCAGATTCCGTGATAGAAAAATCAAATGTCACTGCCCGACCCGGGATTCGAACCCGAGACCTCATTGCGATCGTACCGTAGTACAACTACGCCATCAAGGCTGTCAAATTTCTTCGATTTATTTCTTAATTTCCTGTATAATGTTCATTTTAAATGTTTCAACTTTGACTTACGCGTATTTAAATCCGAACATGATTTACTAAGGATGTGCAAATAATCGCCGACTACTGGAGTTGTCAAGTACGGCATAAGCCACTTGAACCCAAGTAAATGACCTTCGGAAATGACGAATAATTTAAAAACAATGTACATCGATTGTTTACTCAACAATCACGTCCGTACGACCTTAGTAAGTGCGTAATGTATACCTAGTTATGCGATTTTATCAATTATTTAATTTAAGTTATAAACTGACTCTTTACTTTTCTGAAAAATGTGTTGTTTATATATGCAACACGTTCCAAAGCCGTGATAGTTGATAACTCAAATGATCTTGTAGAGCTTCTCTTTCATCTTAATAAAAAGTAAGTACTCTGATTTTGTATTCTAATTGAATGAGCTGAGTACTGTATCAGCTCATATACGTCCCACTGCTGGGCACGGGCCTCCTCTACAATTGAGATTACGATTGAGAGTGTTTGGCCATGTAGTCCACCACGCTGGCCTAGTGCGGGTTGGCGGACTTACATACCATGGAAATTTCTACAAATCGCTATGAGCTGGGTACACAGGTATAATTCAACGCGGATAAAACAAAAATAATGCATTGAAATAATAGATTTTTGTTGTAGATACTTCTTGCGATGAGTAGTATTGCCAGAGGGTCAAGAACCATCACCAGACAATTGTTTAACAACCTCTCTAGCATTGAAAATGTTCAGTGACCATCCAGTGCCCGGTCGTTTGCCGACATAAATTCTATTATATCGCAAATATTATGTGTTGGGTTCACAAGAGCATGTTCAACACGATTTAAAGAACTGCTCATAACTATTTTTACTGCTTACATTTTAAACTTATTTCAACAAAATATTTTTTCCACACCCACACAAACATTCCATAAATGGGTTATTCCGGTTATTTAAATCTGTTGGAAATATGTAAGAATATCCAATTTGTATAAGTGATACGTGGTGGACATTTAAAATATTATTAACGTAACAAACCTTCTTGTAAGCTTAAAATGGTACTACAGACTAGTCTCTGGGAGAAAATCATCTGCACTCAACATTTTTTGAGCTTGTGAAATTGTTGAAATTATTGTTGAATTAACACTATCGAACAATTATTCGTCCTTTAAATTACAGTATCTACAAATCTTATACAATGAAACCTAATAATTACATCGTCTTCAGAAACGAGAAATCCGCCTCTGAACATTCTCTGAGCTCCTCTCAAAGATAAAAATATTAAACATAAATATTGCAAAAGAGAACGCCCTAAACTTGTTTTAATTTGCTAAAACTAGTTAATTAATAATTAAAGATAATGAATAAGATTAAAGATACGTTTTTAAGTTACAAAACCAATATCTGACTTCTGTCTCTCTCTCTGCAGCCACAAGAAGTCCACTGCTGAACATAGGCCTCCCCTAACGATCTCCACATTAGCCTATTCGCAATGACCTGCATCCAGCATCTGAAATATATCTGATAAGTTTTTCTAAGTATAAAACTAACAAAACTTATTAGATTCAACGTTTTGTGAAGTTTATATAGCACATTGTTTAATACACAGGTTTAACTCAAGCTGCTAAAATTGTAACCTCTTGGCGAATTTGCGGTAATCAGTTAAAATATAAATCGTTCTCTTCAAGGATCCCTTGGTTTATAGACAAGCTAATTTAAGTATTAAATTGCTGCAATAATAACGTATATATGTAGAAACAGTAAAATTCACACAGTAAATACTAGTTCATGGACAATCACGAAAATCGTCAGTCGTCAACCATTGTGACAAACATGGGAGCCACCAGCCTTACATTCCACTGTTGATAATGAATCATATTTGGCATTGCCAAATACCACGCATATGAGAAATATAAACAGTACTGTAATACAGTATTGTACTGTATAATCCCAGATACGTCCCACTGCAGGGCACTTGCCCCCTCTACAATACAGAGTACGACAAAAATAATTTACCCAATATTTCCTCGTTTTAATAATAAATAAATAAATACACCCAACAGTTACACACCCATACATAGGCCTGACCCCACATGATTGTGAGGGTTAGCCCATATAGTCCACCACATTGCCCTAGTGCGGGTGGCGGACTTTACATACCATAGAAATGCTTGCAAATCGCTATGTTATGCAGGTTTCCTCACGATGTTTTCTTTCACCATTATAGTGCGTGGTGATTGACTATCAATACACACATGACTCCGAAAAGTCTGAGGTGTGCCCTGGGATTTGAACCCGCGACCACCATGAACATGTTGGCAGCTGCGTTTGGTCCGTTTACTAATAGGCCACCACGCACTTTAAAAGTATTATTAAGATGGAAAGCATATTCATGATGGTCTACCATTCATGCATTTGCATTATGTCACCATGCATTTTCAAAGGTCGGCAACGCACAAGGTCTATGGTCGAGGTTGATCTTAACCCAGAATTCATAAAAATATTATATTGTTACCCGGCTTCATTAATTTCGCAAATATACCTTGAAATATCCCGACCGATGCCTGCTCAGTTTTCAACATTTCTCCCGGATTTTAATATATTACTAGTGGTAGGCCTCTTGAGTAAAAGGCCGCCTGGGTAAGTATCACCGCAATGTCTATTTCTCCCGCCAAACAGCAGTATATATGCACTGTTGTGTTCCAGTTTGAATGGTATTGCAGCCAGTGCAACTACTAGACATAATGAGACTTAACTACTTATATCTCAGGATGGCGAGCGCCGAGGAATGCCAAGCATTGCTTTGTAATTCATGGTGTTCCATTAGAGGTCGTATCGCTTTTTATAAGGTGAATGGCATGCTCGTCTCGCCGTTTATAGCCATTAAAAAATATATCTTCGACTGTACGATCTTTTTTTGACGCCATCAAGTCGGCGCTTTTAGTCTGGCTTCCGAACCTTGGCCCAGCTAGTATAAAGCATCGTATAATATATTTTTCATTGCCGAATCATTAAAGAGGGGTGAGTAATGGCTCAACTGCTTTTGTCTGTAATAGTCAAGAAATAGAAGAAGGCTTTAACGGTATTGGCGGTTCCAATTGTAAAAAAGATATTGGTAAATCTCCCCAAATAGGTAACACATCCATAGGTCATATAAAACGCGCTGCCTTACATTTTTACTTGTTTTTAACTAGTTACACAGTAAAAAAACAATACATGGCATAAAACAAAAAAAATACATAATTGAAGCACTCATTATGATGATTTTAGGTGAGAATCTGTACTTACAGCCGTTGTAAACAATGCAACATAATCGTTTATTATTTTCAAAGTTTCAAAAATAAACTTCGAGACGAGCTGTTATCAAAAATAATGTTTAACGGCGCGATTACCAAGTTGGTATAATTCTCAGGAGTTGTGAGCCTTTATAGGCAGCAGTCTGTTTAACCAGGCGAGTCACTTGGTTACGGAAATCTTCATGAATTCTCATTGTGCCTCGTAGTAATTGCAGTCTTATCTAGTTCAAAGGATCTCTGAACACTATTTAAAAGCCTCCGTGGCTCAGTTGGTTAATAAGCCAGCTGGGAAACAAAAGGCTGCATGTTTCTGCTCTTCATATCTGCATGTTGCAATACCTAAATGTCTGTCACAGTTTTTTATGCTCACGACCCACTAAGATCCTAGTTTGTATCATGTGTTACAATTGGACAAAATACATAAATGATGCCTTCTTAATAAAATTTCACCTCCTTCTTAAAGAAGTCGAGTGCCATTTACCATCAGGCGAATCTGTCATTTACTTCGTGAATTCATTAACCAACTCTGAAAGCGAAGCACATCTTAATTTGATACTACACAGTCTAGACTCTAGACTGACCCCGAGTTATTTGACGGAATGGAATGTTGGTCACAAATCGCTGTAGTGAAGTTAAATTTCGGCCGTAAAGTTGATATTTGCCTTCCTGAATATTTTATGGCCCTTAGACATAAACCTATATATATTTACCGCGTCTGCATTTTAATTTTAAAGGTTTGTTTATGGTCTATTTTTTTTTTCTTAAAGCAAAAGCAAAGTGGTGCAGTGAAGAGGAGGCCTATGTCCAGCAGTGGATGAATACGGGCTTAAATGATGATGAAAACCGCATGTAGCAATATAAGGGAGCCTGCATCTTGTTAAAAAACAGAAACAAGTAATGGGATAAAATATTTTTAAATTTCGAAATCGGACGTTATGTTCGTAAACACAAATACATGCAAAATTTTAGCATCTTACACTAAAGAGAAAAAACTGATTTCGCATTAATCTAAAAATGCATACATAAATTCACGCCTTTTTCCCATAAGGAGTAGGCAGAGGTCCTACCAAGACACCCACGATTTGCCTTGTGTGTTCCGTCCAACGATATTTTAGGGGGGAGCCTATGTCATACCGGGTACAAATTTCTGACTCCGGGCTGATAATAGAAAAATCCAATATGACTGCCCGATTCGGCATTCGAATCCGAGACCAAAGCATTGTACCGTAATACAATTGCGCCACCCAGGCAGTCTAAAAATTAGATAATAAAATATAGACGGAATACGAATATTAATGTTAAAACTAATGAGACGGTTCCAAGATTGCTTTATATTACATTATTCGCGGTTCCATTGCGCAGTGGTTAACACATCGTTTCGACAGCTCGTGAGTCATTTAAACCGATGTTTACGTTTCATTACCAACATGATTACCAACTTGGGCAATTTTACAAAAATAACCAGTATCTTGGCAGAAAGGCGTTTAATACGTGGTGGAGGCTAAAGATTTATTGAAATATGGAACATCGCAGCTGGTTAAGGTCTCACGAAGTTGTTGGATGCAGGCCGCTTCAAACAGGTCTATGTGGAGATTCTTGGGGGAGGCCTATGTTCAGTAGTGGACTTGCTGTGGCTGAAGAGAGAGAGAGAACATCGCATTTATAATTCATACACCAATAATGATTAATATTTTGTTCAAATGTAAAGTCCTTTTTCTTCTTCTTTGAATGCCTCTTCAGTGTTGAAGGTTGGCCGTCAGCTTCTTGTATTCTTCCCTTTCTTTAAAATAAAAAATGCTGGATGAAGGAAAAATAGTGGCTTCAAAAGATCCGGGAATGGATCGTTGAACAACTATTCCACTTGGCTAAAGACAGGGAAGAAAGCCTTACATTTTAAAAATAAATTATTGAGTTTGCCAAGGATTTTGTTTGTCCAAAACAATTTTTATAAGTAGAGCACCTCATTGCACATTTATTTATTGCACATATGAGCAAGATTGAAAAAACTTCACTTGCCGATTATAACGAACCCGGTAAACCATTAAAGTTATTTTCCAATCGACGTTTCGACTCAAACTTCATAAACAAGTTACCGTTCAAAGGTCAAGGTTCAAATCCAGTCTCGAGACAAATTACAAAACGCAACTTGCGTCACACGTCAGTACGCAATGTATATCGTAACTTGTGACGTCATCAGACACGATCAGATGCAATCTTGGGTTTTAACTCAATGATAGACGTTCAAATAACTCCGTTTTATAGTAATTAATAACCTGATTGGAAACAAAAACTCATTGACGTAGATTCCAGTGATCGTAATTTCCCATGCATAATTATTTAAACCAGTCTTTCTAAACTTTGAGATAGATTTTATGGTTGTTTGTTTTTGATTATGACGTCATAAACACAACTTAAAGAAGAGAAAAATGCGAAGGTTAACCCTGGTGGAATTAGCCTTTCTTATACGAGATTAATAGTGCGAAAGAGATTCTTACAAAATGTGGGCACTAAAAATCTTTTATAGGCGTTGAAATATTTGTAGGGGCGGAAAAGTCGCGAAGAAATTATTAAGTGCTAAAAAAATAAGGCTACATTTTTATCATCATTGCTCAATAGTAAATATATATATTTATTCGCTTAAAGTTTTAACAAACCGTATGGGCTTGGCGTCGATACTTAAAATTGAAATTAAATTCAATGGAATCTTTTTACATAAACATGTTTTGCTATAAATACGTTATTTCATCCGGTTATAAGTATACGAGTATGTATGTACTATATATGTATAAGTATGACGTGTTTAACGTTGGTTCTAGACGTATAGTTTAGTTGTTTCAGGCGTACACGTGCAATATACACAACTATTATATAAATGAGCATAATATCACATTTGTAATAGTCTCATCTGGAAAAATTCTTCCTATTTTATAATGCAAATAGAATTGTGCTTGAAGCTTACTTACTAGTTGATACAGCAAGGAATTTACATTATTTTATGATATCTTATAGACCAAAATGTTACTAGTATCTTTTAATCGCAGAACAATGAATATTAGATTTTTTTTTACAGAAGGAAAAAATAATTTTCCTTTAAAATTCTGAACGAAAATATTTTTTGAACCATACAATTCATCACCTATTAAAAGATAGTACCTACATGAGAAAGAAATATATAATTAAACCACATAATATGACATGAACTACGTATGCTTAGTCATTGTTTTAAGGAACTATCAAACAAATTCTCCATGGTCGTATAAAACGAATGCAATTTAAATTAACCTTCGTAATATCAATAATTCCGTAATAACTACAAAATAAGTATAACATGTTTGCTAAAATATAACATGGCCTCTAGTTTAATTGATTTCCTCAAATTCTGAAATAATAATTTAATATTAAAATTGTCTTTTCTATACAAACAACTATTAGCATAATGCGATAAAAAAAACTTGATGGTCACTACAGAAGGTCTTTCGAAGCTACGTTGATGTAACTCGGTGTCTGTAATTATTATTTTTTTATTCTTCTATTCTATTATGACATTTCCTGGCTGCGTACATAACCTCATTTCGAAACATTAATGGCAGTAAAATAGATCACGGTAGAGCGCGTTCTTTTTTTAATTTTGAACAAAGGAGACTCAGAAATGAAGGCTTTATGCTTTGGGAAATATTGTCTATGGTTTTTTAATTTCTATATTAATGTCTAAGATCTATTCTACTTCCAAATACAAAGTGAGTTACATAAAATGCAAATTTAAAAATCGTACGATACTTCGATCTGGTTTACAAGGACATCATATTATAATTTGTATTAAGTATGATCCATTAGAAATGTAAATCGAACCTCATTCTTTTGTGTTGGCAATTAAGTTATGTTTCTGTGTTTCCTGCATATTTAATGCATGTGTATTATATTTATCACAATAATATTAAATTTAAAAACCAGACTGCCTAATTTTCGCAAACAGATCAGACTATTAATATGCTTAGTTTGACATTTAACGGATCTTTAGACGGCAAAAAAAAACAAATTAGTTTTATATTTTTCCTTTAACAATAAGCCAATTGGCTGTAAAGCCAAATATTTAATTATATTTAAATAGAATAAATGAACACTTACTGTAATTAAAACCTTTTTCCAATAAAACTCACTACACCACAAATTTTAAATCACAAAT
The DNA here is from genome assembly GCA_033459515.1 of Theretra japonica. Classification (NCBI taxonomy): domain Eukaryota; kingdom Metazoa; phylum Arthropoda; class Insecta; order Lepidoptera; family Sphingidae; genus Theretra; species Theretra japonica. The sequence continues at coordinate 2,807,929 of CM065928.1, forward strand.
CACTGGCACTCTTTAAAAAAAATCACTATTCGATATTCGAATTTTTAAGCGCGCTTTATAAAATAAAATCCGCGCGTCAGGCAGCGCGGTTTGAGTAACACTGAACTTGAATGCGCGCGCGCAAACTTGCTCTTTGTCTTTGCAACTGTAAAAACAAAATATACCTTGAAAATACATCATTAAGGTTTATTATGTAGATGAACATTGCGCTGGTGAATATTAGTTGAATTAGATATTTTTCTACATAACCTCAAATTATTTGGCGGTAAATGGGCGTAGGACATCCTCCATTACAGAAATTAAAATTCTTTTATCGTCGATTAAAAACGTGAATAAGAGGAAGCACGTGTAAAATCAATTATATTTACAAATTATGTACTCTTGGCTAATTTACCGGATTGGTAAAAAAGAAGGTTCTATGTTTCAGAATTCAGATCGTTTGTGTTTAAATTATTAATATTTCGGAGACCCATGGCTGCAGTCGGATTTGGTTTCCACTAACAGATTAAACGGCTTTTAATTATTATTTATGTGTAGATAATAATTATTATTATATGTGTATTATTCTTATATCCTAAGTTAATTTATCTAAGATATATACTACAATAAACTATTCTATGAAAATGTAGACTACCGACAGAACAGGTAGAGATTGTTCGTCTGTATCTATATCAGCCCATATACGTCCCATTGCAAGGCACCCGCCTCTTCTACAATCCATAGTACGATTGTTCGTCCATTTTATTTTAATCCTAAAATGTGACAGAAGCTATTGCCACGCAGGGAACAAATATATTAAAATTAACCTTTGAAAACAAAAAGTGGAAATTGAAATGGGAGCATGAGAAATAATTTGTCTTTAACTTAATATTAATTTGTGTAGTATGTTTTTTATTTTATTATGACGACATGTTTGAGGTCCTAGGATGTCGCTGGTTGCAGGCCGCATAGAACAGTATATGTGGCGATCTATGGAGGAATATGTTCAGCAGCGGACTTCCTGTGCCTAAAGAGAGAATGTTTTCCTAGTAATTGAAATGGATCATAATAGGATCAGCAGCTACTTAGGTAAAATTACCTTGTATCCTAATCCATCTCAATCTACTCTCGATTGTAGACGAGGCCCGTGCCCTGCAGTGGGACGTATATCGGCTGATACATTTATACAGCTACCTGATTGCACTCGTATGAAACGACATAATAAACGGTAGTTATACTGTGAATAAATCATAAAAAGATCGCTGACATTTCGATATTGGAGCGGTATAAAACAAGTATTTTCTGATACATTTTATTATTATTTGCTCAGGTTTGAGGACCGCGAAAAGTGACCCGGACCGGCTTAGATACTTCTTATTTTATTCACAAGTCCCTCCGTTGAGAGTCCTTGAAATAAATGCTTGTCGATATACGATCTACCTCGAGACTACCTCGGTGGCGTAGTGGTACTAAGGTACGATTGCAAAGCTGAGGTCTCGGGTTCGCATCCCGGATCGGGCAAAGTGATATTGGATTTTTCTATTTATTATCAGCCCGGAGTCAGGAATTTGTGCCCAATATGGCGATAGGCTCGCCCCCTATCACATCGTGGGACGGAATATACAAGGCGAAACGTGGGTGTTCTGGTAGCACCTCTGCCTACCCCTTCTGGGAAAAAGGCGTGTGTTTATGTATGTAATGTATGATATACAATTTCATGGAATTTCGAAAATAATGTACAGTCTTTGGTTTATTTATAGCGGTTGGGTGATAAAATATACAGCCTTTTATTGTTGACTCCGTTTAAATTAAACATTGTGTTGCCTGCAAAAATATTCCGTGTGTAATTGTTTGAAGATCCGGTTAGGCAGATCCAACTTCGAGAGAGAGGTCAATCGTCGAATCCAACTCGGTTGGGCAGCGTTCGGGAAACTACGCGATGTCTTCTCGTCCAAAATACCTCAGTGCCTCAAATCGAAAGTCTTCGATAGTTGTGTGTTACCAGTGATGACATACGGCACCGAGACGTGGCCTCTTACTATGGGCCTTATTAGGAGGCTCAAAGTCACTCAACGAGCTATGGAGAGGGCTATGCTCGGGGTTTCCCTACGAGATCGAATCAGAAATGAGGAGATCCGTAGGAGAACTAAAGTAACCGACATAGCCCAGCGGATTAGCAAGTTGAAGTGGCAATGGGCGGGGCACATAGCACGGAGAACTGATGGCCGATGGGGCCAAAAAGTTCTCGAATGGAGGCCACGAAGCGGAAAGCGCAGCGTGGGACGTTCACCCACTAGGTGGTCAGACGACCTGGTAAAGGTCGCGGGACGTCGCTGAATGCGGGCTGCCTCCAACAGGTCACTGTGGATTTCATTAGGAGAGGCCTATGTTCAGCAGTGGACTTCCTTTGGCTGATGGATGGATGGATGGAATTGTTTGAAACTTGCCTCCGTCTGAATAATAAATTGCGTTATCACTTCACAAAAATTCGCGTGTGAAATATGAAATATGAAATCGACAACACAAAAAAGATAAGTCTTAAAAAACGAGTTTCCAGAGTCTTAACTAATGTTTTAGTTTAAAAATCGATTGAGTTGAGAAAATCAAGGTGACGTTCTTTTTTCTCGCTACAATCAGTCCGAAAGGTTTAAAAAAAAGGTGACTTTACTAAAACCTGCTAGAATTCTGTCAAAGATACAAGAAATAGCCTCACGTGTAGAACACCATTCCTTAATACCTATTTTAAGTTTTCAATTCTGATAATTGTCGAGGAAATGTTGCAATTTCCACAAATATAATGATGATTTGATAAACTTCGATGAATCTAAAACATCTTTTTCGAAATTATAAAACATCTATTATATATCAAATGTTTTGTCCCTTTCGAACGACTTTTAAATTCAGTTTGAGCGAAGAAGACAAAACATTCGATAACTAAAATAGGTTTTAAAACTGTCTATGAATAAGGCAGCCTATCGAGTCGGTATTGCACTCACAATCACATGCATTATGCATTGCAGTCACTTCGACGTGCCAATGTAAAGAAATGCCAGACAGCCAAGTGCTTTTCCGAAGTGGTAGAGAAGCCTGCAGCGGCGAAGGATAATTTTTTTTAAACGACAAGCCGATGGCCTTAATGGTGTATTTTGCTAAATTACGATAATTAGTGTTTAGTACTCATAATAAAGCATCATGTTTATCCTAAAGTAACCTTTATTTTCTAAACGATATCTTCAAATTTCTCCATGGCATTGTAAGGATTAAAAGTTTTAAGACACATATGATATGGAAAGTAAGCCGGTATGAATCGGGTTGTATGGACGCTTCGCCACTGGAAGCCTGTAGTTCATAAAAGCTTCAATACCAATGGGTCAGTTCGATCGGAAGGTATCGGTGTGTCATAAAATACTGACGTGAATTATCAGCTTGAAGCCGCATTTACACGAGGAGAGTTTCTCGCCTCGAAGATACGATTATCGTAAGGATATAAAAAAAGTAGCATCGTGTAAACATTTGTCAGACCACCATAATCTATGGCGGTTATGTCATCCGATAATCGCATACGATTCTCGCCCCGAGAAACTCTCTTCGTGTCAATGGGGCTTTACTGTTTCATTTCTTTGAGTGAGTTTTATAAGTGATAGAGCTTAACTAACAGCCAGGACTGCAGTGCGAATGGGTCTTCTGAACTATGTGGTTGCATAGTTTATTTTGTTTTATTTTATTTGGCAATAAACAGTCAGATACATTTATTTTACTTAAATAAGAACTTAATATATTAACTAATGTGTAATGAAACACCACCAAAAGTGCGTGGTGGCCTGTTGGTAAACGGACCAGACGCGGCTGCCTACATGTTTACGGTGGTCGCGGGTTCAAATCCCAGGGCACACCTCTGACTTTTCGGAGTCATGTGTGTATTGATAGTCAATCACCACACACTATAACGGTGAAGGAAAACATCGTGAGGAAACCTTGCATACCATAGCGATTTGTATAAATTTCTATGGTATGTAAAAGTCCGCCAACCCGCATTAGACCAGCGTGGTGGACTATATGGCCTAATCACTCTCAATCGTACTCTCGATTGTAGAGGAGGCCCGTGCCCTGCAGTGGGTCGTATATGGGCTGATACAATACAAAAAAAAATGAAACACCGTCGTGAAATAAGCATTGTTGCGTTTCATTAGGTGAGTGAGATTGCCGGTGACTATACCTTATAGACCTTCCTAGAAATAACAGAAAAAGGAAAGAATAAAATTGTGGTTATACCGTGGGTTTATTTATAAAACTAAATATAAATAATTTTACAGCCATGAATCACGGCCGTAAATATGTTTATGATAATTATTAATATGCGCGGAAAACATGAACCAGCTCAACGTTAAGTCACAGTTTAACTTCCATTTTGTAAATCTTAAATATTGTTGCTTCCTTTTCTTAAAGACGACTTTGTTTATCAATTGTTAGTATAATCCAACTAAACTAATAGGGTCCGTTTAATGTTTCATGGTTTTCAAGTTAAAACTACTTTGTAAATTGTTTCTAACCATAAATCCATGGTTTTACGGAGTATGTTATTGAAATTATGAGAGTTACGCCTGTACAAAGTTAAAAAGTATGAAACGTCAAACGCTTTAAGGTTACTTGGATAAAAATAGGATAACGGCTTAATGTATCGGCTTGGATATCGGCTCCCACACATACTGGTCAGTCACCGTAGTGATCCAAACATATGTATAAAATGACAGGGCAACGGGTACGAAGCAGAACGAGAGATGGTAAAGGGTATTGGGCCTCCAAAAACCTCGCTTACAAAACGATACAGTGTTCTGTATAACAGTATAGGTAACAGCAAAGCCGTCTTTCTCATTGCCTTTTAATAAGACAATAGGTTATAAAAGACGGTACTCTCACCTAAAGGCCGCCAACGCATCTCTATGCCCTTTGGTGTAGCTTATGGGCGGCGGTGTTCACCTACCATCAGGCGAACCGCATGCACGTTTGCCCCGCATGCACGTTTGCCTATTACGACAGAATCACCATTACCACAGAATGAGCAGTGTCACAAAATCTGTAACGAGCAATATCCGCGGCGGCCTTGGTGTCCGCGATGTGGCGGATAAACTCCAGGACTCGCTTGAGGTATTGTCACGACCTAAGAAAGCCACAGGAGTACGTCGACAATATGTGTCTGAGCCTCAATATTCCCGGGCTTCGACCGAGGGGTAGACCAAAAAGCGCTGGCTTGATGTCGTCAAGGAAGATATTAGAGTCAATGGCCTTACTATTGACGATGCTGGATGAGGATGCCGAAGACTGGGTGAAATGCAGGAGACACATCCGGAAGGGGGGCTAGGCACCGACCGGGATAACACCTAAGCAGAATTAATTAATTATTACCACCTCGATAGGACCGATCCATTCCTACTGTAGACAAACCAGTGTGGCTCTACTTTTACCTTTCATGTCTCTGCGTAACATTTGCACCTGAATTGGTAATTAATTTTAATTTCAGTACATGAACAACGGAATTTTCCACGATTTCAATACAAAATGATTATAATTGTGGTTACAAACTGGCCTATATTCCGGAACAGTGAAGGCATTTTCGGTGACTATTAAGTTAGTTTATGACGTGGAATAATATTCAGAGAATAGTTCGTTATCGGGTTATGGTTTGCGTAACTCACGAGCTTTGTGTAAAATACTACGTAGTTAGAATATAGTATGCATCAGCCAATAGCTTAGTTGGTTAAGAACCTGGCTATGAAACAAGGGGCAGGGGGCTCGAATCTCATACATACATGCCTTTTTTTTACCAGAATGGGTAGGCAGAAGTTCTCCTGGTTACTACCAGGATCACCCAGGTTTCGTCATGTCTGTTCCGTCCCAGAATGTGATAGGGGGCGAGCCTATCGCCATATCGGGCACAAATTCCTGACTCCGGGTTGATAATGAATAGAAAAATCCGATATCACTTTGTCCGACCCGGGATTCGAACCCAAGACCTCAGCGTTGTAACCGTACCATAGTACAACTAAGCCACCAAGGCAGTAGGATTCGAATCTCTCACTGAGACAAATTTCTTTGTGGGCCATACCTATTCGTTTCGGGTCTGGGTGTTATGACCAAAAGTATCTCTTAGTTTCTGATGTCAACAGCACAAGACTTTCTATCATGGTCATGATGCCAAGTGTCATACACGTAGTGATGTGTGTGACTTGAGTGTATTAATTTTCACCTGAATAAAACAGGTCAAAAAATGTAACGAATAAATAAGCCATTTCGTAAATGGTTTAAAATTAATTCATTGAAATAAAACGTAACAAATGCCTGATGTTTACTCATATTTATCCGCATCATGCCCGGCGAAGCGTGAAATCCGCGCCTCATCCACAAAATATTTGTATGCAATCTGTAACGTGAATTTTAAAAATAAAATACTACATTTCAAATACATTAAATTAAATGAGTATTTTAACGTGCTTAAATTGTGTTGAGTTTTAAGCGCGCCGTTTAATTTATTTTGCGACTGATATAGAGTAAAAAATAAAAATAACAATCATGAAATTATGCTGTACTGTTAACTGTATCGTATCAGCACAGATACGTCCCATTGGAGGGCACGAGCCTCCTCTACAATCGAGAGTACGATTGAGGTTAGGCCATATAGTCCACCACGCTGGCCTAATGCGGGTTGGCGGACTTTACATACCATAGAAATTCTTGCAAATCACTATGATATGCAGGTGTCCTTACGATGTTTTCCTTCGCCGTTATAATGCGTGGTGATTGGCTATCAAAACACACATGACTTCGAAAATTTAAAGGTATGCCCTGGAATTTGGTTTGTTTTTATATTGGCACCACCAAATAACAGCAAACTTTATGATAAGTGCAATTTAGAAACAATTATGCCGCCCTACCCGAAGTCCTAAATGCACAGGCTGAACACGAAAAGTTCCTGAAGTGGTAGAGCCCGCTGCTGTCAATCATGATTCATCATGAGTGAGCAGACTCGTCCGGAGCGGTGCCACTATTTCACAGAACATCGAAGTTAAGTGACAGCTAAGCTGTCGCGTTTCGTTCGGTGAGTGAGATTGCGGATGCCCAACACCCCCTATTTCCATCCTTTTTTCTTCCCGCTCCCATCCCGATTTAACGGTTCCGTAACACATCTATGATGCTAGCGTTGTGGACGTTCATGGGCGGCAGTGATTAGGTACTTATCATCAGGTGACCTGTGTGCTCCATTTGCGGGACCTATTGAATAATAAAAAAAATAACGCCGCATAAATAATTTTACTGGTAGGTCATGAGATACATAAAAATGTGAGAAGCCGCCTGGGTAGGTACCAACGCAATGTCTATTTCTACCGCCAAACAGCAGTGCAAATGCACTGTTGTGTTCCGGTTTGAAGGATATTGTAGCCAGAGTAATTACGGGACATAATGAGACTTAAAATCTTATGTCTTAGGATGGCGAGCACAATAGAATGCCAAGCATTGCTTTGTAATTCATAGTGTTATTTGGTTTGCTACTGTCCATGAGCGGTCGTATCGCTTACCATCAGGCGAATGGCATGCTCGTCTCGCCATTGCAATAGAAAAAATCATGTCGGTTTGTTCATCACCTGTATAATGGTTAAATATTCACCAACAATACCTTTAAGGTGCTTCTATTCCTGAGTGTAAACTTATGATTAACTTATCCAATATAAATAATGATTATCACGGAAATCAGGCTTTAAGATGCTATTTGCATACATAAGCTCACGACTGCATCCAGGAAGGTAGACAGAACCACGACAAAAGAAATATCTAGAATTTAGTGTTATCATGTTATTTATTACTACAACAGCGATAAGCATAATATAATCGTAAGTAGTCAACAGAATCATTTCCTAGATTGTTGCATTAAGCCCCATTCACACAATACACGTTTCTTTCCTGTAGCATACATACATACATACAGACATACTCACGCCTTTTTCCCAGAAGAAATAGGCAGAGGCACCATCATGACACTCACGTTTCGTCTTGTGTGTTCCGTCCCACGATATGATAGCGGTCGAGCCTATCGCCATATCGGGCACAAATTCCTGACTCCGGCTGATAATTAATTCAAAAATATAGTATCGCTTTGCCTGACCCGGGCTTCGAACTCGAAACCTCAGCTTTAGTATCGTACCGTAGCACAACTACGCCACCGAGACAGTAACTGCGCAAACTTCATACAAATTTTCGGTTCGAGACTGGTGGAAACTCAGACTTGCACATTTACATCGTTCTGTTATATCCCTCTCAATCGTACTGTCGATTGTAGAGGAGGCTCGTTTCTGCAGTGGAACATATTTCATGGGCTGATACAGTACAGTATATCGGAATACATCAGACACAATTTTATCGACACACGAAAGATAACCATTTGATACTCGTACGTACTTATCTAAATTGACAGCCTCCGTGGCGTAGTCGGTTAGACGCCCACTGTGAAACGACAGGCCGCGGGTTCGAACCCCGCACCAACACAAATGTTGGTGTGGCCATGTTGTGTGGACAATATTTGCGTTGGGTCTGAGTGTTTGTGAGACCGAAAAGTCTCTCGTAGCTTCTGATTCCCACGACACAAGTCTCGAGCTTAGTATGGGGTCAGGACTATGTATGTGGCTGTTGGGTGTATTATTAAACTGCATTTAACTGTCTAGGACCACAGTAATCACTATATCAAGCTAGTCTAGAAAAAACTTACATTTTTGTTCAGAACACCAATTTATATGCAAGTTTCCCTTTCACAGAAAAATACACAAAACACCTCAACATTTGCTTTGTCTTTATTATATTCAAAAGATAAGAAATATGCAGTGTAGATAAGTCTTTATAGTCCAGTTGCATTCCACTCACGGACAATAGCTTGCAATTAAATACAATTCTCTTTTTTATGTAGTTAAATATCTGTAATATCTGTTCAATTGATCTTGTAGTGGGACTTAGGACTTTGACCCAAGGTTCTGTTTTCAAGGCTTTTCTTATGGTTTAAGACGATTTACACATTGAGACAATACTTTTGGTTCGATATTTCAAAAAAACAGTAATTAGGATGTTATCTCACCATTCCGTGCAATGAAAAAAAACCTATTGTATATTCAAACAGCCTTTGTGTTGCAAATAGTTGAAAAACCGATTGTGTAATGAAAGACTGCAGGTTCAATTGCCGCACCGAGACACGTGTTATTTTTTATTGTATTGAATAGCGAGACCAGCATGCAATTCGCTTTATGGTAAGCGATACGACCGCTCATGGACAGTAGCAAAACCATACATCATGAATTACAAAGCAATGCTAGGCATTCTACTGCACTCGCCATCCTGAGACATAAGATGTTAAGTCTCATTATATCCAGTTACTCTAGCTACAATATCCTTCAAACCGGAACGTAAAGTGCATTTACACTGCTGTTTGGCGGGAGAAATAGACATTGCGGTGGTACCTACCAAGCGGCCTCTTACATATGAGAAACATTCCATCAGTAATTTGTTATACACATAATATTTGATTCGGGTTTTGAAATCGAAAAATCTTTCCTATTTCCACGACACAAGAGTCGTATCTTAGTGCGGAGTCAGGACTATGTGAGCGACTGTTGGGCGTTTTTATTGTAAGAATGGATTCATTTGACCTTGAAGGAAAAGAGAAAGATAAGGAATAGTATAACAACGTTCACTTAAAGCTGAGTACTGACCAACGTTACGAGGTGTAATGTAACATGTTTCACAGCAAGCATTCATGCGGTCAGTTGTTAGTGTTACGGAGAAACCAGCAACGAGCCTCTTGTTGCTCGCTTTGAGTGCTCCACCCGGCTGTCGGTTTTTTGGCGAACCCTTTGTGTGTTACGCGGTTCAATGAGTACGCTGTAAGGATAAAACATCTTGACTTAGTGTGGCTGGTGAATATGGAGTACAGAGTTGAAACGAAAATGTTATGCCGACGTTAGAACACACCGATAACATGCTCGATGCGAATGTTATTACACCTCGTAACGTTGGTCAGTACCCAGCTTAAAAGATTCTTTTACTTAGCCAGGAAATAAAATTAAATTCAATGTAATTTACAACTATATTTCACGTTTATAAGAGAGTTTAATGTCAAAACAAGTTATGGAAATTCCGTATGACGTATTCAATACTACAAAGTCAGTACCGCTAGTATCACACACTGAAATCGCTTTGACGTAAGCACGTTAATGATACCAACCTGGCCGGTGCACTAAAAATGAATTACATTGATTATTTAAAGCTCTGTTTCTTTAGTTTTCTAATAACAACAACTTTGATAAACTAATTTATTATATATATTTTTATTGTATAATTTATGGTATAAAAAAAATGTAAGATTGTCGATACAGCATTGAGGCAAATCTTGTAAGTGGTATTTTATTTTTCCTAGCCTATACTGTCCCACTGCAGGGCAAAGGCCTCCCTTTCCTTCTTCCACCCTTCTCTATCCAAGGCTTTCTTCCACCAGTTGGTATCAAAATGGTCTCATCTCTCCACCTTCTGCCCGGCCTACCACGAGGTCCTTTTGTATAATAAGCGGTATTGATAGGAAAAATAAATAAATAATAAGTACAACAATTAGGTACATATATGTGAGTGAATGTGTTTTTTTTTTTGTATATTGTATTTTGTATATTTTTTTTTGTATATTCTCGATTTTATCTGTTCTAGTTCAGTTTTTCCGCAAATCAATAGAGCTGGTTTTCGATTAAAAAACATAACATTTATATTATCCTCTCTCGGATATAGCAACAGACGACTATACAACAAAGTTGCAAGGCAATCAGCATCATTATTTTATATAAATACATTAATAATATATTGAGTACAGAATTACCTAGAAAGTAACCATAACAACTAAATCTCGTTTCCTATTTTTTTTTATCAACCCATATACGTCCCACTGCTGGGCACGGGCCTACTCTACAATCGAGAGAATCGATTGAGAGTGGTTAGGCCATATAGTCCACCACGCTGGCCTAGTGCGGGTTGGCGGACTAGGTTGTTCCTATTATTTAATCTGCAAAAAAAACTAGTCGGAAGAGAACCATCGAAACGTTTGTAGGGTCGACCGAAAGGGCGCCCGTTATGATTGTTTTCCTATGGCCTTTATTTTTATTTTGTTACTTGAACTGCCAATACTAACGTCTAAACCTTCGATGCGAGCAAACAATGGCTGTGTTTTGTAATCAGTGTAAATCTTATTACTATGAATAAAACTTACAACTTATTGTTTTATTCGTATACTGCATGATGGTGTGAATTTTATTAAATAATTTACATGGTGCTCAATTAACCCTTTCTCGCAAAAATTCAAAGTCACACTCATTATTAAAAATTCAAAGTCACACTCATAATCTACTTATAATCATCATTCCACCTGAGTACCCGAGCGCTGTCGATGCAAGCATGAACTGGCTGATTGCAAACATAATTCCTATTAAATAAAATAAAGAACAAAAATTCATTCACAGTTATTTCCCACAAAAAGAACTCACAAAAAACATCTTTGCCATTAAATAAGCGAAATATATTACAAAAAAGCAAATTCTGCGTTACTCGTGCGGAAAGGTAAAAGACCAACTTAGCAGTACTTCGCGAACCACAAATTAAAACAATGTAATTAATGTTAGCCCATCTCATCGTTTTAAAACTTAATATAAAATTACTACTACTCTTTTCTTTATATTGAGTACAGCGCCATCTTTAGTTAAAATATAACAACATTTCCAAGCAATTGTACTAACAAAAAATTATGTCGTAACAGCGCCATCTATACTTAATACAAGAAAACATGACTATTTTTTAAGGTAACATGACTAATTCCGTAGTAGTTTCACAAGTAATTGATAGATGGCGGATTTATCAAAACTCACCTATTATTTAGTTACACTAGATGTCGTTATTGCCCTGACCCTATCATGAATTGCTGTAAGGATGACACGGTACATAGTCATCCATCCTCAATTACTTCTCAAAGTTCGTTTTATGAATGCTAGGCACTTTGGCATGTTACATTAGCATCTCAAAACACAGCGCTGCGTATGCCTAATTAGAAACGCCCAGTAACATTCTTGTAATACTGTCCTCTTCCCCTTCCCTGGACACTCCGAGCGGGAATGCAGGTAAGCTACAGGTACATCCAGCAGTCTAGCATCGATTCCACCACCTCCCTATTCTTCCATTGTTTATCGATAATTATATTTAACTAACAGAAAGCGTCAATTCCGTCTTTATTAATACAAGGAGCGTTAGTTCTGAATTTCTGCCTGGCGTTACCCCTGCTGGTGTCTGGTTCCGCTTTACTACTCAATCTCCCTGATTTCTACCTCCTCAAGGGGTTTTTGGCTCTCACATCTTGCTTGACGACAACAAGCCAGTGCTTTTTAGTCACACTGCAAAAGCCCTGCAATATTGAGATTCAAGCACATTTTCAACTTACTTCAATACTTCCGCGACCAAACTATTTAAAAGCATTCCTGGAACTGATTAAAAAATTTTAGATAACATATAAATAAATAATTAACCGACCTCGCGCTCACCTCTCGTCAAACATAAAATATTACCCTTGAATTACAAATATTTCGAGGCAAACCTATTAATTACAGTTTATCTGTTTGTAAAGTTCGATTTTTACTACCTTACACATATTTGAGGACAGAGGACTTTGTTAATTACGGTCGTGTGCTGATAGTAACAAGTTTATAGAGGGCTAAAGCAAAGGCTTAAGGTTATTTATTTAAAATTTATGGCCAGGACATGCTACTTCCTAGTTCTTCTTTGTCGGTATCACTTTTGACAGAGTGGTCGTGGTCATCACTTCACGTGTTGGTGGCAAGCTTCGCAACAAGCCGCCACTCCTCTCTGATGGTCTTCCTCGTGCATTCATTTAGTAATTATGAACCATTTACTGCCCCCATCATCTAGTCAGTCCACCTCAAAGGTGCTCCTCGTTGTGGCCTGGTACCCTCCTTTCCCTGGACCACAAGTCGCTCAACAGCCACCTCCCCCGGCGGCACACATGACGAAAAAAGGTGAGGTTACGAGAGTGTACCAAAGATGATAAACGCTCCTTGATGCCGAGTTCTCGAAGTGTAGAGTCGTTGATATGGAATTCATTCACGATATTCCGAGCATTCTCCTCCAGCAGTACCACCTCATCTCACCATCATCATCATGACCTACTTTCTACTTCCTTCCTGCTAATATAAAGGCGAAAGTACGCCCTATAAGCAGTGCCGGCGTTAGGGAAGAGCGCGGTTGGGCGACGGCCCTAGGGCGCCAGTGCCGAGATGGCGCCGATTGCCTGGATTTACCTGTAATTATGGTGTATCTATGATTTATTGTTTTTCCCTTGAATTTGTATAGTATACAGGGTGTATCAAGGCTGCTAGCGAAAACGAAGCCAGGTAGTTCTAGTGACTACAGATACGATTGCAACTAAAAATTTTGCAAAAAAAAACTGGACGATTTTTTTTGTAATGTTTTAAATATTGTATTTCGGTGGTAAATCCATAGTTTTTGCTAAAATTAAAATGTAAAGCCTTGCGTACCATATCGTCTTTAAAACTAAAAGTGTGTACAATATAATGTATATAATTATAATTATTATATATATTACATTATAATTATTTTTTTAGGAAAAAGTTATGTATTTATCACCCAAATACGATGAAAGGATAAAAATTACAAAAGAATCAACAAAAAATTTAGTTGCATTGCGTCTGAAGTCACTAAAACCACCACCTGGCTTCGTTTTCGGTAGCAGTCTTGATATACCCTGTATATAGGGCGCCGTAGCATGGGCATGGACGGGCATGGGATATCGTGGCGGAATCCTTACGCCCCCTAACCACGCGGCGGAAGCACATTTATATTAGCCCTTAAAGTTACGACAAATAGACATACGGCATAACTCAGCATCCTTAGAATATGGAACACAAAATATATTATAATATTAGATACCACATTAAAATATTAATTAATATAAGTTCCACAAGGACGTCTTGAAAATATTACATGACTTGACCTTGTATATTAATTTTGAAATCAATAATAATTGACACCAACCTTACGGTAATTAATTAATCTAAAGCGTAAGGAGGAAGCAATAGTGTCTTAGCAACGAGGCGTCCCAGGTTCGAATTCCGGTCAAGGTAAACACGATGGGTTTGGTTTGTTTTGAGTTTTGTCTTTGATAAATCGGCTATAGCCATCATAATAATCACTACATAGTAAAAAACAAAACGCTGTCTGTCTGTCCCTATGTATGTTTTGATCTTTAAAACTACGCAACGGATTTGGATGTGGTGGTTTTTTTAATAGAAAGTTTGTCCAAGTTAAATACATACATAAACTCACGTCTTTTTCCCAGAAGGGTTAGGCAGAGGTGCTACCAGGACTCCCCCACATTTCGCCTTATATGTTCCGTCCCACGATGTGATATGGGGCGAGCCTATCGCCATATCGGGTACAAATTCCTGACTCCGGGCTGATAATGAATAGAAAAATCCAATATCACTTTGGCCGACCGGGGATTCGAACCCGAGACCTCAGCTTTGCAATCATACCGTAGTACAAGTACGCCACCGAGGCAGTCCAAGTTTGTACGAAAAATAATATGTATCGGGTGTGGAGTGGGATCAAAAAACATCTGCACTTAGGCGAAGCTGGGACGGGCCGCTAGTAGGTATTATTTTGAAGGTTGATTAAACTTCCGCAGTTTTTGCCTTTGATATTGTATGGGTTTTATGTCACACATCTTTTATGATAGAAATAAAATGCTGTAAATAGTTTGATCTTCCTTGATGTATTGATAGTTGATTAAAGCTTCTATTCACACGGGCATAGTTTGTCGCCTCGCCTTGACGTGTGGCGATATATAGAACTACAAAACATAATATCTATTTAACGCATTGTTTAAGATATGTTTTCATAATAAAAACAACAAGCATTTATACTCGTAATCTAATTGTATTAACATGTCCAATATAATAAAATGAAGAGAGAAAAACTGTTCCTAATATTTTGGAAACAGCATGCCAGCAACGCATTCGAACGCCAAAAGACCGTAGACGATCTATACCGATCTATACCTTTGGCAATATGACAGTATTATTTATTTTTCTTTATAAACTAAAATAAAACAAAACAACAGCTTAAAAAACAATTGCCATTGAAATAAAACGAATTTTATCGCGAATTTGATTTAATTTTTATTTATTTTTTAACTTCCCGACGTTTCGATCACTTTACAGCTTTCGTGGTCACGGGACGGACAGTCCACCCCGTGTAAAAAAAGTAAACATTAAATTAATTTCAGATAAAATCCGTAAGAATTCGTTTTATTTCAATGTGTAACATTTGCGTTAATCTAAAGAAACCATTAAACAATTTCCAGCCAGCTTGAGTCGGTACAAAAAACCAGCAAACACGAGCTGATTTGAAAACCGCCCGCGACGTTTCCTAATCAAAAGCGACGTGTTCTCACACGGCCCATAAAAACACGTTGAATAAGACTAAGCTCAAGGTACCTCGTTCGATATTATGTAATTATTTTTCGCAATGACACTTCCGCGTGGCCAGCGACACTGTCAAACAAACCCGCTCCCCCATCTCATTGTGAAAGAGTTTCAATAGCGCACATATTTTTATACTTTTTAATAATTTACTGGTGATATTCTCGGCTTCGAGTCCCGGGTCGAAAAAGTGATATTGGATTTTTCTATTCATTATCAGTCCGGAGTCAGAAATTTGTGCCCGATATGGTGATAGGCTCGCCCCCTAGCACATCATGGGACGGAACAAATACGGCGAAACCTTGTTGTCCTGGTAACACCTCTGCCTACCCCTTCTGCGAATAAGGCGTGTTTTTATGTATGTATGTATGGATAATAATTGTAATTTGCAATATTCTTTTCGAGTTGATCAAGGAATTTGCGTTCTGTCGATTATGTCCTCGACAATTTGACTGGTGTAATGTGCCATTTATATTTGTATAATTGCAAAATCGATTATAATTTGTTATGTTTACTTGCGTTTTGTGATAGAGCTCGCCGTTTCTTTATGTGTACACGCATCTAGTGTGCGTGAATATCTTTTTTGTAATCTATGAATAATAACATTTCTATGTTTTGCAATTATGTTGTTAAATAGACGGGACGGGACATACAAACCCAAACGCCGGTCCTGGTAGCACCTCTACCGGAATCGTAGAATATGGTAGAATATTCGCCTACAAGGTTGAAGGACGGCTTGGTTAAGGATGCAGGAAATAGGATGCAGGCCTCTTTCACAGGCTGATGTGGAGATGCTTGGGGGAGGTGGCTGAAAAGATAGAGAATATTCGTATCCGCCTGCAAATTAATAGTATATAGTTATAGTTGTGTCGATGAGATCTATTTCTCGCAAATCGATATTTTAACCACAGTGCACTTACCATCGGCAGTCAGTGCTGACACTGCCGTGCACATGGTCTCACAGTTGAGGTTCGCAAAGACTCAAAAGGGCAGAAGTTGAGCACCAAGACATTCGCCTGATGGTAAGCGATACGACCGCTCATAGATAGTAAACAACACCATCAATTACAAAGCAATGCTAGACATTGCCTTGCGCTCGCCAACCTGAGACATAAGATGTTAAGTTTCATGATGTCCAGTAGTTACTCTGGATATATTGTCCTTCGAAGCGAAATACAACAGTGCATTTACACTGCTGTTTGGCGGAAAACATAGATATTGCGGTGGTACCTACGTTTATGTTTCTTAATTTTTTAGCCGGTCATAACTAAGTGATATTTATTTAAATGTCAATATTGATTTCCTCAGACTTTAGTTTTTTTGATTCGTTATAGGAGTCATCAACGAAAATAACGATATAAAAACACTTATGTACATAAAGCAAATAAAAATGATTTTAGACTTCTTTTAAATCGCACAAAAACTTTAGTTTGTTCTATTAATAAATTTTCGGGCTATTTAAAAACATCGTAAACAACTAGTATCATTTTATATTTTAAGGTCAGTGATCCAGTCTGACGTTATATATTGCACAGGTCCGGCAAACGAGCAAACAGGTCACCTGATGGTAAGTGATCACTGCCGTCCATAACCATCCACAACGTTTGGTTTACAGACGTGTCGCCAACCCTTAAAATCGGGAGGGGAGCGGGAAATAAACAATATGGGAAAAGGAAAAGGGGAATTTATTGGGGAATCCAGCAATCACACTCACCGAACGAAACGCAACTGTAATGATGTCGCTTCACGTCGATCTTCTGTGAGACAGTGGACCAACTCGAACGAGCCTGCCCATTCATGCTCAGTCATGGCTGTCAGCAGCGTGACTCTACCACAATTAGAAGAGGATCTGCTGGGAGGATTCTTGCGGATCGTTGCTAAAACACCCGACATGAAGGTACTCAGTTACCCTCTCTGATAATTATTTTGAAATGGAAATAAGATTAGTTAACTTTGGGTGGTAACTCATTCTGCCTCTGCCTACGACTTCAAAGATATGAGTATCAGCTTTATTCAGTGTTGGTCTTAACGCGGCATGGGAAAAACGTACCTTTTATCTTTACAAATAGTATTTAGTGACTAATCTTGAATTATCTTAAATCTTTCATTTATCAGAAAGTTCAAGGTTTTACAATCATTTTATGTTAAAGGAGTTTAATCATAAATAATTATATCGCATTTATTTATCATTTAAAAATAATTTCCACGCGTAGCCAAACCGGGCTCCTAATTCCAATTTCATATACACAGCAGGTATATACTAATAACTATATCAACTCATGTCATTGAACTATATACTACGTAGTTATACCAGCTCAATGGTTCATGAACATCTCCCATTTGTCAGCACATTTACATTGCTATCTTCACCTTTAACTCAAGTAATACTAAACATAGGCCTCCCCATTTATCAAGTGACATATTGGACTCATAATATTTGCGTTTTGATTCTGGAAACTGTGCCACAGTATAACACACCTAGGTACCTAGATAGCTAGGTAGGTACTAGGTAAGGTACCTAGCTTAGCTTCAATAGCGTCATGGGGAAGAAATCTCTTAGTGGGAAATTGGAAGGCCTGGGGCGGAGACACCGATATATTCTTCCCACTACATAATTTCTTTCGTTGTTAAAAGGGAAAAGAAAACATCGTTAGAATCTATATACTATAGCGATTTGCAAGAATTTCTATGGTATGTAACTCCACCCGCACTAGACCAGCGTGGTGGACTATATGACTTAGCCCTTCTCAATCGTACTCTCGATTGTAAATGCCCGTGCCCTTCAGTGGACGTATAGGAGCTGAAACAATACAATTAAAATGAGAATGAAACTTAAGAATTTTCTCACCAACGAAAAATATTGTGGGTTTCTAATCTTCACACACCTTAGATATTGTTATGTATATATGTAACAGCCTATATACTCCATAAAAATGCAAAACAAAGAAATTGTTTTGAAAGCGGACTACTTAATATAATGCGAAAGTTGGTTTATTACTTTATAACTGCACAAGTATGACTAGTAGTTGCTAAATTTGGCAACGTGTAACGGACAGATGAATTTACGCGACAATTTGACTGCTTAGTGTTAAATTTTCTACAACTGGTGTCGTAAATAAAATATTGGCTATCAACCAAGTCTTAGCTATTGTAATAAAACTTTTCGACGGCTTGTTCCCCTTTTTTCCAATTCCCGACGTTTCGAAGACTTTACAGCTCTCGTGGTGAAGTTAGCCTTAACTTTTTGTTATACTCGTACTTGGCGCTATACCAGCTAGTCCTAGGGTCCGCCTTCGTAATCACAAACATTTTTCCCGATATTCCGCGGCCCCAGTTGTAAGACCATTGACTCTTGTATGCTCCTTGAGGACTTCAAGTCAGTTTTTTTTTTTGGTCGAACCACCAGGTCCTAGAATTCGTAAGGATATATTATTCAGAAGACCTAAAAGTATGTAACAGTAATTGTGTTATTTGGAAAAAGAAAAGAAGAGAGATAGAGCTGCTGAAATAGTAACAGTTTCTATCATCCTTGTATTTAGAACTGTAACATATTGCGTTGAGGCAGTAGTATTCATGAGTGATATGACATTTGCAGGCGGTCGCAGCGCGTATACAAAAGTGTCATTAATTATATAAATATAGAGTGGATCGTGAAGAAGGTTCATACGATTTTTCGTAAAGATTTATGAAATTAAAGTAGAGTAACAAAACATTTAAAACAGGGCAAAGCTGGGCAGAGCCGCTAGTATCTTAGGGCTGGAATATTCCAGTATTAGAGTTTTCAAGGCAATTAGTGCTAGGTGAAGGATACTAGCGATAGTAATGAACACTAAATAGGTCGTATAACGTGATTCACTGCGTGCTTCAATGGACATCGGGCGCGTTCGTACCGATACACCAGAGAAAGGTATCTCTTTCGGCGTGACGTCACAGTGCTACAGACTTTCACAAGTTCAGAAGTGACTGTAGGCCTAATATTTTAATAAAGTAGTGAATAATTATTTTGTAAATTGAATATTGCCGATTGCCGGATGCCCAATACTCCTTTCTTCTTCCCATCTATTTTCCATCCTACTCTCCCCTCAATTTGATGGGCCGGAAGACGTCTATGGGCCGATCGCCCAAGTTTTGTGGACTTTCATGGACGGCAGTGATCACTTACCATCAGGTGACCTGTTTTATCGTTTGCCTGACCTATCCATAAAAAAACATTTGCAGTCATAAAGTCGCTTTGTTATAATGTTTATTAATTGTGCGCTGGGAGTTGTAGGAATAAAATCCAAAAGCATATTTTTCAAATCTGAATAAATAGTTAAGGGTTGACGTCATTCATTCGCCTGGTCGCTAAATTTAATTAACCAGCAGTAGCTATTACCTTACAATAATATGGTATAGAATATTGAAGAATTATGCAAATAACTGTAGGTACATAGTTATGGATACTCAAAAAAATCCAGGTCTAAATGAATACGTAACCTTACCCTTTTGAGAGCACCTAAAAACTTCCTACAAAAAATAAATAATCGAGATTAAATCATAAAATTTTAATTGAGGTTATCATGTTGCGGCAAAAAAGTATATCATCTATAAATTACTAAATTTAAGGTATCGCAGTATTTTTCCGCTCGTATAAAACTTTTTCTACCTGCCCGTATCCAAAATAAGATACATAATATCGTCACAACACGAATTTTATTTATGTTGCAAAAATATAGAGATTATAATTTTGCGACCGGCGGCAGTTTGACCTAAGCGCATTACAAAAATTCTTTCTCAGCAAATCATAATTAGCAAATTGAAAAATTCGCACTATGTGTATTTGTCCGACCTTGGAATTGTCCCAGAGTCCATGTACAGTTCATACACGCTGCCACTAAGATAAAGCAACCAATGAACAATAAACATTTTTATCGCAGTAACAATTTTACTTGCACTTAAAAAACATCTTAAACACAACTATTTTTAAGAAAAAAAACTTGTAAAAAAACAACTACTCTTACTCTCCATAATATTTGCATAGTAAAACGTAAAATAACATTCGCAACACATAATGATTAAATTATGTTACAGGTATTTTTTTGGAGTATGATAATAATGTCAAAACTAGTTTTTATTTAATAATCCTTTGCTTTTATGGTAAAGTAAAAGTATTCTATGAATACCCGTATATTTTGAAGTTCACCAGAAATTCAAAATTATATGAACGTAGTAGAGAAAAGAGGTCATTTTCCGAAAAGGTTTCTTGAAATCCCAAAACAGCTGCAAAGTATCGTAATGAAAATTACTTACGTACGTAAGTGGGTATTATGTAATTTAATCTCGTATGCCTATTTAAATAACATAATAGTTATGGGATTAATATTTAAATTACAAAATTATAATACTCTCTCAATATATTTGTGTTGTCTTTTATAGTTAAACGTGACAGCAATAAACGGTTGGATTTTCCGCATTCATCGAAATTTATTTGTCCAAAGGTAAACTTTAAAGAACGTGGTTGGATATTTTAATTTTCTTAAATAGTACATAAACACTTAAAATTCACAATAAATCAATCACACTTCAAGACAATAATGTATTATTCTACCGAACAACGCAATTTTAAAATGCACGCATATAAAATCCACACACAAACATTACTGCGTAAACATGAATGATGAACGAGATAGCGTCAATTTCAATAGTATAAACTTGACGAGCAAAGTCGCAGGTAATAGTTACATTGCCCGCTCTCAAGGTTCTTAGCATTGCGCGACAACCAAGAGAGAGCGTTCTAGCGCCGATGTCCCGCAGTGTGAACCCGCCTTCGGTCCCGACACAACGTTCGAAAACCCCGCCATTCCATTTTCGAAAATTGAAAAGCGCGCGACATTTTACGCGGTAATTTAATTTCATAAGCGCCATCTTTAATTATTTTGTTTTTTTTAATGTGAATTGACACTGACCGTGTTCTAGTGAGTGTGCAATTTCGAAAAGTAAAAGGAGGTGAAACGTTATTTCGGTGAGTTTGTCATAACGTTCTTTTTGGCAACATGTGTTTGTTGACCGGGTTTTTTACGTTGTGTATTTACATTATTATTTTATGTAATATTTTTTGTAGATTGTTTAAAATAAAATATTGAAACAATAAACAAATATTAAATTATTAAATGCAAAGGTGTACTTTAAAATATCTGTAATACTTTGATGTCAGAATTTAGTTCCTTTAAAACAATAATAAATTCACACCTTCATTTATGCATAAAAGTAATTATTTCACATGGTAATTCTAAACACACTAAAATAGCATCTACTTAATAACATAATTGCAAAACATAGAAATTATATTATTCATAGATTACAAAAAAGATATGCGCAAACTAGACGCGCGCACACATCAAGAAACAGCGAGCTCCATCACAAAACGCAAGCAAACATAACAAATTATAATCGATTTTGCAATTATACAAATATAAATGGCACATTACACCAGTCAAATTGTCGAGGACATAATCGACAGAACGCAAATTTCTTGATCAACTCGAAAATAATATTGCAAATTACAATTATTATCCATACATACATTCATAAACACACGCCTTATTCCCAGAAGGGGTAGGCAGAGGTGTTACCAGGACACCAACGTTTCGCCGTATGTGTTTCGCCTCATGATGTGATATGGGGTGAGCCTATCGCCTTATCGGGCACAAATTCCTGACTCCGGGCTGATAATGAATAAAAAAATCCAATATCACTCTGCCCAACCCGGGATTCGAACCCGTGACCTCAGCTTTGAAATCGTACCGTAGTACAACTACGCCACCGGGGCAGTCAATTATTATCCATGAAATAAAAATATCAACCAAAGCTCATAAAACATAAATAAAATTACTAAAAATCTGCAGGCTATGCCTATCGTTAATATGACAAAGTAAATAAGAAGTACTTTACCCTTAAGCCGATCGTCCACCGACAACTATACTAACTTAGTTTAGCTTAGCTCGCATAGTTATGCCCGTTTTTCATGCATGTGCGTCCAACGCAAACTATGCCAGCTATACCACGTAAAATACTATAAATAATAAACTAACTTACTTTAGTTGGCGGTGGATGGTCAGCTTCACACTTATGGCCGTATTTTACAATTTCCAATCACAAAACAGAAAAGTCAGGATCGGCCCAAATCGGTTGGCTATTATTTTATTGGATTCCTCAATGGTTGCATAAAAGAATTCCTCTGATATGCTAAGTATGCTTGAACGTCATTCAAAATGAAAATAACTGTCAAAAAGCGTATTTACTGTCCACAATTAGAGATATCGCTGTATCATTATCCTTAAAACAATGATGGGTCTCTGCATTTTACAACCGTCATATTCTTTGTCTGAAAAGTTAAAAATATAATTCGATGAAAATTCTTGAATTAATCTTGTTTTTTTTTTCAAATTAAACACGGAGTATTTAAGTATTGTTTAAGTTTAATTTTTTAATGCCTTCTGTACAGATAATAAATAATAGGCTCTTATCACATTCAAAGTAATAAATGTTAACGAAAATAAACAAATACATATTACACATTTTACAATTCTTCTAACACTTTTAGATATCACTGGCGTCATTAAAAAACTATAACGATGATTTAGAAACTAAAATGTAATAAAAATAATAACAAAACAAATTAAATAAAAACACTACAAAAATTTATCACGCAAAAATTAATTTTATAATTTAGAGAGATTGAAATAAAAGTCTTCACAATGCGATATTGCATGTTGTTACACCATTACAATTTAACGTCACTTTTACCACGATGATTGTGAATAAAACGTGGATGAATGGAAAGATAATTTCTATTCACAGCATTCGTAATGCATAGAAAGTAGAAAGATTAAACATATTTTAGCAAATTGCGCTGTTTTCACAGTAGAATGATAGCTAATGAGCCAAAATAGCTGGCTATACACGCACAGATTAAGCGTCGAACGCGTCTCAGGGGGTTACTCTGTAATACTAAACGAAGTTCGAATGTTCGAACGTTCGAGGTCCAACGTGTGATAAATCCACATCTAAAAATCAACACTATTCTCTATGACACTTTTCATTTACTCAGATCTATAGTTACGACGTACGATAGAGGATTCGAATAGTTTGTGAAATACCTAGGCACATTCGTACATTTTTACGTACGACGTTCGAACATTCGAACTTGGTTTCGGATCATAGAGTAATCCCCAGAACCGATTCGTGATCATCACAGACGGTCTCAGGCATCAGTTGTGAATTTGATTTTATAATCCGTTGGCTTTGAGCACGGGCAAAGCAGACATCCAACAGGCATAATATCAGCATTAGCTGTTTAGTTAGTCAGGCAGATTTTTCTAATGTAATCGTGCTGGTATACTGTATAGCTAGCTAATCCATAAACATAACGACTTTATCCCAGAAGGGGTATGCAGGGGTGCCACCAGGACACCCATGTTTCGCCTTGTGTGTTCCGTCCCACGATGTGATAGGGGGCGAGCCTATCGCCATATCAGGCACAAATTCCTGACTCCGGGTTGATAATGAATAGAAAAATCCGATATCACTTTGCCCGACCTGAGATTCGAACTCGAGACCTCAGCTTTGTAATCGTACCGTAGTATAACTACGCCAACGAGGCAGCTAACATTAATAATGCCACTTGTCCAATCTGGATAAAATAAATATATTGGATAATGTGACGGCCAGAGTTTGATATTTTAAATTGTGAAATTATTTACATAATATGTCTCAAGCGGTAAGAAGATTGACTGGTTTAGTCCTTATTATAAACCGTTAAATCCTCTGTTGTAAGACCATTGACCATCTTCCTTGTCGACATCAAGTCAGTGCTTTGACAAACCTAGATATCTTAGGCCCGGTATGTTGAAGCAACACACATTGCCAGCTTACTGTGTTTTTTTCAATACGTGGACAAACGACCTAAAGCGACATTCCTAGCGGCATAGTCACTCATCTAATCGTCCATCTTTATTAACCTTGAACAGGTTACAAATACCCAAGCCCTCTCATAACCAAAATCCAAATTAAAATATAACAAAATTACCACAAATTTTTGCAAACATATGAACTAAATTCCCACGAAAGCGTTATGTAAAACATTACTAAATATAAGTTTCTTCATATCAATTTACATCTTTGAATCAGCAATCTTTTGAATTAAAGAGTTCAGTGGTACGTGTCGATGGTACGTTATTAAACTGTTGAACTGCTGGAGTCACGTGTACCAGAAGCGTGAAGCATAAGAGCGTAAAAAGCAATTAAACAGCATGATTATTGCTTACGCTGAAAGAGCCTTATGGACAGTCAGAAGACAGTGCATTTTTACTATTTAATTTAACAGCCTCTGCGTCATGTGGCGCAGTTGGTTAAGCGCTAGCTGTGTAAATGGAGGCTGTGGGTTCGATCTCCGCAATAAAAAAAATGTGTGATCAACAATTATATCTTATGGGTCTGGGTGTTGTGGTGGGTTCGACGCACGGAGACTAATAAATCAGATCTATAAGTTTTTTGTGAGTCTTGGTGTTGTGAGACCAAAATTTCTTGACAAAACTTGTATCTAGTATGGGCATTGGGTACAGAACTATTGTGAGACTGCTGAACAAACCTCCATAGATTATACTCTTAAAACTGAGCGTATTATTTATTATTTTTTCTAGAATTGGTTGCACCGCATTGTGAATTATCATAGGAGAAGTCGGTAATTTTTTAAAGTGATTTACTCACGATAACCCGTTACAATAATTTCCAAGTGATTGCTAACTTAAACACATGAAAGTCTTACTGTGTATCATCTCAAGTTATTTTACAAATGTGAAATGTCTAATATATATTTAGTACATCACGCAACACCAGGATTCTACAACGAATATATTTCACTAAATATAGACTTAATTTACAACATTAATATAAATCTTATCTTTCGTTGACTGCATAAAATATTGTTGAAAATTCAGACATGATTGAATAAAATATCACTTTAAATTACTAGTCAAGCAGGCAGGCCACGTCGTAAAATAATAAGTCAAATTATCTGCAATATCCATTAATAAGTTTATCGACCCCAATGACGACTTTACTACATAAGCATCCAAATATAATAGATACACAAAAGAAGATTAAGTATAACAATATTTCATTATTTGACAGCCTCCGTGGCGCAGTTGATTAGACGCCGGTTGTAAACAAGAGGCCGCGGGTTCGTAAATTCGATCCCCGTACCGAGACAAATATTTGTGTGTCCCACAGGTATTTGTTTCGGGTCTGGGTGTTTAACGAGACTGAAAAATCTCTCGTAGTTCCTGATACCCGCGACACAAGACTTAATCTTAGTGTGGGTCAGAACTATGAATGTGACTGCTTGGTGTATTTATAATTTATTTATTTATTGTGCAACAATAAACAGAATATGAAAAAAATATCCACAGGATCAGTTCGGTACAATGTTCCAGTATTCAATTTATTGGCTTCCAAACGTTCCTTAAGGATTTAAAATATGAGCAAGTACAATTACTATTTTGTTTGAATAATTAAATTTCCAGAACAATCTAAAAACTGCTATCGCCCGCGTATTGTTGCAGAGTTTGACGTCATAATAATCCGATACAATGTTTTGTTTATGCAGTCGTCGCAACGAATGTGTATTGTGTTCTCAGCGAAATCGATATGTAGCCTTATTCGTCGGTCAGTGAAGACATAACAATCTTTTCTTTTTAAACTCAAAGGCGGGCAACATTGATCGTAAGTGCTGTTGACGAAATAGTAACCAATGACGCGAGGTAATTAGCTCTGACTATTATACTCGTATACTATGCTTGTAGTCGGGTGTTTATTAACCCTCCGTGTATGGTTTGACAGATTTAAAATTGTTTAGTCAACTTTTCACTTAAGGCTAAATCATTTTAATAGTTTTTTAAACTTTAACGTAAATAAATCAATCCAAAAAAAATCCTGTTGTTTTGTTTGCAGCCAATTTTGTACCAATAAGGACGAAATTTTGTAAAACGTTTATAATTTTACCAATTTATAATACTTATTCCTTTTTTTGCAAATAGCCCTTTTATAACTACTGCGAATATAAAGAATGAAATTTTCATATGTTAACCAGGAAGGGTGGACGTCACGTCTCAGCACGTCATGCGCCTTCCTGTTGCATTGTGCATTGTCATTTCCATTGATTCCAGCAAACATGAACGGCTGCCAAAATGCAACTGACCTTGATTCAAGCATGAACTTCCATCGATATGGCAGTCTTATCGAAATTATTTTCAGTCTTGATCATGCCATAGCTTTTTCAACCACTTTTTGTTCCATTTCCGTGGTTACAGTATTGATTCTGATAACCACTGGTAGTGGAAATTTCCTAATGATTAGATTCGTTACAATATCTTCTGAAGTTTGCTGAGACCTTGTCAATGTCATACCCACGCAGTTAGTAATGGCAGGGATCCATGGCAATATTCTGTGAGATAGGCTACCTAGTCGAGCCATCTTGTTCTAGTTATATGGCCTTATTCACAGACACTTTAAAAACCTATTTTAGTTATGGAATGTTTTGTCCCTTTGGAACGAGTTTAGGATTCAGTTTGAGAGAAGACAAAACATTCGATAACTAAAATAGATTTTAAATCTGTCTGTGAATAAGGTCGATAATCAAAAATGGTTCTAATACTCGTAATGGCCAAATATATGACAATATATTCAAATATAACACCGACACTATTGCGTATAACTATGATTCCACATTAATATACTAGTATACTGCAGTATCAGAAACTATTACAGACTTTTCAGTTTTATAACACGTAGACCCAAAACAATAAAGTGGATTACACAATCATTTGTCTCGGTGCGACGACCTACGGCCTTAAACATTGACTAATTTAAAACCTTTTTACATATGAAATGTTTTGTCTTTTTCGAACGATTTTAACATTCCGTTTGAGCGAAGAAAACAAAACATGTCTTGACCAACGTTGTCGCGGATGCTGTCAAATAATTTTACTACTTGTACCTTGAGACACTACTGCATACTATGAACTGTCCTTTACTTTATTTGCATGGCTTTTAAGGAAGCCAACGTTCAATAACGGTCGTAGATCAGGATGTTTGCTCTTTATCTTAGCTAAAGAACTTAATAAATATTATAGTACACGCTAAGTGTAGTTAGAAGGACCCTCAAGTGTACAAACTTTTTGCTGAAATATTTTTTTCTGAATGGATGTTTATTAAGAGGACTGGTGAGATCAAGGATGAGATCGTAAGGGTTAGGAGAAATAGCTGTGGAAACTCATGGCCAAAGCCTGTTGTTCTACTATACATACATAAAATTACGCCTTTTTTCCAAAAAGGGCAGGCAGAGGAGCTACCACGACATTCCCGTTTCGCCTTGTATTTTCCGTCCCACGATGTGTTATAGGGCGAGCCTATCGCCATATCGGGCATTCCCGACTCCGGGCTGATAATTAATAGAAAAATCCAATTTCACTTTACTCCACCTTGGATTCGAACCCGAGTCCTTAGCTTTGCAATCATACCATAATACAACTGGCCACCGAAGCTTCTAAAAACATTGTAATTTTAGGTGACACGTGTAACATTAATTACATCCTAACTTCTAGAATTTTTTTATACCAGGAAACTCGTAAAAAGACCTTGTAATTAGGCTACTCTATATTTTTCAAGTCTAAGCCTACCTCCATAGAATTTCAATGAGTAATAAATCGTTCACAAGGTAAAATTAATGTCTTAATATATCTCAATATATCTTTGTCGCAAAACGCAGCTATTTCCCCAATAAACTATCAATTTTAGACTGCAATAATGTCAGTCATGGACTCGTGTATTTAAAGAAATACACGTTTAGTATTCCGATCGCGGCTAATCTCGAATTGGCATCTGCTTTACAATTTCGTAAAGGAAACCTCGTGTTTGTATGTTTGTCACGAGCTACTGTTAACACGGAGCGTGTTGAGTCTATGGGTCCAACACTTGAGTCATTCGAAGTAATTGACTGTTTATTGACTCAGAAATTGGAGTATTTTTAGCCGTAATTGCTTTTGCTGCTTTTTTTATGGGAAAGTCTGGGTTTAACTTTAAATTTATTTTTGATAATTTCTCGGCCCAGGCCGAAAGATGGGCCAACTCTTATCTTTGCCATACCGTCAAGCTATAGAACAAACGGTAAAACGAATTTCTAAAGTTTGACTATTCTCAATCTAGTACTTGATTTGTATCTATATTAGCCCATATAAGTCCCGCTGCAGGGCACGGGTCTCCTGAACAATCGACAGTACGAGTTGGCGAACTCACATACCTTAGAAATTCTTTCTGATCGTTATGATATGCAGGCTTCCTCGCGATGCTTTCCTTCACCGTCATAGTGCGTGGTGATTAGTCAATGATTTAATAGACATCAATACAGACATGACTCTCAAAAGTCAGAGGTGTGCCCTGGGATTTGAACCCGCGACCACCGTAAACATTTAGGCAGCTGCGTCTGGTCCGTTACCAACAGGCCACCACGCACTACATCTACAAAATCTTACTACAGTACTTGATACATTTACAAAATAAATTATAAAATAATCTGCAATAACGATAAACATCATATTTTGTCATCATTCTAGAAGCTAGGGTACACAGACATTTATGCCTGATTAATTCGTGTGTCTGGCCAGCCATTGTAATTAGGTATTGGAATGTCGATGCATTTTTGACAAACAATTTTTCTACTTATTCCATAGAGTTAAAGTTGAAATTTCTTTTGTTAACCGTACTGCAATTTGTAACTAGCACACCATTTTTAGAATATAATAGAATATGGTCCGGCAGTATTAAAATATTGGTGCTAAAATTATAATCATGTCTCAACACTCATTTTAAAACTAATTTGTCTGTATAAAATTACTTTTCCTGTTGTAGACATGTTATTCACGTGTAATCTACTCTTTGCTTTCTTTGAAGTTCCCAAATTAGCATTAACGCTTTTTTGCATTCATTTGCTTTTGGGAACTTCGACAAAAATTACTTTGATCATTCATAGATCGTGTCTTGTCATATTTAAGAAATTTTATAAATAAACAATAGTGTTTAATACCTTCATTAATACGATTGTAGCCTCAATAATTTTAATCCAAACTTTATCCTTTTAATAATTTGAATATTCATTGATGACTTTAAAACTCGATTCCTAGCGTTTAATAACCATTTTGACAGCCTCCTTGGCGCAGTTGGTTAGACGCCACCTGTGAAACGAGAGACCGCGGGTTCGATCCCCATACCGAGACAAATGTCTTTGAGGCCCACGAGTATTTGTCTCGGGTCTGGGTATTTGTGAGACCGAAAAGCCTCTCGTAGCTTCTGATATCTACGACATGACTTAATTGATCTTAATGTGGGATCAGGACTATGTATGTGACTGTTGGGTGTATTTATTATTATTATTACTAATACGCCATTGGAAATATATTCGGAAGCGACCTTTATTACGTTTATTTATAACAGTTAATTTAAAGCTATTAAGCTGTCAATTATGATTGGCTTATTACAGAATCTGAGTTTATTGATTACTAAAACGCTTGGAAATAAATTGCCTAATATTACTGTATTGCTGCAATTGATATTATCCGTGACGTGAGATAGATTACGCCCGTATAATCATGTTTATTTATCTAACACTGTTTGACATTAAAATCATTAAAACGACGTTTACCTGACCGATTAAATTCTCCTCATCCATACTAAGTTCTAAACAAATCATAATATCACATATATAGTCCTGACCCCACACCAAGATAAAACTTAACTTAGATTAAACTTATAAACATAGTTACCACCGCAATGTCTATTTCTCCCGCAAAATAACTGTGTAAATGCACTGTTGTGTTCCGGTTTGAACAAAATTGCAGCAAGAGTACTGCACATTATGAGACTAACATCTTATGTCTCAGGATGGCGAGCGCAGTGGAATGCCAAGCATTGCTTTGTTATTCATGGTATTTGGTTTTGCTACTGTCCATGAGCGGTCGTATCGCTTACCATCAGGCGAATGGCTCGTCTCGCCATTCATTGGAATAAAAAAGTCTCAATCTGAGGGACATTATATATAATATTGACATTATACCGAGGACCTTAGTAAAGGACCGGTTCGGCGCCAATGAGCGCAGGTGAAATGCAATCGTACTCATATGAACCGTTATAATTACGTACCTTCACCTCCTTTCCTCCCAACGTCGAATAAAGCACGTTTTTTAACCGACTTCAAAAAAAGGTTGAAGTTCTCAAGTCGTCGGAATCTTTTTTTTTAAATAGTTATTTCTATCTGGCCCACCTGACGCTTTTTTATTTTAAGTAAATATATGGTAATGGACTGGACGCGACTGCCAACATATTCATGGTGGTCGCCGGTTCAAATCGCAAGGCAGACCTCTGACTTTTCGGAGTCATGTGCGTACCACTATCTCACAGGAAATCGACGTGAATCGACAGCTCAGGTGTTGCGTTTCGTTCGGTGAGTGAGATTTACGGATGCCCAATACGCCTTTCCTCTTCCCATCCTTTTTCCTTCCCGATCCTCTGCCAATTGGGCCGGCAACACATTCATGATCCAGCTTTGCGGATGCTTATAGGTAGCAGTTACCACTTACCATCAGGTGACCTGTTTGTTCGTTTGCCGGACCTATGCAATAAAAAGAAACACTGCGCACTTTAACGGCAAAGGAAAACATCTTGAGGAAACCTGCACACCGTAGCGATTTGTAAGAATTTCTATGGTATGTAAAGTCCGCCAACCCGCACTAGGCCAGCGTGGTGGACTATATAACCTCACCCTTAATCGTGCTCTCGACTGTAGAGGAGTTCGTGCTGCAGTGGGACGTATATGGGATGATACAGTACAGAACTAATACATATGTATAAGTAGTTTATCTTTATATACGCGTACAGTATGAAAATCAAGGCCTCTTGGGAAGATAATAATTTGTCTGTATGTTGGACCCGAACACAATATTTGGAAACGTGCCAGGCTGAAAAGCCAGTGACACTGGCATATCCTTTTCGGCTTACCTTTGAATGCCCGAGACAACCTTACCAGCTTTTCGCTCATCACGAAAAAAGAAAGACTATTTTTTATATGGAAGGTGGGACGTCGTATTCGATTGTTGTTTGGAATTTTGTTGTTTAGTTTTAGTTATTATTTTACTATTGAAATAACACTAGGTTTTATTTCAAGACGCACTTTATAGTTGCTATTTTTGATCTAATAAATTGGAATTCGTATCAGTTCTCTCACTAATATTATGGTTGTATTTAAATAAATCTATTTAAAACAAGTTAATACAAAATAGAAATCATACAAATAGTATGATAATTCGGACTAAACACAACGCATGTAACTAGGCATATTATGCATTATGTCATATTTAATTTTAATTTGTTATGTTATTTCAATATGGGTCCTTATTTTTAATTTTATTGTTTTTAAATTAATTTTTGTGCAGGCCAGTGAATTATAATTATTATTTTATTTATATCGCATGCACTCGGTGTAAAAACTTGCATTAAATATATTACATCATCATCAGCCCATTGCAGTCCACTGCTGGGCATAGGCCTCTCCCGAGGTACGCCACAGAGCCCGGCCTGCTGCTTTATACATCCAGGCGCTGCCGGCCCTCTTATGCAAGTTATCTTGCCATCTGGCCAGAGGCAAAGAATATTACATATTTGATATCAACCCATATTCCAGAGCTGAACTAAGGCCTCTCTCCCGATCGAGAGGTGACAATAGGAAAAAAATTGCCTTGTGATATATAAATCGCTAGTTTTTCCTTATTAAATATGCCAATATTATTCCTATGGTATTACCTACCTTCATAAGGCAATATTTACATAATAAATAATATGTTTATTCACTAAAGACAACATATCATAGCTTTGTAGTAATGCCGTACGCAGCTTTATTACAATTAACTAAATTAAGAAATAGTTATATTTAGCAAAACGACAAAAAACGTTTTTCAATTAGCATTAAGAATTCGTTTTAGATGCCAAAAAGTCTTAACAATTGGGTTTTCCGCTGTTTATTTGAACATGAATAAAACATGATCATTATGTTACTAAATAAATTATGAGATAAAACATGTGTGAGATAGTTTTACACGTGACCTCTATTCAGACTATCTTTGAATTTGGTTTTTTTATTTTCATACAACCATCGCGATAGCAAAGACATGTATGTATTTTCAC
Source organism: Theretra japonica (assembly GCA_033459515.1). Taxonomy (NCBI): domain Eukaryota; kingdom Metazoa; phylum Arthropoda; class Insecta; order Lepidoptera; family Sphingidae; genus Theretra; species Theretra japonica. The sequence goes on from CM065928.1 coordinate 2,840,754, forward strand.
AAAACATTCAATATTATTCCGAAGCTAGATATATATTTATGTAAGTTTATATTTACGGAACAAATGTATTGCTTAAACAAAACACGTTATGTTAAAAGCGATGAATCAAAGTGTCACGTTTTGCGATGGAATGAAAAAGACCATTTCGACTCCTAATCATATATGTGTTTTATGTATGCTGGATGTTAATTAACTACCATACGATACGCATACGAAATTTCTTCTTAATATGCCTAAAGGTCAAATTATAAATAACGTCATCTGCTCATTTATATCCTTGTGACATGTTGTAGCTAATTGTAGTCGCAAATAAAACGTAATATGTGTTTTATAACTTTTAAGTAACATATTCAGACAATAAAAATTATAAAAAAATCCAATAAGAGGTGCGAGCTCAACAATGAATAAAATAAATAAATACATCACAGCTCTCATACATCGTTCCCACACTAGCATACAAGTCTATTATATCACATATATATATATATATATATATATATATATATATATATATTATAGTATCAGAAACCACGATTAACTTTATAGCCTCACAAATACACAAAACAAAATATAATTGTCCATCACACAAAAAATTGTCTCCATGCGGAGACCAAGCCATTCTCATTTTACAGGCGGTGTGTGTAAACACGAGTAATCGTACTATGTCGCGAAGGATGTACTATCACGTATATGGATTTTAAATTACTTGAAACATTTAAGTAGCTTCAAAATCTTTAGTGTATCAGCCCATATATGTCCCACTCAAGGCACGAACCTCCTTTACAACCGAGAGCACGATTGAGAGTGGTTAGGCGATATAGTTCATCACGCTAGCTTAGTGCGGGTTGGCGGACTTACATACCATAACTTTTAATCGTTACGGTATGCAGGTTTCCTCACGATGGTTTCTCTTACCGTTAAAATGCGTAGTGAAATGACTCCGAAAAGTCAGAAAGTTTGTCAAAATCTTAGTCCTTTGTAAAATATTTACCTTTAAACCTAATAAATGCAGAAGTAAGGAATAATTAACGTTCCTTAGTATGGGGCGCGTTTGGAGCTTGCGCATCGTATTTCTGCAACAGGTATTGCAATACAGACAGCTTCAGTCATTTAGCCGGTAGAGGTCGCTCTGTAAGCTTGAGGCGTACGCACATCGCGGAGTGTACAAACACACGTCGCAACTGTTGGCCAATGCACTCGTTGTGTAGAACTGTCTGCGGAAATAGTTGGAGGGAAGATGAGTGAAAAATTACGATTTCATAATCGATTCTCTCGATTGTAGAGGAGGCCCGTGCCCAGCAGTGGGACGTATATGGGCTGATACAATACAATACAATAATAAATATTCGATTAATTTTAATAATACATTAGACAGTTATACATAGTAAGTACAAGATATGATTTATTCAGACCGTGGACGTTTTTCACAAGGGTTCAGGACTAGTATGAGGCTTTTCAATTAAGTAACTTTACACATTGTATTTTACTTTGTAAACGATTGGGTATGTCATGCTCGCTTAAAAGTCTGTGCTTGCGGCGACGTCGTGTGCCGGGTCGGTCACTTCCCTGTAGCATGGTTGAGGAGGCCGATGGCTGGCACATGCGTCATACTCGTGAACGGGTGCTGCTTGTGTGGGCTGGTCTGTCCGATTTGCTTACATTGTAACTGATTTATAGATTACATAAGGCTTTCACGAGTATTCACTGCGTTGGTGAAACAGGGTATACTGATTCTTCATTCTGGGCTACTTCACTTGACTCAGCCATATTAAACAGAATGTAAACACATTGTATTAAAAATATGTCACTTGAAAATTATATCAAATGATTAATGAACTGCTCTGATTTGGACCAACTTGTAATTTTTGTAATAATCACGATATTGTAAACTGGTTTTGAAAAGAGCAACACTAGAGTTTCTTGTCCGTTATTCTCTAGTGAAAACCGCTTTCCGAACCGGGTGGTAGAAAAAAATATGACTGAATCTAAATAATGTTGAACATTTTAATGGATTCAATAAATTATTTTCATCTGATGGAGTCGTTAATTTGTAATTCGCTTTTTTGTACGTTCGTCTTTAGCCGTAGTCCCGACCTCACAAGAAGTGGCGTGTGTTATATTAGAAACAACCAATCATTTTTCAATCCCTTTGCAAACCTAAACAATCATTACGTAATTTTCATCAATCAACGCATTTATGTTTCGATATTTCTCGTTCACTGCGACTCGTAATCTATAAAATAACAGTCATGATAAGTGTTTAATCTAATCCAATCCATCAGCCAAAGGAAGTCCACTGCTGAACATGATCTCCCAATGATTTTCACAGTGACCTGTTGGAGGCAGCCTGCATCCAGCGACGTCCCAGTGTCCAAGTGTTTAAATTGATGTTAAAAAATCTGATAACATTAACGCGTCTTTCATTTTCAATAACGACTCCCAAAACTCATGACACATACTACCAATCGGGCCACCAACTACGAAACAGCTGGAATTCTCCGCCAATATAACACGTGCCAAGCGTACCAATAACGCCAATTTTTAAGTACATTGACACAGACATAAGCATTGCAAGGAAGCATAAGACAATCTCATACGTTTGCACAAGAATTCGTTCGCACAGAACATACATATCCGTAGTTAAAGCGTTCCAAGGGCGGGCGTCCGCGCGTGATTAGAATACACGACTCCAAGGTTAATTTCACTCCACGAGACTGGAATGCTATGCAGACGTAATGTTCCCTTTTGTTTCTGATTCACGTTTCGTCATATGCACATTCATGGGAAGTTCGGCAACCTTTAGGCTAGTTAGGCTGGTATGGTTTCAAGAGCGTGGTGGCCTGGTGGTATGGTAACGAACTAGATATGAACCGCCGAAGCCCAAGGCATACAACCCTGAATTTTGGGAGTTTTTTGTATTGTTAGTAAACCACTACATACTGCAACAGTGATAAAAAACATCGTGAAAATAGTATGTATGTGGAGTGCGAACATATAATACGCCAGCGTGAATTATGACTCAAACCTTTTCGTTTCTTATGGTGGCCCGTACATAAGCCGTGTATGGGTTGGTTTATGATTTTTGCCTTAATACGATTCCTTATCGATCCCGCGGTGTCTAGTTTCACAACTGATATTTTCACCAACTGCTCTATAGAGGCTACAAATAATCCAATCCAATCAATCAGCCAAAGGAAGTCCACTGCTGAATATACCAATAAACCAGCACTGGATAATTGCTATATTATGCTGTAAAACATGGATTCTAAGAGATCAATATTTACATTAAAAAAACTAATGGAAAAAAAAATTACCACCAGCAAAATTACCTACATATCTTGATTGATAAAATATATAGCAGTATTTATATATCTAATATAAGCCTGAGAAAAATTATATATTCTAATAAAGTAATTGGCTTACAATAAAAAGCTGAAAACGTGCGAATAACTTCTTGGTTTATTTCCTGGTATTGTTTAAATAATTGTAGGTTTTTATAAAGCAATTAAAATTATTCTAGCTCTACAAAATATTTTAAATTAAAAGAAAAACAGCTAATGTAAAACAATAATGCCATTTTTTTAACGAGAGTAAAGCGTTCGCGCGGGAACCATAGTCCGCACGTTTGCAGCCAGGCTGGGTCCCTACCGAGATCTAAGAAATGAAAATTATAATACTAAAACAAAAAAATATCTGGTAATAAATATCCACGCAGTGTTTTATTAAAAAATGAATGAGTGGTGGCCTGTTATACAAATCGCTATGGTATGCAGGTTTCCTCACGATGTTTTCTTCACCGGTATAATGCGTACGAATTTACTATCAATACACACATGACTCCGAAAAGTCAGAGGTGTGCCCTGGGATTTGAACTCGCGACCACCATCTCGGCAAACACGTCTGATCCTTTACCCAAAGGCCACCACGCACACGCATGTTTGAAAATTGTGCAAATGAAATTAATTGACATCGAAACAGTAAATATATCGCGATAAGAGAGCCATTTAACTTTATAAATAGGTTTAATTGTTATGGCATCCTCGGTTTTAAGTCTAATTAAAATGCAAAAAAATAATTTGACATTAAAAGCAATAAAAAGTAACGAGCGATAAGTCCGCCATTTATGTGTATTGTATAAAATTATAATTGTTATGGTGTTGTAAAAAGTTTTAATAAAAAAAGGAATACTTTAATGGTTTCAGACCAGGCACTGTGGCGTACCTTGGGGAGGCCTATGTCCAGCAGTGGACTGCAACGGGCTGATGATGATGCTGAATGGTTTCCTTAGAATTACGCGAATGTTACACATTGAAAAAAAAAATCCCAGGCAATTAAACCAAACCGCGAAAAAAGCGTTAATATTATTTTTATTTCTAAAGAATAGTTTTTCAAGTATACATACTCTTAATGACAGTCGTAAACCCGAAAACACATGCGCAATGAAATGGTAAGGACATGATGACTGTTCATAAAAGTTAAAACTTGATTGTGATTAATGAGTATTCGAAAAAAGTTGATTGTATTTCGTAATAACTGCAGGTAAATTATGTTATATTGAATATTGTTTGTAATGTATTGACTGCCTCGTTGGCGTAGTTGTACTACGGTACGATTGCAAAGCTGAGGTCTCGGGTTGTAATCCCAAGTCGGGCAAAGTGATAATGGATTTTTCAATCAGAAATTTGAGCCCGATATGATAATAGGCTCGCCCCCTATCACATCGTGGAACGGAATATTCAAGGCGAAATGCGATTCACATGGTGGTTTCTCTGCCTACCCCTTCTGGGAAAAAGGTGTGAGTTTATGTATGTATGTTTGTAACGTAAAGGTATATTATTGTCGTATGACGTCATAACTTAACATTGTAGTTAAGTTGTAATTAACACTACGAAAAGTTTATTTCTTTTTACTATTTGATTTGAGAATATCATATCTTCTATTAATTCAGTTTATAATACAGATACGTTAACGCGACGCGTGGATAATTTCAAAATCAATTATTACCTTTAAAATATTACGTAGAATCATAAACTAATGTTTTTTTTTCTATTCCAGGAGAGAACATCGTCCTTTTCAAAGCTGGTAAGTTTCATTTATAATCAGAACACAAAAAATTTTTCAAGATTCAAAACTTTGTTTTGGCACCGATCTTTTAAAGTCGCCTTTGACAGCTATACCTCTGGACCTTAGTCAACTGTGGCGCCAACTGGTGAACAAGAAAATGATAGTCCACATTGGGAGCCCCATTAAGCAAAGGCTTACATAACTATTGATAGTTTTTGTAACACTTCAAAACTTGTGATATGCCTTGAAAAGTTCTATGACCTCGCGGCTAAATTTACAGTTATACTCGTACACCCACGATTACGAACAGTAATCCGTCATATTTAATTACAAGAACCCTGACTAGAATTTAGGATTGCGTGGCTTTAAAATGAACCCAAAAAAATAACCAAATTATTCACGTAAATGACTCCTAACGGTCAAAACAAACCCGAAACTATTTTAAAACGTGTCGGTATTACAAGTTTCGAGCGACTTTTTGGTCTTAAAGTAACTAAAAAATGCATGTCTATCATTAACTGCCTCAAAAACATAAAATCAACAAACAGAATATAGCTTTAACTTTAGTAGTAATTGATAAGCTATAAGATTGTAGTTAAGTAACCACCTAGAAGGTGGTCAGACGACCTGGTAAAGGTCGCGGGACGTCGCTGGATGCAGGCTGCCTCCAACAGGTCACTGTCGAAATTATTGGGGGAAGCCTATGTTCAGCAGTGGAATTCCTTTGGCTGATGGATGGATGGATAAGTAACGTTATTACTCCATAGTACCTAGTTAATGATAATTATTGTCCTCTGCCGCGCAGTCAAGATGTGGAACGGTTTGCCATCACACGCGTTCCCACCCTTCTATAATGCTGGGTCCTTCAGCCGCAGCGTGGAGAGCCATCTCAGCAGGCCGGCATTATTGTATAGAATGGCATGAGACATAACTGTCTCTGCGGCATAGTTGTATTACGGTACAGTTACAACGCTGAGGTCTCGGGTTGGAATCCCGGATCGGACAAAGTGTTATTCGATTCTTCTATTCTACTACTGGTTACTACCAAGAGAATCTCTGCTTACCCCTTCTGAAAAAAATACGTGAGTTTACGTATGTATGTGGCATGAGACCGCCGCCTGATGCCATTCGATGCTCTGCCTTGACGGCATGAGCACTTACCACAAGGGGCAATACAGCCGCTGTGCCGTGCCAGAATAAAAAATAAAAAAAGAATTGTGAAGTACTCGTCATTTAATGATCATAATCATACTAGATATTTTTGAACCGTTAACTAACATGAACGATTAAACTTAATGTTTAGTTTTTATTACCGATAAATACATGTTACGAATTGAAATCAAAACAAAAATTGAGGCCTTGCCTTAATTGGAAACCGGTAAATACAAAAAATATATAATTATAACCTATTAGTTATTATTTTACATATTTCGTTTGAAAAACATAAAAATGCTTACACATAACTGTGACGATATATATGGCATATTTAAGAACAATATAACAATATGTAATCAAAACAATATTTCATGACGTCATAATTTATAGGAAAAACACTTAAAACAAGATCAACAAAATTATAATTATTAAATAAACTATTAATAAGTTAAAAGTGGAGTTTGGCGGGAAAATCGTCGAAATGACATTCTCTCATAGATAGCTCTCCTTTAATTTCATTAAATTGCTGCATTAGAGTTTTATTTCATAAAGTAGAAGGCATTTCAAGCAATATAGTTCTGTAAAGGTGCACATGGAGGTTAAACAAGTGTGTTTCATATGATTAATTTGATTTTATCGCTAGCCTCTATCAAAAAGTTTTGGTAGGGTTGCCTTGTTTACCAACTGACGGACAATGACAGACGATGGGCTATATTTGACCAATTTCGCCCAAATAGAGCAAATTTAACAAAAAATATTACTTGAGGACTCACTATATGCATAAACCGTGCGAAGCCATAACAGAAAACATAAAAAAGTTAAAGTGACATTTGGCATTAAGTGACCTCTGAGCAAAAACAATAAAGGATAAACAATCTTTAAAAAGAATCAAAATAAAAACCAAATACAAATTATTTAAAATGTAAGATCCTTTTATAATCATTTATAATGGATCTAATTACATAAAATTAAACATGTATTCAAATTCTTGCAATCAAAGAATAACGGTAAAATGTTTCGATTTTCATAAAGTGCATACATACATAAACTCACACATTTTTTACCAGAAGGGGTAGGCAGAGGTGCAACCAGGACATCCACGTTTCGCCTTGTATTTTCCGTCCGACGATATGATAGGGGGCGAGCCTATCGTCAAATGGGGCACAACTTTCTAACCCCGGGCTCATAATGAATAGAAAAATCCAATATATTAGTATAGATTACAATTCCACAATCCTCTAAGACGACGATATACGTAAAACAGTTACCTCTAAACTACTTATCAATAATAGCCAATACAACAACCGATGGCGCGGAACGAAGCGGAAACCGACCAAAAAAGCATAAAAAGTATTGTATAAATTTGTCGTGTCGAATCGGTTTCCCAACATTGGCTCGAGAGGGCCCCACAGCGCCGCGGTTGCAACGTGTGATCTTTAGCAATACTCCGTGCCCAGGCATATGTATCGGCTGTGCGAACTGCTTAGAAGAACATTAATCGTAGGTCAGACGCAATGGGGCTTCCGAAATGGGAAGGGTTGCCAATATTATGACGTAATTGTGTCAAGGTGATGATAAGAACAAGGGACATAATTATTATTATTATTATGTTATGACTTCGCGTTATTAGCAGTATATTTTGAACTGGTGGTAGCACACAGCCAAGTATAACTAGCCGAAGTTCGGCCTTTAAAATCTGGAGGGAACTGGGAAGGAAAAAGGCTGAGAAGAGGTATTGGGCATCCGGCAATGTCACATAACGAACGAAACGCGACAGCAAACCTGTCGCTTCACGCCGATTTCCTGTGAGACAGTGGTGCCACCCCGGACGAGCCTCCATTCATGGTGAGTCATGACTGACAACAGCTTGGCTCTATCACATATAATAAATGATTATTTAAGAAATTATCAATAAAACAATATACTTTAAGGCAGATTTATAAATATATTGGCATAAAATTAATGTAGTAGTTTTGGGGTAGATTTTTAAATCGTCGAATTATACAGGGTATATCAAGACTGCTACCGAAAACGAAGCTAGGTGGTAGTTTTAGGGACTTCAGACAAGATGCAACTAAAAATTTTGCAAAACAACACGACGATTTTTTTTGTAATGTTTTAAATATCATTGTGTTTGGTTGGTAAATCTGTAGATTTTGCTAAAAAAAAATATTTAAAGCCTTGCGTACTATAGCGTCTTTAAAAATAAAAGAGTGTACATTATTTTTTTTAATGTATGTATTTGCCACACAAATACGATGTTAGGAAAAAAAATAAAAAAAAATCATCACTTTTTTTGCAAAAAATTTAGTTGCATTGTGTTTAGTCACTAAAACTACCACCTGGCTCCATTTTCGGTAGCAATCTTGATATACCCCGTATAAACCATAAAAAATTCAAAAAGATAGTTGTATTAATTAAATTGACGCAACTATCAATCTATTTTACGATATATGGATATCCTTTTGACACACTTATAACCGAAACATCCTGTGAAGACGAAATAATTAAGTTATTTTGAAATTACTTTCTGTAGTAGCCTAGGTCAAGGCTGTATATCTGTAATGCTATTTGAATCATAAATATGTTACGGACTTAATAAAAATATTGCTCTTTATTATTATCAAACAATAGGGATGTTACAAATTCATGTAAACTTATTTTTTCCACATTAATCGCAGTATTTTAAAACCTAATATTATGAGAAGTAATAGTTCGCCATAAATTAAATAAAAATATTTTAAATTGTATTATTCATTAGCCGTTATCACGTGATTGCGAACAGCGATCGGAGCGCGCTGACGTCACAGGTCGGGCGGTAACTTGAAAGTATCATCGGTAAACTATATCTCTCGACTCTCGACAATTTGTTACAATAATGATAACGCTTTCAATCGCAATGGACACTGGATTCATCAAATTAGTTAAATCGTAATAACTCAGTCAAAATCAGTTCATTTTGATAGAACGCGAGATTATGTTAACGGGCGATTATGTAAATTATAGTCACGCGACTATTTTTATTTGAGTTTTTTAATGAAAATTCGCCGATTATCGTAAAATATTTTTTTTCGTGTTTATATGCATAAAAAATAAAAGTAATTCCAAAAAAATGTCAACATCCCAATAATTAGGTACAGCGAACAGGCATATAATGAAAGTCAATAAGATGGTAGAGTCGATGCCAAGATTCATTTGTGGAGTGGAGGAACCAACATCTTAACTCAAAACTCCTTGGAGTTATTCCGCATGGTTATTTACTCCCGCTATCATCCTTCGTATCTTTTTAATTTTAATTTTTAGTTATCCCCTCACCTCAGGAGGCTCCTCTATGATAACTTTAGTGATGGTAGAATATTCGTATGTTTTTTTTTGTTTAATAAATAAAAAAATACACCCTACAGACACATACATAGTCCTAACCCCACATTAAGACCAATTAAGTCGTGGGTATCAGAAACTACGAGAGACTTTGAGATGTCACAAACACGACCCGAAACAAATACTTAGAGTTCACAAAATTATTTGTTTCGGTGCGGGGATCGAACCCGTGGCCTCTTGTCTCACCAACCGTCCAACCATCTGCGCCACGGAGGCTCTCTAATAGGTTCCATAGGTTTCAATACAAGCATTTTTAGATAACATTCCTCGCCAATACATTATCTATTTGGCCCATATTATCTACTATTAAGCGTATATAATTTGTTTTTGCCGTGCTAGTACAAAACTGCAAAGTACATATATTGGATCTTCGACGTATGCAGAATATCGTTCCATTACTAAGTCAAATAAAACATTTAGCATAACAATTGAGGTAAACTTACAAACAATGTGATCTTGTGACGATTCACGAGCGTGTCAGTTTGTTTAACGTGTTAGTAAGTTGCAGTACTTAATACTTATGTCAATAACTCGACAAAATAAACAATGCATGGCAAAGTCTAAGCACAAAGGACAGACGTCCTTTATAGGACCTCTATAGGTTATTAGGATGATCACCCATATAATGGGCATTTAAACCTACGGGTATTAAAAATCGTAATACAAAACAATGCCATTAATCTTTTCTGGCAACCGAACAATGAAATAAAACAAAAACCAACGCAATATATTCTATGTCAACGAGCCATTTTTTTTTATTTTTTTTTTTTATCAACCCTTATACGTCCCACTACTGAGCACGGGCCTACTCTACAATCGAGAGAATCGATTGAGAGTGGTTAGGCCATATACTATATAGTCCACCACGCTGGCCTAGTGCGGGTTGGCGGACTTACATACCGTAGAAACTCTTTAAAATCGCTACGGTATGCAGGTTTCCTCACGATGTTTTCCTTCACCGTTAAAGTGCGTGGTGATTGACTATCAATACACACATAACTCCGAAAAGTCAGAGGTGTGCCCGGGGATTTGAACCCGCGACCACCGTGAACATGTAGGCAGCCGAGTCTGGTCCGTTACCAACAGGCCACCACGCACTTTTTTTTTCAACGAGCCATAGTAAACACGAAATAATTATTAGTTTTAATGCCACTTAAACGCATTAAAATTAATATTGCCAGTTCGACAGGAAATCGATAAAATAATTATTTGTGTTGATTTGAATTTTTAATATCTCAAAGAAACACATTAGAAGTACAATAAAAAATCGTTGAAACCAAACAACCTTGGATATGAAAAAAATGCTCTTTCCCTTTCTTTCTCCCCCTCTCTCTTTCTTACCGGCTTTTCAGTGGTCAATAAAATAAATATAAAATTGTAGAATAAACAATATGCCTCCAGTATGGCCCATAGCAAAAGTACGTGGTGGCCTGTTTGTAAGCGGACTAGACGCGGCTGCCAGCATGTTCACAGTGGTTGTGGGTTCAAACTCCAGGGCACACCTCTGACTTTTCGGAGTCATGTGTGTATTGAAGGTCAACCACCACGCACTATAACGGTGAAGGAAAACATCGTGAGGAAACCTGCATAGCGATTTGTAACAATTTCTATGGTATGTAAAGTCCACCAACCCGCACTAGGCCAGCCTGGTGATAATGTGGCCTAACCACTCTCAATCGTACTCTCGATTGTGAAGGAGGATTGTGTCCTGCACTGGGACGTATCTGAGCTGATACAGCACAGTTGGCCTATAACAAACAGCGAACAAAGAAAGTGGTCGGCGTTCGTTAATACTCGATAAGTTTTCCTACATCCGCGACTTTTTGCTCGCATTAGAGACGACGCTTCCTCCATTATGTTTCCTGTATTTATGTCCAGTGATATAATATCCACGCTATCAACTGTAAATTGCCACGAAATTATCAATTTAAAACAATGTTCCTTCTGGGTGTATAAAGTGGACGTTCATAGAGGCGCGTCATGCAAAAACCCAATTAATTTGTTCTTCAAGACAAAAAACACATTATGATGTCCACATTCAATAACAAATATAATATAATAATGCGTAGAAGACAGCGGTTGTTTTTATTACCATTACCTTTGCTGGTCGGAGGCCGAACATATGGCTTTAAGATTATTGAATTCACTAGGCAAGTCAAAGTGACCATGTGTCACTATAGCCGGTATTCCACCATCGATATGCTGTCGTTAATTTTTACAAGACATAGATACCACCATGGCCAACCCGATATATTGTACTGTTAAATAAACAACAGAAAGGCGCTACTATTTTTGATTCCATTAATTAAGATCTATTAGACAATAATTAAGACACAGGATTAGCAGGCTAAAGTGGCAATGGGCTGGCCACATCTATCGAAGAACAGATAATCGCTGGGGTAAACGTGTTCTTGAGTGGAAACCGCGGCTTGGCAAGCGTAGTGTAGGACGCTCCCCAGCTAGGTGGAGTGACGATTTGCGAAAGGTCGCTGGCAGATGCTGGATGCGACAAGCCGAAGACAGAGTGAAATAGCGAAATTTGGAGGCCTATGTCCAGCTGTGGACAATAAAGTAATAATGATGATCATGAATTAAGATCTGAATTCTTTGTATGCTTTGTTCACATAATATCAACATTCACCTCTGAACATAATATTATTAATAACTACACGTGGACCATCTTATAAATCAAACAAAACGTTGTTTAATGAGACAAACAATAGAATTGTTTAAAGTAATTATTCTCATTGTTTGTTTAAACCTAATTATTATTACATGTCGTTCCACAGCTCGGTTAAAGAAGCCTTTTCTCAGAGCATGGAAAAATATTCGAGATAAGATATTCTTTTGTTTTCTCTTTTTTTGCGACGAATGGCGAGAACATGTCACTCGCCTGATGGTAAGCGATACGACCGCTCATGGACAGTAGCAAAACCAAACATCATGAATTACAAAGCAATGCTTGGTATTCCACTGTGCTCGCCATACTGAGACATAAGATGTTAAGTCTCATTAAGACCAGTAGTTACTCTGGCTAGAATGTCCTTCAAACCGGAGCACAACAGTGCATTTACACTGCTGCAATTACAACTTCAACATTTTTAAGGTTAAATTATGATAACCATATCGACGGTGGAATGTAAAAAGTTACCAAGCGCCATTTTGTTAAGTTTACAGCAGAGCGTTTAAAGATTAATTTTTTCTTTAAAAAAATCGTATAAAATTGGCTATTAGAGATATCTGACAAAATCCAACGGATTTTAAAAGTATTTTAATGCCTTTATAAATTGGCTTTATCAAAAAAAAGTATTTCTGTATATTTTGCAAGGAAGTGGCGTTTGGTTACAATTTTACTTGAAATTAGAAGCAGGTAAAAGTTACCAACCGACAAAAATTTTAACTTTGAAGCTGGTAAAGATATCTAAATATTTTTTAATTTTCAATAGATTCCAAGCAAAAGGGGACAAGCGTAGAATTATTTTTTTAGTTGAACAAGCAAAGATGTCTAACTTTCATAAAATTGTGGTTTTATACCAAGCAATGTTTACTACACAACAAATCAAATTATGTTAATGTAAGTAGTAATTAACCTACCACCAAATAAATTTGATCTAGAACTCAAAATTTTTAGATTTAGTAAGTAAATTTGCTCAGTATAGTTTTGCTGCAATCGAAAATAACTGAAGTGAAACTTTAGTTTTAGTAGGTTTTTAGTAGGTTTTTTATAAATATAATATAGAATAATAAATATAATATAAAAACTCTATCAAGTATAAATTTGAAATAGGTAGATATGTCTTTGAAAAATAGAAAGACGGTTTTTATTTGTTTTATAAATTCGTTTATTATATAAGTAATCAACTTTTGCTAAAGAATCAGTATTAATATAAAAACAACCTATTTGGTCTTCTATCTATAAAACCTCGACTGCCTCGGTGGCGTAGTGGTACTACGGTATGATTGCAAAGCTGAGGTCTCGGGCTCGAATCCCGTGTCGGGCAAAGTGATATTGGATTTTTCTATTCATTATCAGCCCGGAGTCAGGAATTTGTGCCCGATATGGCGATAGGCTCGCCCCCTATCACATCGTGGGACGGAATATATAAGGCGAAACGTGGGTGTTCTGTTAACACCTCTGCCTACCCCTTCTGGGAAAAAGGCGTGTGTTTATGTATGTATGTATCTATAAAACCGTTACCATCCACCATACTTAGTATGATTCAAAGCGAGGACGAGCGACAACGCGTCAAGTGTTTGTTTGGGATAACCACATGTAAAAATTAATAACTATTTCAGTAATAAGTATCCAAGTAACACAATTTATAAATAAAACGGCAGGTAAAAAGTTACCAAGCGTTACTTATTATCTTATTTTCGGCGAGTAAAAGTTACTATATCGAATTTTTTGTATGATTACAGTTTGTTAAAAATTACCTAAATACAGATAAAATATTTTTAAGATTTGTAAAAGAGTCCGAAATACCATACAAAAATAAATGTATTCCAGGTAAAACTTCCGAAGTACATAATTGATTCCAACAGTGGAAAGGCAGAAATTACTTACTGTAGTATAAATTAAAATCGGGTAAAGGTTAAAATTACCAAATGAAAATAAAAAACAAGTAGATATTACCAAATACCTACTTTTTTAAAACGTGTCAAAATGTTGTCACTTGGTTGCCAAAAACAGGAAAAATACCCGTTGTTACGGAGTTCCTAAGCGACATCAAAAGTGCTCGTAGAGACATGGGACTAGGACTAATCGATAGAGAAAAATTCGCTGATTCCGAATATATAAAAAACTCATTTTGGCCCCTAGTGTCGCTTGGTAACTTTTTACATTCCACCGTCGATATTTACTTTTGTTTATGCAACGTATATTATGTATTTTTATATCGGCGTCTAGATACCTCGTTCATGGCGGCTAGACATAATATTACATTTATTACCCGACTCCAAAAAAGTGGAGGTTCTCAATTCGTCGAAATCATTTTTTGTTTTTTTTTTATACATCAAGAGAGTACAATACACCGCCAGTGCAGTGCAATCTTAAAAGAGATTTAACGACATGTCATTTTAGTATTTTTCCGCTACTTAAAACTAAACCTGATGTTTAGTAGTGAACCAAACCATTAATTTTATTAAACCTATGCTCATTTAAAAGCTAAGACCTAGAATTTAAAGAATTTAGGATAAACAATGGTATTTAGGTTTAATTTTTTTTGTCAGAGTTTAAAGTTTGAGTCCATTTTTTTGATTTATTTACGCTAGCGTGTTTGAAGTTGACTGCTTCGGTGGCGTAGTTGTACAACGGTACGACTTGAACGTTAGGTTCTTGAGTTCGAATCTTGGGTAAAGTGATATATAATTTTTTATTCAATATTAGTCCAGAGTCAGGTCTTTGCGCCCGATATGGCGATAGGCTCGCCCCTATTACAGCGTGGGATGGAACACATAAGGCGAAATGTGGGTGTCCTCGTAGCACCCTGCCTACCCCTACTGCGAAGAAGGCATGAGTTTATGTATTTATGAGTTTGAAATCGGATATATTCAGTGATAAACTGAACCCGAAAGGCGACGCATTTGAATGTGTCAATATGAAGAGTTTTCCACGGCCAAGTACGATGGTCTTTATCCGGACTGCTACGAACATTCTACATTCAGCCGATGCTTAATTCTGCAGGGCTCAGGAATAGACTCATAACAATAATTATCCTCAGTCCTCAAAAATATATCAACATTAATTTCACCATCTCCATTCTCAATCGACCATCCGCAAGATGATCAGTACGAATTTTTGTCCCTCTTTCTTCGATCACTAATCTTTAATCACTAACCGAGTTATTTTGTGGAGACTGTGCCGCCCTCACACCCACCAC
This sequence comes from Theretra japonica, assembly GCA_033459515.1. Lineage (NCBI taxonomy): Eukaryota > Metazoa > Arthropoda > Insecta > Lepidoptera > Sphingidae > Theretra > Theretra japonica. Next base: position 2,856,233 of record CM065928.1, read on the forward strand.
TGCAACACCTGTAAGCCAGGATCAACTGTGGCACGCATTGTTATGACACTGACCATTGGAGCTCAGCGAGTCTCCGGGAATGTCTAACTTGTCTTTAGTCGTATGATTTTCACTAACCGAGTTATTTTGTGGAGACTGTGCCGCCCTCACACCCACCACTACAACTCCTGTAAGCCAGGATCTACAGAGGGACGCATTGTAATGACACTGACCATTGAAGCTCAGCGAGTCTCCGGGAATGTCTAACTTGTCTTTAGTCGTATGATTTTCACTAACCGAGTTATTTTGTGGAGACTGTCCCGCCCTCATACCCACCCCTACAACTCCTGTAAGCCAAGATCAACTGTAGCACGCATTGTAATGACTCTGACCATTGAAGCTCAGCGAGTCTCCGGGAATGTCTAACTTGTCTTTAGTCGTATGATTTTCACTAACCGAGTTAATGAAAATCATTCGACTATCGATGTAATGAATATATGAATAAAAATTATAGCAATATGTAATATTCACGTAACGCGTGGCCTTCACCCGCTCTCGCGTTGGAAGGGAACCAGTCCACATAACGAGGTTAACCTCGGTTATGTTTTGTAATAATGCTAATTGTATTATGAGATGATACCGAGGCCTTGGTTGTCTAGGGGTGGAATGAACGCTGTTTGTGGTAAACTACACGGTACCTGCCAGTGCGGTCACTGCCGTCCCAAAAAAAAAAGATAAACAACCAGAAATCCCTAACCTCTTGTTCTCCTTATGCCATTATCAGAAAGAAAAAAAAAATATTATTGACCCACCTATAAAATGATAACAACAATGTATACAGTAAACAGTCTAGTTAATGCTACATAAGGTATTCATTCATGTGTATATAATAACACTACTATTAACAAGACAAAATATACAAAAAAAGAAAAACACAAAAAGTGACACGTGCTCAGCGTCACATGACTATTTCAAAATAATTCAGCTTTTAATTTTACGACCTGACTTCAACGGGAGTAAGGTTAGTCATTATTTCGGGAGTAAAGTTTTTAATCTACCACAATGAGTTAATTTCGTTCGTAGTACGCATGGAATTGCCCGTGAAGAGTTTCAGATAAGTATGTTTCCACGCAGTGTTTTCCATCACCGTTAAAGCCATATATAGTTGACTAAGATAACGTACATAAAGTCTGAAAGTCAATACTTAGTGGTATGTACCCGGGGTTCGAACCCGACACGACCGGTTTTCACCCAAGACAGTGATCGCTGGCTTAATGTTGAATAAAAATGTAAAAAAACTATCATATGTAAAATCTTACCTCATTATATCTCCGACGGTGACCAGCCGTCGTGTTAATGGCTTACTCGCCAGATCCATCTATGTTTTTTTAACTGGCTCGCCAAAATGACATGTGTATGTTATAAAAAAAAATAAGTTTGTAGTTATGGTCCAATAGTGGAAACTTACCAACTCGTTACCATGTCAGTTGTCTTCTTAATCATAATTTAATTTTTAATCAAATCAAACCGGAATCTCTATTCCTTATAATTCGCTTTTATGGTATGCAAAATAACCATTTATAGATAGTAAATTACAAATTAAATCTCCTAATATAAAATTATATATTGTTTTGTACATACATGGGAAATATTTTATTACTAAGGCTATTTATAAGTGGTAGAACTACGCTGTTTTTAGTCGTGACTCAGCTTGAATGGGAAGGCTCGTCCGGGGCGGTACCACTGCCGCACAAGTTTTTTTTTTTTATCAGCCCATATACGTCCCACAGCTGGGCATGGGCCTACTCTACAATCGAGAGAATCGATTGAGAGTGGTTAGGTCATATAGTCCACCACGCTGGCCTAGTGCGGGTTGGCGGACTTACATACCGTACAAATTCTTTAAAATCGCTATGGTGTGCAGGTTTCCTCATGATGTTTTCCTTCACCGTTTAAGTACGTGGTGATTGACTATCAATACACACATAACTCCGAAAAGTCAGAGGTGTGCCCTGCGATTTGAACCCGCGACCACCGTGATCATGTAGGCAGCCGAGTTTGGTCCGATACCAACAGGCCACCACGCACTTAACAAAAGTTTGACGTGAAGACAACTTTGCGGTCGCGTTTTGTTCTGTGTGGTAGATTACCCAATACCCCTTCACACTCCCCTTCCGATTCGATGGGCCGGCAACACATGCACGGTGTTCATGGGCGGCAGTGATCACTTACCATCAGATGACCTGTTTGCTCGTTTGCCGGAGCTAATGTATATATAAAGAACACAACTTAAAGAAGTCTCAAATTAGACGAATTACATTCTAATAGTATGAACATGTTTTTTTTTGTTTGTGAGACCGAAAAGTCACTCGTAGTTCCTGATACCCACGACACAAGACTATGTGACTGTTTGGTGTGTTTATTTATGTATGCGACTGCTAGGTCTATTTATTTATTACATATTTATTTTATTATTTTACATACATACATAAACACACGCCTTTTTCCCAGAAGGGGTAGGCAGAGGTGCTACCAGCACACCCACGTTTCGCCTTGTATATTCCGTCCCACGATGTGATAGGGGGCGAGCTTATCGCCATATCGGGCACAAATTCCTGACTCCGGGCTGATAATGAATAGAAAAATCCAATATCACTTTGCCCGACCCGGGATTCGAACCCGAGACCTCAGCTTTGCAATCGTACCGTAGTACCACTACGCCACCGAGGTTTATTATTTTATGTCTGTTATTTTGCCTTAAAATCCATACCTATTATAAAGAATCAAATTTCAACAAGGGTATAAAGCGCCATCTATTATTAAACAATATATAAAAAATGAAGTATTCATTAAATCATTTTGAACTTCAGATCCAAAAGGACTCTTAACTAAAATTAATATATTATGTATTAATTTTATATCACATGTACTATGATAATTGACTATAATTTGACATTAAATGGCTGATCAAATTACCGATGCTGTCATATTTCAAACCTGTTGTATGTTGTATGATAAACGTGAATTTATGGAGACGTATTCCATGTAAATTAGGCGTTAAAATTATATATAAAAAATCCATAAGCTTAATATTAAACTAGCGACCCAACCTAACTCCGCTTAAGTATTTTTTCTTCCGTTAATATTTTCCCCTTTCGTGTCATCGCTCCATAAATACTTACTCATGTGGCAAAGGAATTCGAGAAAATTACTGATTCACTACTAATCAATTTACAAATTATTCTTTATGGCTCCAGTTTTTCATTCACGATTTCATTTAATATAATTAAATAAATACCCAACAGTCACATACATAGTCCTAATCCCACACTAAAATCGGGTCTTGTGTCGTGGGTATCAGAAGCTACGAGAGACTTTTCGGTCTCACAAACACCCAGCCCGACACAAATATTTGTGGGCCCCAGAAACATTTGTGTTGGTGCGGAAATCGAACTCGCGGCTTCCCGTTTCCCAGTCGGCTTCTAAGCAACTACGCCACGGAGACTGTCTAAATTATGTATTAAGCGAACTAATCCGGCAAAACTCGTTTTTTTTCCGGGATTAAAATAGCCTATCATTCTCTGACCCATAAATTAATTCTATGAAAAAACGTGATATTTTATCCTAAATGTTCTACAAAGACAAACCAACAAATATTTTTTTGCACTCATAATAAATTATGTTAATATGTTTCAAGAAATATGTTAAAAAACACGTTTTACCTGTATTTTTTACCATTTCGTTGTCCATGTCACGTTGAATTACTAACAGCCCTATTCGTCATAACATATCATTTATTATTCCAAAATACCTTCTCACGTTGTATATAACCGGCATAATGTGTTAATTAAAATTAAAGACAAAAATGTTAGTAAAAATTAAAGCCAAAAATGTTAATAAAAGTTAATGCCAAAAATGCTAATCGTACTCTTTGTGGAACTGTTGTCAACAAACTCGGAAAATAATGTTAGTTATTTGTTCTCTTACCAATCGTGAACTGACATAACAAGTACCAAAGTCCCACTAGTGAACATCAGCCTATTCCACAATATGTAAAACTATCGAAAAGATGTCTCGATTGTTATTTTACATTGCCGTTATAAGCTTTGGAGGCATATATAATTGCCGATTACACTAACTTATGGTTCAGTCAACCTGATATTATAGCTGGCCGTAAAATAAGAATCCTGGGTTTGATTCCGTCAATAATATAAATATAATGTACGCGAGATCAACAAATATTTCCGTTTAGTTCTTTGTGTTACGGGACCTAAAACACTCTGGGCCTTATTTAAAAACTCGGATGAGTGAAGGATTCACTTTAGTCCACTTATTAATAAACTCGGATTAACTTCTGTGTTTTAGTCCAAGGCTTTAGAATTGACTCGATTATTTGACTATAATATTGAATAATGTAACTATAATACGATGGTTGCCTGGCCCTCTATACAATTCCGTGTTTATTAATAAAGTCGTGAATACCTAGCTATTAAAAATATTAGAGTAAATTCTAAAGCCTCGGACTAAAGTTAATCCTTCGCTCATCCGTTGAGTTTATTAATTCCCTCTGTTTTTTGGAATCTCTCGAGTTGGAACTATACGTGTATTAATGATAGTTTTATAATCTCAATTCATCCGTCGATTATCTCCATAATTTAATGTGACTTGAAAAATAAGTGCCTTTTACAACTGTCAAATTATAAATAATTTTCCATAATTATCCGCAATGTATATCCACAACCGGCAATCTGGACGTCATTAACTCCGATAAGTCGAAATCCCTTCACCAACATTACCTTAATTCTGTTGTCACTGCAACGGACGTACAAATTGCAGGTGGTTTAATGGCTTCCATGGAATGTTCGAGAAGGATTTATAATGATAAAATAAATACGCCCAACAGTCCTGGCCCTATGGTAAGAATTACTACATAAACTTGAGACTTTGGTATGACAACATTCGGAACAAATTCTTGAGGAGCACACAAACATTTGTCTTAGTGCCAAAACCGAACCCGCGGCCTCTCGTTTCACAGTGGGTGCTAACCAACTGTACCAGAGGCTGCCAATGCAGACCTAATTGGCTAAAACCGTGTTCAGGGATTTATAACCTTGGGCTACTATCAAAACCTTTTGTGAAATAATTAAGAGTCAATTTTTGGATGACGACATAACTCCTTTCTACGTTTCCACCAGGTCATTTTCAAAAGTGCTAAAGCCAGTAATACAGGATTAATGGACCGGCTTGACCGGGGCAATGACACTATCTTTTACAAACTGATGGGTTGTAATAGTTTTAAGTTATTTTTAGTCACTTAGATAGCCGAAAATTCCTTCTACTTCTCCTGTTTTCAATATATATTATATATTATATATCATAGGTACCGGCAAACGAGCAAACAATTCACCTGATGGTAAGTGATCAATGAACATCCACAACGCCTAGATCATAGATGTGTTGCCGGCCCATTAAATCGAGACGGGAACAGGAAGGAAATAGGATGGGAGGAAGAAGAAATGGGTGTTGTGCATTCGGCAACCTCACTAACAGAACGACTTCAAAACTGTCGCTTCACGTTGATCTTCTGTGAGACAGTGGCACCACCCGGACGAGCCTGCCCATTCAAGCTCAGTCATGATTGACAACAGCGTGGCTCTACCACAATATAAATAATAATTATAATAATGAATACCATCGTAAAATCACAAATACATTCCTAAAGTACCATTAAGATGGAAGTCTTGTTCTTTTCGTTCCCAATATAAAAGTTTACATATTAACTCACATACTTTCTGATCGAATCTCCCACCTGTAATAGAGAGAGTACTGAGACTGTAGGAGACCTAATCAACTGTGCCAGAAAATCATTCACAGCTTCCTATAATCAGTTAAAACGTGTATTAAGTTTTCCTTCGAAAACATTTGCAAATATTGACGTCAATCCTTTAAACTATGCAATAATTTTACGCTCACATTTCCGTATTTAGCATTGACGATTGCCGATTATTTTTAGGCTAACACCATAAAATGTGTGGTCAGGAAACACGTGAATATATTAACTTTAATTTATAGGCATTCTTAAAAATATTTGCGCGGTTATTTTTTAATGATTGACACGTGATGTTTTGGAATTTTTATTGCCGATTCGTCAGGAAGACGCTGATTATTATGGTCACTTATATTGAGGAAAATAATAATTTTAATTAATAAATATTGATCAAATAGGATTCAGAAACTGGTCGTTACTATTACATATTAACGTCACAGTTGTGCGTTTATAACATAAGATCAATAGTTTTCATCTGATTCGTCTATTACGATTATATTTCGTGAAAAAAATAAAAAGAAAGAATTAAATCATGAGTAGGTATAAACGGTAATAATTTTGTACTTTATTTTGTACTTTAAATGAGACTGCGAGCAACCGTTTATGGTAGACTTTTTCCTTTGACACTGGTCTACTAAAGTGGTAGACATTTTTCATTAACTTGCAATATAAAATAGGAATGCAAACGTAGGTGAAAACAAAAGTAAGGATTCATCTTGCATAATGTATAATGCATTTTAATTTTCCGCCTTTATGCTTTCACTAATGACTGAAACTGATGAACCGATCGTCATGAAAGTATAACATTGAGTATAACAATTTGTCAACTAAAACGCTTAAATTCGAAACCAAATAGACAGTGAAACTGGCCGTCAAAAATCTGGAAATAGAGTATTATCAATTATTTTTATTTTACGAGTCAGTGAACAAGAAAAATGACATGTAAAATAGCCTAAACTCTTATATCTCCTGACGATACAGACGCATTTCCAACATATACAATTTTCAAAGAACGACCCAGCAAGTTAATAAATATATCTGAAATTAATGTGATAATAAAACATCATACAACTTAATGCAAATGGAATTGGGCGTGTAAATCCGACACTGACTCACTAAGGTCGCACGCAGGAATTCATTATGCAACCATTACATAACCGACGAGACCAAACGTCTTAGTCAAGTCTGGCTCGAAGCACCGACAATCGCATTTATTAAACAAGTGTGTTTAATAAATAAATACACCCAAGAGCTACAAGTAGTCCAGATTCCAGAGTACAAATGTCTCGGTTTGTGGGAATTTAGAAACTTTGTGAAACTTTTTGGGCTGACAAAAACACCCAGGGTTTGTGGCGTACCTTGGGAGAGGCCTATGTCCAGCAGTGGACTGCAACGGGCTGGCAATGATGATGATGAAACATCCAGGACGGAAATAAATACTTATGGGTCACACAACCATCTGTCTTGGTACGGGGATCAAGTTCGTGTCGACATTTTCATAGCAAACTGCGCTACTGAGGTTGCGTTGTCAAATTTGCTTAAATATTTTTTACGCTGCCCTTTAATAAATTGAGAACGCCAAAAGGTCTGCCACATGTATGCACTCTTTTATCAAAACGAGTTGGTGTTTTTTTAAAAGAAAGTAAAAGTATTTCAAACAAAGTTAGGTAAATGAAACACGACGAATACTTTTAAACATCCGCTGGCAGGACAGTGTGTGATCTTGTAACAATGGCCAGAAGAGAAAAGTTTTGAAAACATTGCGATGTAATTTACTGGTCATGTTTAAATTCTCTCTTAAACTCTTATTGTTTCGGAGGGGGTAATTGTAGTACAGTACGATTACAACGCTGAGGTCTCGGGTTCGAATCCTGGGTCGGGCATAGGTATATTACATTTTTTAATTCATCATTAGCCTGGAGTCAGGAATTTGCCTGATATAACGATAGACTCGCCCCTATCACATCGAGGGACGGAACACGCAAAGCGAGACGTGGATGTCCTGGTAGCACCTCTGCCTACAACTTCAGGGAAAAAGGGTATGTTTACATTAACTGACCAAACTTCAACTTCCTTCATTCGATATAAGATAAATATTTAACAAGTCGCCCATGAATATACCACTCGTAGTCGTGGCCAAGGAATTTCCCGTATTATAGAAAGGTGGTCCTTACTCCACTTTGGTGGCCGCATGCAGAAGGCAGGGCGAAAGGATTGTATTACTGCCCTGGCTTCACAGGCTGTGAAACTTGATATTATTAATTCAATCTTTACAACATCTTTACGGATTACAACATCCGTTTTTTAAATGCTGGAATAACTAGACCAGAAGCTCTTTCGCTTGACAAGCCGACTGACTATTAACAAGAACAACACCACGCTATACATTTTAAAATATACTTTTAAATAATACTACAATGAGGTGTAATGTGTTACTAAGATTCCTTCTTGTAATATTTTTTTGCCATCCATCCATCCATCAGCCAAAGGAAGTCCACTGCTGCACATAGGCCTCTCCTAATGATTTCCACAGTGACCTGTTGGAATATTTTTTTAACATCTGGCAATTTCGTAATATCGGATCGTGGCCTTCCTAACTACTTTGTTATTACCTACATTTAAACCAGTTGCCCTTTTTGGATCAACTTTCGTGAAGTTTCAAAGGTTCAATAATAAAAAACGTATTTACGACATTAACATTCTGAAATTAATGAAATAATCGCGTCATTAACAATATGTTCGTTGGTTTATGTATTTTAAAAAATTGCAAGAAAGAAGAAATTGCCAAGTGATTAATAAAAAAAACAATACATATTACAAAATAATAAAAACACCCAAAAGTCACATATGTACATAGTTCTGATCCCACGCTATGATCGAATCTTGTGTCGTGGGAACCACGAGTGATTTTTCGGTCTCACAAACATCCAGTCCCTACACAAATACCCAAATATCACACAAATATTAATTGTTTCGGTGCGGCGATCGAACCCGCGGCCTCTCGTTTCACAGCCGGCGTCTAACCAACTGCGCCACGGAGGCTATTCGGAAATGTGCATTAAAATTATGTTAAGGTGACCGACAAAAGCAATAATATGTACTAATTAGGTAATTTAATCTTAACATACATATTTATTTATAGACATACCCTTGGTAGGAACTTATTTCGTGCCTTTTCGTATAAATATTTCCAACAATGGGTATCTAGCAGTTATAATTCCCATATCTACATATTGCAAAAAATTATTATCTTACATTTAGCTCTCCATCAACAAACTAAATCTAAACTACTAAATTAACAAAACTTGACGTTACGTTAACTTAACATTACAAATCCCGCCATTTCGTATTTAATAGTTATTATGAAAATAACGCACAAAGGAAGAGCTTCATACAGCCTTATCACTACGTTTGTTTTTTTTTTAAAGAAAATATGCGAAGGAACTGTTATGTATACAACCTTGTCCGCGTTTTATTACCGCATTTATAGTGCTAAAGCGTACAGATGAACGGCGTCCAGCGTTTGGCTTTCACCCAACCATATCGTGATTATAATCGATTTCCAACTGCCAATTTGTTGTTATTTATGTAACACATTTCTTTTGCATTTCATTTTAATGAGTGTATACGATGCGTCTACGATCTTCTGGCGTCCGAATGCGTCGTTGTCAAAAAAATAAGAATAGTTATCTCTCTTCATATTTTATTATATTGGATATGTTCATATTATTGGATTAGGAGTATAAATAATTGTTGTTTATATTTAAAAAAACATATCTCAAACAATGAGTTAAATGCCTAGATTTTTAAAAAAATTCTTTGTAGTTCCAAATTTCACCACACATCAATAGAATTTAGACTGGCGATACCACTTATATCCAGTTGTAAAAATGGGCCATGTTTTTAAGTTTCGGTGAGTGATTAATTTATTTATTTTTACCCGACTGCGAAAGAAGGAGGGATATGTCTTTTAATGGACACTCTACCTAAACTCTCCACTTAAATGTTAAAATAGTTATCACACTCGATGTTCATATAATATAAAAAATATTACCAATTATGTATAATACATATTACGAATGATGTGCAACATCATTCTCTATTTGGATATAAATCTAATAACTATTGTACCCATTATTATTTTAAAAAATTCAATGCACATAACATCAAATGCAATAAAGTACTTGGTTATACCAGTATAAAAAAAACTTGGTCAGTGCTTGTATGATGCGCTTGTATAGTTTTAACAAACCGTCAGTACTCAGTGACTGTTTTATGGTCAGTAAGTCGGTCAGTAAGTGAGATAACTAGTCAGCTGTTGTGATGTAAACAAACAAACATTGCAACATGACATTCAATAATATTACATAATAAATTACGTCATTCATGTGATCGGCTATTTTTGATACATTCTACATTTAGTATTAAAATATTTTTGGACAAAACACGAATACATACGTATTATGTAGCTAGTACCTATGTACTTTATTCGTTTCAGTCTGAATAGCGACCACCGTATACAACGATAGAAAAAAATCATAGGGACGGGACCTACGCAAGTGCGTCGCGTTTCGGGTTCTATATCAGCCCACGTCAACCCACTGCTGGGTATAGGCCTCTTCATTTGCACGCCGTATTCTTCGGTCCTGTGCCAAGCGAATCCACTATTTACCTGCGACTTTCACTATATCATCCGACCATCTGGCAGGTGGTCTGCCTCTGACTGCCACTCTTAGCCACCACTCCGTTAATATCTTAGTCCATTTGCCGTCTATACGTCTAGCCAGATACCTTGCCCAACTCCACTTCAACTTGGTAAGGCGTTCTCCCACGTCTGCAACCTTTGTTTTTCGTTGGATTTCTATACGTATATTCGGGAGTCGATCAAGTAGCGTAACCCCAAGCATGACGCTTTCCATTTGTCTTCGGGTTCAGTCTATATAAATTATCTGATTAATTGTTTTCCAGTACACAGACGTTATTGTGTGGACCGGTGATAGTTAACCGACTCTAGTCTTTAATTCCATTTGGATTGCTCACTGCACTGCACTTCTCATAACGGGCATTGTAGTGGCTATATTATCCAATGTAAAAAATAATACTGGATGGATAGCACAGTCTATTCTCACATCCACATATTTCCCTTCCTTAATCCACCTTACGACAAGATCAGGGCACCCTTAAAGTATCCACTTATTTTGCCGGCCGACGCAATTATGACGGCCTTATTGAATCGAAACCTACACAGGTGAACCCAAAACGCGACAGATTTACGTGTGTCACTATGTAACTTTAAAAATGTAAACTCATACCAAGAACTTGTTAAAACAAATTATTTTATGTAATTCTTCCGAGTACTTGACCCTTCGAAACAAATACTCCTTGCCAAACATAATCAGAACATTGTTCCACTAATGCGTTGTGACCTCCGTCGATATTTACTTATATAAATAAATTATTTGTTTAAATAAATAAATTTACTCAAATAAATAAACCTCTACCTCAGCTGTGTATGGATGTCCTTACGACTGAGAAGAATAAGGCCTTAGTACACAACACATGCTTGTTACATACAAATTAACAAACAATATTCACAATTTTTCGTTGTGAATCTTAAAAATCCCGTTTTTGCGCGCCATTTTCCTTGACGGTTATGAGTAATAACTGTTTGAGTACACTCTGAATGTGGCATTCCAATTTTAAATAACACTTACGATCCACAAACAGGTCATCCATAAACACTACTACAGTCGTAAACAAAATCCTTTGGCTTATTCTTAAACCTAACTATGAATGCAATTAAATTGACTATGGAAATACTCTACATTTGTTAAGCAATCTTAAATTCCACGCTGATGTGAACAAACAATAAGAAACTAGAAAAATATTGAAACAGTAATAATAGTCATTCTCAAGTTACCGTTGAGATAATTTTGTAGACTGATGACAGAGAAAGAAACTTATCATCAGGAGTATATTAGTGCAAGCAAGTATTAGCAAATTTTATATCCATTATACTTGTCTACGACCACACTATATCACAAATCAAATCTCTGCTGATCACTCATTTCGGTAGTGAATAAAATCCCGTTGTAATATTTGCAAAAATGTCTCACACAACTGCCAGGTTAGTACAAATTAGGCCGAGTTTTTTTTTTTTTTTTCTCGCGGGGAAAATCCCTTTACGGACCATCCCACCCCCGAAGGGGCGAGGGTATGTCGGACTCACCGACGCCTTCCGAGTCCAGCGAGATGTTGTGCCGCTGGGTCGGGTCCCTACCATAAGCTACGCGCCGAAATACCGACTAAAAACCCCGCTTCGGCCACCATCGGTGCACTTGAGAGACGGCCCCGGGATACCGATGAACGGACGCGCCAGGACCGCCTCTTTGTGCACCGCCGCTTTAGCAACGCGGCGAATGACGCGTGTAGCGTCACGTCTCGGGGGCCACCAGGGTAGGGACGGCGGCCCCGCGTGGCCTCTGCGGCGCCGGGTTAGTTGTTGTCCCGGCGCCTCCTACGTCTCCTGTGGCGACGAGCGGGATCGGTCTGCTCCCGATCCCGCTCAGCGCTCTCCTTCTGCGACATGACACGTTCGCAGAAGGAGAGCATGGCTCGCCACGAACTCCGGCTGCCGACCATGGCGGCGACCACGGCCGGCAGCGATAGGTCGCTTCCCACGACCGCGATGAGAGCGCTGCGCTCCTCGTCCCAGGCTGGGCACTCCTCCAGAAATTAGACCCAGTTGCATCAACTTACTCTAACTATAACCAGATCAAAGCTATGCTTTCAAAATGCCAAATGAATGATGTTGACATTGTCAAAGTTAAAACTATGGTCAAAGTTAGCCGAAGCGACTAGGCGTTAATCGACAAAATTCCATAAGCCGTTTTGCCAAATTGCCGCGTAAACAGTTTGAGTAAGGTCGTGGTAAAAGGTCGTTGTAGTGGACAATTGGGCGCGCGGTGTGCGCGGGTCGATGACATAACTATTGGCTCAGTGTTCCGGCCATCCGAGTGCACGTAACGCGTTGCGTCAAGTATCTACTAGCTGTGCGTTTCCATTGTATCTCTGAAATATCGGAGTTAAAATATTAGCCGGAAATTTTGCAGACATTTTTCTAAAATTCATATGGTGCATCCACATCGCTGGTATGTTTTGTTGAGCAATATCGTGCAACACGATAACATTCTGTAACAATCTATAACTACTGTTGCTTTTTGTTATTATTTGTTGAATGTTTCTAATCGCGTCTACACCGCCAATAACAGAAAATAATAAAATTAAACAAAAAGCCAAAACAATATCTAACAATGCCATTGATTGTTGCCAAATATTGACTGTTTTTCACAAGTTAGGCCAATTACTTCACATTTAGTAACAAGTGCTAACATCTTAATGTTAGTTACTAAATGTTATCATATCATCTTGTTACTAAATGTTAACTATGTATGTATGTATAACATTTTATTAACATATATTGCTGAATAATATTTGGAGTAACACTGCGGTGTGGAAGCCCAATTAGGTACATATTATTGATTCGTAAAATCTATGGATTGAATCACAACGCTAAAGATATACCTAAAAAATTTAACATTAATTTTTGATACCTTATCATGTTATCGAACATACCATAAGCATCGACGCGTCATCAATATCAGGAAATAAAAACGTTCAGTAAACTAGCGAATGGCTTTGTTAGTTTAAAAAATGTTTAATTGTCTACGCCAAAATTGGTAATTCGCACGCATAAATTATTACTTGGTAGAAAAAACCTTTGATTTTCCTCAATAATTACAGTGTATAAAAACATAAAAAATAAAGTGTTTACTTTGTTAATTTTTTAAATCTTGTTTCTGACTTACCTCACACTTAACCAATTATCTACAGTATCTTTAGCTATATCCGTGTTATTTTAAAAATTGTTATTTACTCATATACAGAGTATATCAAGACTGCTACCGAAAACGAAGCCAGGTGGTAGTTTTAGTGAGTACAGACACGATGCAACAATTTTTTTTGCAACAAAACGCGACTATTTTTGTAGTCATTTAAACATCATTGTGTTCGGGTGGAAAATCCATAGGTATTGAATTATAAATACTAAAAAATAAAAATACTAAAATTATAATTTAAAGCCTTGCATACTATAGCGTCTTTAAAAAAAATATTTTTGTATTGTATCAGCCCATATACGACCCACTGCAGGGCACGGACCTCCTCTACAATCGAGAGTACGATTGAGAGTGGTTAGGCCATATAGTCCACCACGCTGGCCTAGTGCGGGTTGGCATAACCCGCATATAATATAAAAATAAATGGGTGTACATTATTTTTTTAGCAAAATTTATGTATTTACCACCCAAACAAACTACCACCTGGCTTCGTTTTAGGTAGCATTCTTGATAAACCCTGTATATTTTTTTATTATCAAGATACATATTATTATGAATTACAAATAAACATTACCCCAGCTTCGGAATGGTTTTAGCTGCGAAGTAAAAATGCGCTAGGATTTATCTTATCGACCTAATTAGCTATTTGTAAAGCGCTATATTTTCTAATTAAAAGGCGTAAACTTGATTTATAATTATAAAGTGTATCTGCTTTATAGGTATAAAGCAGATGTGCATAGGTTTCACATTAGTAACAGCACGTTAAGTAGATACATTTCAAACTTTATATCAATTGTTAAAAACAATTACGTAGATAATTTTCATGAAAATCTGTGTAAATACTGGCCGCTGTTTATTAAATTTTAGAGTTAATGAGAGGTTAAAGGTTAATTAAATAGAATGATTACCCAAATTACGATTAAACTCGAGCACAAAAAATGTTTTACAATTGTTAGCATCTAGTTTTTTCCTTCGTACCACCACCTTGTTAATCACTAATCTGTGTTCCGCAGTCTTTCTGGGCTGTTGCGAATTTAGTATATTTAAATAATAATAACCATGATTTAGATATAATACACTGCATATACATAAACGGCCTTTTTTACAGACAGTTTTACAACCTATTTTAGTTATCGAATGTTTTGTCTTCTTCGCTCAAACTGAATTCAAAAGTCGTTAGAAAGGGACAAAACATTTGATAACTATAAGTTTTAAAACTGTCTATGAATAAGGCCGAAAGCCTTTGAGGATATGGAGTGGTTGTTATTCTAGCAATTAGGCTGTCATAAAATAATAGAAAACTCATTTGATTGATTTTATACTGCTACGGCTGTCATCACACTGACTCCCGATCACAGATTACTCAAAGCATGCGCAGTGGAATGCCAAGCATTGCTTTGTTATTCATGGTGTTGTTTGGTTTTGCTACTGTGCATGAGCGGTCGTATCGCTTACTATCAAGCAAATGGCATGCTCGTCTCGCCATTCATAGCAATAAAAACATACTTCCTATGATAAGTTCAGTGCGATCCAAGTAAACTATAGAATCTTAACTTTTTTATTTTTTTTTTGCAAGAAAATCTGGACAGAAACGTTTACGAATTTCATCAGTAAAACGAATTTCTTGATTTTTGTCTAAATAATTAATGTAAACTTTGAATTATCAATTTGGTACGTAATAAAATACTATAATATTATTTTTAAAATATTGTGTGTGATAAATAAAGATGCATGCTGTTTAGATTATATTTAAAACGTGGCATTTATTTTCGCACATAATAAAAACATTAAATTAAAATATTTGCATAAAGATCGCTTTTTTTTTCAATGTTATTGAAGTGTCTATCTTGACTGTAAAGTTACGCGTTTGCAATGTGATTGCCAGCGATGGATTAAGATGCGTGTTTTTTACACATTCCACAAATAGATATGTCGTATGAATTAATATTTATGAAGCAATGAAAAACCAAAGTAGAAATTGACATTACGAATAAGTAATATGAATGCGCATAAAACGTATTTGTGTTGAATATTCTTTTATCGAAAAAACACAATAAAACATTTTATATGTATTGATGCAAGGATATTATGCGGATATTATATTAGAATTTTTAACTTTATAAAAATAAAAATACGCACTAAACATTGTGGCATTAAGATTGTTTTTTTTATAAAACAGGGTTTTTAATAAAAAAAATCGCATATTTTACGCAGGAAAATATTTGACACCGTTGTTGCCTGTTATATACAATTGAAGCTACATACATTCAAGTACTAAAATAACACACAAAAATACCATGTATTTGCTTGTATGTTTTTAAAATATCTAGAAATAAGTAATAAACTGAACAAACAGGTCTTGAGTTACTTTAACCGCAATAGGTAAGTCGTTTATTTTGACGGTAATAAAATGTTCACTTCAATAACACTACAGATACACTACTACATTTTGTTCATAGAATTAGTCACTTTTCGTTTAATTTATTTTCCCTTATATTACTATATTACACTTCCTATGAGTCGATGTATATTTCAACGCATCTCGTATTAAAATTAAGGAATAGCTTCAAGGCTAATCTTGTATGCTACTTAGGCATTTAATAAACTTCCGCAAAAGATTAGCTGGGAATAATATCTGGACCCTCACTTTTCACTAATGCATGCACGTCAACAAATCTTTTTTTTTTTTTACTTTCATCAACATATGCACTCTTTACCAAGACATAAGACAAAACCACGTCATAATATTTATATATTATATTATTTAGATTACCATTCTGAACTTAATATATAATATCTCTCAGTATCTGTTTTCAATACCAGCCCACAAACGTCCCACTGAAAGACACGGGCCTCCTCTAAAATCCAGAGTATGAATGAGCGGGGTTAGGCCATGATGGCCTAGTGCGGGTTGCTCGTGACGAGTGATAACTCTTTTATATGTTTTATATATACGATATTTAATTTTCTATTAGATATTTCATGTCAACATTTTTTCATTCGAAATTAATTCCTAGTCGTTTCATATTAATAGCTTCTTCTATTCTTGCCTCGTACTATTTTATTATATAATATGAACTTTTATCCTGACCATTTTAATTTCGTTCATCTTTCATTCTATATTAAATGTTTTAACAAAATATGGAGTGTAAGTCTCGTCAGCGGGCACAGCCCACAGGCTGGTAGTACCATGTCAAACCATCGCTGTAATTAAAAAACCTGCAATAGTATTTACAAAACATCCCTAAAATTGTATTCCCCAACCCGTCAATAATCTCGCAGATTGTAGAACAATGGACAACAGTTAATAACTCACACAAACAAATTCATTAAATAGAGGCACGGCCCGGAGTAAACGCTTTAAAGAGTTCAGTGGGACAGTCGCGCAAACAGGTTTCGATTTTATACATTGATGCGACCTCGTTTCCGCCGCAAAACTTTGCACAAAGGTTGTATTTAATAGTTTTGTTGCAATTAGCTAAAATTGGATAGCTGAATTTATTTTCCTGCTTGTAAAATTTTATGTAGATTTTTTACGAAACTGGATCAATAAAATTCAATGTGCCTTCCTTGTATTGAAATTCCTCCTTTTCAAGTATTTATTTGAAGGTAAGTACAGCAACCCGTCTGTGATACTTATTCATTTTTATTCAATCAAAACAGTGAGTATTTATAATGTAAACTTAGAAGGAGCGCTGATACTTCAAATACGCATATAAAAATGGTGGTGCCGGCCACCTTTTTCTGCTCTCCTATTGGCTGACAATTGACAGGTTGTTCAACATGCACAACACATGAATTATTTGAAAAAGAAAAATGAAAATAAATAGTTAAGGGCTGTCCAATTCCATTCAAACTCGTTTTAGACTGATATTAACTAAATAAACTTTCGGTTACCAACGGAATTTATACCAATTTGTTGTTAAATATACATTTAATTAGTTTCTTAAATTTTTCGTGTAATACAGCAGTGCTACCAACATTACGATCAGCGCTCCCTCTATATTACAAATACTGTAAGTCTTAGAGTATTGGGATGAGTGAGACAGTTATTGAAGGAGTGGGATGTATGAAATTATCTTAGAGTGTATGATAATTTCATACATCCGATTCCTTAAAAAACAAACAAGTAGTAAAAAAAGAATTTTGTATTTGATACGCAAACTTTAGTCGATTATAATACTTTACTTGGCAAGGGTACCTACGGGCTTTTAAAAATTACAGTATACTGAATCATTAAATAATTTTATTTGTAATTTACTCGTATTGCATGACAGCATAGCAACTCATTTTTTATCAAGAAACACAATTAAATAACTTTAATGGTTTAACATAATAATTGGCTGTGAATTAATCATTATAATTTTCGTGAAGTACGATATCTTTACATTTGTTTACATCATTTTTAATTACACAACAAAAGGACACACATAATTGGCCATAATTGCTTCGAATTAATCGCAATATATACAAATATTATTTTTACGACAATACGCTAACCCAAGTTAAATGTACTCTTAAAATTATATGTTCAGCGCTTGATTCGTTCATAATACGGTCTATTTTTATATACGAAAGTGTTTCATAACAACCATAAGCTTTAGTATAATAAACAATAGTAAAACATTGTGACATTTGAAGTAATTAACAACCCGACAAAATAGAAAGCATGCCCTTAATAGATAACCCAATATACTTATACTTTTATCTTAAATTTCCAATAAGTATTTGTAAAATTGTTATTTTTAATATTGCTAAGCAAAGGAGTAACATGGTAAAATACATTTATCCCTGATTTTGACAAGTCAAAACATCCTTAGGCTCGGTTGCACCAAGTAACTTTAACTATAACTATGACTTTGATGAAATATAAATACATTTACTGCCTGATTTGACATTTGTTATTATCAAGGTTACTCACATAACCAAGCCTTAGAATAGTTTACTCTCCAAAATATGTAAAGGTTGTGACACACCTTTACATATTTAAAGACTATAGATGATTTAAATAGTGATAATATAACTTCTGATCATGACATATCATCACAGTATGTCACGAACGATACGCATTCCCAAGGATGTTATTAATAATAACTAGTTGTAAGAGAATTAAAAAATCATTGAGTCACAACACTGTAATGACTTGGTTGCAGTGGTTGCCCACAATTTGCAACCAATTATACGCCAACTGACATCGTATCTGTAATTTTGTTCATTAACAATTCAATTTTCTATTGTTATTGGGGACCGAGGTTTTTTTTTATATAAGCGATTAGAATTGAAGAACGGTTACGAAAGATAAAACACCCTTTGACATTAATTAAAGTGGTAATACTGTAAGGAAAATTGATATTTTCAATTTTATACCCTTCGCTTCTACTTTTCAATTCTGATCTACGGGTCCCGGATTATAAAGTCACAGCTTCATTGTCTTATCCCTGTCTGCCCGTACCAAGAGGATCTGTGGTTTATTTGTGAAATAGTTTACCGGTTCACGTGCACCCCTTCCCCTCAATTCCAAGGGCCTTTTGTCGTTATGCGATGATTAATCGTTGCACTATTCTGTCAAATGTCGAAATATCACTTTCACCTGTCTCTAATAGATACTCTTTCTAGATTATATTTTCTCTTTCTCTGCCACAGGAACTCCACCGGTGAACAGAGGCTTTACCTAACAATTTTCATAGCGACCTAACAGTGGTGGTTAACAGTGGTCTGCGTCCAACGACTTTCAACCTAAACTAGATAGTCTATAAGTCACAGTCTATTCCCAAACCTAAAGTTTATTTTCTCATTGTCAACAGCTCGCCATGTCATCGTGCTAGAGGGCGCCACATCTCAACAAGATGGCGGTCCGACCGGCCGCCGTGGTGGTGGAGCGTGCCAACAAGAGCTATGGCACACACATGGTACTGCAAGACCTACACATGACCGTGGAAAGGGGCATCATGTGAGTAATAGGAACAATAAGAACCACGGACGGATCGGGCAATTTGTACAGTTGTATCTTGCTGCGCAACACATAATAACTATGTGAGGGCCTATTGGTTGCGAACCGGACGCGGGCTACTGAAATGGTGGTCGCGGGTTCAAATCCCAGAACACAGCTCTAACGATTCGGAATCATGTGTTTATTGATAGTCAATTACCACGACTTTAACGATGGAGGACAACATCGTGAGGAAACCTGCATAGCATAGACATTTACAAGAATTTTTGTGGTAATATGTGAAGCGAACTCGCACGTGGCCGGTGTGGTAGATTATGGCCCAACCTCTCAACAATCGTACTCTCAACGACGAATGGCATGCTCGTTTCGCCATTCATTGCAATAAAAAAGCACTTGAGAATATGTTTGCTATTTATGGCCAGTCTGCAATCAATTCAAGGTGCAAGGATCTCATTGTTTTAAGTATATACTCGTACTATATAGTGTTGTTTTTTAATTAAAATCATAATTTTAAAAATAACTTTGTCTTCCAGATACTAGTTAATACATTTTATAACTTCGTTTTGTAGAAGTATTTTTAATCAATCATATTATTCCGCATTTTGACATTCACTTTTTTAATAATATGCAGTATATTTTATTGGCCCGATAAAATGACTACAAATCAGCTCACAGTAATTGTTGTAGAATCCAAGTCATGCCAACATGCTGAACCCGAAACGCGATGCTCCTGTATCATAGGAATATATCTTGATTTATTTCTGTGGTCTGTATAATGGGTTTTCCAACAGCGTGTGCTGTAGAACATGCTATCCGCCCTATATTAATCTGTATCCGTCTGTACCAGCCCATACACGTCCCACTCCAGGGCACGGGCCTCCTCTACAATCAAGAATGTGATTGAGAGCGGTTCGGCCATATAAATTAGCACGCTGACCTAGTGCGGGACTTTATACCATATACATATATAGATTTTTTGTACAAATCGCTATGATATGCAGGTTTCCTCACGATGTTTTCCTTCACCGTTATAATGTGTGGTGATCGACTATCAATACACACATGACTGAAAAGTCAAAAGTGTGCCCTGAGATTTGAACCCGCGACCACCGTGAAAATATTAGCAGACGCGTCTGGTCCATTACCAACCGGCCACCACGTACGCTATATTAAGGACCAGTAATATTCATACTAATCGCGTGAAAAATACGACGCTATTCTACTTTCTGTCACAACACAATCGAAGAATACCTACTGAATGTTTGTGTCTTTGTTGATCGTGTTGACGAAGGAATTTGTTTACGCGTCCTCGGTCTCTCGATGACATAATCAATACCAAATATAAAAACGTCGAAACACACCTCGTTTTTTTTTTATAAATTTATACTCACAATTAATTTAATAGAGTTGCTTTTTATATGAATATAATGACAGCACCACCTTGCGCACCCAAATAACGCTGCATTAGACACTTTCAATTAGAATTTTTAATTTATACATAACATACATAAACACACGCCTTTTTCCCAGAAGGGGTAGGCAGAGGTGCTACCAGAACACCCACGTTTCGCCTTGTATATTCCGTCCCACGATGTGATAGGGGGCGAGCCTATCGCCATATCGGCCACAAATTCCTGACTCCGGGTTGATAATGAATAGAAAAATCCAATATCAGTTTGAATTTTTAATTTCTTACGCATTTATTCACTCCAAAAATATCCCAATAAATTTACTATGTATTAATTTAAATTTACTTCAAATATCAACGACACAAACAAAGTCACGTGTGTATACCTGTAGGTATTTTATCAAAAACAAAGCTAATATAGAAACAATTTACATATCAATAGGTACAACGCACGCCACAACTCAAAACCTACTACATTATTCATTGAAGTACATCGCGCCGGTATGGTTGACAGGGCCCGTCAACGTCATCACCTTTCCCCCCTTAAAGCTATGATAATCAAATCATTTCTATTGTGATAATCAATCACATTTTAGTTTCACCTAAAATAAATGAGTAAAAGTGAGCGATAAAAGCGTCGCTTGTACTGATATTTAGATCTAAGTTCCTTGTTTGTCTTATTCCTTTGTACATGATGATGTTGACATATGGTGTTTATTTTAAACCACATGTTCGTAGCCTCTACAGGTAACATTATACCAAGTTTGAATAAAACTGCCTGCTACTGTACTATATCAGCCTATATACGGCCCACTGCAGGGCACAGGCCTCCTCTACAATCGAGAGTACGATTGAGAGTGGTTAGGCCATATAGTCCACCACGCTGGCCAAGTGCAGGTTGGCGGACTTTTATATACCATAGAAATTTATACAAATCGCTATGGTATGCAGGTTTCCTCACGATGTTTTCCTTAAAGTAAACTGCCTGGTAGTTTTGTCAAAAATGGTGATTTTAGTTTCCAAGACCTATATCAACCCGTATAGGTACGATTCTTTTTACGACTCAGGTAATTTTCCGAACAGAACTGAAGTTGAGCTAAGCGGTAAAAATACATAAAACTATACGGGTGGCCAAAATTCGTAAAAACTAAAATCACCCACGACACAAGACTTAATTGATCTTAATGTGGGGTCAGGACTGTGTATGTGACTGTTGGGTGCGTTTATTAATTAATTATCAGCTGCGCGAGTATAAAAATACTCGCACTACTTTCAAAACCACCTTCGTGCCCTTTAAATTTAGAAGGTCGATAATATACACGGTACTAGAATGTTCTGTGCCTTGGCCGTCAAATGCCTTCAAGATCGTTGAACCTCGAGAAAAACATGTTTGCATGCCGTGAACCATTTATCCCTTTATTAACTTAAACCTGGGAACCGGCTTATTATTTCTCTGTTTTATTATAAAGGGCAGGTGAGCAATGACCTGATGAATAAATAAATGTATAGAGCCACCAAGTTATCTGTTCAGTCGGAAGTTCGGAATCGTCGCTAGTGAGGAATTGAGTATTGCCACTTTAAAAAAAAATTGAATTAGATTAGAGTAAATTAAAGAATTATATACACAGTTATGTATCTTATAAAATACGGTAGAAACGACACGGTAATATAACATTAACACGTTGGCAGTGTTTTGGTAAAAAAAATAATGTGCATCTGCAGTAATTTCCGTATATCTGATAACACTGGTTTAGTTCCAATTATGGCCACCTGAAGAGATAAGTTGGTGGCTCTGTACCTAACAGTCTCATACATAGTCCTGGGGAGTTACTCTATGATCCGAAACGAAACACGAATATACGGACTTCGACGGCTGCAGCAAGTTATAAGTTTTCCACTTCTAAAAATCAACACTATTCTCTATGATACCTATTATTCACTACTAACTAAGTCAATAGTTTGAACGAACGATAAAGTATTCGATCATTAATTTCAGCCTCCGTGGCGTAATTGGTTAGACGCCGACTGTGAAACGAGAGGCCGCGGGTTCGATCCCCGCACCAACACAAATGTTTGTGTGCCCCACAAATATTTGTGTTGGATCTGAGTGTTTGTGAGACCGAAAACGTCTCTCGTAGCTTCTGATTCCCACGACACAAGACTCGATCTTAGTGTGGGGTCAGGACTATGTATGTGACTGTTGGGTGTATTATTTGGGTGTATTATTATTTTGTGGAGTACCTAGGCGCATTCGTAGTTTTACGAGCGACGTCCGAAAATTCGAGTTTCGTTTCGGATCATGGAGTAACCCCCCAGACTCTGTAAAGATACCAAGTCAGGAGTCGTCAGCATCAGAAAATAGTATAGACCTTTTGGTCCTGCAAATACCAGACCCGAAACAAACATTTGTGGAAATTATGTACATATTTAAATAACAACTTTTCTGTGTAGTTTCCCTTGGTTAGACTGAATTTTTTCCACGTGACCTTACGTAATTGCTCATTTAAACTGTAATTACAATTGCCTGCAATGTTACGGCACCACATTGTTCAGGTTATATCATAAATCGACAAATAATTTATAACACAAAATGTATTTATTTATTTCAAGTAAAATGCAAATTTACTTTATTTAAACCAAAACACTTACATCCTAAAAATGGAACGGTCAATTGAAAATTGCTACCAAAATTTAAAACAAGTTATTAATCTCTGTAATTCACGTGTTAGAAGATCCAAATAGATAATATCAAATAGATCCTAATTCACTTATTTCGTTTCAGCTACGGCCTCCTCGGTCCCTCGGGATGTGGCAAGACCACTCTTCTCTCCTGCATAGTCGGGCGGCGGCAACTGGACGCCGGGAATGTATGGGTACTGGGCGGAAGGCCTGGCGAGAAGGGAAGCGGCGTTCCAGGACCTCGCGTCGGTTATATGCCTCAGGTGAGTTGGAATTTAAGCATTCATAATAACATGGGACATTATTAGCATGAGAATTCAAATTAAGCATATAACAAATTAAATTTTGGAAGTGGTAGAGACACGCTGTTATCAGTCATGACTCAGCATGAATGGGCAGGATCGCCCGAGGCGGTACCACTGTCTCACAGGAGACCGACGAGAAGCGACAACTTTGCTGTTGCGTTTCGTTCGATTGCCGGACGCCCAATTCCATTGCCATCCTTTTTCCTTCCTACTCCCCCTCCAATTTGATGGTCCGGCAACACATCCATGATCCAAGCGTTGTGGATGTTCATGGGCGGCAGTGATCACTGACCATCAGGTGATCTGTTTGCTCGTTTGCCGGACCTGTTGAATAAGAAAAAAATACGTCTGCGAAATTATAAGACCTCAGGTGAATTAGAAGCCCTAACCTTTTATTAAAATCGAAGCCTTTGATGAGAAGGCATTATTTGGCTTAATTATGACCAATGATGAGGGCATAAGAATGTTGCTTGGAGCAAACAATGGCTGTATTGAAAATGAAAATAATTTATTGAATCCATTAAAATGTTCAACATTATTTAGATTCAGTCATTTTTTTTCTACCACCCGGTTCGGAAAGCGGTTTTCACTAGAGAAGAACGGGCAAGAAACTCTAGTGTTGCTCTTTTCAAAACCAGTTTACAATATCGTGATTATTACAAAAATTACAAGTTTATTTATATTAATTATTCTAATTATAATAATAATATTTATAGTAATTATTCTATTTTGTATCTATATTCTGGCTGTATGATTTCATAAGATATCACTGTAATTATTTCGTTTTGCGGCTTCCGCTATGTAGAGATGTACCTAATCTCAAGTTATATGGGTGGCTGTTATAATGCATGCTAGAAAAAAATTAGCTATTTAGTATTTATATCGTGGACATGACAATCCTCACCAAGACTCTATTATAGAATACTGTAATAATGAAGCAAGCCAGTTTGTCTTTACGACCCTAATTTATAAAACCCATTACTGATTAGATACAGCAAGCGTATCTTTCTTGTAACTCCAAAAATATAAAAATAATCTTCATAAGGTCAAAATGATTTCGTTCATTACATCCTGTACCTTGTGCTAATTATTCGAAGGCAACATTGATAATTGTTTTCAATATCAGATTTAATCAAACGACTTTTGTAATTTATTCTAAACATTCAAATTTTTACAACCAATCGTTTGCACGTGAATCATAATGATATGGCAACTCGATTAAAATAGATGACTTAGGTTTTAATAATCTAATAAAATTCACGGAAATTATAAGGCGTAGGCTGTTTTGTGTTCCGGGTCAAAGACATTTCGCATTTGCGGAGTTGCAACATTCTTTACATCCATAGAGAATAAAATTGACGTTGTTTTTAAAAGGCTTGCTAGTTAGTTAGCCAACTGCGTGTAATGGTTAATGCAGCTCTATGATTAGAGATAAAAATCTCGTACAATTCTACACAACAGACCTGCTTGGAACCGGATGTGCATTGCCCTCAGAGTGCAACAATCGCTTGGGTCATTATGGCGAATGTTGCAATTTGTGTACGGTGATCATCATCCAAGCAAAAACGAATATTATATCAAAATCGGGATAGGAAATAGATTTATCTAGAATCGTGTGCGTTGTGGCCTCTTGGTAAACAAACCAGACGCGGCAGCCAACATGTTCACGGTGGTCGCGGGTTCGAATCACAGGCCACACCTCTGACTTTTCGGAGTAATGTGTGTGTTGATAGTCAATCACCACGCATTATAAAGGTGAAGGAAATCATCGTGAGGAAACCTGCATACCAAAGCCATTTGCAAGAATTTCTATGGTATGTTAAATCCGCCAATCCGCACTAGGCCAGCATGGTGGACGATATGGTCTAACCCCTCTCTATTGTGCTCCCGATTGTATAGGAGGCTCGTGCCCTGCAGTGAGACCTATCTGGGCTGTTACAGTACAGAAGTATCTAGAATTTAAGCTACGACATAGCAAACTTTTCTGTAATATGTGAACTCCGCCAACCCACACTAGGCCAGTGTCGTGAAATATGGCCTTATCCCGCTAAATCGAACCCCGTGCTCAGTAGTCACGGATTATAGGCTGATACATCTATACATCCAATGGGGCAATTTTAAGATATCTTGTAGTGACAGGGTGAGATCATCGGAGGATCAGTTACAATAGTAGCGATAACGATCAGCCTTTTTCAAGAAATAATGTTTACATATTTTGTCCTTAACCCAAATGGACAGAACAGCATCAATGTAACGTGACGTCACAATACATACAGAAACTCAACGCCTTTTTCCAGAAGGGTAAAAGAGCGCCACCATGACACCCACATTTCGCCTCTTATATTCCGTCATACGATGTGATAGAATAGGGCCTATATAAGGCCTATAGTGATAGGGCCTATATAAGGCCTATAGTGATAGGGCCTATATAAGGCCTATAGTGATAGGGCCTATAGCTATATCGGGCACAAATTCCTGACTCCGGGCTGATAATGAATAGAAAAATTCATTATCACTTTGCCCGACCCGGATTCGAACCCGAGAGCTCAGCTTTGCAATCATACCGTAGTACAACTGCGCTACCGATGCAGTCTGACGTCATAATATTATAAATAAATAAATGCTCTCAACAGTCTCATACATAGTCCAGACCCCACACTACGATCGAGTCTTGTGTCGTGGGTATCATAACTACGAGAGACTTTTCGGTCTCACGAACACCCAGATTCAAAACAAATACTTGTGGTTCACATAAACCTTTGTCTCGCTGCGGGGATTGAACCCGCGGCCTCTTGTCTGACAGACGACATCTTATCAACTGTGCCATGGAGGCTGTCATAATTTTTCTATCGTAAGCGAAATTGCCGGAATAATAAATACCTCACTACAAAAATTAAATTACATTATAAAAGATCATTAACTGTATATGTATTGATAGTCAATCACCACGCACTTTAACGGCGAAGGAAAACATCGTGAGGAAACCTGCATACAGTAGCGATTTTAAAAGAATTTCTACGGTATGTAAGTCCGCTAACCCGCACTAGGTCAGCGTGGTGGACTATATGGCCTAACTACTCTCAATCGATTCTCTGTAGAGTAGGCCCGTGCCCAACAGTGGGGCGTAAATGGGCTGATACGTAACGATACAATAAAAGGTCATAGATGGTATTGATCAATTACTATAGAAATCATAACATAGACCTAAGTTATATGGATGATTTGAAAAAATACAATGGTTCAGGACAACTCAATGACAGACATTGTCCATATATATATATATATATATATATATATACAAAATATACCTCATGATTCATTACCATTGTTTTAAGAAATGTTTGGTACCTACATGTTTTGGTCGATTTTAATAAACAGCTTCGACAGCCTCCATAGCGCATTTGGCTAAACACCGACTGTGAAACGATCGGCCACGGGTTCGATCCCCGCAGCGAGACAAATGTTTGTGTGAACCGCAAGTATTTGTTTCGGGTCTGGGTGTTTGTGAGACCGAAAAGCCTCTCGTACTTTCTGATACTCACGACACAAGTCTCTAAAGACATCTTAGTGTGGGGTCAGAACTATGTATGTAACTGTTGGGTGTATTTTATTTATCAAATTCTTTGAAGATATTTAAATTCTTACAACGATACTCATAAAGTTAGGTATAGCAAACCCGGCTGTTCAAATCAATCAAATTGTTTGCACTAACCAGTTAGTGCATGAGGTTCATTAACCCCAAGTTCCAGAACTTGGGGTTAATGAACCTCATGTGCCAAAATACAATACAAACATTAAACATTAATGGTGTTACGAAAATTAAGAAAAGTCACGATTCATACAAAGTTTATTACAGTATCTACTGAAAATCGTCTTAAGCGAATCGTTGTTAAAATGAGATAAAATTCAACGGTGACTACATTGTCATTGTTTCTTTTTGGTTTAAAACTAAAGACAGAAATGTAATTTACAATTATCAAATATGCTAACCAACTTCAGTTAACGCAGATTATAAATGCTGTCCTAATTTTTATAAATACATGTTTCTGTATCTGTATCAGCTCATATACGTCCCACTGCACGACATGGGCCCCTCTACAAACAAGAGTACGAACGTTTGAGAGTGGTTAGGCTGTATAATCAAACATAAATTTAATTAATAATAATTTCGATTCTCACATGTTTTATGATATGAGTCGCTAACTCCAACAGCTTCTATACCAGAACACACTTCTTCCTGAAAAGTTCAATAATATTTGCACAAAAGTCGCAGCAGGGTTTTAAAGTCAACATTGATGTGATATATCTGGTGCATGTATTGAACTAATGCCAATTTTAGCACTAAGTCTCTAAACATCCACGTGCAATGTAACATACATGTTAAAAATAGCGTGTAATTAACACCTATGTATTTAACGCTCGGAGTAATTACTAGCATAAAAACCTTTAAACGTGTGTCGATGGTTTATAACCCATAATCAAGTAAATCGCCGATGAGGGAAACAAGACAAATAAGCATTGATTTTTTATTTAACCTTAGACACAGTAGATGAATTATGAGCAGATGATTTGGCTACTATTAATTAAGACAGTACATCAGAAGTTCTGTTTTCAATACAGTATTTCATACCTCCGTGCTATGTTGTGCCCCACCCATTGCCACTTCAATTTGCTAATCCGCTGGGATATGTCGGTTACTTTAGTTCTCCTACGGATCTCATTTCTGCACGTAGAACTGATGGCCGATGGGGCCAAAAAGTTCTCGAATGGAGGCCATTAAGCGGAAAGCGCAACGTCCACCCACTAGGTGGTCAAACGACCTGGTAAAGGTCGCGGGACGTCGCTGGATGTAGGCTGCCTCCAACAGGTCACTGTGGAAATCATTGCGAGAGGCCTATGTTCAGCAGTGGACTTCCTTTGGCTGATGGATTGGATTTGGTACCTATCTATTAATAGCTAAAAGTTTTCTTAGATAGGAATCTTACTTTATTACAGTTTCATTGTCATTTCATTGACAGCCTCCGTGGTGCTTTGGTTAGACACCGCCCCAGCTGTGTAACGAGGCCAAGATTTCGGTTTTGGGTTTTTGTGAGACCGAAAAGTTTCTCGTAGTCCCTAATACCCACGACACATGATTCAATTTATCTTAATGTGGGGTCAGGACTACTCGTAGGAAAATGATTGTTGGTTGTATTTATTACTGTATTAATTAGCATAGGGCAGCTTAACCTTTTATTCCTTCTAGCTTTACCAAAATGGCAAAAAACATTCCTCCTGAAATCACTCTAAAATCGATCTATTCCTAACCTACTAAAATACCTAACAATTTTATCTTCGTTCCAGGACATAGCTTTAGTCGGCGAGTTCACAGTCCGCGACGCAGTTTACTACTTCGGCCGCATCTACGGCATGGACAACGACAAGATGGTGGAGAGGTTCGAGTTCCTGAGCAACCTGCTGGAGCTGCCCAGCGGTGGGAAACTGATCAAGAACTGTTCGGGAGGGCAGCAGAGGCGCGTGTCGCTCGCAGCCGCGCTGGTGCATGAACCAGAACTGCTGATATTGGATGAGCCTACTGTCGGGTTGGACCCGGTTTTGAGGGAACAGTAAGTGTTGCTTTTTTAAATCCTGAATCATCATCATCAACAATCATCGTGATTAATGGAAAACCCGACATTTGGATTTATCCTAATAGACTACGAGTATATGTATGTAAGCAAGATTAAGCAGATTATTAAGATTAATTTGATTAAGCGGATTAGCAAGTTGAAGTGGCAATGGGCGGGGCACATAGCACGGAGAACTGATGGCCGATGGGGTGAAAAAGTTCTCGAATGGAGGCCACGAAGCGGAAAGTGCAGCGTGGGACGTCCACCCACTAGATGGTCAGACGACCTGGTAAAGGTCGCGGGTCTGCCTCCAACAGGTCACTGTGGAAATCATTGGGAGAGGCCTATGTTCAGCAGTGGACGTCCTTTGGCTGATGAATGGATGACATGTATGCACGTGTTATGTGGTGTTCTATTACTGGATGAACATATTTTAGAAAAAACCTTACGAGTAATTATAAGCACGCGAAGAAGCTTAGTTAACGTAGCTAGTTTTTTAAATGACTAAAGCATTTTAATTATATCCTGTTTATTAATAAACTTTTTGTACGTTCCGTACCACTGTTCCAAATTATTAAATCATAGTTAAAAAAATGTGTTTTCTTTTTTAAATAAAGAGAAAAAAAGGAAGTTTGTAGTTTGTACGTAAATCGAATATATTTATTTCATTAAAATAAATCCATTTGCGGCACATGTTTCGTGCTTAAATTCACACATAACGTCAAAACGTATAGTAATTCAAGGTTTATTAAAAACATGTTTTACACATTTAAAACCGTAAAAGTATTTGTTTTGATATTTTAACCAGTATATTGATTTCTTAATGTCGTCATGACCCTGGTGTAAGGTCCATGCTGCCCTGACATTCGAACACTGATGAAACTTAATCCAAAGTTAATATATTAATCACCAGACGTTCTGTAGCGTTTGGTAAAGTTATGCAATAAATTTCAATACTAGTTGGTATTGAAGAACAGTTAAATCATGAATATATTGCAACATTTTTCATTTTAATTTGAATATTACGATTTTGTTATTTCATTGGTATGTTTGTTATGTAATAGTAATGAAGAAACATTTTTAATAGATTTAAACGATGTTGCTTATTTCCTGCTATGACTCCAATCCAATCCATCAGCCAAAGGAAGTCTACTGCTGAACATAGGCCTCTCTCAATGATTTCCACAGCGACCTGTGTGAGGGAGGGAGCCTGCATCCAGCGACTATAACACTTTTTCTAATTTTTACTAGCTGCTACAGACAGACTTTCTTAGTAAAGGGATCATTTACATTGTACAATGATTAATTAGTTAATTGTGTAAATATATTTTTAAAAGCCAATGCTTGAAAAATGATTGCATTTGTGATTCACGTTAAAACATTTTAATTGTCATTATAAAAAGAACCATTAACATACCGGATAAACACACATATTATAACTCGTTTTTTAATTGGATAATTATTAATTATGAATTTGCTGAATATGTAAGATGATTATCTCAAAATTGTACGTTTGCTACAAAAAAGTAACACAAGTTTTCCGCCAGCAATTAAATTTAAAATCAAATCTGCCTGTGCCATTGCTAAAACTAAATGCTGGATAAGCCCAACTGAATAGGATACAATGTAATTCTACTTCATCAATTCGCTAAATTATCTCAAAAATATTGTATAAAAAAACATGATTTAACAAAATATCTCTTCGTCCAATTACTGAGTATAATGGAATGTTGCCAAACGCAGAAAGTCTAGTCGTCTAGGTATCGCAATCAGTGTGGTAACCCTAGACATTAACTCCACCTGACAGTTTCTAATGCTTCCGACGGAACTTCATGATTTCCCAACACTTTGAGCTCGAGAAATTTAGTCAACAACGCAGTAATGTACTACAACTTCGGGGGTCAAAAATCGTATAAATAAATATATACACCCAACAGTCACATACATACACCTGACCCCACATTAAGATCAATTAAGTCCTGTGTCGTGGGTATTTATATATTGAGATTCATCAACAGAAATAACAACAATTTAGTTACTAATAAGGTATTACATTTAGGAACAGGTATCAGGAACTGCGAGAGACTTTTCGGTCTCAGAAACACCCAGACCCCGGAACAAATACCTGTGAAATGTGAATCACTAAAATATTTGTCTAGGTGCGGGGATCGAACCTGCGGCCTCTCGTCTCACAACCGGCGGCTAACCGACAGGGCCACGGAGGCTGTCTCTGTATATAAGCAATACATTTCGTGAATTCTGCAACTTTTAATAACTTAACGGTTCTTGTAGTGACATGAAAACATTACTAATGAACTATGTGTACTTAAAAAAATTTTTTTTTTTGTTAAGAATTTTTTTTTTTTTTGCCCCAATATACCTACTAGCTAAATTCATGCAGCATTCTGATTTGGGCAAACATTTTTAAAGAATCCAATTTACATTGTAGCTAAGGAATGTCGGTGGGTTCTATCAAATCGATTAAGTTCCCCAACTGCCCAGCTGTCTGTGTATCGGGAAATCCAAACTATCTATACCACATAATTACGTATTGTATATGCTGAGAAACATTGTAGAAAATATATGTTTAATTTTTGTCACGCACCGTCTCGGCACAATCCTATTGGAAACTCATTCACGTCCTGACAACACAGGAACAGTATTCCATACAATGTATTCAGTCATTTTTGTAGCGGTTTTCCCTGTTCATGTCGACAAATAAATCGTCCATTACGTCTAAGTGCAGACGCTGCGGTGATTTTTTTATTATATTCGGCGCATTAATAATTATCTTGCGAATATTATGTTGACATTAAAATATTCTATAATTTGTCCTAATTAATGGGTAAAACCCAGTATATGTATTTACATATAATGGTGAATATTCGATAAATGTTTTTATTAAATAGTGCTGTAGGTATCTCACAAAACTACAATAACAACAAGATGGCCGGCATATTTGTGACGACCGGCGAAGTGTCTGGATTTCCATGCATTTGCATAGAAGCAATGTTGTGTGTACATTTAAAAAAATATGAGAGCCGTTTTCTTCCTCCTGTTACCTAAGTATGAGACGCTTGTGTGTAATTATTTATTAATATTCCTATTTTACCACCGCTATCATATAAGTGAAGTAAAACGACCGCTTATCTAATATCAACTATTGTGAAAAGTTATCCCTTCATATTTTTAAACTAAATCTTTCAGCATGGTTTAACCTTACATTAAATCATCTCCACTTATTGTATAAAAACATATAACGCTTTCTGCTATTGTCATAAATTAAATTAATTAATTTGCGCAACTAACACGTCAGCTCATTGTTTCCCCGCGTAATTGTCAGTCGCAACAATTATGATTAGTTTTGCAATCGCACGACATGATTACATCAAATGCAAATGTATCCATTGTATGGGAAAATTACCTCTCGATTATTATAATTATGTTCTTAATCAAAACTAAACGACGGTTAGACGTCCTCGGTCCTAGATACGAGTACGCTGTACTAAAGAAAATAATGGGACATCACAGATTATTTTTAACCGACTTCAAAAAAGAGAAGGTCCTCAATTCGACTGTATGTTTTTTTTATGTTTGTTACCTCATAACTCTGAACTGGCTGGCCCGATTTTGATTATTCTTTCTTTGATTGAAAGCTAGTGCTTGTCATTTAGTCCCATAAAAGATAGTGAAGATCTGATGAATATCTTCGGACCTGGAGAGTAGAACGCCTCAAAATTGAATAGCATTCCAATAGTTCTTTTTGCATTCGATTAAGTATAAAAATTAAGCTACAGTGCCGGAGAGAAGAAAGGTTGGCGTTGTCCTAAAAAAATGTTATATTTTGGTATTTTAGATGTATTAAAAAAAATATTTTATTTCTCTCTTTTTATTACAATTTCGAAATCGATTAAATTTTTAAAAAATATTTTTTATTTCATTCTAGCATGACATATTGACTCCAATGCAAGCAATGCAATCCAGACAGATTATAAATAATCATCCTGACAGGCTCCACCGGTTGTGAAACGAGAAGCCGCGGGTTCGATCCCCGCACCGAGACAAATGTTAGTGTGATCCACGGGTATTTGTTACCGGACTCGGTGTTTGTAAGACCGAAAAGTCTATCGTAGTTTCTGATACCCACATCACCATACTCGATCTTAGTGTGGGGTCAGGACTATGTATGTGACTGTTTGGTGTATTTATTTTCTCTCGCCTGTGGACAATAATATGCCATGCCGGCCTGCACGGCACCAGATATGTAAAAGCTGGAACCAAAACACGACGCACTTACGTAAACGGATTTTCCATCGTCATGTACAGTGGTCAGTGGTACTATACGAACACCACCATCTTTTGTGTCTCCGGCAATCTCACTCACCAAATGAAACGCAACACCTTTCTATAACATAATGTTAAGTTCTACCCCGAAAAGTTTAGTTAACTACAGATAGTATTAACGACCTACAAGATTCTGCCACTTACAAATACTATTTCAAAGAAACCTGGTAAAAAACATCACCTAGATCCCAAGCATACAATGCATGGTGAAATATAAGCTAACAATTGCTCCAGTTTATTGCTAAACACATTGTTTTGTTCGCAGAATATGGGAATTCTTAGCAGAGCTTGCTCGAAGCGGGACCACAGTCATCATTACCACGCATTATATCGATGAAACGAAACAGGCACATAAGGTATTTACTATTTAGTTATATATATACCATTTTTATATCACGTTTATAAATAAATAAAAATAAATACATTATTAGCTTATTTTTTTGACGAAATATTATAATTATTCTCTACTTTAGTCAACTTCACAATCAGATCATGTACCTGTTTCGAGTAGTAAGTATTAAAAGTTACGACTATTTTTAGTACTGATTTTCCAGATTCTATATAAGCCATTGTAGTTAATTTCTTTGTAGTCTCTAGACTTTGAAAAACATACATACATGAACTCACGCCTTTTTCCCAGAAGGGGTAGGCAGTGGGTGTAACCAGTACTTTGAAAAAATGTATGTTTTATGTTCTAATTTTCTTAAAATGTTTTAAGGCAGTGTTTTGTATTACCCTCATGATTTTCTACGTTGGAATAAAACCACGGCATCGCGTTCCTTTATGTAAATAATATTAAGTAATTAATAGGTATGTTTTTTCTCGTCCATCCACAATTGTTAATGAATAGCGCATTACAGAATTTATCTTCATAATCTAAGTATTTTATTCTCACCGGAGTTTTTATATCATTATGTTTGTTAATAATGCGCTTAAAGCAATAAAACGGTTTTGAAATAAAGATGGCGGGTTGCAATAGTTGAATAGATGATTTTCAAGGACCATCGCATGTGTATCTTGATCTACATCCGTTGCACGCTAGCAATATTATTTATTTCATAATATTTTCTAGAAACTTATTTAAAATATCCTTGTAATGATATTATTATGGAAATTTAAACTACAATACCTAGCTGTGATTGTTGTAACTAGTATATATTTAAAACTATTAGCTTAAGCTATAATAAATAAATAAATATATACACCCAACAGTCACATACATAGTCCTGATCACACATTAAGATCAATTTTAGACTTGTGTCGTGGGTATCAGAAGCTACGAGAGACTTTTCGGTTTCACAAACACCCAGATCCGAGACAAATACTTGTGGGCCTCACAAACATTTGTCTCGGTGCGGGGATCGATCCCGCGGCCTCTCGTTTCACAGGCGGCTTCTAACCAACTGCGCCATAGAGGCTGTCAAATTCATTTGTTGTGTACGAATTGAGAAACTATTGCAATCGTAATGGTTGCAACGTTGGAAATGACGATTTGTAAAAAAATCATAAATGGTATGTAATGTCCGCCAATCCGCACTAGACCAGCGTGGTGGACAACATGGCCTAACCACTCTCAATCGTTCTCTCGATTATAGTGGAGGTACGTGCCCTGCAGTGCCCTTGTTTTCAAAACAACAAAAATGGCATTTAATCAGGGACTTAATTAATATAGGACAAAACTCAATTCAACATTACTTTTATCCCCAGATCGGCCTTCTGCGAGACGGTCAGCTCTTAGCAGAAGACTCCCCAGAAGAAATCCTTCGTAAATTCAACTGCAACACCTTAGAAGACGCATTCTTGAAGCTATCGGTAATGCAGCATGAATTACCACCAAGAATACCTAGTGAGTTGATAATTAATTCTAAAAAATATAAATGATTTTGTTTTTGTTACTACCATAACATTTCCAATAAGCGTATATGTCATATGCTCTTATATGTCAGGGCCCATTTGAGTAGGTCATAGGTACCACCTACACCTACCAGAGACTCTAAGGACTCTTATGATCCGGGTTGAAGGACAGTGTAACCATGGGGCATTAAGAGACATAAAACCTGCTTGCTTAATAATAAGTTCTGACTTCTGAGTAGGTACCTAATGTTGGTTTTGTTTGTAGCCGGGCATGACCCTTACCATTAGGCAAATGACCTGCTGATGATGAAATCAGAAATGATCGTCAAACTGACTAAAATCTCGGCATGACAGAGTTGAATAATCCTAAGACTTTTTTTCTTTCAGCCCTTACCCCCGATGTCATCCCGGAGTCCAGGGCGGTCTCCAACGGCGGGGACAGTCGATACGAGTCCCGGGAGGACTTCAACTTAGTCACTAGTAGTACTGATGTAAATATTACCTCGTTTTATATATTTAAATTCTCACAATACGACATAATATTTTCAGCCTGTTAAATTAACATTTTTTTATTCAACATAAACTGGTTTGTTTTAATAACATCAGATGGGTTTTCAACATAAATTTAATTTGCTGACGAGGCCTTCTTTTTTTTTATATTTCATAATGCAAAAAATCATATTTGCTTTTTAGGAATTTCCATCTGTCAAACAGGTCGGCAATTTTGCACAATAAATTATTAAGAGTATAAAGGAATATACACTAACGTTTGAAAAAAAACTAGTTTGATGGTCCCTTGAGGGCGTCGAACGTATTATCGTACCTAATGGGGTCTTGTGGTCGTTTTGTATCAAGTTTAAAGACCTGCATCCTTTATTGCAGGTTTTAACAAAAAAGGAGAAACCAAAACGACCGCGGAATTTATCAAGATCGAGGTACAAAGCCGTGTTTATAAAATGCATACAACAATTCTCCAGACATCCTGGGTAAGCACAAATTTTATTTTTTAATTAATTTATTATCAACACAAAAACATTTTATTTGCAAAAAATAACTTGATTTATATAGTTATGCCTGATCTAACTTGTAAGCGATGCATGAATTTTGGATATAGATTAGGCGATATGTTGTTTTTTGAGAACATCTTTAGCAGGCTCCATATTCAATAATACATAATAAAATAAATAATATTTTATTTCCATTAAAACTAAACAAACATAGAACATATAGGAGATACAATTTATATTACAGTAAAGATAATAATTCAGCCTAAAGTAATTACATTTGTCTTAATGAAACAGTGATCTACTAATCCCTATGCTAGGAGAACCTGTGTTATAGGTAGCAGTGAAACCTCCAAAACAAAATACTCAAGTCTGTAATTTAAATTGAGTTTGACTTTTATACTATAATATGCAATTCATATAAACGAACGACCGCTATTCGCATGCTATTATTCATTATTAATTTGTGCTCCAATATATAGTTAATTTGGAGGTCAACATAGCAAAACTACAGCTGATAATAATTGCCTATTCCTTCATCACATAGGTAGATATATATTTTTTTTTGTCGACAGGGGGTTGATATTCTCGATACTGTTCCCTATAATCGAGGTGGTGGCGTTCTTCCTGGCCGTGGGCCACGACCCCAGGGACCTCCACGTCGCCGTTGTGAACGAAGAAGCCGCCTTCTCGCCATGTAACTATTACAATTTGATTTATCAACTATATTATCTTAAAATTATATTATATTTAAAAACGGTATTTAACCTAGTAAAGGTCGCGGGACGTCGCTGGATGCAGGTTGCCTCCAACAGGTCACTGTGGAAATCATTGGGAGAGACCTATATTCAGCAGTGGATTTTACTTTGGCTGATGGATGGATATTTAAAAACTATATTATCTGGTGACAAGTGAAGTGATTACCTTTGTGTATAAGTAGTGACTGCGCAGGATCAAAATCTGAAATGTATAGGTGCTAAAAATCTATGTAGATTTTTAGTTAGGACGTCCCACTAATGTAAGCCACCTAGTTAATGAAAATGAACCCATCGATATATGTAACACTACCTTCAATTTAGAATAAATTTCTGCCAACCACGTGCCACTGTACCACACAAGTGTTTTATATTTCATTATCATGACTCGATAATGTGACTCCAATACACGAGGTGGTAAGTCCTATACAGTCCCTGAAGAGCATCACATACAAACTAGTGTCATCTCTCGACATTCGACACAAGCTACCGGTGTACCTACTTCATTTTAAATAAAAATAAATCAATACACCCAACAGCACATGCATAGTCCTGACCCCACATTAAGATCAATTAAGTCTTGTGTTGGTCTGGCCTTTTCGGTCTCACAAACATCCAGACCCGAAACGAATACTTGTGGTGCGGGAATCGAACCCGCAACCTCACGTTTCACAACCGGCGTCCAACCACCTGCACCACGGAGGCTGTCAATTGTTTCTTCAGGTTACGGCGGAAATCTCTGGGTGTATTTTATTTATTGAGAATTGTGTTTCTTAAACTGTGTTTTAATTAGCTCCTAAATTTTCCAGTTGGTTTAGATATATGCAATAACAAGAGCGTGGAGCACGCGACTCTGTTAGAAGACGAGACCTGTGAGATGTACATGATGAGCTGCTGGTTCCTACAGGAAATGGAGGCGCACGATCTATATCAGGTAGGTCATTTTCAGGTATTCCTATCTAAGTAGCTAGACTTAAAGTAAAGCGATAGCTTTACATCCTGTTCAGTCTTGTGTAGAATCTTAGTTCGTTCTTTTTCTTTAGTGATAAAAATATATCTAAGTCCCTTCATTACTCGCGTTCTAAACGCTGGCTTAACCTTACATTAGTCTTTACATTAACTCCGCTATTTTACACCTTTTTTTGATCTCAAATTACTCAAACCCCGAAACAACTGTTTTAAACCTTTTACCCTTAATTCCTTACGCGTTACAAATACATGCGAAACACAAATATCGTTTCAAACAAACTCCAAATAAACCTTATTCAACTGCTTTATAGGCCTTATTCATAGACAGCTTCTAAACCTATTTTAGTTATCAAATGTCAAATGTATTTTAGTTATCAAAAAGTCTTTCGAAATGGAAAAAACATTCGATAACTAAAATAGATTTTAAAACTGTCTATGAATAAGGTCGTAAGACTATCTTCAACCAAAACAACAACAACTTACAGACAGTATACAACACATCGGAAGACGCTCGGCGCGCGGTGCAGACCGGCAAGTTTTACGCGGCGCTGGTGTTCGGCACCAACTTCAGCGATGCTCTGAGCGTGCGGATGACGGACTGGCAGGCCAGCGACGACGTGCTCAACGAGAGCAGCGTCAAGGTCTGGCTCGACATGACCAGTGAGTGACACTTGTACATACCTACTGATTAACAGTAAACGGTTTTTAAGTGCGTGGTGGGCTGTTGGTAAACGGACCAGACGCGGCTGCACACATGTTCACGGCGGTCGTGGGTTCAAATCCCAGGGCAAGCTTCTAAATTTTCGGAGTCATGTGTTTATTGATAGTCAATCACCACGCACAATAACGGTAAAGGAAAACGTCGAGAAGAAACCTGCATACCATAGCGTTTTGCAAGAATGTATCTATAGTCCGCCAACCCGCACTAGGCCAGCGTGGTGGACTATATGGCCTAACTCCTCTCAATCATACTATCGATTGTAGAGGGACCTCGCGCCCTGCAGTGGAACATATCTGGGCTGAAACAGTACAGTAAACGGCTTTTTAACCTTTTTAACCAACCTTATTACTCATTACAATTTAATTGTAATAGATCGCCAAAGTCATAACTGACGAATGATGTGACTGCTGATTGAACTTCTGGTATGATGAGAGTGTTAGACATCGAATGGTCGAATTTGCTATTCCTGGTATGTTCTGTGTGCAT
Source organism: Theretra japonica (assembly GCA_033459515.1). NCBI lineage: Eukaryota > Metazoa > Arthropoda > Insecta > Lepidoptera > Sphingidae > Theretra > Theretra japonica. The sequence continues at coordinate 2,896,021 of CM065928.1, forward strand.
TTTATTCTTAAAACGCAGTAAACACAAATAACATGATTTTTGTTGAATGACTAAACTGGCTGCTTTATCTAGGTACTCTAATGCCCCATTTACACGGGGAGAGTTTCTCGTGTCGAAGATATGATTATTGTAAGGATATAAAAAAGTCGCAACGTGTAAGTAAACAATTTCAGAACGCGATAATCTTATGGAGGTTATGTCATAAGATAATCGCATACGATTCTCGCCACGAGAAATTCTCCCTGTGTAAATGGCAATTAATAGAATCTCAAACTATTTAATATACTATAATAAAAAATATATTTTCAGATCACCAAATATCGTATTTCATAAAGAGTCAACTGCACAAAACATATGAGAGTTTCACAAAGCGAGCAATGAAGGCGTGCGGCCGACCAGAGAACACCATACAGGTTAGTATCGATTATTAATAAATAAAAATATATAGAAACTACTTGACCTTAAAGTAAAGTCTTCCGACTATTCTTTAGTTTGCATTTATTTAACCACGATGGCCATTTTCTCCATTATATTTTGGAAACTTTTATGCTCCTACCTGGCACATCTCAAAGCCCTTGTGTAGTAAGTCGTAACATGAAATCACGGGCTAAAATTGTCTTAAATAAAGAAATTAAAATGTATGTAAGCGTCATTGTACATTTGAAACGGAATATTCATTTTTCAATACTTTCTACTGATTATGTTATCTGTTAATTATTTTAATATTAATATAATCATGCTTTTCTAATTACTATGGCACTTGCTGAAAGTATTTATCATATATAGGGAACGCTGTCACACAGTTACGTCTTCAAAAACGTAGATATTTTCTTTTTCGTATTTTTTGGTAGCACTGCCATATTAACTATTTAACAACGAAGTTCAACAAATTCCTTTAGTAAACGAAATAAAATAAAATGACTATCCGTCTAAAACGAGTTTCAGTGGAGTTTAATTACCGTAAACTATATTTTTTATATTCCTTTTTCAAATAATTCGTGCATGTTGGATCTGTCAAATATCAACCAATAGGAGAGCAGAAAAAGATGGCCCGGCACCACCATTTTTATCTACATTTTGGAAGTGCTAGCGCTCCCTCTATACTAAAAATACTATGAGGGCATTTGCTTAAACACCCTAAGATATTCCTTGTTCCGGCAATAAACCGTATCTTGCTATCTTGCTTATAGTCTACTCAGAAACCAAACATAATTGGAATGGTAGACGCAAAATGTATGTATGTATGTAAATCAAGCGATATTATATATATTGATACCATAAAACGTGTATATATTTTCACTACTATGTATTATGTAAAGTTTCAGAGCCCAGTATCACTGTATAACATCACAAGGTAAAATACGTAATGTAAAACCATTTCAGCGGCGCACCAATTGTTGTTATTGACGATTATTTCACCCATTTTGCGTATTAACAATTTTAATTCATGCTGAACTCATTCCATCATTTTATCATGCTAATTTCATATAATCACAAATCTTTACTAAACACAACATACGTCTTTAAACTCCTATAAATTGCTGGTAGGCCTTAAATTATTCTTCGTAATTGCCCGGATAGTGATTGTATTGTATTGTATCAGCCCATATAGGACCCACTGCAGGGCACGGGCCTCCTCTACAATTGAGAGTACGATTGAGAGTGGATAGTGATCAATACACACAAATTGTAAACCTGCCTGTCAACGCGGTCCATGTAAATGTGACGTGTTTACGCAGCAAACCGCATTAATTATCCCAACCAGCGAGAAATATTCATCTCCATCTAGTCCAAATGTAGAAAATATGTTACCTGTACTGAACTTATTTTTCTGCTGCATGCTGAAACAATAGTGTGCCCACAAATATCGTGTTGACGAAGCCAACTGCCGTTGCTGTTCCTAATACAAAATATTATATTTGGTACACAAGATATAATTTACTGGTTTATATCAGATTCCAGTGAATTTCCACGATCCGATCCACGGCAATAAACAACCTGAGATGGTGCAGTACATGGCCCCTGGAATATTGATCACGTAAGTCTTGATATCTTCTCTTCTTATTTAAAATTTATCTATTCTAGGTACAATAACCAGCTCATACATATAATATAACTTAGATTTCATTCATACTATTTGTACGACTGCGTCGGTGGCGTAGTTGTAGTGCGGTACGGTTACATCGCTGAAGTCTCGGGTTCGAATCCCGGTTGACGGGTCGGGCAAAGTGATATTGGATTTTTCTATTCGTTATCAGCTCGGAATCAGGAATTTTTGCCCGATATGGCGATAGGCTCGCCCCCATTTTACATTCTGGGATGGAACAACAAGGCGAAACGTGGGTAATCCTGGTTGGTAGTAACCAGGAGAACCTTTGCCTACCCCTTCTGGAAAAAAGGCGTGAGTTTATATATTTGTTGACATTTTGATTTTGGTTTGGTGAGCTATATTACTACACAGAAAATGAATCCATCTATGAAATATCAATTATTATTTTTGCAACAATCATGTCCACAGCATAATATTCTTCCTGCCCGGCATAGTAACATCGACACTGATGATAAGCGATCGACTGGAAGGCGTATGGGAGAGGAGCGCAGTCGCTGGAGTTAAGGCGCGAGAGATGCTCAACGTTCATATTACTCTTCAATCTGCTGTCATCGTGGTACAGGTATGTTAACCACACTATTTTTATTATGATAACTAAAATAATTTCAAAATGTTTATAAGTTATAATTATGAAAGTAGACAACATATTTTGTTGCATTTAAATCATCATTTATTAGTTTAACTACAAAGACTAATCAAATCTCCTAAAATTGCCTTGTACAGTAATTACTAATTAGCAAATATTAGGAGCAGAAAATAATTGAGTAATTCAAAAATTTCAGACAATCGAAATGATGGTGTTGGCTTTTGCTGGCTACGGAATACCAATGAGAGGATCAAACATCGCCTGTGGCTGCCTATTGTTCCTGCAAGGATTGTCGGGGATGTGCTATGGGTTCTTCTTGTCCGTGTATTGCTCCAGCCACACTATGTCCTTCTTCGTCGCTACGGGCAGCTTCTATCCCATGATTTTGTTGTGCGGTGAGTACTATTTGCTCGTGTTTGTGTTTAACTGGAAAATAAAAATATTACTTTTGTATTTGTATTCATTTTGAAATTCTGCTGGACCTCAAAAAATACTTTTGATAAAGATTGTTTGATCCTCCAAATGCCAATTCACATAATCTGTCGTCGTAAATTTGACAAAATTTATATTTAATTTGCAGGAATCCTGTGGCCACTCGAAGGCATGTCAATGGGCCTCCGGTACGTGGCACTCACTCTGCCATTCACGATCCCATCGAAGTCACTCCGAGAGCTGCTAGAAAAGGGCACTTCCGTCACTGAGCCAGCAGTCTACAACGGATTCTTAGTAACGATAGCATGGATAGCTATCACCTTAGGTTTAATTCTATTAAGACTTAAATTGAAAAAGACGTAAAATATTTCTTAGGTTCTGTATTTAAATTAGAATAGAAAACGTTGCCCAGTTAACGTATTAATTTCGTTACGTTCAATATGCTGTCATAAACGGCGTATTATAACGGCCTATCATCGATGCATGAATAACACATTATACACAATTATATTTTTAGAAGAAATTTAAAATTATTTTTATACGAATGATTTTTTAGTTACCTAATTGAGTAATAAAATTACTGAATCAAAGTCATTGACTTTGAAATGTACATCTTAGTATCTCTCGTCTATCTTAGTATCCTAGTACATCTCGTATCTAATAAAACAGTGATTTTCAAATTTTGGGTTGTCGTCAACTATCGGACATATTATGCGCACTACACACCAAAGCCATCGGGCCGCCGGCATATGTCGGCGACATTTTATCAGCGAGCTAGCCGGTGGCTTCGGTTATTTCAAATTGAAAAACTTTGACGGCGACATGGCAGCGGCTCGACATATTAAGGAACATTTTATGACGTTGACGAGCAGTGCGCTTGCGTTGTAGAAATGTCATGTCGGCGGGCAACACGTTACACACACACGAGTGCTTGCCGCCGACATGATGCTTTTCTTATAGGGCGCCGGGTTGTGCCGGCGGCTTGTCGCCGCGCCTGCGAGTTTGGTGTGTAGAGCGTGTTACGATAACACTCAATTGATAAATAATCAAAAATATTTTAATGTCTAAATACATATTATATTTTAATGTAACTTAACTGTAATAGAAGAGCTTAAGCTCGTTCGGGTAGCTGTAAATAGCTTTATTATTAAAATATTCCTAGAATGTCCGCATTTTATAGAGGTGGTAACATTATAGCGGACTTCCCGTCTTATAGTAAAGCATTGTAATTGCCGTAATTGCGCAATAATTTTTATGTTTTGCTTAAATTGCACTGACAGTATATTACTGCCAGAGCTTGATATTAATCATTCGCCCATAAATAGGATTAAGTTATTTTTCTTAAAATGTAGAACACGATGACCAGTGATGAATACTTTTAATTAATTTTAAGATTTGAGTATAATGCATGTCATTTATGGGCGACTTAATTAGTTATTTTTACCAATGTAGGTACCTATCGTAATTGTTGGTCTTGGCCAAAAACAATTGTAGTTTTGCCGATTTTCTTAGGTATCGTGATACAAATGTGATTTGGGTATTTATGAATAAAAAATACTATATAAACAGTAATTTCATTTTCCCTGTTCATTTTGGTACTGCAAATTTTCATCATCATATATGTTACTTTTAAGCAGCAAAAAAGTAGATATGTGTTTGTGTGACGACAGAGGGAGGAAGAGTTCATTAAACTTATGCAATCAATATGCAAAATATTTCACGGAGCACAAAAAGTACTAGGGTGACAGAGAAAGAAAGGTTTCGATAAACCTGCCATCACTATGCGCATTGTTACTCAGAGCACAAAAAGTACTAGGGCGACAGAGAAAGGAAGGAGGTTTCATCAATATTGCAACATTGTTAATGCATGTCGCATAAAACTGTAACTTAGGTTCGTCGTGTAAGTTCAATATTGCAACATTGTTGATGCATGTCGCATAAAACTGTAACTTAGGTTCGTCGTGTAAGTTCAATATTGCAACATTGTTGATGCATGTCGCATAAAACTGAAACTTAGGTTCGTCGTGTAACATAAGTTCAATATTGCAACATTGTTTTTGCATGTCGCATAAAACTGTAACTTAGGTTCGTCGTGTAAGTTCAATATTGCAACATTGTTGATGCATGTCGCATAAAACTGTAACTTAGGTTCGTCGTGTAAGTTCAATATTGCAACATTGTTGATGCATGTCGCATAAAACTGAAACTTAGGTTCGTCGTGTAACATAAGTTCAATATTGCAACATTGTTTTTGCATGTCGCATAGAACTGTAACTTAGGTTCGTCGTGTAAGTTCAATATTGCAACATTGTTGATGCATGTCGCATAAAACTGAAACTTAGGTTCGTCGTGTAACATAAGTTCAATATTGCAACATTGTTGATGCATGTCGCATACAACTGTAACTTGGGTTCGTCGCGTAACATAAGTTCAATATTGCAACATTGTTGATGCATGTCGCATAAAACTGTAACTTAGGTTCGTCGTGTAAGTTCAATATTGCAACATTGTTGATGCATGTCGCATAAAACTGTAACTTAGGTTCGTCGTGTAACATAAGTTCAATATTGCAACATTGTTGATGCATGTCGCATAAAACTGTAACTTGGGTTCGTCGTGTAGCATAAGTTCAATATTGCAACATTGTTTTTGCATGTCGCATAAAACTGTAACTTAGGTTCGTCGTGTAAGTTCAATATTGCAACATTGTTTTTGCATGTCGCATAAAACTGTAACTTAGGTTCGTCGTGTAAGTTCAATATTGCAACATTGTTGATGCATGTCGCATAAAACTGTAACTTGGGTTCGTCGCGTAACATAAGTTCAATATTGCAACATTGTTTTTGCATGTCGCATAAAACTGTAACTTAGGTTCGTCGCGTAAGTTCAATATTGCAACATTGTTGATGCATGTCGCATAAAACTGTAACTTAGGTTCGTCGTGTAACATAAGTTCAATATTGCAACATTGTTGATGCATGTCGCATAAAACTGTAACTTGGGTTCGTCGTGTAGCATAAGTTCAATATTGCAACATTGTTTTTGCATGTCGCATAAAACTGTAACTTAGGTTCGTCGTGTAAGTTCAATATTGCAACATTGTTGATGCATGTCGCATAAAACTGTAACTTGGGTTCGTCGTGTAGCATAAGTTCAATATTGCAACATTGTTTTTGCATGTCGCATAAAACTGTAACTTAGGTTCGTCGTGTAAGTTCAATATTGCAACATTGTTTTTGCATGTCGCATAAAACTGTAACTTAGGTTCGTCGCGTAAGTTCAATATTGCAACATTGTTGATGCATGTCGCATAAAACTGTAACTTAGGTTCGTCGTGTAACATAAGTTCAATATTGCAACATTGTTGATGCATGTCGCATAAAACTGTAACTTGGGTTCGTCGTGTAGCATAAGTTCAATATTGCAACATTGTTTTTGCATGTCGCATAAAACTGTAACTTAGGTTCGTCGTGTAAGTTCAATATTGCAACATTGTTGATGCATGTCGCATAAAACTGTAACTTGGGTTCGTCGTGTAGCATAAGTTCAATATTGCAACATTGTTTTTGCATGTCGCATAAAACTGTAACTTAGGTTCGTCGTGTAAGTTCAATATTGCAACATTGTTTTTGCATGTCGCATAAAACTGTAACTTAGGTTCGTCGTGTAAGTTCAATATTGCAACATTGTTTTTGCATGTCGCATAAAACTGTAACTTAGGTTCGTCGTGTAACATAAGTTCAATATTGCAACATTGTTGATGCATGTCGCATAAAACTGTAACTTAGGTTCGTCGTGTAACATAAGTTCAATATTGCAACATTGTTGATGCATGTCGCATAAAACTGTAACTTGGGTTCGTCGTGTAGCATAAGTTCAATATTGCAACATTGTTTTTGCATGTCGCATAAAACTGTAACTTAGGTTCGTCGTGTAAGTTCAATATTGCAACATTGTTGATGCATGTCGCATAAAACTGTAACTTGGGTTCGTCGTGTAGCATAAGTTCAATATTGCAACATTGTTTTTGCATGTCGCATAAAACTGTAACTTAGGTTCGTCGTGTAAGTTCAATATTGCAACATTGTTTTTGCATGTCGCATAAAACTGTAACTTAGGTTCGTCGTGTAAGTTCAATATTGCAACATTGTTTTTGCATGTCGCATAAAACTGTAACTTAGGTTCGTCGTGTAAGTTCAATATTGCAACATTGTTGATGCATGTCGCATAAAACTGTAACTTGGGTTCGTCGCGTAACATAAGTTCAATATTGCAACATTGTTTTTGCATGTCGCATAAAACTGTAACTTAGGTTCGTCGTGTAAGTTCAATATTGCAACATTGTTGATGCATGTCGCATAAAACTGTAACTTGGGTTCGTCGTGTAGCATAAGTTCAATATTGCAACATTGTTTTTGCATGTCGCATAAAACTGTAACTTAGGTTCGTCGTGTAAGTTCAATATTGCAACATTGTTGATGCATGTCGCATAAAACTGTAACTTGGGTTCGTCGTGTAGCATAAGTTCAATATTGCAACATTGTTTTTGCATGTCGCATAAAACTGTAACTTAGGTTCGTCGTGTAAGTTCAATATTGCAACATTGTTTTTGCATGTCGCATAAAACTGTAACTTAGGTTCGTCGTGTAAGTTCAATATTGCAACATTGTTTTTGCATGTCGCATAAAACTGTAACTTAGGTTCGTCGTGTAAGTTCAATATTGCAACATTGTTGATGCATGTCGCATAAAACTGTAACTTGGGTTCGTCGCGTAACATAAGTTCAATATTGCAACATTGTTTTTGCATGTCGCATAAAACTGTAACTTAGGTTCGTCGTGTAAGTTCAATATTGCAACATTGTTGATGCATGTCGCATAAAACTGTAACTTGGGTTCGTCGTGTAACATAAGTTCAATATTGCAACATTGTTTTTGCATGTCGCATAAAACTGTAACTTAGGTTCGTCGTGTAACATAAGTTCAATATTGCAACATTGTTGATGCATGTCGCATAAAACTGTAACTTGGGTTCGTCGTGTAGCATAAGTTCAATATTGCAACATTGTTTTTGCATGTCGCATAAAACTGTAACTTAGGTTCGTCGTGTAAGTTCAATATTGCAACATTGTTGATGCATGTCGCATAAAACTGTAACTTGGGTTCGTCGCGTAACATAAGTTCAATATTGCAACATTGTTTTTGCATGTCGCATAAAACTGTAACTTGGGTTCGTCGCGTAACATAAGTTCAATATTGCAACATTGTTTTTGCATGTCGCATAAAACTGTAACTTAGGTTCGTCGTGTAACATAAGTTCAATATTGCAACATTGTTTTTGCATGTCGCATAAAACTGTAACTTAGGTTCGTCGTGTAAGTTCAATATTGCAACATTGTTTTTGCATGTCGCATAAAACTGTAACTTAGGTTCGTCGTGTAAGTTCAATATTGCAACATTGTTTTTGCATGTCGCATAAAACTGTAACTTGGGTTCGTCGCGTAACATAAGTTCAATATTGCAACATTGTTTTTGCATGTCGCATAAAACTGTAACTTAGGTTCGTCGTGTAACATAAGTTCAATATTGCAACATTGTTTTTGCATGTCGCATAAAACTGTAACTTAGGTTCGTCGTGTAAGTTCAATATTGCAACATTGTTGATGCATGTCGCATAAAACTGTAACTTGGGTTCGTCGCGTAACATAAGTTCAATATTGCAACATTGTTTTTGCATGTCGCATAAAACTGTAACTTGGGTTCGTCGCGTAACATAAGTTCAATATTGCAACATTGTTTTTGCATGTCGCATAAAACTGTAACTTGGGTTCGTCGCGTAACATAAGTTCAATATTGCAACATTGTTTTTGCATGTCGCATAAAACTGTAACTTAGGTTCGTCGTGTAACATAAGTTCAATATTGCAACATTGTTTTTGCATGTCGCATAAAACTGTAACTTAGGTTCGTCGTGTAAGTTCAATATTGCAACATTGTTGATGCATGTCGCATAAAACTGTAACTTGGGTTCGTCGTGTAACATAAGTTCAATATTGCAACATTGTTTTTGCATGTCGCATAAAACTGTAACTTAGGTTCGTCGTGTAACATAAGTTCAATATTGCAACATTGTTGATGCATGTCGCATAAAACTGTAACTTGGGTTCGTCGTGTAAGTTCAATATTGCAACATTGTTTTTGCATGTCGCATAAAACTGTAACTTAGGTTCGTCGTGTAAGTTCAATATTGCAACATTGTTTTTGCATGTCGCATAAAACTGTAACTTGGGTTCGTCGCGTAACATAAGTTCAATATTGCAACATTGTTTTTGCATGTCGCATAAAACTGTAACTTAGGTTCGTCGTGTAACATAAGTTCAATATTGCAACATTGTTTTTGCATGTCGCATAAAACTGTAACTTAGGTTCGTCGTGTAAGTTCAATATTGCAACATTGTTGATGCATGTCGCATAAAACTGTAACTTGGGTTCGTCGTGTAACATAAGTTCAATATTGCAACATTGTTGATGCATGTCGCATAAAACTGTAACTTGGGTTCGTCGTGTAAGTTCAATATTGCAACATTGTTTTTGCATGTCGCATAAAACTGTAACTTAGGTTCGTCGTGTAAGTTCAATATTGCAACATTGTTTTTGCATGTCGCATAAAACTGTAACTTAGGTTCGTCGTGTAAGTTCAATATTGCAACATTGTTGATGCATGTCGCATAAAACTGTAACTTGGGTTCGTCGCGTAACATAAGTTCAATATTGCAACATTGTTTTTGCATGTCGCATAAAACTGTAACTTGGGTTCGTCGTGTAACATAAGTTCAATATTGCAACATTGTTTTTGCATGTCGCATAAAACTGTAACTTAGGTTCGTCGTGTAAGTTCAATATTGCAACATTGTTGATGCATGTCGCATAAAACTGTAACTTGGGTTCGTCGCGTAACATAAGTTCAATATTGCAACATTGTTTTTGCATGTCGCATAAAACTGTAACTTGGGTTCGTCGTGTAACATAAGTTCAATATTGCAACATTGTTTTTGCATGTCGCATAAAACTGTAACTTAGGTTCGTCGTGTAAGTTCAATATTGCAACATTGTTGATGCATGTCGCATAAAACTGTAACTTGGGTTCGTCGCGTAACATAAGTTCAATATTGCAACATTGTTTTTGCATGTCGCATAAAACTGTAACTTGGGTTCGTCGCGTAACATAAGTTCAATATTGCAACATTGTTTTTGCATGTCGCATAAAACTGTAACTTAGGTTCGTCGTGTAACATAAGTTCAATATTGCAACATTGTTGATGCATGTCGCATAAAACTGTAACTTGGGTTCGTCGTGTAGCATAAGTTCAATATTGCAACATTGTTTTTGCATGTCGCATAAAACTGTAACTTAGGTTCGTCGTGTAAGTTCAATATTGCAACATTGTTGATGCATGTCGCATAAAACTGTAACTTGGGTTCGTCGCGTAACATAAGTTCAATATTGCAACATTGTTTTTGCATGTCGCATAAAACTGTAACTTGGGTTCGTCGCGTAACATAAGTTCAATATTGCAACATTGTTTTTGCATGTCGCATAAAACTGTAACTTAGGTTCGTCGTGTAAGTTCAATATTGCAACATTGTTGATGCATGTCGCATAAAACTGTAACTTGGGTTCGTCGTGTAACATAAGTTCAATATTGCAACATTGTTTTTGCATGTCGCATAAAACTGTAACTTAGGTTCGTCGTGTAAGTTCAATATTGCAACATTGTTGATGCATGTCGCATAAAACTGTAACTTGGGTTCGTCGCGTAACATAAGTTCAATATTGCAACATTGTTTTTGCATGTCGCATAAAACTGTAACTTGGGTTCGTCGCGTAACATAAGTTCAATATTGCAACATTGTTTTTGCATGTCGCATAAAACTGTAACTTAGGTTCGTCGTGTAAGTTCAATATTGCAACATTGTTGATGCATGTCGCATAAAACTGTAACTTGGGTTCGTCGTGTAACATAAGTTCAATATTGCAACATTGTTTTTGCATGTCGCATAAAACTGTAACTTAGGTTCGTCGTGTAAGTTCAATATTGCAACATTGTTGATGCATGTCGCATAAAACTGTAACTTAGGTTCGTCGTGTAAGTTCAATATTGCAACATTGTTGATGCATGTCGCATAAAACTGTAACTTGGGTTCGTCGCGTAACATAAGTTCAATATTGCAACATTGTTTTTGCATGTCGCATAAAACTGTAACTTGGGTTCGTCGCGTAACATAAGTTCAATATTGCAACATTGTTTTTGCATGTCGCATAAAACTGTAACTTAGGTTCGTCGTGTAAGTTCAATATTGCAACATTGTTGATGCATGTCGCATAAAACTGTAACTTGGGTTCGTCGTGTAACATAAGTTCAATATTGCAACATTGTTTTTGCATGTCGCATAAAACTGTAACTTAGGTTCGTCGTGTAAGTTCAATATTGCAACATTGTTGATGCATGTCGCATAAAACTGTAACTTAGGTTCGTCGTGTAAGTTCAATATTGCAACATTGTTGATGCATGTCGCATAAAACTGTAACTTGGGTTCGTCGTGTAACATAAGTTCAATATTGCAACATTGTTTTTGCATGTCGCATAAAACTGTAACTTAGGTTCGTCGTGTAAGTTCAATATTGCAACATTGTTTTTGCATGTCGCATAAAACTGTAACTTAGGTTCGTCGTGTAAGTTCAATATTGCAACATTGTTTTTGCATGTCGCATAAAACTGTAACTTAGGTTCGTCGTGTAAGTTCAATATTGCAACATTGTTGATGCATGTCGCATAAAACTGTAACTTGGGTTCGTCGTGTAGCATAAGTTCAATATTGCAACATTGTTTTTGCATGTCGCATAAAACTGTAACTTAGGTTCGTCGTGTAAGTTCAATATTGCAACATTGTTGATGCATGTCGCATAAAACTGTAACTTGGGTTCGTCGCGTAACATAAGTTCAATATTGCAACATTGTTTTTGCATGTCGCATAAAACTGTAACTTGGGTTCGTCGCGTAACATAAGTTCAATATTGCAACATTGTTTTTGCATGTCGCATAAAACTGTAACTTGGGTTCGTCGCGTAACATAAGTTCAATATTGCAACATTGTTTTTGCATGTCGCATAAAACTGTAACTTAGGTTCGTCGTGTAACATAAGTTCAATATTGCAACATTGTTGATGCATGTCGCATAAAACTGTAACTTGGGTTCGTCGTGTAGCATAAGTTCAATATTGCAACATTGTTTTTGCATGTCGCATAAAACTGTAACTTAGGTTCGTCGTGTAAGTTCAATATTGCAACATTGTTGATGCATGTCGCATAAAACTGTAACTTGGGTTCGTCGCGTAACATAAGTTCAATATTGCAACATTGTTTTTGCATGTCGCATAAAACTGTAACTTGGGTTCGTCGCGTAACATAAGTTCAATATTGCAACATTGTTTTTGCATGTCGCATAAAACTGTAACTTGGGTTCGTCGCGTAACATAAGTTCAATATTGCAACATTGTTTTTGCATGTCGCATAAAACTGTAACTTAGGTTCGTCGTGTAACATAAGTTCAATATTGCAACATTGTTTTTGCATGTCGCATAAAACTGTAACTTAGGTTCGTCGTGTAAGTTCAATATTGCAACATTGTTGATGCATGTCGCATAAAACTGTAACTTGGGTTCGTCGTGTAACATAAGTTCAATATTGCAACATTGTTTTTGCATGTCGCATAAAACTGTAACTTAGGTTCGTCGTGTAAGTTCAATATTGCAACATTGTTTTTGCATGTCGCATAAAACTGTAACTTAGGTTCGTCGTGTAAGTTCAATATTGCAACATTGTTTTTGCATGTCGCATAAAACTGTAACTTAGGTTCGTCGTGTAAGTTCAATATTGCAACATTGTTGATGCATGTCGCATAAAACTGTAACTTGGGTTCGTCGTGTAACATAAGTTCAATATTGCAACATTGTTTTTGCATGTCGCATAAAACTGTAACTTAGGTTCGTCGTGTAAGTTCAATATTGCAACATTGTTTTTGCATGTCGCATTAAACTGTAACTTGGGTTCGTCGTGTAAGTTCAATATTGCAACATTGTTGATGCATGTCGCATTAAACTGTAACTTGGGTTCGTCGCGTAACATAAGTTCAATATTGCAACATTGTTTTTGCATGTCGCATAAAACTGTAACTTGGGTTCGTCGCGTAACATAAGTTCAATATTGCAACATTGTTTTTGCATGTCGCATAAAACTGTAACTTGGGTTCGTCGCGTAACATAAGTTCAATATTGCAACATTGTTTTTGCATGTCGCATAAAACTGTAACTTAGGTTCGTCGTGTAAGTTCAATATTGCAACATTGTTGATGCATGTCGCATTAAACTGTAACTTGGGTTCGTCGCGTAACATAAGTTCAATATTGCAACATTGTTTTTGCATGTCGCATAAAACTGTAACTTGGGTTCGTCGCGTAACATAAGTTCAATATTGCAACATTGTTTTTGCATGTCGCATAAAACTGTAACTTAGGTTCGTCGTGTAAGTTCAATATTGCAACATTGTTGATGCATGTCGCATAAAACTGTAACTTGGGTTCGTCGCGTAACATAAGTTCAATATTGCAACATTGTTTTTGCATGTCGCATAAAACTGTAACTTGGGTTCGTCGCGTAACATAAGTTCAATATTGCAACATTGTTTTTGCATGTCGCATAAAACTGTAACTTAGGTTCGTCGTGTAAGTTCAATATTGCAACATTGTTGATGCATGTCGCATAAAACTGTAACTTGGGTTCGTCGCGTAACATAAGTTCAATATTGCAACATTGTTTTTGCATGTCGCATAAAACTGTAAATATTGTGCTTATTGACGACAAAGGTTTTAAGACACGTCCTTCCTTTCTGTTGCTCTTGTACTTTATGTACATTATGGTGTAGCTTTTTTGTTTTTTCGAATTTCCAAATCAGAAAGAAGCTTCACTTGAAAAATCAGAAGGTACATTAGTTAAATGAAAGCCGTACTTCAGATATAAAAATTTTTATTTAGGAAATATTTTGGATTCAACAACAACTCTCACCGAGCGACGCGGCCGCTCCCCCCGCACCCCGCACCCGCGCGCCCCGCCTCATGGCACAACTCTCACGTGCAGCCTCTATACACGCTACATTACTATAATCAGCCTTTACAACCGAAATCGTCACTTCCGAGCCAAAATATATTTGTATACAACTCTACCAGCATAAGTACGCATCAGTCCTGAGACATTCGTTTGATTTATACAAGCATATAGCCTCTACCATTAAACGACCAGTAGAATCTGACATTTTCATCACACATTCGATTAAGTTTTTCAGTATGCAAGACACATTTTCGTACACTTTATAACAAATCAGAGCGTAGAGAAAATTGCCAATCCCAACTGGACGTGTCGTTTCTACATAAAATTCAATTAGAATGTGAACCGTGGCTGGATTGGTGTGAGTTAGTCGGCGAGGTGGCGTGGCGGCGGCGGTGAGGGGCGCGCGGCGACATTGTTTCGTTGTCAACAACCGGCCGAGGTACCCAGCTCAATCACGGCACATTTCAAAAACGTCTATACGCATACGATCTCGTCCGCAAACTCGTACCACAACACACCGCTTATTGCGACATATCACATTTAACAAGCAACGCTTTCTGTTGATCCCTCGATGCAGGAAAGAAAAAAAAAACACTTGATTTCCTCCGTCTGCACGTTCACTTTTTTACCTAACTATATACTAGTCTTAAATTATATTCTCACTCTTTCACGCATACTCGTCACGCTCGCACGCTGTCTTTGCGTTTATACTACAGAGCTCTGAAACTCCCGATATTTATACATTGATATCATCGAGGGGACACTCAATTCCTATGTCACTAATGTTGCTTTAGAAGCATTTTTAAACAATTTCGTCTTTCACAAACAGGACAAATGCGCGTTTTACATTTTAAACTGCGTTAGTACTAGTTGGCTTACAATTTGCACGCAGTATTCAGCTCTTATCGTGCAAAATCGTGCCATCACATCGCTAGTACTGACCACAGTTTTGAGTCTTCAAATCCAACACACCGCCTGGAAATGAAGGACGAAAGCAGCAAGGCGATTTATAACTATATAATTTTATCACAACTTTACAATTTAGCCCTTGATACACTCAGCGGTGTCCGTAACGGGAAACTAGCGCGGTGTGAGGAATTGAGCCGGCCCCCTTACATAAAGACAAAGTAAAACTTAACTCGAAACCTATACAAAAATCGATCTTAACATCATAAAACGAAATGTTAAGGATATTAACTACTACGAAAAGATATGGAAGTGCGTGATTGCCGCCGGACAACAGTTTAAAATTAAAGCACACGTGTTCTAGTCGTAAAGAACCCAAGTTGAGAATACGCTGTGCAACACGGACGTACAGACCGACTCCACTCGCCACACAATCTATCCGTGTTACATAAAGATTGTCTCCGTATCATCGTCCATATTGCATAACGATTACCCCATTTCTGAAGAGCATACACTCCTTAGTTTATCATAATATTGTATGATACATTTTACATAGTGTTGAAGTGGACACGACCGACACGATGTCGTGTTAATGTTAGATCTAGCGGCTTCACACGACGGGTGTATGTCTAGAGAACACGACACGACGCTACCTTCGTACAAAATGCATTACAAAACAAAAATTCATTTCAAATGTTAGTTTTCATCGTTACGAACATAATTTAACAATTGTTTTTTCATCAAGCTTTACACAATTAAAGTACAAATATATATAACTCTGTACAGTAACGGGTTGGACGCATTCGCTCGCCCAGAACTTTCGAGAATGTTAAGCGAACGTCACAAACAAGCGAACAAGTAGACAGGAATCGGAGCGAGCGAATGCGCCAGAACCCTTAGTATTGTGACAAAATATTACTATATTTATAATTTTATCCAGGCCTTCATTAAATCGCTATATATTTACATTTATCGTTCTCATTTTTTTGTTTAATTTTTAACATACTTTCGAAGCTTCCTTACATCGTAGTGTACAATTTAAAAATGAACTAAAATCACATAATTGTTTTATTATATAATCCGTAAGTATAGTATGCCCATTGTATCCCGGGTTGGCGGAGTCCTGGTGAGATAGTTTGGCAAGAATTATAAGCGGAAACATTTATTAAAATAGACCCAGAATGTACAGCAATGCTAAGTAATAAGCTAAATGAAAATCAAGAAACGTCGCCTTCTGTAATACTCTAAGTTTGAGCTGCTAGAAGATTCAATTCCACTAGATTTTATTACTATATTATATAACTTACTTTAAAATATTATCAGTCGCAAGAAACAGCAGAACAAGAATAGACAGTTTGATAAATATCAACAGTATAACATAGTTAAATCGAATAAAGTTATTTATTGATCTTAAACAAAGTTTTATTTCTGCAACAGTATTGTTCGTTTCAAACCGAAATATCTCATCCGCATATCCATCAGAACTCGCCAAGCTTTCACAAACGCCATTGCTTCCCGACACGATCCATCAAATTCATCGAAAATATAAAACAATCACAAAGACTTAATAAAAAAAAAGTACACAATAATAATAAATAAAGAATTATCAACAAAAACATTAGACAGTAAGGCACGAGCCTACAAATTAAACAGGCGTTAGGCGTTCCGTTAATATTACGTACGTGTGGTGATTCTCCGCGGGACGGTACGCGCTATGCACACACTATATAATTTGAAAAATATTCAAGCAACAATTGTCAAATTCAGTATATATTACATACTAAAACTATACCCAGAACTATAAAGATGATAATAAAGATTAGTAACTTTGAAAAAAATGTAAGTGTCTTTTATACAGAAAGAGATAAATGTAATTTCTCAGTACATAGCGCATACCGACACGCAAGTACAGCGGTGGAATTATTTATACATTATATCCTTATTTTTAGTATATATATTTTAGTATTCATAATTCTTATTCGTATAGAATACTCGTACATATCAATGGACATATTCCTGATGTTTTTTTCACGATCTAAAATCGAGTTTCTAATACCAATCTTCATTTGTGACGGCGAGTGTGACGTGTGGACGCGTGGACTCATCATTTAAGTAAAATAACACTTGTAAACTACACTTGCTATTCATAAGACTACATTATAAAGTTAATTGCATTGGAAAATGGCAGTTTTAGACATGTTTTACTCAAGTTTGTAATTATTTTTTGTATAAAACATTATACTTTATTGAACATGAGCAATTAATGTTTGTGACATTGATATTTGCATTGAATCTGCAATTAATATTTCGATATGTTTAATCTCAAATTAACTGTACTCTTGACACAAGGTCTAAAGTTTTGACCTCGACTAGATTACAAAACTGCATCAAATATCACAAGGAAATTTGAAAAACGTATTACTAAGTACACATGTAACAACTTGACTATCCACACGCCACGCGTCAATCTCTCCGCACTACGTATAAACGTTACATCGACATCGACACCATTTCTTTACACCTAACTAATCTCATATCGATAAGGTCAAGCGTCACCTTACATCGTAGTTTTTTTTTCTCAATAAATACTTAATTATTCGCTTAGAACCTTAAGTATGAAAAGCGTATAAATTATATCCGACGTTTTAACGGACTTAGTTTTTATCTAACTACAAGCGACGTATTGTATGAAAGCGGAGGTGATCACTGGTATCATTTAACTTAAGTTCAGCACTTGGTTTTACGTACGACAAGCTTGACTAGACTGAAGTTTTTAAACAGAGATTGAGGGTAGATTTGCCTTTGGAATAGTCGGCGGAGTGTGTTCTGCCATTTTGTACGATTCTACGATACAGACAGGTAATCTTCAGCAAATTGAATACTTCCATACAATACGCCTCTATATTGTTTTAACAATGCGACCATGGTAGCTGTCAGCGGCGGAACAAAACATCGGCAGTGACTCATTCAAATTATTAAAAATTATTATTATTATTATACACTACGACAAATTATACGTTCATAAAACACAGCAAGATAAGGTGACGATGAAATTATACCCATCCCTAACTTTAAACAAAACAGTATCTAAATCTTACGCGATCAATTTAATGTGCTCTAATTCAGTCGTATTTTAAGAAGAGCATTACACCCTCATTATTGCTACATCATAGACAAATCACAGACATAATTACATGTGATAAACATTGTGTACAACTCCATCCAATGTAAACTAAGCCACTTACATCACAATGCGAATCCTACGGGAAGTAACATTTAATGTTGTGATCAGAACATTAGCTAACTAACAGCTACCACAGCCTTATAATCAAGAGGTCATTGCCGGCCTGAAGTGGGGACCCTTCCAGCCACACAGAAAGATTGCAAGCGACTCATAATGCTTTAAGCACTGCGATCAAATATGTATTATAAACAAACGGGCGGAGCATCAATAATTCTACTTTATCTTTTTTTTTTATCGAGTAATTTTTATCGACTAACAACGGCGATATTATCGACCGCTATCAGACGTTAACCTGAACGAAGATCGCTAGCGAGATGAAGATTTCTATACTACACACGTATCAGACTGCGTTGCCTATCTTCCGCTTACATCAAAACCGATTTCGATAAAATATGTTTACAATTAACGACAATGAACGAACGAATGAATGACAAATATACATTATGAGGAAGGCGCCGACGTCTGAACAGAGAACAGAAACCCTCATCTCTACAATATCGATAATGATTTAGACAATCTTCAAATGCCGGTGGATACCAATTCTTACATAACGCAATCCCCTTTTATAAGCTATCAAATACAGCGAAGCAGCGAGAGTGGGGAAGGCGATTCGCGTTGAGATTATACCGAGGTGCCACGGCACTCGCGCAGGATGTCGACACTAGTCGAGACTTTTTTATCGACATCTATCGTGACACGAACCAACTAAACGATTGTTGACTAAACCCTGTTAAATACAAAAATTAGTCAATAATCGTGTACAATAGTCTAAAATAGTCGAGAGAAAAAGTGTCGACTGCTTGTGTCTGTACCGGCGATGTAGGTGTTGTGTGTGTGGGTGGTCCTCGGTCAGGCCGGCTACACAGACAGCTAGGCGGCGGGCGGCGCGCGCTAGAACTTGTCCTGGAATATGAACAGGTTGTTGGTGGCGGCCACCGCGATGATGCTCTCGTGCGGGTGCCACGCCGTGTGCAAGATCTTCTTGTTGAAGTCCAGACAATCCACGCTGATTTCGTCCTGTGTAGACAATTAACAAATTAAGTATCCAATCTATACTCTACAAAGCTCCTTTGTTTAGTAGACTATAAAGTAAATATTAGAGCCCATGCACACCCCACTGCAGGGCATGGGCTCGCTCCGCGATTGAGATCTCAGGCTACAATTCATCAGCCAAGTGCGGGTTGGCGGACTACACGTAATATAGAAATTCTTGCAAATCGTTATGGCTTGCAAGTTCCTTCACTATGTTTTCCTTCGTGTCAGGTTTAATTATCCACCCTATCAATACTTCAAGAACTTAATTTATTGATGTAACACAATTGAATACAACATTGGCAGGTACCATACCTTCTTCCTCTTGGCAGTGGCGGCTACTTTGCGCGCCCGCAGTGGTTGTCGGGGACGCTGCGCGGCGTCGCGCGACGCCTCCAGGGTGAGCTCGCCGCGACGACCGCATCCGCCGCGCTCGAACACCCTACACATTACCAACATTAAGCTTAACTTCTTCAAAAGGGATTGTAATTGAGCATATTTATATTTGTCAAATCGCCAATTGGACTGATAACATGAAACAAAGCAAAGTAATTAACATATTTTTCAATGTATGAGTATTTTATGACTAAGTCTATTGCCACAAGAAGTCTCGTAACAAGTTGGCTCAGATTCCAAAATAATGAACTTTTCACCACTGTGTATCTGACGTTTTTATGTATTTAAATAACACGCCACGCGTGCGACAGAGATTTTCATCTACAATACACCCACCATTGCAAGTCTTGTAGAATAGGCGAGCGATAGACGCCAACGCATTACACAAGCAAAATCAAGCATGAAGAGTATAAACTACTACATCAATAATACGCACCTAAAGAATCCATTGTAAGAGCCGGTCATGAGCCGCTGGTCGTCGCCGCTCCAGCAGCACTCGAACTTGTCGAAGATGCAGTCGTTCTCGTACAGCGAGCACAGCTTGGAGCGCAGGTACTCGTGCACCGGGTACGTCTCCACCGGCTTCGTCTCCATGCGCAGGTCCCACACCTTCAAGCCCAGGTAGTCCCGCGACATCATGTATCTGCAAATATAACGTAAGAGTGAATAAGGAGTATCACATTAACATCAAACAAAACAAGCATATTAGTGTATCATTTCATCGAACATATAGAAGAGATGTGTGTGTAGTGCGAGAGAAAGAATGCACTCACACTAATGTATTACATGGAGATAATGCTTAAAATAAAGTCCTAGGCTATGGGGACCATTAATATTTCTTGTAAAGCATCATTACAGGAAAACTAAGGGCAACAATATCAATTAAAATTTTAATTGATAAATTAGTTTATGAGAAACATGGAACTCTTTATCAATCATGTTTACTTTGCCAATTAAAAACTATTACATGAACATGTGCTTGACTGATTTTTAGAGTCTATTAGATTTTTGACTTCAATATTTAATATGAAATATTATTTTATTCAAATAAACGGATAAGCCCTTTTTGTTCATTATGACATTTATGACACTTATTAAGAATGTTTGTTCCAATTCATGTAAATAGTATAGCCAGATTATAATTAACAATTTCATGAAACTACAACTGTTATACGTAATGCCAACATTTATGATGCAGAGGTTTTGATGTTGTGGACTTTTAATTAAATATTAAAAGTCTGACACAGCATAAACTTATTAATACATAATATTATCTGGCCACAACATATAAAGCAAAAGGGTAAGTATGTAATATGCGGGTAAAGGTAAGGGGAAGTGGGGTGTGTCTGGTTACCTGCCCGAGTTGCTGAGCTTGACGTCGCTTATGGAAGAAATGATCTCGGAGAAGAAGGAGCGCGCGTGCGGGTCCTCGGGCTCCTCGAACAGCTTGGCGTGGCGGTCGCACAGCGCCGCCGCGCGCATGTCGCACAGCCGGATTGTGCCTGCAACGCCACGCATACATATACCGACTCATACAAAAATTAATGCCTATGGGAAACCTCAAGTTAAAGGGTTTCAGACTTTAGTGCGTGTTTGGCGTGAGTTCTCAATTTCCGGCCCCAATTACACGGACTTAACAGGGTTAAATAACTCAACAAAAACTAAGTATCGGCTGGATAACCCAAAGTCGGCGTTGGCCATCGAAACAAAGGTACTTTGTATCATGTATAATCCACCTAGTGGACAAAAATGATGCAGAGCAAGATTACAAGGATAGACCAATAACTTAATGTAATTACTTGGCATATTCGTAATTTGAGATTTCGATATATCAACATTCTAACAACAAAAATACGTGTTTCATTCAAGTTTTTTAAGTCTTAAACAAAAAATTGGATATCACTCATTGGAAGAAATACGTGGCACCACTTCAACAACGATTTTTATGCACACAACTATGACGTATTTTTCGTTCGAAATTAAGAACTCCATAGGCCGATAACCTATCAATCGATTTGCAAAGCAATTGAGCTCATTGCGTATCACTTTAATATCAGTCTGCGGCAATATTAATATGTCTGGCGTATGACAAATCACTAGATATTCTGTGTGATTGATATCACCGATAGGAATTGAGTGGCGATCGATTGACACGATTTGGCAGTGCACTTACCCTTACTACTAGAATATACGAAGAGATTGCATTCAGTCGGATGGAACTCTGCAGCGGTTATAACCTGAAATAAGATACAATCTTAAAGAATAATCTATTTTCTTAATAATGACGTACTTCATAAGTATATATTTAATTATACGCATAAATTTAAATCCCTTGATATCCAATGGACTATATTTAGAAAAGACAAATCATATAATATGGATTAAAAAACAGAAAAACTAGGTTTCAATTTTAATTGCATATTTTCACGCCAAATTAATAACACGCATTACTAACAGCCAAATTGTATAGCTTCCATGGCAAAAATAATAAATAGAATAAGAACAAATCTATAAAAATCGGCCATGCGGAGGTCTCAAGCGACATTTCAAAAATAGTGAGTGATGTACCTCTGTGAGCTCCTCCATATTGGCGGGTTTGATGTCGACGATGTTGAAGCTCTGGTCGGTGATTTCGAGGTGCCACAGGTTGATGCGCAGGTCGTCGGCAGACAGGTACGTCTCCAGGTCCGAGTTCAGCGAGATTGAGTTTATGTGGTACGTGTGCGCGTTTGCGAATATCCGTCTGGAAAACGTAACAACTTGGTTAATAAACATTTTGTGGCAATAGCTGGTGTTAGAAATTTATTGTTATAAACATTATGATACTTGGGCAATAACATTTTTATAATATACAAGATCGGCAAAATATAAGACTGCACCACATAGTAAGTTAGAGTATCAGCTATAAGCAGTAAATTTCAACATATTATGACATAATTTTTCCTGCCTACTCAATTATTTCCATAACCAAGCGTGGTGCCTAAAGAAATCCTTTAAAATAAACATCTAAAGCCCCTTTTCCATAATCGAATAATCAGCTTCTAAAAAGCAATGAGAAGGAGGAAAGAGCTAAAGAGAAGTATTCAATGAATCAACTAACTAAGAAACAATAAATTCAAGAGCAAAACAGCCACATACAATCTACGTGTTTGAATAAAATAAACATCAACAGATCCATATATGGGAAAAGCGAGTAGGCAATAAAAAAACTAAGTCAATGCCAAACAAATACTCGACGTGTGCGGAAAAATGACAAATGTGTCGGCCGATAATAAAATATAATAATAATGAACGGATCGCTTTATCAAAAGTAAATAAACAAATTGAAAAGCACTCGAGTTGGCAATAACTTGCTAGCATTTAGATAAAATAATTTTAATAGTCAGTGCGTTCGAGATAAGGCTACGCGTCATACAAACAAGTGGACTACAAACAAGTGACGTTAACAAATAGTTCGTAAATATATTATTATTAGATATACTGTAACCAACTTTATTAGAATGACCATTTTTAGGTATTTTAATCAATGTCAGATTATACATGGATAACTGTTATCAGAGATTACGAGGAAATCCAAGGCAATAATAAATATTTTGGATAAATCAATTGCCGGAATTCCCTCGGCTGTATTATAATATCGACTTTGATATTAAACATTATCAATGCTAACCTACATTAACTAAATTTCAAAATTAATTATTTTATTTCATTATTTACTTTTATCTTCGGGTATTTTTCATATCATAGAAATGACGAACAGGTAATAAACAGTGTCTCTTGCTAAAATTCATGTTTGTTATAACAACCCATTCACATACACTAACTAACGTAATTCACAGCATTATGTCGCATTACGGAGCTAGACGTATAGACCGGGCATGTCCATACAATTTACTTTCATGTGTAATAATATTCTATGCAAATGTTTACGTATATTACTCAAATTCACACGTAATCATATTGTTTAAACTTTTCACTAACATAATAACATCCTTCTAGCTATCGACTGAAATATTTTTCCGCTAATTTTAACCGGAAAATGATAGACACATTGTACAACTCCCACAAATAATTTAAACCCCATAGTCCCTGTCTAATGTGGGTTTCAAAAATTAGGGACTTTTAAGTTCATACAAAACATTGCGCCATATACATTACTGTTTTGCTAGTTACATTAACGCTTTAGTCACATCTGATAACTTACAAAACAACATCAATTTTACAAAGAAATATATTTTTCTAATCTAGATACTCACGAAGTATATTTATTGATTATTCCTTTAGGTGTTTGACGTAACTAGATTATTTACTAAACTTTATAATTGCTAATGTAATCTTCGACAGATTTCACAAAATTTCCACTTTGAATTTGGCTACAATTTTAGTAAAAATGCAATAAAGTAATATAAGTTTTGCTGTATTGCGGATTTGTCAATATCGAAATACTCTAACAATAATTTGAACGTGTACTAAATTAATTAAATAAATTATCTTCCGCGAGGATTGATGTCTCACAAGTACTTCGTCAAATTATAAGACCTAATCAATCTGCAACATGGTTAAAGTGATGATGCATTGACCCCATGTATGTATTGTTTAATAGCAGGCAGAAGATGATTGAAAAATACATTAATCACACTAGAGCGGACCTTATGATCAAAATCTGACATACTACATATACATAATGTGCATGTTTTAGGCACGCGAGAACGCAGGGAAGGGAGAAGGAAGATAGAGCAACCACGTATCCTACGTGGTACATAGACGGAAATAGCTGTATGTGTACCATTATTTATTGTTATGTACATTTCGTTTACGATGCCCTCTCCAGTATCATAGATGTATTGCTACATATTTCGTTCGCGGTGTCTCTTCTAGTACGATAAGTAACAATACACCCAACAGTTACATACATAGTCCTGACCCCACACTAACATTGAGTCTTGTGTCGTGGGTATCAGAAACTGTGAGAGTTTTCGGTGTCACAAGCAGCCAGACCCCGATATAAGTGTGTGTGTGTGTGTGTGTACCTGGGCGATGCCTCGACCATGAGCTCTGCGGCGCGCACGGTGGGCACGCGCAGCGACGTGACGCGCGCCGGGTCCCGCGGCCGCCCGCCCTCCTCGCGCGTGTTGTACCCCGTCACGCGCTTGTCGCGCTCCGACACCTGCGCCCAGCAACAACACACTCAATTATTACACTTTCATTCTTCTACGCCAATATACTGCTCTCTTATTTTAATATCTTCAAGCAGATATTACCAACTTTTGACGTTATCATGGTCTCAGGCCCAACTACCGCTACCATTTAACCATTCCCTTTCCTTTCTCTACTTTAAAAAGCAGACAATGCAATTACAATTCTGCAGTGTAGATATTTATGAGTTATCATAGTGAGTGATAGTATGTATTCTTTGTTGTCATCATGTATAGTCCCAAAATATCATCTGCTTCATACTATCGCAACTATCTGTTCGGTACTTGCCGCAGGGTCTCCAACTAGTTTGTCAAAACTGGTAAACCTCGACTGTCTCTTTGTTTTTAAGTATCAAATACAAGTACCTAAACTTGCGTTTTGTTTATACAAGATAGCCACATCCATGCAACCATAACTTTAAAAATATAGAGTACAAATAAAGCGTATGCACGTTACCTTCCATAATTTAATAGTCTTATCATTAGTGGAGAGGAGGAAGTGCGCCTGATTCTTGCGCCTGAGCCACCGGATCTTGTTGATCTTCTCCTCGATCTCGAGCGACTTGAGATAGTCGAACTCGGGCTCGTGTGACTGGAACGTCGAGTACACGTTGTACTCACCCTTCTTGGGCACGCATTGTTTTGACGCTGGATCTCTCTGCAAATTAACGCCATTGTATTTTATTTTACATTCATCGTGGGTTCTTAATACATTTATTAAGATTTATAAGTCTGTGGTATGTATGGGTTATAATATTTTAAATGATTCTTATGCACCAGTTTTTTATTTGTAAAATCTCATAAGAGCTGCCCGGGACTGAGGGGTTACTCTTATACGAAGTAAATCTCGAATGTTCGGACGTTTCACGTAAAACTGTAAAAATTTGCCTAGGTAGTAGGTACTCCACAAAATATTCGAATTGTCTATAGTACGTCCTACCTAAAGACTTAGTTGAGTGAATGATATCATAGAGAATAGTCTAATTTTAAGATGTGAAAAACTTATAACTTACTTCAGACGTCCAACGTCCGAACATTCGAGTTTCGTTTCGGATATAGAGCAACCCCTCTGGAAGTTGTGCGAGTCATAGCAATACCATTGTTCATGGCATAAACTTAGAATAGAAATTTACTCGACGAATAGTGATTATTGAATGCAAATCGCTTCCACTTTTCTATAGAATCTTTCCAGGCCTGTGTACATTCGTAGTACGTACAATAGTTGTTAATGATGATTTATAATTAATCATAATTGTCTAATTGTGGGAACTACGCTGAAAACGTAACTCGCGTTCACATTCATATACAGAAACACGCGAGCGCATAAGTCATAAATAATTCCGATATTTTTTAAATTTGAAATATTCTTTTAATTACATAACTAGCGTATATTCATCTGAAGATAAACTTTGAAATATTTTAATTATAACAGCTGAGCCATCGCAGTTGCTATCAAATGGCCATTAAAATACTTTAGAATAAATTAATTTTATTCTCAAAAGGGTCGACGTCGAGAGCAGGCAGACATTTGTAAAATTGAGATTTCACGTACCAACATTCTTGTGAAGATCTCTCTAGTACTATAGTATGTAGTTCCTACTTAATTATGATAATTATTTCCTCATGATATATTTTTTCACGATTACAGCGTGTGGTAATCGACTGCCAACACATATGACTTAACAAAAAGAATTGCATGTAAACCTATTAGTCTGAAAAATCCTGCGTTCCGTTGGACAGTGGTAACTGGACCTGGCAAGCATCTCCTATATACACTCATTTTAGTCATTTGCCACTCATTTTAAACATTTGCCATCGCACAAGCGTGACGAAACTAACCAATTAACAAAGTCATAATGTCATTGCGTCACAATTTACTAAGCTTAAAAAACAAACCTTGTAAAACAGAGCATACAGTCGGTAAACAGTGTGTGGAGTGTAGGTAAAGCAAAGCGATGCGGTAAATGTCACAGGCAGAGATCACATGGACAGGTCAATCAGGCGGGTCAGGCAGGCAATGTAGCGACTCTGCGTTAATCAACGATCGACGGCTTGCAAACGTGTGTACATCTACTCTCTTTGAATTAGTTGTGCACTTGGTTCATTGTGTATCACTAGATTCTCGTTAGAAATCATTAATCAATGTGAATTCTGTGAGAGCGTGTGTATGTAAAAATGCATTATTTATTGCGAATCGCATAAGGGAATTATTAAGATGGTCAAAAGTATTCACCGAGATTTTAACTATAAAGTGATTTGATATTGATAACTTTAATACCGATGAAAGGATACAACCATATAGTTTGGCGATTACAATAAAATCACGAATTAACAAAGATAGATTATAAAGAGAGAACCCAAACGTGAATCGAATCTTGCAAGCAATCAAAATATAATATTGAGATAAGCGAATCATGTTATATTACACCGCCGTCTAGATTATAAATCTTTTGTTTGCACATCTACCCACACAGTCTGAGAATAACTTGCCACAACGCCAAATCTCTTGGGACAGTTACAGGCCAAATTCTCCAAACATACCTTGTCACTCTAAATCTTGTGAGTACGACGACAATAAAAATATACTCTGGCCATCCCTACTAATCTAAATTATTGAGTGAACTTTACTCTTGGGTAACAAACCTAGTAAAAAGTATTTAGAATCGACATGAATCTAATTAGTTTTCAGGTTCAAGGGCTATAAGAAAATGTCAAGGTCTAAAACCAATAACACACTCAACGCATGCTCACAATTCTTCGCCAAAACGAAATTAACAGTCGGGAGGTTTTAAGAAAATTATGCGACAGTAGTTTTGACAATATTGAATTTTATGACGACCCTTGCTTTTCCAAAACGGCGAATAACAAACAAGAACCTGGAATGTAACTTAATAGAATTCAACTGCTCTCGAAACCTGACACGAATAAGCCACTATTATACAGGAGTTACCAAGCGCATCCTTGACAATTCCGAGCGGAGCAACAACTATTCCGAAATTCATGTTTCTACGGAAACAATAAAACATCCATTCAATGCATCATTCTTAGTAAGACGAGCTTAAATTTTTCTCTGAAGCAAAGAGGATAAATTTCACAAAACACAATTTCGGGAAACCTCGGCTGAAGTTTAATGCGTCGATGACGTCTCACTTTCTCCTCAGAGATGCAAACTTTACGACGTCTGCCAAGCTAATGTGCCGTAAATATTTATTTTTGGTGTAATCTAACTATTATGATCACATGCGCACCGAAATAGATTTACGCTTCATTCGAGGCGTTGTTCTTTCTGGGTTTATGACCGGAACAACGATGCTACATGCAAAACGTTTACAATTTAGTTTACTGATAATGTACAGCCACGGCGTTAAAATGTAATATCCAAAAGATATTCTAAAAGTGCCTCGTCTTTAAGACCACAATTTACTTTTTCAACTTTGCCGTGACGAGATTTCAAATTGCAAAATTAGCAATACCACACATCTCGTATGCAATAATAATATGCGCAAAAAGGACCTTGGTGGGAAATAAATTAATTTTTAAGAGACAATAAAGTTGTCCCAAATTAGCATGCCTTGAGCATAAGATTTATATTTGCCGGACATTGATTACCTAACACTCGTTAAAAACTGTCACGATAGCTCGCATCTGTTAATCCTATTTCGAGATTAGCCAGCGCTGATCCTGTTACGTCGGAGGCAACATAACGACTGCAAATCATAGCAACGTCCTATATTATCCGTATCATCACTTTTTCCCTCGAAGATTAATGGTTAAAATATAATATTGGGCGTTCGAAACACTTTAGGGTACTTGTAGGGCCCTATAACGACACTTAGAGCTAACGCAACATGGTTTTCATGCGTTGCTTCTTCCTCATAATATTACGATCTGCCTGACGTCAACTCTTCAAGGAAAATACATAGTCCCGTGAAAATCATACTTTGTTTAATTGGAAGTAGATTGATAGATAGATTTAGATATTTTTTAACTAATTGTAGTATTGATACTGTCAATGAGATGCTTCCAAACCTGGAATATAACAACCCTGCCGCCCTTGTCGCCGGTGGCAAGCAGTTCGCCGTCGTGGTTGAACTCCACACAGGATATCAGGTCGGCCTCCGTCACGTCATCCTCTAGAGTGCCCTTCACCTGACTGAAACACCACGTCGTCTCCCCACCATTGCCTGTAACAAGCATAATACACCCTTGTACTATCTGCCAAACAAACCTCATAGCGCTTAGCTTCCAAAGACTGTACAAAACTTCAAAATTCAAAATTCGCAATAATACAAAACTTTACGTTAAATATTCGTTTTGATTTACTTATTCCAACTCTAACATATTTTATCGAGTCATTCATTGACTGTGAATTTAGAAATTACGATACCAACTTAACACTAATAATTGTGAATAAAATAAAAACATATTTCAGACGTTACCTGTTGTCGGTGTTGGCTCAACATGTTCCGTTATGTTACCTTCACAAACATCAACTTTTTACTATTTACACATATTAAATACTATAGAATCAAGATGTGAAGACTTGCCAAGTGGTTAGTAAAGGAAATTATGTAAATGCAATGTATTCTATACATATTATTATATACCAATATTAACAATTACGTTACTCAAACACTACAAAAAAGAGACGGTTAAAGTATTATTTTGTTCAATACATTAATTAGTAAGAAAACGGTTATTTTAAAATGAAGGTTCTCACAGCGGTCTTTGATAATTTCCATCAGATAGATAAATTAAATATATTTAGGTTTTAATCTAATTTACTTTACACGAGAGTGTCCCTTACAGAAAGGGTCCCGTAATTACGTCGAGGACAAAGAAGGCATCTTCACCCACGTTATATGACAGAATCCTAATGTAGAATATGAGTGTGAGGCGTCATTTTTATTTTACGACCTATTTAAATTACGTACAATCACAGCTCGAGTTCCAATGCAGGCGACACGACGAATTGCGCCAATTAGCGATGTTGTCCTGTATACGTATGCGATGATTGGAATACCACGGCACTTCTTTCTTTTTCAACATTTCTATACTAGACAAACTTAATAATAACTAAGCTGATTAAACTTAGGTCATTGCACATTTTTGTAAAAATAATATATAAAAAAAATTATAATACACTAATCACCGTTGTACAGTTTGAATATTCTGAGCGTACCGTACATGGTCACGTCTCGTATGTGAATGAGAAATAAAAGTTTCATTTTGAAACCAGTTTTAAACTAGTACGCGGTAAGGAGATATTTTTCAAAGAGTTTACATGTGCGGTAACAGGACACCCTATTTCACGACATTGTGGTGTGAGCAGACACAATGGGGACTTAACAATGGACCCTACGCGTGACACGCCGCAGAACAAAGGAAGCACCTTGTGAATAACTGGCATCATGTAGTGGATATAAATAGTTCAGAATGATAATTGCGACGATCAGTTGCTTAATGTACGTTGCAGAGGCGAGTGCTTGCACCCACTATTAATAACATTAACATACAACGAGCCGCATTGTATGGCGCTGGACACACGCGGCCACAATGAGTGGGCTTGACAAGTGCACTAGCTCTGTACCCATGACCATCAATATTTGTTTCAGCATATAAAAATAACTACCCTCCCGTCAGATTATAGGGTGTTAACTGTCGTATAAACGTAGTATATATTTCATAGTGACGATCATGAGGGTAGTTGCATTAAATTGTCTCCCATTTTTATCGAGTACTTTATACGAAATTGACTTAGGGAGAGGTATTATGAAAAGATGCTCGTAAAAAAATATCATCGACATTTTGCGCCTACATTCTTACCCGAGTCTAAGAAGGAAATAGGGACCTTACCTCTCCTACCCTAACTGACGACGTCGTTTATGCCACAACCATCACGTACAAACCTTTTCATTTCCTCATGTTGGCAAATAAATATCGATTCACTTCCGTCAATAAGTCTATTACACGCAATTTTCTTGTATTTCAACGTCATTGACTTTTATAACTTGAGAACTAATGCTTTGCGTATCTTAGCGTAAACTTCCTTTACCCGTGTTTTGTCCCCTTGTGAAAATCGGTGAGAAAACAAAACCGCAGTAGTGACTCCACTGCACTTATTTGACGTCAAAAATGACAAGTTGTTTCCTACCAGGTGAATGAAATAAAAACTGCTTATTGTACCCGAGAAGCAACAATAGCGTCTTTGAGAATTGCACCTGGTCTTGTCTGGATGTTTTCTTAATATATTTTTTGTTGAATCCAGAACTGGCTTTTTGGCCAGGCAATTTTTGTTTTGTTGTTTACAGAAACATGACATAGAATATAAAGTTTATAAACGTTTATTCATTACATATTTGTTGATAACAGTAAGCATTTATTCGCGGTATGAGCAATAAACTTTAAAGAGGCTTTGTAACGCCCAATTAATATTCAAGTAAGGTATAATTGAGTTTCAAATTCTCGAAAATTATCCTAAACATTATTAGGCAAAGAAAACGATGTGACAGATTTTGATAGAGATCTAGTTTCAGGACATTTATTTTTCCTTGTAGGACAAAGCTACTCTACGTATTAATCTCTCAACTAGAAATTACTCTTGTGTGTAATACTTAAACCAATATGCAATATTGTAAAATACATATTTTGATTGCGCATCTGAGCATTTTAATCTCTTACTTTATTTTTGAAACGATTTTTTTTATTGACACCCCAAAAAATCTTTGATGTGTGAACTCCCATACAAATGCCAATGTCGTTCAGCGCCGCCAACATTATAAATAAAAATAGCTCGTGTAAATATATACGATTAAAAATACACAGTTATTTTGAGAATGAAAAATGGCTATGTCTCTTCTGTTACTTAATATGTCTTTATCGTCAGTACTGAGTACTTTATGCGGCATTTTTCCGGTACTAAATCAAATGGACGGCGCCCTGACCTTTGCAACTAACTGCTGTTAATGTTTTTAAACCGCATCGTTTATCTTATTCATTGTCGTAAATAAGCCTTTTGTATCGATTAATTAATAGTTAAAGTTTATTTTTACAGGTTTATGATGTAATTTAATCAATTTAATAATATGTATTTTCTATGTACTCATGAGTTGCCAAGTATTTATTGCTATCACAAATTATTTTATATTCACTGTGATTTTAAGTGAGTTATTTCACAGAACGAATTTATCTTTTTTACCAAAAATTCACATGAATTAACAGTTACGCCCAGCGTCCTCAATGGACACACTATTGTCACATGACGAGCTCTTGTTGTTGCTACTTGCTACGATTTAACATAGTACGAGAATATGAAAAAAATATGTGTCAGAATGTATTACATAATAACATTTTACAAATGACTTGCGAAATGTTTTCTTTTGTCTATGTTTATCCCACAGCCGATTTTTTCACACTTACATGTGCACCCACATATATAATATTTGTGCCTATACTATTTAATAAGAAACTTTACAATATTTGTACCAGGATGTTTTATTTTATTATTTTTGTTGAAATTTATGATTAATAAATAATAAATATTATGTCACACCAACTCCATGTAGTTGTGGAATAGGTGCAATTAGTATAAGAAGAAAACAAATCAAATGATACCAGGAGTTCATTATGTGACATAAACCTTTATTCAATTAGAATATTGTAAATTAGATGAAAAGAAATCGCATTGCAATTAATAGAGATTGATTGATTCATAGTAGATCTACATACAAAAAGCAATGTTGTAATGTCTATTAAAAAAAAACAATAATAATGTGATCTCTATAGAAAGTTTAGTATCAAATTATAATCCATACAGCATTGTACATATAAATTCATGCATATCCCTATAGACAGACTTTTGTTTTACTTTCGTGAATGCAGTAAAATAAATTTAGAAATGAACCCACAAAACAGAATGTAGCTTTAAAATAATATTCCTATATAAAACTATCCAGGATGTGTATAATTGAATTTGATTCTTGAAATATCCATAATGGTCAATGTCTACTGTTTCAAGACATAAAGACTGCTCATAGATTGAAATAAAATTGCAAATTGGGTTATGAGGAAAACTAGCAAGTATAACATCAGACTAATTTGGCTTAGAACCAAGTATAGTATGTTGCACATTTAGAATGCTTAATGTAGACACATGCCCTTGTGTGATAAACACTTCCTATCATGAACATGTAACTAATAACATTAAGATCACATTTATTTATTTATATATATTTTACTTTATTGCACATCTCATACATAATTAAGCAAAATATAGGATATCCACAATTATTTGTTTTGGAGTTGATTTTCAAGAATTTTTGTAAAAAAACTTACAAAATAAGGAAAAGTACATGCACAGAATATGTATTTTATGTACTACAATTCTGTGACAATTTTATGCCAATTTTTAGGATTTATGCCACAACCTTAGTAGGAACCTTAGAAGGATTTAATATCTAGTGACCACTTCTGTAGAAAGTGTGTTTTTAGTACACTAAAGTTCACTATTACCAATATTATTAACCTCAACTTAAACTCAACTCAACTCCCTTATGATACAACAATTTTGACAATGACCTGGAACTTGTGAATAACATATATATAACAATATTTGATTCTTGATCTTTAAATTTTATTCAGTGAAATTTTAAAATTCTTATGAAAATAACCTAAATGTTTCCATTATTATCACAATACTAATATTGGTACATTTTTTGATCTGTAATATGTTAATATTATGCAGACAAAAACTTGTCTATGCTTTCAATTAAAGTTGTTAGAAAGAAATAATAACAACTACAAATGTGTGTGCACAAACATGAAAAATTTACAAAAACATGTTTATACAATCCACATAATATGCTCTTGAAAATTAACAAAATCAATTTGCAAATATTTATTATGTTTCAGGCACCTTATTTTTTAGACAAACACAGGTCCATAATTTAAATTAAGGAGGAAATAATTTTCATTTTCCTGAAGATATAAAATATTAACTTGAGCACTATTTTAAAAATAAATAATATTTGTGCATAATAATTCAATACATATGCTACTGCTAACTTATAGACTTCACAGTTATGTAACAAGTTTAGCTTTATGGTAGTCCAAACTGGCTGTACGAGAATTCCACTTTTAATAATAAAGGTATGTATGCATAATAATATATATGTGCATAGTTTGTTCACCAAATATATATATATATATATATATAACATTGTCCATAAATAACAAATATATATATATATATATTATGGACAATGTTGTTGGTTTAATATTTGTATATTTAGCATATATTATTTTGTTCCACTAAATTCGATTTTTAAACTGTTTTTTGTCCCCATAAACAAAAAAAATGGACAGTATGCACTTCCTGTGGCTGAAGAGAAGGCATAAAAAAATTACTGTTTATATAAAATATTGATAATTATAATCACTGATAACTCTATTATAATAAAAGTTGGTATCAAAAATATTTAGCATCATAGCATGTTGTTTACAGGACTTGTTATTTGTATTGGTAAACATCAATGAAAAGTATTTTTGCCAATTCATTTTATGATAGAAACCTACTATATTTGTCAATGGGGCACATGGTTGTTACTTAATATCAATTATAACAAATTATGCCATGCAATATATTACAATATTATTATTTCATAGCTGCATACGAAAATCAATGCCTACTTCTGCTTATTTTTCTCTCGTTTTTTATCATTTAATCCAACCTGATTTCACTGCATTAATACTTCATGTAAAAAAATATTGTCATTGCATGGAAATAGCCCAGCGATTATTCCATTAATATGGTATAATCTTGTTCTGTTTTGTAGACATCATAAGAAGTCTTGCAGAGCTTTTCTTTCAATCAATGGAAAGTACATGTGGTCTTATCCATCAGATGATTGATTGATGTGTTTACGCTTTGCATAAGATTTGAGTTTATGTTTTATGACCTGAGTCAGAAACACCATCAAGTCATGGTGTAGATTTGATTCTTAATTTATTTATTTTAATTTAGTAGCCCAACAAAATAGTGTATAATATTTTACGAAAATAAATAATAATTTCTACTAATGTTACAGAAAAAATGTCAACTCGCACTAGGCTAGTGCGGTGGACTGTATGGCCTAATCCCTTCATTATATGTACTCTCATTGTAGACGCCTGTGATTACAGAAAATATTTAAATATATTATTTATTTCATTTAATGCACTATGCAACTGCACAAAATTTTCTTTTACTGCCTGCCATTATCTATTGTTATGATACATCAATGCCACATTTTTGGACTTGTGGAATAATTGTATATACAATTTTATAACTAACCTACTTTGTCTTGTTGAAAGCAGGCTAATTAATTTAAATATGTATATGTGAATGGTAAATAAATCTATGCACTAATACTATGCCTGTACAAGCTGTGTTGTATTGGACTAGGAAAAAGGTGAATCTTAAACTGATGAGAATGATGGAAGAAATTGAGATACTTCAAGTGACATACCAGGTACAAACTAGTTCAGAGATCTATAGCATTGCCTTACTCACATAGGACTAAGGGACTGTTTACAGATATTAAAAATGCATGCTGTATAAATCAAATGATCGCAACAAACATAATATAAAATATGAAGAGATCTTTGGAAAATATATACATATTATGACTTATATGTTGTTTCATAAAACATATAATTGAAGACAAAATAATTATACTACCTATGTACTATTTGGCATGTCAAATACAAATGACTAATAAACTAAATATAAACTCTTTTTTCACATGTAACAGGGACTATTTTAGGTGTGTATTTTCACATGTCCTCAACATTGCCGAAGTATGAATACCCTGCATACAACATATGTACAAACAACGTGCCTATCCCATTGATATGTTAATGAGGAGCATGACTTCAGGAAGGTTAACTCAAATAGCTTGCCATTGTTGTATTATGCATTGCAGAACTATTTTGTGCTAAACATAAATGAAAGGTTTTAGGTAAATATGAGAATTTATTAAAAAGAATAGTAATGGATTGAACCTTGGTAAATATACATAAATGACCAATCTCTCTTAAATTTTAATGTCTTAGATAAACATTATATAATGTCAAATGCCTCTAATATAACTGCCATTCATCTCTGTTAAGAAATATAAAATGCTGTGGTCAGTAAGATTTTTCATAAATGATTCCAAACCAATGTTACCTACATTAGTAATTGTTTTCACAGTTTATCTGTTAATCTTCATAGACAAAAAGTTTACAAATACCATATCATCTCGCTAACTCTACAGAGCAAAACATTACCTTTCAAAAAGTAGTATGCATGATATCAGATACAAGCATAGTAAAATTCACAATAAGATGTCCCTATTGGTATCAAAGTTTCATCAATTTGATAGTATTGTTTATATAGAATTGTAAAATTAATATTGTACAATATAATTATACACAAAATATCTAATTTGTACTGTGTGTAATCATAAATTATTGGTTATTGAATGCAATACTTTCCCTAAGTATTCAATAACAGTATTTAAAATTTGTAAACATGTTTTCTGGCCTTCTTGAGTATGTCATAACTTTTATGGCAATGGACACACCCCATCTTCATTGTCACATGCCTTAGGCAGTAATGGAACATCATCAGCCATAATAGGCAAAGGAATTTAGATGAAAATCATATGGTTAATGACTTAGTTATGCAGAAACAAGGTCAACTACATCACTTAAAAGTGTAATGAAAAAATATTGCCTAGTTATGTTTCTTTACTAATAAAACTTAAATACGGGTATATAGGTTTACGATATTTATATTGAGGGTCATTGTAACGTAAAAACGACGTAGTCAACGTAAGGGCACCATTTTTTCCACATGATAACTTATTACCGAAAGTTCGCACTAAGGCAATTTCATATCAACAGTGTCTAATTTAATACAGTGGCTTCTTATTGCATTGCAAGAAGTTAAATATAGCCATATAAACAAGTAAATTGTTGATAGCAAACTGACATAACCTCCTTGCGCGAGACTAAAAAACGCCCACAAAAATCGTTAGCGGCTAGAAAAACGCCACTGTCAATAACCTCATTGGAATAACGCTTTTTTCAGAATGTAAACAAATTATTCACTCGTAAATAGTTCTCGTCTCATATCTTTATTGGCTGAAGGTCAAAAATATGCGTAATGTGTCGCTAAATACTAACTAGAACGACGCAAACGCGATCATCTGTTTCCGAGGACGTTATTATTGACAAACCGATTTTATGTGAATTGCAATACATTTACACACCTTCATTACAAAGATAGACCGTTGCGAGAACCTTCTCTCATCTAAATGTATAGAGCAACAGCGAAAACAAAGAGCAAAAGGTTAAAACTATCGGCGAAGGTACCGATAACCAAACATTATCAAACAATAAGCTATCGTCACAGTATGTAAACACTAAATACTTAAAAAACCAAACTAATGACAATAACATTGCATTTACCGTCGGAGTTCGAACGATAAAACATCTTCGACTTATTGCGATTTCCAAATCCGATTTCGCCCTTGACTAGCGGGCGCAAAAAGTCACCACTTACCGGCCATGACAAAGCCCAGCACAAAAACTTTAAGAAGTTCGATAATTTTAGTACACAATCACTTGAATGTTTTGCTAAAACATCACACAGATTTGCCGATGAAAACGGATTAGAATCATTTCAACATTACATCGGTAAAAAGCAATGGCGCTCAGAAATACATACAAATAATTACTGCAGAACTCAGTGTTGCCATACTGATATTTCTAAAAATTACTATTTGCTCATAATATTTTTTAGCATTTCTAGCATTCAATAAGTTTGGCAGACGTTTACTGACTTATGAAATTACATGTTTCTATAGTTTCAATAATAAATATAGCATAAGTTGTATCATAAAACATCTAGAAACATCAGGTATAGCGATTAACAAGAACGTAGAATCTATAATCAATGCCACTAAAACGTAATGCTGAATAACAATATTTTAATATTTTTATCTCCGCTTGCCAGGGCCTTATCAATATTAAAAACACTGCCAAGCACTATTGATTAACTATATCGTGTTAACTTATGAAAAAGTTTAAATATATGCAAACTTAAATAATTACTACGTATATTCATGGTTTATTCCGATTTTGTAGTTTGCCTTGGCAGTCATGTAAGAAATCTTCTTACTTGTAAGAATCTTCTATTTTAGATATTATTTTATTCAGCGGCAACACTGCGCAATACAATGTCAAAATGAACGTTTACGTTGAAAAACAGTCGGAAAAAAGCGCGCATTTCATACGTTACTATGTGCTGCCATCTATGCTTTGTACTCATACAACCAAAACTGATTTAACGACATGGTACTAATTTTAAAACTGACTTCAACGACGATTGTTTGAATTTCATTAGTTTAAAATAACATATCGTTATTTTATCGAATCTTATCTAATTTAATTAGGAAATCTAAAAATATATTTTTTTATTGATACAATAGGCATTTCAATAGGTAAGAAAAAGAAAAATGACTGCGTCATTTCTACAAAGGTATTTTTCGTAGGTATTTTGTACATCGACATTGTAGGCGTTTAAAGATTAAAATATTTTGTGCATTATTTTCAATCTAAAATAAGTCATAATGGATTCCGATGTGTATGATCCGGTAAGTTTTCTCATACATAGCATAATAGTAGTGCATAAACAACATAGTTACTTAATCTGAGACAGATTTATTTGACCTTAATGGATTTACGGATAATTAAAATAAAACAGCACCATTTTTTAATATAGGTATCCTTACATTATTTTCAATTCTCTTAGGATCCTTAGTACCTGGTACCTACCTACCTTTGCTGAACTCAATACCTACCGTCTGGAGTTTATTACATTGTGTTTCTGCCACTGTCATTTGAACTTGATTCCTAAGGAATAAGATCTAGAGTAAATACTTACTATTCTTATTAGAGTGGTCGAAGATGATGCTCAGCTTCTGCAAGCTGTTCTGTCGGGCTTCGGCGAACAAACGCCTTTTGTTTTTAGGCGAGGACTGGGCGGCTAGCGGTGAAACTACCATCGTGGTGGTTGCCATTTTAAATCACCATGGTAGATGAGGAATCTGAAACAATATTTAGTTTTTAAGGTTCTTAAATTTGTAATGTGCCGGTTTTTTTATGTCTGGCATTCTGGGTGAGACATTTTGGCCGCACATTGGCCAAAAAACAAGGGCTACGTGAATCCGTCATTTCTAGTGCCATGCGAGTCGTCTAATCACGATCTAATCCTAATCTGACACTGCTAACGAACCGTGTGCACTTTAGGCCAGAAAAGATGGAAAATGAGAGGTCATAGATTCGTTCCTGGGCCTAAACAATTGTTTTCGTAAATTATGAGTTTATTTTGATGTAGTGGAATATTTCTACCAGCGAGAGTTAACCGTCTTACGCCGATGGATGGATGGAATACTTTAGTCGCTTTTTGGGACGGTTGAAGTAACTGGGAGGAGTTAATTTTTCTCTTTTGTTTCTTTGTTGTGGCTAGGCGGACCTGCTCGTGAGATTCGGGTAAGAGGACAGGACTATGCTATTTTACACAAAATTCAGATGTGGGTTAATGATATAAAACAATCACTAAGGATCCTTTTTTAATAATATTGTACAAATTGAAATAAGACGAATTCTTACGGATTTTATCGGGAATTTGATTTAATTTTTACCTTTTTTAAAATTCCCCGACGTTTCGATCACTTTACAGTTTTCGTGGTCACGGGACGGACTGAGGTATTAGTCATCCGTTTAGTGACTGTTACAATTTGAATTTCGCGTAAACCCAAGACACCATAATATTTTACAAACCAAGTACTAGTTATTTGCGTATATGTTTTTTTTCAAGATCATTTTTTTATTTTATTTTTTTAGATCATATCATAATTACTAAAGCTTTCACATCATGTTAAATTTTGATGAGCAAAGGGTAAAATTAATTCAACTAGGAGACAATTTCGGCGTTAATTTAATACTGTTCCGCTTGGGAAAATGCTTTCTCCTTTAAAAGTTCCAAGAACTGTTCGGCGACAAAGTCAAGTCAGGGAAAATGACAGCTGTTACTAGTATATGTATAACACAGGGTTGGCATGGAAATATAGCTGTCTTCTATTCCGTAACGATACTCTAAACATTTATGGGTTTTTCGTAATCTGTTACGAGTTATGTATGACGGCCGTGGAGACATTACGACATTGATTGAAAACACATAGAGGATATCACGTCAGCAGTTCAC
This sequence comes from Theretra japonica, assembly GCA_033459515.1. Taxonomy (NCBI): domain Eukaryota; kingdom Metazoa; phylum Arthropoda; class Insecta; order Lepidoptera; family Sphingidae; genus Theretra; species Theretra japonica. Next base: position 2,936,376 of record CM065928.1, read on the forward strand.
GCTCCACAATAGTTTTTAAACAACTGAATATTATTTTACTAAATAGGTTGTTAGTCATTTTAAATAATATATTGGTATTTGTTTTGTTTGTTCGCATTATTAGCAATTCTATTGCAACTTAATGCCATCATGTCTCCTCAACTACATATTTTTAAGGATAATTACCAGAGAAACATAATTTAAACTGTCATTCACACGCTATTTATTCATATTTTCATTGTATTACGAAAGTTGTTTACTATTATTGCAACAATATGTTTTGTTCGGACTGAATCACTCAATTGTATTCGAGTTTCAGTGTAGTGCCTCAAGTACCTTTATGTATCCGGCAGTAACCGTCTGTAACCGGTCAAATCCGGATAGAACCGCTCTTTATTGTTAAGAAATCAAAACAGCATTCGCGGTCGCTCGTGTATCACAAATGGATCTACAAACACAACGACGGACAACCGTGTGGCACAAATATTTTCAATGCAACGTTTGCTACCAGTATAACCGTTTAATTTTCTTTAGTGGTAAATGAGATTTCTTTCACAAATTGAGAGTAATTAGAGCTTAAATTTCGCAATATTCTCAGACCAGGCTTCCACTTGCTTTGGTGTATTTCAAATATCAACACGTAATGGTTATAGTTACTGCTCGTTAATCGGTTTTTGTTCAATAAAAGAAAAAATGAAGTGCGTCAATCAGATAAAATATAATGTAAATTACCACATAATAAAATAATACCTTGTTATAATAATGGATGAAACCTGTTTTTTGCAACTGACGTGTTATGTGGGCAACACTTTAGTGCAAAACAATTGTGGGGTGATTAGAATATATATATATTAGTTGTGTTTCTCACGAAAAACCACTACCACCACACTAATTGCACTCATGCTTGTACCACAAACGCGTTTAGAAACATAAATAATTTATCTTTAGACTGTTCGAATCAGTCTCAGATTCGAATTCGCAGTGACCGGCATAGAAACTAACTTCTAGGTCTATGCGCCAATCACTTCAATCTATCAATTGCCATATTATGATATTGGTCCTATGAATTACCTAGTAACAGATATTTTTTTATACAATAGTTTTTCATATGTAGAGTAAATATCCTACCCGCGGACTTATAGATATTTATTGGTCTAGCTTCTACATACATACATACATAAACACACGCCTTTTTCCCAGAAGGGGTAGGCTGATTCTAGATCATCATTTCCCAAACTATAGATCGTGCGCGAATATTTAGTGATATAGAAGAGCCCTGCTCCCCCAAATTTTCGGCTACGATGTGCATCAAAACTAAATACTTAAAAGTTGATGCTATAGCTGTAAAGACAATAAATAGAAAACAAACACACCCTTCTCATTAAAATTACAGTTTTTGTAGGTATACAAAAGTTATACAATTTTATTGTAAGTAAATGTTTTACAAACGTGCATGGTGGCCTGTTGGTAACGGACCAGACGCGGCTGCCTACATGTTTACGGTGGTCGCGGGTTCAAATCCCAGGGCACCTCTGACTTTTCGAAGTCATGTGTGTATTGATAGTCAATCACCACGCACTATAACGGTGAAGGAAAACATCGTGAGGAAACCTGCATACCATAGCGATTTGTATAAATTTCTATGGTATGTGAAAGTCTGCCAACCCGCACTAGGCCAGCGTGGTGGACTATATGGCCTAACCACTCTCAATCGTACTCTCGATTGTAGAGGAGGCCCGTGCCCCGCAGTGGGTCGTATGTGGGCTGATACAATACAATACAATACAAATGTTTTACCAATACTTTTATTCCCCCTTTAAGGGCGAAAGGTGAGTCCCGAATCTGTCAGGTTTTGTTAGGTGACTCGCAGCCCAGTCAACATTGGTAACTTCTAGAGCGTGTAACATTTACCATACACGGATGATCAGTCTTGCTATAAAAATGCATACGATTTCCATTCTTATCTTTTGAATCACAAAACAATATCACATTATCTATGTAACCAGTGGGTACACACTGTGTAAAATAACACGGTATCAATGTCACCCAAGTGAATGACCCTTGGTTTACATAACTAAATAAACAAACTTATCACGCAACGAAAATAATAACTCTTGACGTCAATAAAGAAACCAGTTTGTCGAGTAACCAAGTTAAAATTGTGTAAATTATTTGTCTAGATTTGTTGCAGCAGATAATGAAATAAATTTTATTACAAATATTGATATATCAAAGACTGATTCGAAAAGTGTTGTTATGAACAATTAATATTCGCTTTATAATTATGAACCTTTAAAATAGCACAGTCTTAAGTTAGAACCATTTCAAGAAATATTACAATACACTATTTTTGTCATAAGAACGTTAGGTATTTTTCTGGGTTTCAATAACTGTCCCGCAAAATATGCTCGAGTGACCTGTAAATGTAGATTTTTAGTTAACACTTGTTACCAGTGATAACCCTTTTTCAATCACCCGTAATAAATCTAAATTAGTCCATATTCATCTCACTAGCTAGCTACGGTCTTCCTCTACCATTGAGAAGAATATAAGCTTTAGTTAAATAGGTTGGATCAATTTTGGCCCCAAAATTTCCGTATTGGCCGACTTTTCATACCTGTGAAATTCAGTGCAGATTTCAGCTATTGTAATATTGTTAGAATATAAAACTAATTTATTAAGGATACTAGTTTATTCTTGTATTGCCTATTCCCATACCATCATTCAGAATTATGCAATCCGACCTACTTTGTTAAGGTGTAAAGTGCATTTGCATGAATTATATAATGTGTGACTTCATGCCTCGCCCATCAGGCGTATGACATAATGTGCCCATAACTAGTACACAACGAAGATTTATTTTATTGGCTTATTTACTAACATTATAAGTCACGGGGTCTGATAATATATGAAAAGGAAATTGATTAACAATGAAAGCAGTATGATTGGAGTCTTGGCAGTTATAAGTGAGATTCGCATATTCATTGTGATGTTTTAATTTTAATTAGCGATGATTTTCGAGATCCCTAAAATGACCAACTATCCTCTTTCTTACTTGCCGTCCTCTATTCTCAAAGGCGCTTAGGCATTTGCTATTCTTCAGATGTGTGTTTTCTTAAGAGATAGCCTCCAATTTACACCTTTCTACTGGAAGGGTTGCCGGTCCTAAGAAAACAATCATTTACTTACATATTTTATTTCAGACAAAAACGTACTCCACATTCTGAAACTGAATTGGGCTTAAGTTTATCCGTGGGCCTTCTTCGACGTATACGTTTTAATGAATTATTATTGATAAGTCTATTGCCAGACGGATCACCTATAACGCTTATAGACGTTCTACGGTGAAGGAAAACATCGTGAGGAAATCTGCATTCCATAGCGTTTTATAAGAATGTCTATGGTATATAAAATCCGCCAACCCGCACTAGGCCAGTGTTGTGGACTATATGGCCTAATCCCTCTCAATTGTATGGTAGATTGTAGAGGAGTCCCGTGTCCTGCAGTGGGACGTATATGAGCTGATACATACGTACTATTGCTAGAATTTTAACGCCATTTTTGTCCTTATTTAACATCTGCCACCGTTGCTTAACAGGCACATTTCAAATGTGAGCCACCTTGCGCGTTCTTCGAATCACAATTCATAAACACAAAATGTAAATAAAACGAACAAGATTTCTCATGTTAATTTCCCACGGTAAAATAAATCGCTAGGTTGATTTTACGGTCCTCACTTCTTTGTTTATCCTAATAACCATATAATAAAAATCACATGCACGTACGCCATTTTGATTGTATAAAGCGCGTTTTAATTGTGGATATACATAATTAATTATATAAAAGAAAAATATAACATAAATTTTTTGCATAACAATAAAAACTCACAGAGGAGGTTTAGCTATATGTCCATAATTTGGTCTAAACAATTGGTTTTTCCTATTATCTTTCTAGGCTATGACTAAGTTGTACATTTCCTTATATCTTAGAGGCACGTGATACTGCACGTATTCGTTTCTTAGTACAATTTCTATCAACTGAACACTTACTTATTTAATCCTATTTCGAGTATATTCGAATGTACACGCAGGGTTTCCCTATGCGTGCAGACTCCATAGTTACAAAGACTTATGTACAATTTTGTTTTGGTTACATACGCCCTTTCGATGTTAAGAGTATCTATCCTTTATAATTAGTTTAAGAGCCTGACTATCCTTACGTTACATCTCCGGTCGGCGTCTTAAATATTTATTCCGTGAATTATACGTATTCCTTGCCCCGGGATATATGTACCTTGTACATGTTCTTATTTGAAGAACTGATACGTACGAAGTATTTCATGTGTTGTTACTACATTACCTTAATGGTTAATTATTTAGCTTTCTATGTATAATCCTACTGATTTGTTTCTATAATATTTAACTAATAATTTTTACTCCGCATCATGTGTTATTTTGGAGAGTGCATTCAGTCTTCGACTTTTTGTCCAAGAAATGATCTGCATACCTCTGAAATTTAAGAACGACAATAGCAACACCAAGAATGGTGCCAAGCAGTGTGCGAAACCAGAAACCAAATGAGAATAAGGAAAACGAATAACACGATTAAAAATATTGCAAAACATATTACATAATGTGCTAAGAGCTTTGTGAGTAACAATAACAAACGAAAACCTTGGTTTAGTTGTTTTATTAGTCTCATTTTAACAATTAATCCACCAACCAATCTGTTCGGAGTACCTAAACTTCAGTCATTATTATTTTATTTCAAAACTTTATTTGCAGAATATCCGATTTGCATTAATTTGAAATACTTAGGTATATATTAGTAGGAAACAAGTTAAATATGTAGTTATGATATGTGTGGCAAAAAAAATTGTCGGAATTGCCGAGCGATGCACAATAGTAAAATATTTTTTTTAATTTGCATCGCTTTCGGAGTGCTGGTAAACAAACAAACATATCTAGAAGTTTCCTAGTCCGACTAAAGTCCACCTCATTTTAATGTAATTCAAACCAAATTGGATAATAAAACCGCCAGAGACGTTAAACCTCGCGTTGGTCAAAATTACGTCAATCATAAAATATAAAAGATATACGTAAGAAAGTCAAATGTTTAAATTTGATGAATATCTGAATATTTTATTGTATACTACATACTTTTCGAAAGCTGGCGTGAAACTCAATAATTGCCAATCAATTATGCAGAAAATAGAAACGTCCTAGTTGCCACACCTCGACTGCACCCAGACAAACAACGAGCATACAATACTGCATCATTATTTATTACCTGTACGTCCCATTTATGGATAAAATCTTGGTGCCATATGACAGGGTTTACTCGGCTCCTACTAAACAGATTGGAGGACGAATTAATTTCATCGTTTGAATCTAAATTCCAATTGTATTGTCAGAATTTTTGAGCCCTCCACAATATTTGCGGAACTCTAATTGGGCCCGCGGTTTCTATTGCTTCGATCTGTATTATTATCAAGAATTTTAACATTAAACGTCACAGCTCTTCAAGAATTCCACCCTCATTAATTCTGTCATGAAAATGTGTTTTATCAAGTGAGTACGGTTAGTTGTTCATTGGACCATTAGTTCCATCTGAATTATTGATCCGTTGAATTGTCTGCTTTTGTGTAAACAATGTACTGTAAATCATGCATTGTGAATGAAGATAATGCATTTTATTATGGGTTGTAATGGAAATATTGCAGTTTTCATTTTAGTGTTCCTTTTGTAGATGAATATAATGTACATGTCTTATATTCAAACAATGCTAAAAACACCTATTATACTCATTTGCTCTATTTCTAAAATAATAAAAGAAATACAAAACATATTATAGGTTTAAAGAAATATGAAATCTGAAGAATAAAACATGTCACTAATTACTATTCCAGTAGTACGGAGACAAAGAAAAATAAAACTCCAAGGAGCCAAGATGTCTTAAAGTAAAGAAAAATTAAACTTTATTAATACAAAACAATCTTTATATTATGAGTGGAGGCTCGCAAAATGATGTCTTCAGTCGCAAAGCAATTAGCGACGAGAGCAACATAAACCGATTCTAACCGATTTGCGGCGATTCGTTTCAGAAGTAATTTATTAAGGTCTTATTCATATTTCTGTTTAATTTCAGAAGGCGAATGATCAGTTGACTAAGCAGCGCGGCATTTGTATGGCGAGTAAGTGGTTTGACTTTTATTATGCGAAATCTCGGAAGCAGGACAAATCATTCATTAACGTTACACGTCTCACTGTTACTAAGAATTTATTTAGTAACTAGCGGCCCAGCCCGGCTCCGACCGGGTGCAGATAGTTTTTAGTAAATATTACATCGCCTATGTTCATCAGGGACAATGTCGGATTCTGATGGTGAAAGAATTTTTCAAATCGGTCCAGTAGTTTCAGAGCCTATTCAATACAAACAAACGATCAAATCTTTCCTCTTTTTAATATTAGTTTAGGTTGTGTTTCGACATGAAACAAAAATATATATTAGCTTCTTTGAAAAAGGCTAGGAGAAGGGAGAGGCGAATTGTGGCCGTTAATAGTCCTCCGGCTATGCCACTGATAAAACAAAACGCGAAAGTAAAGCTGTTATTTCACGACTTCACGAAGTTATTCTGTGATGATACCTACCCGGCTAATTAATGTAATTCTGCCTTGAAACTGATTACAGTATAGCATACTCACTCATACAGTTACTCTCTCATATGGTACCATCGTTTAACGATACAATTTCTCCCGCGGAGGAGTAGACAGAACTGCCACTATTGACACATATGGTTCGCCGAGTTTATTTCCGTTCCAAGATGAAAATATAGGGCTGGTCCACCGCTATGAAATATTTGAAATCGAAAAACTTCCAGTATGTGAATTGCATTCAATTATGCTAAAATACCTAAGGGTTCAGTTGCATGAACTAACATAGCTTTAACATTTAAATGGCTTTAACTATAACTTCGTCAACGCCATTTATTTGAAAGATGACCTGCCAAATGCAATTTAGAAGTTTATTGTCTTGACTTATAATTACTAGGTCTTAGGTACAAAATATGTCTCCAGGTAATTGCGAAGTAAGGAAACTGTTCATGACTCTCCGGGACTGTGACCAGAGGGTGAGGTCGAAGCCGTTCACAGCGGAGACCTGTCACCAGGAGACTGTCGACCTGATCGAGTCCATAGACCGCTGCGTCGCTGACCGGGCGTTTCTCAAGTTTGCTTGACGTGTATACTCTTGTCTTTGTTAATAAATTATTTTTGTTCTGCGATAGCGCTTCTCGTGTGAATTTACGGATGGTTTCTAGAAACACATTCCGTAATGAAGTTTGAATTACCGTTAAATAGTTCTAGAGTGTATTCATAGATGGCACTGTATTAAGATCGGTTGATGCTAATCATAAATGTAGTATATACTGTCATTACGTTATCAGCTTACTTCTGAAATTGGTAAAAGATTTTACTGTTACTAAATATAAATTTAAATTAAAACAAATACATGTTAATACTTATTTATGATTGTTTTAATTAATTACTTATTACTTTGAAAAATGGATTTGATACCCAGAAATTTTAAATTTTGATATCCAGAAAATATAAGAAGAACATTCTATTATTACGTCATAGTAATTTATTTAGCGTTTTGCATGCAGCTATTGTTAATGAATGTACCAAATATATAAATGAATATAATACACTTTCATTCATTAGCCAGTTTGTCCTGTAACATACACTCTCTGAAACAATAGACAACTTAATTACCCCAAAGCACCGGTAATTCCCAAAGATCATGTTACCTATGTACACATCAATAATGAAACGGTGGCGGTGTCCGACACAGTATCTATAAACCGGCAATGTCGTTCGCCTTTATTGCGTCTGGTTCGAGGGTCGCCATCGATATATTAAGCGGCCATTATCATCGCGTTATAGCCACGTTATCTTGTAATGCGAGAGATGTAGGCATTCCTTATTGCTCGCCGCATCCTTGATGTAGGTATCGACGCGGCTGACCTACTTACTGCGCTCCCGATGGCAGATACGTTTCGGAGATGAATATTTCACCTGGAAATCTTTGGGGCACTATTTTTAATCAAGACCTGGAGGAATGTGATGGAATTATTAATGATTACTTGCTATGGTGAACAGTAAGGCTCAGTTGCATCAAGTAATGTTCACAACAACCGTAACCATGTTTATGCCATTTATATAATATGGAGTAGACATCGACAAAATTAGTGATGATTGATGTTACTTAATGCAACTAGGCCTTAGAAGTTTAGACAAATAAAATCGAAAATGCTATACCGACTGCAAAAAAAATATGTTTCTACTTTAAAATTTTTATTCTTGCAACAATTAAGGCACCAAAAGAGGTTATTAATGAACAAATTGCATTTTAGAAAGCTCAGCAACAAAAGTCGTAAAATGCAATTGAAGTGACCGCGAAATACTGTACGCGAGTGATTCATCTGCCAGAACGAGTCAAACAAAGAAAGTTGTTTTAATATCGTTTTTATTATTCTGTTCCGGATTTCGTATCATAACGTAAACGTCCAGATTTATTTTATCAATTTAGTCCACATACATATAAAGTCTGTCAACCCTCACAAGAATTATGCACAAAGACAGGTACCTTTATCAGAACAGTTACTCTGAAACTAGGCGGCGGCCAGTGTAAATTGCTATTTTAAAATTCAATGGTAAGAGACTGGGGTAAAAACATCAAATCATTCTATATATATAGACCTACAACTGGATAAGGAACCAACCTAAAATGAGAGATAATAGGCGATAGTCCACCATATAGCTCGTTGGCGGACTTCTTATAAAAAAAAGTAAAGATCTTTGTGGAACATGCAGGTTTCTTCACGATGTTTTCGTGTGTGAAACATGATAATTGCCTAATGCCTAACAATACATCTTCACAACTTTGAATTTTGACTCCGGAAAGTCAGCGGTGTGACCTGAAGACAAAATTATATTGGAACACTCCTAATTCTTTCGTAAAACCAGTGTTCCTAATAATACATTTATTATTTACGACAAACCTAAGTCTACGTGAAAATACACCTAAAAGAAATTAATATAGCGTTCTAATTTGATCATCACGTGGGCATCCTACCGCGTTATCTAAATGTACTCTGTCTACGACAATGGATTCCTTTGAGGGCGTTGCTCTGCCTGTATCGAAGCTGGAAAAATTTGGATCAACCCGGTCTGGAACGCTGTCTAATTAAATCCAATAGCCGACCTAAATTACTTCGGTTGTCTGCGTATAAAACCTAGGACGAGGTAAACATCCACTTAAAAACAATTTCAACCTGCCTTAGACAAAAGGCAAATTTAAGCCAGTAGACATACAAGCATGTAATTGTTTAGGACATTCTTAGGTGACATTGCTTAACAAAAAAGTATTGAACATTCGAGTCAAAGGCTTGTATAATAGTGCATTATTTTGAAGCTGGAAATAGGCTTATTAAGACTTCTAAACGTATCTGTTGGGAATCCTATCAGAATCAGATAATAAAAGATATAAGCGCTGTGCAATGTGCATTACTCTATCGATTAGACCTTAAAACCTCGTCAGTTCAGTTGTCAATGTTTAAGGTCGGGAAATATTACTTACATCCATTATTGATATAAATATTATGATACAATTATCCCTATCTAGAAACCTCTTAATAATGCCGTGTCTGTTTATAATAGCTTTGAAATGTTTTGGTCTATTGCCAATCATCGATAGTTGTATTTTGATATACTTAATATGTAAATTTCTAAAAAGGTAGTTCCCTAGCCATATGGTTTATGAATTGCTATTCTCAAACGATATCAGTGTTCAGCTATGAAGCATAACACTTTTCGGAGAATTATTCCAAGATCTAACATACATTGCCAAGTGCGGTTGTTGCTAAATTCTACGTCATTGTTCGATAATATATGCTATGATCGGTTTTATGACTCAGTGGGCAAGAATTTAATAAAAAGGTCAAACATATTTTGGTGTTCTCCATGACCCGATAAGAAGTCCACTGTAAAACTTGAGGCAGGTTCCGATGCCCACGCCGAGAATATTGCATGAATACCTAAGAAATGTCTGAACATATTTTGTTATTAAATCTTGAAGAACTGAAGTCTAGTAGAATCCATGTTGATACCAGAATATCTACGATATAAGACAAATTTACTGAAGACCTTTGATATAAAGAATTATCTACTCATCTATACATCTATTCGGTATACACACTATAAACTTATTCGTTCCTAGCCTACAATTGGATGTGTACAAAAACTCCAGTAGGGACTGTAATATTTCCTCGCGTAACGCATTTCTATAGAAATACGAGTATAATGACAGTACAGGTAAATTAATACTGAATACAAAACATAATCCTGTTAGAAATGACGTGAATTGTGGTCGGGTTACGTTTTAATTCCCTCACAACTAACTGACTAAACAGGAGGAATACCACAACATTCGGATTATCCAATACCTCCCAAAGTATTTGAATTCTGAAATCTGCAAACCAAGTGGTATTGCCAAGTAAAATAACTTTCAAGTTAACGATTTACGATTACAAAACAGAGATCTCGGGTTCGTATCCTGGGTCGGGCAAAGTGATATTGGATTTTTCTATTCATTATCAGCCTGGAGTCAGGAATTTGTGCCTGATACGGCGAAAGGCTCACCCTTCCATTTTATTCCATAGGTCCGGCTAACGAGCAAACAGGTCACCTGATGGTAAGTGATAACTGCCACCCACGAACATCCACAACGCTGGATCATGGATGTGCTCCCGGCCTAATTGGGAGGAGAGCGGAAAGGAAAAAAGATGGGAAGAGGCTTTCCCCTTGATGTAGGCAGTGATGCCCAATACCCAAAGGGGTATTGGGCATCCGGCAACCTCACTCACCGAACGAAACGCCACAGCGAAGCTGTCGCTTCACGTCGATTTCTTGTGAGACAGTGGTACCACCCCAGATGAGCCTGCCCATGCTGAGTCATGACTGACAACAGCGTAGCTCTATCACTTCCAAAAATATTCCCTATTACATCGTGAAGCGGAACAAATAAGGCAAAACGTGCGTGTCCTGGTTCCACCTCTGTCTACCCCTTCTGGGAAAAATGCGTGATGTTTATGTATGTATATAAGTCAATAAACTAAAAGCTTTACGCAAGAGATAATAAAAATAACGGTACACAGACTTTCCTTCAAAGAATTACTTGAGGTGGATTCTATGAAAAGAATATTGTACTTCTTGTTCTGTTTGCTGAACAAAGGTTATACTGTTACGTTTTCTCTTATCATAATATAGGATATTATATAGGAAACGGATATTTGCCTTGCGATATGATTCGATCCCGCTGACTAAAGGACAGGCCGTAATCGCCGACGCCGTCGCATTACCCCTGAAATATCATTACATAATATGATTTTCTCACGTACTCTGCCTGTCCTTATCCTCACGTATGGCCTTCTTATTACTATGCATGTCGCGGAAAGATTTGACGCATTATTTCACCGGAGATGTCACTTATGTGACGTCAAATCTTAGAGTACATTTACACCGATAGGCTCACCCTTATCACATCGTGGGACGGTAATGGCATACAAGGCGAAATGTGGGTGTTCTGGTAGCACCTCTGCCCATCCCTTCTGGAAAAATGGCGTGAGTTAATGTATGTATGTAAGCCTAAGATAAATATACTATATGATGGAAGTTGAGGATTGTTCGGTGTGAATTATGAATACCGCCACTAGCATTTGTATGGTCCTTCCTTCTGTTGACTAATTCTTTAGTGCGCCGAGGTAATAACAGCTTAGCTAACCACTTTTATTACAATTGCCTAAATAATAAATACGCCCAAACTTATATGCATAGTCCTGACCTCGCGGTAAAAATCAAGTTTAGACTCTAAAGTCGTGAGTTACAGAAACTATGAGACTGCTCTCACACCCAGATCCGAAGCAAAAGTTTGTGGACAGTACAATGACGTGGTGCAGGAATCTAAAATGCGGTCTTTTATTTTTCACCCGGCGTCACACAAACACAACTACTATCGTAAATCATGTTCAACAGAAAGACAGACAATATGTACCCTGTCAGTGCGGTGATTTTACAACGTCTAAGCGTAGTTTATTTTCCGTTTTTAATCAGTAAATGTACTGACAATCAGCCAGCGGCCAGCTGTCCGAGTGACCGTGGCCCGAGGCGAGTCACGCGGCCCTGACATTGTGAAGTTATTGGGCCAAGTTCGCGCTCAGCTCCCACTAACGCACACCACTTTAATCCTTAACTCCTTCGTGTTAAGTTATGGAATCCTTTGACGGTAAACGCATTGAAGGTTGTATGCAATATGTATCTTATAACTGCATTTCCTCGCGAAGCTTCTATGTGAAGTATGTGCGGAAAAATGAAAAATTTAAACGCGTAAATCTGGGTTTGAAATATTTCATGCGCAACATGTGAAAAATATATGATATTTTTTTATATTTTACACCTGTGACCTTTTTTCCTCATGCTCTGTAAAAATACACAAGTTCACACTTTACAATTTTTTTACGAAGTATTATTATAATCGCTCGTGACAAAACGTCACCAGTGTTAGTTTATGAAATCACGCTGAAAGTAATTGCTGATGACTCTGACGTCACTTCATAATTCATCTAAAGAAAATCCATTATCTTCCAAGCGCACATAAAACCTTACTAACGGTAATTAACAAATGAATTTTTGATCGCATCGTCTGAACTTTCAGACTTGTTACTAAACCTTGGCAACTACGCAGTTCATAGTTTAAAATACTGCAACGTACTTATAATGGAATTATAGGTATCCGATGAATTCTATCATGGTGGGAGCCGCTTGCATGACTATTAATAAGTAATATCTATCGCGCACTATATTCCATAAAGTAAATAAATACATCCAACAGTGGCGTATATAGTTCTGACCCCACATTAAGATACACATTTTGTGTCATGTGTATTATAAACACCAAGAGACTTTTCGATCTCACAAACACCCAGACCCGAAATAAATACCTGTGGAACGCCCTAATATTTGTCTCGGTGCGAGGTTCGAACCCACAGTCTGTCGTTTCGCAGCCGACGTCTAGCCAACTGCGCCAAAGTGACTACGTACACATATTGCACCCGAAAATAAGTCCAGTGCAATTCAAATCTACTGGCGTGTGATGTTAATCTCTTATCAGGTCGATTATCTAGACTGGACGTCATCGTTTGCAACTTGTGGCTAATCGTGCAGCATCAATTATGATCGCGTGATTATCGTGTGTTGACTGACTGTCGTCTTTCCAGATTTACACATCAAAATGGCATTAAGTCAAACATGTACGGTAAGTGGCTACGCTAGCTAGTTGACGGTGTAGCTAAAACATTACTATGCGCATTAGAAAGGTTGTTGAAATTTATGTATGCATCGCACTGATACATATTTTAATAAGTAGTATATACAATAGAATCTATTTAAAATAATTGTGAAACTATATACCTAAAATACTATTTAGTTTTAAATAAAGCAATGTAATGCAAAAATTGACGATCAATTGTACGCTCACTTCTACAAAGTTTTGTACGCTTTATATTACGGGTTTATTAAATATGTAGCTTAGATAATTAAATAGTCAGCGAATAATATTTTCAGTCACAATTATAATTGCATTATTCTTTCCGATTCGGCTTCAGAATTATTCTCATTACAATTAATATGCATATTTTATTAAATCTCGAGTTTTACACTACTGATGCTTCAGAAAAACTACAAAATAAAATAATTTTGGTTTCGAGCGCATAGGCTAAGCAGCAACAAAAATGACGTACAATGTACGTATGAAAAATATTTAAGTACATATTTTTACTCAATTTAAATAACTTTATATCATGTTAAGAAACATGATTTTCCTTTAACTCTACATTAAACTCTCGTTTTATTTTGTTTTTGCTTATTTTTAACGTAGGTTTTAGGGGCTGACCTGGAGCTTTCGCAACCTCGCCCAAGGCTCTGGTAGTGCTAAAACCCGCACTGCTTAGAGTCTATCCAATGTCTTATCAGGCTTCATAGGTTCTAGTCACAATAGTAAAATAAATAGAGTATAATATTTTTGCAATTTTTTTTTACAATACACAGGAATCCCAATATACCACATTACCATAGAATACACAAGTTTCAAAGTCACAAGGTTCAAAAATTGCCTGTTCAGTGATCATCCAGTTCATTCCAGTCCATCCAAAGTTTGTCTGGAAGAGATCGTCATGAGCGATAAGACCGCCGTTTGTACAGATATCCAGATTTAAGTCCCTTGTCTGTGTTATTCCTTGTTTAAGTTTTGTGTACAATAAATAATTATAAATACATAAATACATAGTACGTTCCGATCAGTGATCTTAGTACGTGCATATTCCTCATGGTTCATCGCTTATTCTTTCCAGTCGTACGAATGGTTTCGCTTAGTGAGTGCAATCTTAACTTCCTTTGTGCGGCATAATGGCCCGGTCTCGATTGTTGTCTAATGGCGACATACTGCGCCTTGTTACATTGGAACTCTGCAGACAGCCTTTATGGTATACTCATATACTGTGTCAGATGACTTTAAAACGCGAGGCCGCTGGTGCGATTTTCGAGCTAATTATTTAATATTTATGTACCACTTGTTGGTATTCATATAAATATATAACCTCATTATTATTTATATTTTGTTCTCTTTTTTATTTTGTTTTTTTTTTCTTAATTTATTAACTACCTAATTATTATGCACCTACGTCTCTCTGCACTACCTTAAGGTTGACTGGGAGAAAATGCCCTTCCTGTACTATTTAATTGTACAAAGTATTAAATAAATTAATTAATTATTGTGCCGAATGGCAAAAGAGAGCCAAGGTTGGCCGGTGAACATATCTCGGCGGCACTGCTCTTACTACTAGGTGCTTTGTACATATATAGTAATAATATAAAGAATTAGCGAAAAAATATCTCACATAAATGATAGTTTATTGCGCTCGGTATAAACTGAGGCAAAAAGTTCGATGAAAAGATTTCTTTTCTTTTGTTTTGCTGATTTCGATGAGCCCGTGCAGCTGAATTCACAACATACACCGAGTATCATACTAATCTATGATGTGAGTTCACACCTGACTAATGGGTGTACCTTTTTAATAATTTGACAATTATAGATAGCAAAGTCCAATACTAGTAACAAACATGCTGCTTTATTGTTTTGACGAGCTAAAGGCTAAACTGTTAACAAGATATTTTTTTGAAAAGAGAGCGATGGGCTCGTTTGAGGCGAACCGAACTGAACAACCTGAAATACGGAGTAAAAGTAAATGTGTATTCGTATTTTGTTATCCCTCACTTTAATCATACAAGAAAATATAGTACGTTGCGTATATGTAGTAATTGTATTATTCGGGTATTCAATTAGTTATTTATTTCTTTTTTGAGCATTTCTGTTTTTATTTTTACACTCTTTTTCTCCTTCCCTTATATCCATCCATCTAAAGGTTGTCTGGCAGGGATCGCTCAGAGGGATAAGACCGCTTTTTGTATTATTTTATCTCTTTATATTGGTATGTTTTATATAATAGTGGACAATAAGGATTTATAAATAAGATTAATAAATAAAATAGTAAGGAAACCTACATACCTGAAATTTCCACAATAATTTTGATGGTACCGTATGTGGGAGCCTACAGTATGTAATCGCGATGGACGAGCACCTAAAACCTCCTCAATATAAAGGAGACCCGTGCTCAACAGCGGAAAATATTCAGACTGATACAATAAAATAATAAAAAAATTACATTGTTTTATAAGACAGCTTCAAATAGACAATGACACGCATGTAACAGTGGGAACGGCACATCTATGTCACGTGACCCAACCGGAAACTAAAAAACAATCAATTGTAACCGTTTACTATTCCATACATCGTAGTAGAGCCGACGCAAGGCTACAGCAAGGCCGGTCACCTTGGACCAAACTAGATAAATTTACACGTAATCACTCATATCTTGACACTGTTTTTTTAATATGCAATACATAATGACCCCACGTTAAGATAGGAGTATTGTGGCGTGGGTATCAGAAGGTACGCGAGACTTTTCGGAGTCACAACACGCAATCTCGGAATAAGTGCTAAAATGGAGTACAGGTGAAAAATAGCCTATTTGGCAACATGGTCATTTAGCGATATCTATATGGACTGCCTTATTATGAAAGTCTAGGGACGTCGTTGATCGCTTAACATAAGGAGGGCCACTAGCTTATCTGCCTACGATAGCAATGAAAAAGCAGCAGCAGATCTCTCTAACTCCTAAGTTCTACATGAGACGCTTATCGTGACAACAATTACTTCTACTTAGCCAAAGGCCAACAAAATGATCTAACTGTTAGATTCTAACAAAAAAAATATCCGAAACTTGTTGATCCTCCAATTACGTATCGAATTCGTCAGCCATAAAAACCCGATGGAACTATGTGACGCAAACACGCTTTTTATGTACGTCAATAAAAAATAAACTGTAGTTTGGACTGGTATTGAAAGGTACTAAAGATACGTTTTCAATACACTCCGATTTCATTTGACTGGAGGTTCAGGTTTTAAAAAACTCATAAAAGATGACTTTTGAACTTTCGACGAAACATGAGTTTGTGCATACCTCATATTGCATCGCGCCATTTTGTGGCGTACATCGCTGATATTTTGTAGCTCTCGAATTTGTCAGTACATTTTTACCAAAAATGCGTATCGTTTCAAAAATGTTTATGATGGAAGATATCAATACGTAAATGTGTCTATAGAGTCATATAATGAAAGTTGTAGAAAAAATTCGCCCGTAAGTTTACGAATTGGCCCTAGTCGAGTATTTACTCGACAGAAACCTAATGCGAAATCAGTAGTTATGTACAATCGCGAGCAAATAATTAGATTGATCCGACCTAAAAATAGAATGATTTAACGTTGAACAGGCCTTGGGGGTAGCCAATACATAATTAAGGCACTAAGACTTTTTAAACAATGTAGACAAATTAATAAATAACTTAAATAATTAGTATTCTAGAAAGGACAATCTAAATCACGAACAGAAGGAAAAAAAATATATATTTTAAATTTCTCTATCTTAAACGAGTTATCGAATGCAGGTCAAAATTAGCGTAATATTATTTAAAATATTTAAAGATTAAATTGGTTTTTAATTGGTTCCGAGGAAGCGTTCGTGTGCCTACGTGACTTTCCAGATGAATTCCGTAATGGCTTTAGACAACGTACGTCATAGGAAATATTCTAATGTTTGTCACCTGCAGATACGTCATATATTAGAAGACTATCCAATAGCCTTACTTTATAATCTCTACTAACATGCGTTGCATGCAGTACCAATTCGTATTACGGCGCACTAAGGTTTAATTGGTACAGAGCTCTCTATATCGCATTTAAACACATGCTTACTTAGCATGCTTAAAGTTGCAAAAAACTTGCGGTGACCCTTCATTTCTTTCGTTCTGGACGCCCTATCCTGACACCAGTCACCACTCCTGATTGCGGAGCATCTGACAATGTACAGGTATTGCGAGCACCAATGAACTATTCTAAATATTAGATGAAAAATAGAAAAGGTACTATGTTGAGCTGATTCAACTGTCACTAGTTGAAGAGGCATTACAAGAGATTACACCAGCCAATACCCCGATTCAACTTCTGGGCACACATTCACTCTGTTTTCAAAATATTTGTTAAATTTTGGGATATTCACATGACATTTTCAAACCAAATAACGCACACAAAGTAGACCGCTCGTTTTCATAATCGTACCCATGACCTCACAGTTCATAGTATTTAGTTTATTTAATTTTTGTCAAGCAAAAACAGAGGTCATTAAGGATCTTTCAACTCAGAACGCGCTAACCCAATGAATCAATTGATAAAACACAATGAAAATAAAATTGTGTTTAGTCTTCTCAACAAGGCTAACACTGTTATTCTCGTGAAACAAAACTCAGTGTAACTACATTGCGAGTAACTTTTCAATAAGCACTCTATAGTTAATTTGTTTATTTCATACTGGCTTAGTAAAATGCACCTAATAGTCAGTACAGAGCCGCATAAACAACGTATCGACTAAAAATATTTCTTCATCCAATTTTTTTTTCATTAAATTCGTGGCTAATAACATATCCTTATCTGTAACACTACCTTTAATGTTCCCTGCAGACTCACTGAGCTAGAATGTTTTATTTATATATGTTTACGTGCCACTGTTGAAGTTAGCTGACAGGGATTGCAGTAGTAGGTTACAGGGCGGGATAATCTTCGTTCTTTAGCAAAGAACAATTATATTTTTTTTCTATCAACTTACAAGGCACAGTCAAACCTGGATAAAAGATCAACTCATAAGCCCGTAAGTCCCGTAACACACGACCGGACATGGTCTGGAGCGAACCGCGAACTTGGTGCGCTCCCGATCATATTCGATCGTGTGGAGGGCAGTCCACCACACATTATTATTATTATCTGTCGAGTGGTGGACATGCGATAAGTAATTAGTAATAGCCCTCTCGTCTGTTGCGCAGAGCGTACCGCACTTTTTTTTTTCTTTTTTTTTTTTTATTCTGGCACGGCATGATGACTGCACTGCACCTGATGTTAAGCGCAAATGCCGTCCAGACAGAGTATCGAATGGCATCAGACGGCGGTCCCATGCCATTCGACACAATTATGCCGGCCTGCTGAGATGCTTTTTCACACTACGGCGGAAGGACCCAGGATTATAGGAAGGAGGGAACACGTGTGACGGCAAACAATTCCACAGCTTCACAGTGCGGCACAAAAAAGAATTTGCGAGCTTTTTAGTTCGCGCCGAGATGGTTTGAACCGTCAAGCTGTGGCTTCGCAAGCCAGCACGCGTGGTTCTGTTAAGGAAAGGTGCACTGTGCAGTGGTGCGGCTGCATCATGTTCGGTCGTCTGTTACGGGCTTAAACAGACCAAATCAACATTACGATCATCCTCAGCCACAATATTCCCTTGTAAACCTGTTGGAAGCAGGCTGCCTCTAGCAACTTGTCACCCTACAGATTAAAAGAGTTATAGAATCTGTCCAAGGCTGAAAATTGTACAAACGTTAATTGCAACTGCGATTTGCCAAGAGGTCACGCGCAGGCACACGTTTGCCGCTCGCCTTGCGGTGGTATTGGCAAGTCATCTACGGTACATAGTGTACTACGGCATATCGTCAATAACACGCGGAAACAGGTGACAGAAGGACAGTATAAGGAAAATTATATAGAGATAGAATAAATATACCACATAGTCCTTATAGTAAAATTTCCTGTTACTGTTACTGGATGTGGCCTAACAGCCCCACGTGTATATTTTACATTTACATTTAAATATAGGAGTGTTTTCGAGACGCCTTAACCCAAATATTTTTTAAGCCACCCAATCGAACAATAGCATTGATTTAATATAATTAGGGATTGTATTTTAAGTTTCTGACATGGACTTCAGCTTTCGACCCTATGTTTTAGATAAGGTAGGTACAGCATGCAGTTTGAAATAGCTGTAAAAGGTGCCGGATCACAGCAACTGATCAAATCGGTGGTCCGTGTTGATGCACAGCTGATTGTGAATCATTACTGAATGCATTCTTTATATCTTATCTGTATATCTTTCTAATGAGACAAAAATATAACATGGTATAAAATTTGGATCGATATTAGATTGCCTAACGGATTGAGAATTACAAAGCCGTAACAACAACGGCCAGATACAACAATCCTCTGGGTTAACAGCAACACACATATTTTTTTTTATCGGCCCATATACGTCCCACTGCTGGGCACGGGCCTACTCTACAATCGAGAGAATCGATTTAGAGTGGTTAGGCCATATAGTCCACCACGCTGGCCTAGTGCGGGTTGGCGGACTTACATACCGTAGAAATTCTTTAAAATCGCTACGGTATGCAGGTTTCCTCACGATGTTTTCCTTCACCGTTAAAGTGCGCGGTGATTGACTATCAATACACACATAACTCCGAAAAGTCAGAGGTGTGCCCTGGGATTTGAACCCGCGACCACCGTGAACATGTAGGCAGCCGAGTCACACACACACAGTCACACATAATTAGGTACTCGAAATATATTTTGTTTAATTAATGAAATGCGGCAATAACAAATTTATAGACCGGTATACTCTACGAATAGCAAACACCATCTTGCATACATACATAAACTCACACCTTTATCCCAGGAGGGGTAGGCAGAGGCGCCACCATGACACCCACATTTCGCCTTGTAAGTTCCATCCTACTATGTGATAGGGGGCGAGCCTATCGCCATATCGGGCACAAATACCCGATTCCGGGAATTCTTTTCTTTAAATCTATTATCACTTTGCCCGACCCGTAAGTCGAACTCGAAACCTCAGCTTTCCAATAATACCTTAGTACAACTACGCCACCGAGGCAGTCAGAGGCAAACATCATCTTAGGTGTATAAAATATATTTTGGTCGCCTCCAATTTGTCGTACAGGAATCCAATTTGCGGCCTCACAACGTGGATTACAATAGAACACAGAACCAACATACCGCCGGGTTTATTGATTCTCGAGACTGAGGCAATCAACACAAACACAAAGGCTATAAACCTTGTCTGTGAAAAGGGCCGAATGCCATCCCTTTTGTACTGAACAATCCTTGAAAATGTCCCTAGCTTTATAAAATTCAGATCAGTTTTTAAACTGGTAGAGCAAGTATCGGACGGTTGGACAGCCGATTATAAAGTCAGAAATGAAGGGACGTCAAAGGTATTACTTTCACAAGTCTTCTTTAAAATGTCATTCTTGGTGCTGGTAGAACCAAAACCAGTAATGAGTAGAGCCATCACTGAAGAACAGCATGATTGGGCTAGCTCTTCAACGATAGTCCATTGGCTCACCGAAAACCGCAATCAATCGCATTTACTTTATCTTTACTTTATTTATTTTATCGGATGAATATTGTTAAAGGCAAGTCTTCCTTACTCAATTCTCGACGATCATTAGGGCCCCTTTTGGTATAATACGTCCAAAACATCTTACTCATGCTAAAGATAGACCTTCCCAAGGATCCCACGGCGACCTATTGGGAATGCTTTGAATACAACGACATACCGTACGGCAGTATATCGTCGACACACATACGCAATAAATTTTTATCCAAAATTTCAGTCATTATAGGTATAATTCATTAAAGTCAGATATAAATTAGCAACTTATCTGTGTTTTATCACAAATTCGTTTGTGGTTTGTTTGTTTTTGTATTGTTAAAATTATCGGCGACGTGTGTAGGCCGGCTGATTGTGAATTGGCATAATGTTATGCAGGCATGAATTTAAACTGAGCGTTTCGCGTGGCAATCGCATCAAATGCATTAACCGGTCCGCACCGGATTAGTTCCGTTAAGAATCATAATAAATTATGATGTTTGCATTGATTGCTTTCTGTGAAAGAAACTTGCCTTTACCTTCTGCCGTGAAAAAACTCATTAATTATTGTTACTTGTTAGGCTTCCCGCTGTGATATGAATTATTTAAATAATAAATAATATCATTCTTTTTTAAATTAACAAAGAATATATATTTGCGAACTATAAATACATAGCAGACCGTCACACATTGCCATCGAGCAGCGTTATAAAATTGCGAAAAAGATTTTAATTTTTTCCAATAGGAATGGAATGTGAATGAAATAGGTCCAGTGGAGAGCTGCATGAAAATACTTCGTTAACATATTTTAAAACGCAAACATGCTCAAATAATATTCTGTCTTGTGGTATTTCAGTCTCTGCTTATTATAATCATAATATGCCGTTAAATTTATTCTGCGCCACTGGCCACTGCTAGTTAGGGACCGATTCTACGGTTGAGCTTCAGGGGTTGGGGTTAAATCTCCACGTTGTGCTAATCCTGGTTATCAATGTCACATACCTACTTTTAATTTTTTTGTATATAACTTTTATGTACGCAGGCAAGTTTAAATGATTAGTATACCTCACCGTTTTCGATCAGAAGTTCGAATTACACCTGTAGAAATTATGCCCGGTATTGAACCCGAGGGTTGAGTTTGTCTCAGTTACCCGTAGACCTTAAACAAGTAACTAAGCTACCAACGCACACTAGAACTTAGATAAACATGATGTTCTTATAAATTCGTATTAATACAGCTGAATAAAAAATCAATCACTGACGCATTGGTAAATCGATTGCAAGGTATCAAGTATGTACATACCTATATTAAGAGTATAAAGATTATATTAAAGACATTTATTTATCATTGTTTAATATTGTATGTATTAGCTTAGTAGGTATATATGTGTGTAATTATTATATGTAATTATCGAATGAGTTAAGTTTCGTGTGACGAAATTACCTTAATAACCAACGGTGTGTAAATATTGGTGAACTATAACTATACTCTTAAACCAATCGTCTAACCAAAAAAAAAATATTATATGTATGTACATGGCCCCTTTAGAAACGAACCCGACATAAAGTTTAATATCCTTTTTGAGTTCATGCACATCCTTAGCATTAACTTTATGAAACTTATAATTAAAGTTACGCTCAACATGTTTAATTGCATTGAACCGTATGTTGGGTTTATAAGGAAATACTAGTAATTATTTTAATAAATCTATTACTTTTCTTACCGCAAGCAGCAAAAAGTTTATTCCTTTTTATTAAATTATCACTTTCACGAATATAACGTTGCACATTTTGTGACCTTCAAAGTTTATACACTGAGGCGGGAAAGCACGAAAGCAATGTCAAATATTAAAATATATTAGCACAAACTTAGTATTTTTATTTTCTAGAACGAAATTAATTCATTGATAAGTCACAAAATACTGCGTGATCGACATGCACTCACATCGAAATACAACACAACAATGCGTACGCCGTACATAAACAATCCAGTGTTGTGAGTTGTGACCGCGATTGTGGCGCGAACATCTCCGTATCAAGTCTATTGAACGGATAATATTTACTTACAACGCCATCTATGTCATTAGTTGGAAACTAAACATTCAATCTCAGAATTGTACAAACCTGCAAACCGTAGACATTATTGAATCTTTATTCATTGTAACAAGACACTATTTGGAAAATAAAACAATCCATATAAGACATCTTTATTTATTTACTATCATATTTCTATAGTCAATTATAATCTATAAGAATATAAACAACAAGAAATATCAAATATTTATATTTTACTGAAGTCTGTATTCAACCTTCCGATCTTAGAGTATTTATATGTATTATAGAGGGATAGAGGGTACTGTCATACATTTGCGTATTCAAATCGTACCTATACATGTTATTGTTCGTAATGTTGGTGGCTGCTATATTATATAGTGAAAATTGAACTAATTTTTTATCAATAATTTACAATAAATTCCGGTGGTAACCAAAAGTATATTTAGTTGTTATCCGTCTAAAACAAATTGAATATAATTCAATAGCTCTAGCTAATTTTGTTTAATTTTTATTTTTCAAATAATTCGTGCATGTGGGACAACCTGTCAAATGTCAGACAATAGGAGAGCAGAAAAAAGCGGCCCGGCACCACCATTTTTATCTACGTTTTGAAGTACTAGCGCTCCCTCTATATTATAAATACTCTAAGCTTCAGATCGAAGCTTCCGATGTAATTTATCAGGGATTTGCACATATTTTTTTTACTTTAAGCGTGGCTAATGTTAGGCGTATTTATATATGAATAAAAATACAATTTTAGACAAATACAAAAGATTTATTTAATATTTTTATACCTACATTTTTCTTTATCACCTATTTTTTTTAAATCTTAAATATAATTACTTGAATACTTGAGACTCACAATCTAGAACATTCATAGGTATGGTTAGATTTTTTAAAACATAACAAAAACTTTTGAATCCAATAACATTTGATGTGTATGGATGCCAACATTCATAAATAAAAATTGATAAATTCCTAAAACAAAGCTTGCATTAAATGATTAAAATAATACAATATCAGAGGGCAGAGGGCAAAGGCGCAACTAGCACCACTGTTTTGGTAAAGTTTATTCTTTGTCACAAGATATGATATTTTACACATTTAATCACAAATAAATATAATCTACATACTAAGAAATAAAAACCAAAATATCACAATTAATCGAAAGTCTGAATTTGGTTTGAAATTTGAGGTACAATCTATGACAGTCTAGACTAGTCTTTATATATTGTTGAATTAAAAGAAAAAGAATGATATCACATAAAAATAGCAATTAATACTTAGAACTTAAGAGAGCTGACCAAAAAGTGCGAATGAATTCGAACAAAAAGTGAGTAGGATTTGTAAAGATTCAAGATTTTAATTTTGCAGAATAATTTTATTACTCTTAGGAATGTTCCGTTTATTTTAAGAGATGGGAATAAAGGGAATGCAATTTAGGCAGTGGTATATTGATGATACCGCCAGGGCACCTACCATTATAATCACGAATAAATAACATTTGATTCAAAAAATGAAAACACAAATAATTAGGAATGTTCCATAGCGTAAATCAATTCATATTGGCAATAAGGTCATGACCTTCAAGTCAGGTATAAGTGTAAGATTCATATAAGTTACATCGTTACGCGAAGAAACGAATAACTAACATTCAACAACGGGCTAAAAACGATTGTAAGAACCTTATTGCTTAGTTTTGAAATTAAACACAGATTCATGTGATTTCAACGACACGTCATAAAACATAGATGAAAAGTCTGAATCGACCAATAGACGGCAAAATGGCGCATAAGAAAGGACCAAGAGTAAATGAAGATTGCGCGTAAACAACGAGTGCTGGTTAAGACAATTATGTTTTACTTTGTTTTTAAAACCGGTCGTCTTTGAACGGACATTGTTGAAACTTATTTCCATTCTACTATAATCTTAACAACTTCACATAATTCCTACAGATTTTATAAATACTGCATAGATAAAGCTAAAATTTGGCGAGGAACTCCTGAAGCCGCCAATCCGCTGCAGTCCTGCTTTCCTTGTGTTCGGTCGTGGTCAAATGTTTGGTCAAGTCCGCCCAATTATCCTCCAGATGATTACAGAATCCACAATGATACTCACTATATGCTGTCTGTAAGATTAAAAAATATGTCAAGTTAAAAAATGGCGCGGAAGAGTGAGGAAGATAAAACGAATGTGCGATTTTAAGTTGACTTGCGGTTATTGACAGTACAACCGGTTTTTCATTATTCAAGACTGCGATTTTTTTCGTATACCTATTGCAGAAAACACCCTCTATGAATGGGATGGATACAGTTACAACTTTTAAATCATAAATAGCTAATAAAGTATGATTAGGAATAGCAAGTACAAGGAAGGGCATTAAAAATTGCAATGTAAAATTAATCATTTTAGACATAAAGAGCACAGGCCACCACACGGAATCGTGGATACTTATAAGTGGCTTTGACCAGTATCAAAACAGCTGTTTTGTTTTACCAAACAAAGAGAATGCACCGCACTTGGTAATTGATATGCCGTCCAATATTTAGAATAGCGACATAATTCCGCAGGCTACATAATAGAGCTACTTCTTGCTACGGCGTAAAAACAATAATAAGAGCGAGGGAACACGTGGCAAACGGTTCAATAGCTTAATGGCGCGGCAGTAATCAGAGAATCTTTTAGTTTTGGTTAAGACGGAAGTGACCACGAAGGTGGAATGTGAGATGACATAGACAAGAGAGGAAGGTTTTAGGTGGAAAAAAAGACTAATAACCAGCTATTTACCTCTCTAACAAATTCAGAATCCAACGATGTTATAACTAGAGCGTCTTGCTGTGCTTCTGAATGGCGTTTGAGTGTTCTGTGTACCTCAATAGTATATGGAGTATCCACCACATCAATGTTGCATAGAAAACACTTCAAGAAATCTCCGTGAGTTTTCCTCAAGAAACACATACTGTGGTAATTTATCACCAACTTGTTATTAATTATGAAGTGTTGGGAAAATAAGTTCTCAACCAAAATGAACGATTTTATATAAATCTTTGTAGCCACTTTATAGTTTTTGGGCTTTTTCGGTTTTGCCAATTCGTTGTTAATGTATTTAATCAACATTTTCTTATGAGTATTGCCAGCTACGTGTTCTTTCACATTTTTCACCCATATTGGCAGTTTGGCATTGCAGATGTTACAAAATGATATTTTGTTGATATGATCAAATGTTATTTTGTTTTCAACCGCCCATTCTATTGTTTCTGGATCGTTTATCGAAGTGACGGAGCTCGATCGACTGACTTTTCGTTCTTTTTCAACTTTCTGTACTTGCGAACGACTTATGCGAGTTATGACACTATCTTCTTTAGTAGCCTCAGTTGCAATTAGCAGTTGATCTGAATTAGTTGTGTTATATTCAATTTTTTCATTTGTTTCAGATGGTTTAGCTTCAACTGTTTTATTATCATCCGTTCTACTTTCAGTAATTTTAATAGGGAATCGCCTATTTAAATTTTTCCTCGCATTTGTTCTCCTTGCTACAATTTTTTCTTCTATGTCTTGCTGTTTATGTTCTTTGATATGTTTATCGATCAAATCGTAAACATAACAGATACTTTTGGTACATATTTGGCACACTGCTGTTCCCACAGTTACATCAATATTGACATTGTTGTTTTCGAATCTGTCCATGGCGTCAATTATTTGTTGTTCTGCTCTGAGTTCAGCTCGGGTGTGTCTGTCCAGACGAGTCTTGTGAAGTCTGACCATTGATTTATGATGTGGTTCATCTAAGTGTTGAACAGAAGGCAGTACGTCCATTTGCCATTCACATACTATACACCACATTTTAGAGTAATCCTTTTTGACCATATAAGCATTCGCTTTTAAAACCGCGGTAACATAATTTTCGTATTCGTGTGTTATTGTTCGTATTACAAATGGCCTATTTATATTTAAATTGGCGGCCCGACGAATAACTCTTTTCTTTAACGGTTCATTACTTGGAACTTTTGATGGAGTTAATGATTTATTAACAATACTCGTTTTGTTTTCTGCATTGGCTGTTGGAGCCGGCTTTACGTTTCCTTTTAAACATTTTTCTTTATGTTCGTTTGTATTGAAGTGTGTTGTGACTGCCGTCATTGAATATACTTTATTGCATGGAAGACAATGGAACGAATCGTTGTCAATCTGTATGAAAACAAAATTGATTACACAGATGACAGAAGTTGCCTAACCACAATAACAAAATTATTTAATGTATGACAGTAAAAATGTTATTTACAACATTCAGCCACCATAAATGATATATAAGATATATTATATATAAGATAGATATATTTAATAGATAAGACGACAAAGTGTGCATAGACATAAATTATCGCATGATTAATTAAACTAGAATCAAAAACTAGCCTCCAGTAAATAAAAAATTACGTAGCAAATGATCAAAGTGGTAAAATAAATGATTATAATATTAATATTACATTTCATAATTCTGTAGTGAAATTAGGGAAAAAAACGACAGCCATGATGAATCAATTAAATAATAACTGATGACATGCGCACATTAAATAATACCTGCCTTGCGATAGATGATGCCCCAAGTCCCAAACTCAGTTTTACACTGAACCAAATTGAGTTTGTGCAATGTTTCCCTCTTATGCATCTCTTCATCTACAAACTCTGAGTTGCATACGAAACATGTGTCATCGACTAGACCGTTCCACGCCTTGTCCTTGATCATGATATTCTCGTAAGCCACCACCTTATTTCCAGAACGTTTTAAAAGCATAGCACCCTTTCTAGCTATGTGCTTCGGGTCTTCTATGTGGAGCCCTGTTTTAGCAGCAGTAGGCAAGAGTGTATTGCAGAATTCACAAAAATATCCTTTATTAACCTGAAATTATATATTTCAGAATCAAACTGTAGGTTATGGTTTCTTCATGTTATGACACAATGATCACTCAGTATAATGTGTATACATGATGAATAAAACAAGCCAACACAAAATTTCTCTTGGTCAAGCATTTGAGCTCAGAACTCTCCTATTACAAAAAGACAAGGAATATGATATGATTGCCACAATTGAAAATTACGTAAGATAAACATTAGTAAGACATTGCTGAAGAAATCTCCAGTATAATATACATATTGTTATTGTAAAAAAAATATCGGCTATTTGCACTTTATGACCAGTTTGGCACCCAAACTTTTGTTATTTGTATATATTGATTCTAATCTGATTGATTCTAATCATTATACTGCAAAATATAAACATTAAAAAAAATGCTATAGACTTTTGCATGACATTATTTTTACTCCATATCTCAAAGTATAACTTTAAGCACATAGCAGATATTGATTTGACAAAAATGATGTGCTCAGCAATAGAGACATAAAGCATCCATCCATCCATCAGCCAAAGGAAGTCCACTGCTGAACATAGGCCTCCTCCAATGATTTCCACAGTGACCTGTTGGAGGCAGGCTGCATCCAGCGACGTCCCGGGACCTTTACTAGGTTGTCTGACCACCTTGTGGGCGTCCTACGCTGTGCTTTCCGCTACATGGCCTCCATTGGAGAACTTTTGGCCCCATCAGCCATCAGTTATTCGTACTGTGTGCCCCGCCCATTGCCACTTCAACTTACTAATCCGCTGAGCTATGTCAGTTACTTTAGTACTCCTATGGATCTCCTCATTCCTGACTTGATCTTGTAGGGAAACCCCGAGCATAGCCCCCTCCATAGCTCGTTGAGTGACTTTGAGCCTCCTAATGAGGCCTATAGTGAGAGGCCACGTCTTGGAAAATGCATACTTAGTATTCAATTGAACAAAAAAGATAAAATTATCTTGCTGCCAAGACAAACAAAATGTTTTACAATTAGAACTTGAGCTACTTTTTCAACATAAAAGTTACGCAACAATTCAGTAATTTGATTATCTTTAATGTAAAAATATTTTTGAAAATTGGTGTCATAGATGGGGTTACATTAAGGTTTACAGGAAATCTAACTCTTCCGACATTTGTCTGTACTGCCAAAACAATCAATTCTTGACTCAGAGTATGTTGTACATACATAGCACCCAGGATGTGTGATAGGAGCAAAGTGCATTGACACAAATAGATGTGTGTATACATAGTCAATATATTAAGTGTAATCTTGAAATTGATAACTTTATTATTGTTGTATATATGACTAACAATAAGAAAACATGTTTTATAAACACATACCTTTCTTATATAGTTGTCTTTGTATTTTTCCATATAACTTGCAGCATTTAAGTTGCTCTTGTGAGTTGGGTTGAGCACATGGCCGTCAAGGATCATGGGGCTTTTAAAATAGCTCTCACAGACGAGGCAGTATGCATCCACATGACCCTTTAAGATCCCTTGTTTTGATAGCTTAGATACCATTATGCCTATAAATAAGCACACAAAAGTAATAAATAAGTAGAGCAATAAATATGTTCTTGGTAAATGTGTATTTGTTACAACTACTTTAAAAGCTACTTCATAAAACATATTGTGTTTATAAACACACAAATTCACAAATTACATAAAAAAAAACAATATTTAAATCACTGTATTAAATATTTTTCATTACTTTATTTCTTGATTCATAATATGGATTTTTTGAGGTCTTTGGATTCTGAGGTCCTTAAATCTATCATGAATTTCCAACAGTGAAACATAATTTTGTAAGGTAAGTACCTGATGGCATGTCTTTATTTACCCAGGAAAGGTACCAAAAAAATTGAGAGGCATTAAAAAGTTGGAAAAACACCCAAATAAGTGCTGCTATTATCCTAGCACTATTTTCGAAAAGAATCTACGACGATTGACTAGATTGTTCTTATGCGATTTCAGTTGTGTATTTATAGTGTATTAAGTACAGAATTAAATTTATTTACCTGTATTTAGCCCGATTAAGGGCTCGTTTGAATCTCCTTTACTTGCCGAAATGATACTTCACAATGGCCACAACCAACAAACAACAACAACAAAATTCTAGATAACAATAACAACCAGGGCGGTAATTCCCTTGTTATAAATAATTTTTGACGATAAACGACAAACGTTAAAGTTATCGATAAGTTCGGCATTGGCATTTGGCTGTCATTCGGAATGCGTTTCATATCAAACACATATATACATCTGCATCTTTAGCATTGTGATAATGTCATTTAATTTATCAAACTGTTTGATTCTATGGGTTTGATACTTCGCCCATATGAAATGGTAATTCTTATTAAAACCCTTAGATCCAAACTATAGTTAATATCTTAGAGTATTTATAATATAGAGGGAGCGCTGTCAGACGTTTGCGTCTTTAAAGACGTAAGATATTTTCTTGTTCGTAATGTTGGTAGCGCTGCTATATTTGTGAAAATTGAACTAATTATTTAACCATTTTCAATAAATTCCGTTGGTAACCGAAAGTATATTTAGTTCTTATCGCATCTAAAATGAGTATGAATGGAATTCAATACCCTTAAACTGTATTGTACTGTACTAGCCCAGATACGTCCCACTGCAGGGCACGAGCCTCCTCTACAATCGAGAGTCCGATTGAGTGGGGTTAGGCCATATAGTCCACAACGCTGGCCTAGTGCAGGTTGGCGGACTCTACATACCATAGAGTTCTTGCAAATTGTTATGGTATGCAATATGCGATGCGGTAATCACCACACACTATAACGATGAAGGAAAACATTGTGAGGAAACCTGCATACCATAGCGATTTGTATAAATTTCTATGGTATGTAAAAGTCTACCAACCCACACTAGGCCAGCATGGTGGACTATATGGCCTAACCACTCTCAATCATACTCTCGTTTGTAGAGGCCCGTGCCCTGCAGTGGGTCGTATATGGGCTGATACAATACAATTCCTTATAATTTGATTCCAGTAAATATTTAAAGTTTATAAAAAACATAAATAACTACACAGTCTAAGTTTAATAAATAAATAATAAAAGTAGAATTTATTTTTGAAAAGCATACTATTATATCCAAAATATTTGGAATAAAGCCTGAGATATTAAAGATCTGAAAACACAATATATCATAAATTGGTTTTAAATCAAAACAAATTGTTAATTCTTTTGGTTTATTTAAGCATACTCTTATGACAATGTATTACATGTAATAGAAAATTTTACTTACAAGGAAAATGTTTGACATAAAGAAAGATTGACACAGTCACAGTAATTAGCAAAAATGAGGTATTTTATTCACTTCCCTGCAGCAGTCGCCAGTGGGTTTCTTAGAACTAAAATCACAGAGTCACCACGGAGGAACATTTTTGAAATGAATTTATCCTTATTTACTGCTTTACCCTGAAAAATAAAAACAAAAAGATTACATGTCAATAATTTTGTTAATGTGTTACCCATATATTGTACACAAAACAAACTTTGGTAAGTATAACTTGTAATAAAAAATAAAAAATAAATAAATAAAATAATCTTTATTATACTTTCATAGTTACAAAATATGAACAACTGTGATGCCCACACTAGGCTATGCCTGTCACGTGGCCATCGAGAGAGGAGATTACAAAGGTGTTAGTACAATAGATTATTGTATTATTTTTAACTATAAAAACAAATTAATTAAAATTAATAATTATTAGTAATTATTAATTTAAATTATTAATTAATTACACATACAAATTAAAAAAAAAACAAGAAATAATGAATAACACTTAAACTTGTAGTAATGAGAATGACTAACTCATTGAGCAGTTAAAAATCTCATTACACTTAAAAACGGAATTTAAATTATAATTTCTAAGTATTTTAAATGGAACTAAATTAAAACACCCATTTAGAACTATTGATATTATCACAGAATTTGATTGGCATAGCAAACATATTCTTGATGGTAGCGATTACAGCTATTCACGACTATCTTACTGTTTGTGCATTATATGTTTCTTGGATATTAAGTATTAACAAATAGTCTATGTCATATTAGTCTCTACTCATGTTATCTTTCAAAAAACTTACACAAAACACATAACCTTAAAATGTATGCTACAATGTTTGACAACAGTTCCATAACATTTACATCGCATTAGGTATAATTATAATTACCTTTTTGCCTTTTCCCGTCCGGGGCACTTCAGTCCACATCTCTTTAACATTCTCCAACACCATGTTGCAATGCCGGTCGAACGCTTTCACACGGCCTAGCAGCTTCTTATTATTACGACAATTTATGAGAACTTGTGTGTTGTTTTTAACGGACTGTGTAAGCACTGATAGCGGGCCCGTGCTGAATTCTTCCTCTTCGATCTTAGCTAATTCTTCCAGAGTCATTTCCGAGCGTGGTTTGGATGTGCTAGCCCTGAGAACCAAGGTAAAAATTTTAAGTTGTACTAGTTTTCGCTGAATATTAAATAACAGAGGCAAATTACAAAGCTGCGTACTTACATTTTAGTTTGTTTTTATGTTAACTACAATGAATGTTAGAATAAAACACAATTATTATAGTTTAGACGCGCGTAAAACAAGCTATTTCTTTTGGCAGTTCACTGTTTTACTTTACTCTTTTATCTGTGGTTTTTCTTTTTTCTAAACGCGGTGCTCCTCTCTATGGTAAAACGTACAAATGACGAGGCTGTATGGGCAAGAACCCTTTGCCTTCCCAACAAATGGGAGAAGGATTTAAAAAAAAAAAAATCTCTATTGTAATATCAGTGGAGTTATGGAGTAATTGGTGAAAAAAGCATTTCGTTTTAAACAATATATATGACATCTACGGTCTACCGTGCATTTATTAACTTGTAACAGCACGTATCTATAATCAATCTAGATGCAGTTATGAAATATTATAGATATTTTATAAATAAAAAACTGGCTTCACTATTTCAATTTTCACGGCTGTATGGCTCAGACCTTTGCCTTTCCGATGGGATAAATTGAAAAAACAAACTGGCTTCACCATAGACAAAGCTGGTTGCTGTCAACTGTCAAGTTTTGGCGGGATTTTCACTGGCCGAGTGGCGCGATCTCCACGTAATTTTAAATTATGGTACGTACTACGTAGTCTACGTCTATATTTTAAATATTTTTTTGTTGTTTAGACGCCGGCTGTGAAACGAGAGGCCGTGGATTCGATTCCCGCACCGGGACAAATGTTTGTGTGAACCACAAGTATTTCTTTCGGGTCTGGTTGTTTGTGAGACCGAAAAGTCTCTCCTAGTTCCTGATACTCACGACACAAGACTCGATTTTAGAGTGAGGTTTTTCTACGAGTTTCATTGTTTTACAAGATAGTGCAGCAAAATAATTAAACAATTTGTTTGTGGCGAATCGTCATTTCGCACATATCACAAGTAAGTCGTAAGTTATCTATTTTATATTATCATGAGTCATTGTTTTTTCAAATCAAACAATATTTTATTCAACAAATAGTCTCCATGATGGTTTCTTAGATTTACGCGAATGTTCCATATTGAAATAAAACGTATTCTTACGGATTTTATCGTGAATTCGATTTAATTTTTAATTTTTCGCCACGAAAGCTGTAAAGTGATCAAAACATCGAGAAGTTAAGAACTGTAAAAAATAAACCAAATTCGCGATAAAATCCGTAAGAATACGTTTTGTTTCAACAAATAGTCTCTACATGATTTTCTCCACATACGGTACTTATTAAATTTATTTCTTGTTGACTACAAATTACTGTAGTGTAGTTGCTATTAATTGGTAATAACAACACACGCCATTATTAAGGACGATACAGAAAGAAGTGGAAGATTGCGTGTCGTAATTATCGTCTTATTTGACTCGTAATTTATTTGTTTTACCTCCACTCTGGAGAAGTGTGTCCATTTATAATGCTTTCAATAAATTTCATTACCTATAGGCAGTACCATACCGCCATCATTTTACTTTTTCATGCACTACCTCTGCAGTTCGAAGATTTTTGAAAATAATTGATAAGGTAAATAAAAAAAACTTTGTAAATGAAACGTTTTATTATGCACATCCCTTTCGTTAAATTAACAGTATACGACAAAATATCATACTTAAATTTAATGTCTTAATTAACTTAAGTGCAAAAAATAGACACATTTTGTTTTTCACAGTCTTGCAATAAAAAATAAAAGCTACCTAAGTTTAATAATGAAGGTAATGATCGTCAAATATATGACGACGACGTCACGATATCGTCACAAGAAAAAAACACGAATTCTTAGACGAACTTCTTTGGTTGTATTTACACATTAATGTACTTTGCGTTCATTTTTCATATAGTTCGTATATCACAACAAATTTAAAAAGATAGCTAGAAGAGAAATTAAGCACTTGATAAACTTTCTATTATGTAATAAACCTTGGGTACACTGGCAAATGTTGTGGAAAAGGCATTGAGAAGACGAGAAATTATTGGGAGTAAAGATTCATATGATAAATGAGAAAAAAATCAGTGCTTATAGAAAATAACAAGTATTGTTTTAATAATGATTAATTATTGAAACAATACTTGTTATTTTCTTGTTAAGAAAGTTCTAGACTCTAGAATTAAAGTAACGATCAAATTAAATATATTTTATTTTGTAATAAATTAAAAGTGTCACTTTGAAAGTAGCAATGATCCTCAGAACAATAAGCTTTAATCATTGTTTTGAGCAAAGTTCACATAAATTCTGCCTCAATGTTTTGTTGATATTTTTCAATCAGTTTTAAAATATTTATTACATTTTATAGCAGTTTTTGTGCACTACGATAGAAAAGAAAAATATAGCCCATAAGCATTGAGGTATTACAATATGCCAGTCCACCCAATATTTGTTTACACTTTCGCAATTTACTAATTTCTTATTAAGATAATTGCTACCTAAATTACAATCGCATGGTATGAACGTACGAAGAATGATTGAATATTTGATAGTTTTTTTGGGATGTGTAGAATCATTGATTAACAAATGTAATGATGGTAGCAAATATATTAAAAGATTAATTACAAAAGGACCACACTAAGTAAATATAAACACGTGCCGAAATCAGTCTTGGCGAGGAAATGTGACGAATTGATATATTAAAGATAAAATTTTACCATCAAGGCATCCAAGCTGCACTTTTTCAATCTCATTTCACTTAAATCTAATCACAATCATCTACATGTTCCTAATTTCGATGTAATATTGTATCGCATTTTTCATTCATTTTATTATGTTATTTTGAACCCTTTGCAGTTGAGATACATTCGCAGTGATTTAATGCATATCATCTATATAATATTATATTTGTTCAGTCATAAATATATTTCTTAATATTAAAATGAACGATTTAAAAATAACAGGCATACGTAACTGCGGAATACCATGCCATATTTATGTCTAAATAAACAACAGAAAATGTTTCTTAATCTGACCATTTTAATACTAAGCGTTCTACATTAATATACATTTTGGTTTTATTCGACACACAAACATTAGGTAAGTACTATTGTTCCTTAACGATCTCAACTTCAAAGGGTGTTTGTTAGCACGGTTAATATATCGAGGTAATGGGCCATATCTATCAATTTGCCTTATAAAAATATAGCTAAATACCTTTTTATTGTAAAATATAAATCACTGTTGAACAATGTATCATTCATTTCATTCATTAATCCTTAATCAGGCGCGATCATTGTATTCCGACTATAAATTACATGTATAGCAACTTAATTGCGATCCTATAATAAATAAGCGTTAGAACGTTACAATAATCTTTACTATCAATCACCATTGCGGAACATGGCATCAGTTTATATCTACTAAAATTATATCATTTTTACAATTCAATAATTTTCTATTCCACATTATACAGCGGGCTCAGTTTAAGTTTATATGTACCGTATTTACATTATTAAATTTACATTATAACATATTTAAATTCGAAGCACTCATAACAAAATACTTATCTATGTCCACAGTATGACTATTGACTTCCTACATTACTAAATCAATTGTATTATGTATGTATGTCGTTCTATATTAATAACAATATCTGGCAGTTAAGGCAACTGAGGTATTATCGCGCCTGATTATGGTTAAGTTTTTGCCGACACAAGGAGTACTCGTAAAATATAAAATCCATCATTGAATCAACATTTACATATCGTATCTATATTTCGCGACAAATCAGCACCATATTTTGTACCAAGCTGTAATGGCAGTGACGTTATGACTATGGACGAATTATGCCTCTATTTATTTTATATACATAAATTATTTATTGCATATTTCACTGACTTATACATAACAGGTTTGATTGAATTTCAAGATTTATACATATTGTGATAAAAAATTATTTAAAATACACACCATCTGGTAAAACTTAGTATGTTGCTATGTAACTAAATGAATTTGTCAGTATTGCCAAGCTAAATAACGCTTTATTATTCAACGATAAAATATATTTTATTATACATGAAATTAGTTTTACAGTATAGAAAGCACATATTTTAGTATTGCTTTAGCACCTTTATCAAAACATGAAATGGATAATGTAAATAATGTATTTCTTGATGGAAGCCGTGGATTTGGCCATCAAAAAGCTGCCTTCCTATCATTGGGAGTTCGGAATTCGGGTACACAATTGGCTCTCTATTGATTAATTACATATTACCTATTTAGTTATTCATTTACCTGGCGGTATTTATCTACATAATTGACACACAATTTGTAAACATAAATAGTTATCCGGTTTTTTAACTAAAATAATTAATTATATTTTAATGTAAGGCTCGGAATGCGGTATACTGTGAATCACTAAATAACAAGTAAACATTATTATGTACCGATTGTGTATCCGATTTCTAAGAAAATTTTAATCCTAAACAAGTCACACACACTCGGAGTCCTACTCCGTGTCACAAATCAACCGGAATCTCGCACACAACATTATAATACTATACAAAATCTCAAACATCAGCTAATATAATCTTTATAAAAATACAAATCAAACATTAAACTTTCATGTATGTACGTTAATATAAGACACTTGATATTTTAATTAAATCACTAATGGGAATACGAGTGAAAATATTTACAGAGATCTCATAAGCGGATCGTATGGATTTTATATTGGTTCAACGTTATATGTATTACATTATACATTCTATACCTGCAAAATGTTTGTAGGCTCCCCAAAAGAGTTGCCTGAAGAATTTTTTTATGTGTGACCAATAGTGTTCAAAGTCATGAACCAAACTCCATACATATCCTTATAATATAATATACACACCTATTTTTTACAACTGATACGTTCTACTCGTCAAAATGTATTTCAATATCAAAATATGAACACGTTTACAATTCGAATGTTCATTCATGTATGTTGTTAAGCCATCATCGATTTGTGTTAAGCAAAACGATTTTTTTCGGATCATCAAAAATAATCATTTTAAATTACGGTTATTATCGACTAGAAATTTCTATATAAATTAATTACTAATGTAAAATCATTTCTAGTGCACTCGCCTGTTTATTTTTTTGCTACGGTAATTTCTTTACCTAAAGATTTTCTATTTTCGAATTTTTGTTGTAGGCTGGCAACGTTAGACGGTTTGGGCGTTAACTTCGTTGTGTTGGCTTTAGTGATGGTTTCTGTTTTATTTGC
This sequence comes from Theretra japonica, assembly GCA_033459515.1. Classification (NCBI taxonomy): domain Eukaryota; kingdom Metazoa; phylum Arthropoda; class Insecta; order Lepidoptera; family Sphingidae; genus Theretra; species Theretra japonica. The sequence continues at coordinate 2,974,031 of CM065928.1, forward strand.
TATAGCCGTGGGTTTCGGCACTACTTTTGGCTTATTTTTATTTAAATTGTCTGCTATTGCCTTAACGTTAGAATCTACTTTAGAGTTGGCACGATTTAGGGTTGGATTTTTTTCAACCTGTTTGTTCATGTTCGTGGATGAGTTGACTGGTTTTAATGGGGCTGTTATTTTTGCGACAGGTTTTTTTTCCACCGTGGGCGCCGGACGTAGCGGCGGTCGGTTATCGTTTGGTTTGGTGGTAACGGCTGGCTTAGTAACGGCTTTGGGCGTTTCGTTGGTAATTTTGTTATTGTTTATAACGTCAGGCGCCTTGATATTCTTCGCGTCTGGCACCGTACAGCTCGACACAACGTCTGGACTATTTGATATAGCTCTAGCAGTTAGATTAACATTCTTAATGGTATTCTTCGGCGAGGGTGGCACGTTTTTAAATGTACTCGTATTTCGGAGCCCCGGTGGTGTCACTTGTCTCGAAAATGTCGGTATTTTAGAGTTAGGACCTTTCAAAGTAGGCGATGGTGGGGACTGTTCGTTTTCTTTCGTTTCATCGATGTCCTTTTTCATGTAAGTTGGAACATTGACAGCGGAAGGGTGTAAGTATCCACTACTGGTAGTCGAAGCATTCGACTTCGCACCTGAATTACTGTATATACTCTCTGAAGCCCGGTAGTGATCCGAGTTCATATAGGTGCTGTCTCTGTTCCTCTCTTCTCTTTCCCGTCTTTCCTTCTCTTTCTTTCTAGCCAGTGTCGACGTTGAATATATAGAGTCAAAATTTCGATTTTGTATTTCGTTAACAATTTCTCCTAATAAACCCATGCTTTCAGTACTCCCAGAGTTAGTAGTGACTGCTTGCGGTGGTGCAACATAACCTTCTGGTGGTGGCAGAGGTGCAGTTTTCATCGGAGCAGGAATACTGGGCAAAGGTTTAGATTGTTTTAGCGGACTCTCCTCTATAATAGCGTATATGTTGTCTGAGGACTCTTCGTTAATATCCGCGAGAGGCGCTTGTTTCTCTTCGATGCAGTCTACGTAGTCTACAGATTTAGCATCGTTTTGTGGTTTGGAATGAACAACTTGGCTTAGATGGTTAAACGAAGGTTCATTTGGTTGGTTGGGTAGAGGCGGTGGAGGCGCTGTCGGTCGACCTACGATAGAAACAGGTCTAGCAGTACCAGGAGCTTGTCTCATCGAACCAAAACTTTGTATTGTTGTTTTTTGGCCCGTTGGTGCTCTCATACTTTGTGCTCGGTTAACAAATGCTTTCGGATCTTCACCATCTTCAGAATCTGATACAACTGGCACAGTATTGACTGGCAATTCTATTTCTTTCTGCAATATAGGATTGGATATTTGCAAGTTGCGCAGTGCAACTTTATCAGCCTTTGCAATTCTCACTTGATGATTTGAATTTTTTGGCAAGGAGTGACTTCTTTCCACTGGATTTCTTTCTTTTTCTTTCGGTTTGTCTTGTTTCAAGAAAGAAGCTATGCGATTAAGAGAGATGCCTTCTTTGACCTTCTTTGGCTCGTCAGGTAACGGTTTCTGCGGTACACTGCTAGCTGAGTGCATACTGAGAGGACGCTTTGGGAAGTCTGGCGACGCTGCAGGTATGGTGGGTGCGGCTCTAATAGGGCCCAAGGTTTTCGATCCTTGCAAAGGGGATATCAGTTCCTTTGCGGTACACGTCGAAGCTTCAAGTATTGGACTTGAAATAACCGGTCTTGGTGGCGGATTAGCTGTTTGGGTGACATCTTCGGTTTTCTCATTATTCATTAAAGCTTTTATACGATTCTGTACGGTACTGTTCGTTCGTCTTACAGACGGACTTGTCTTGGGGCTAGTTTTGGCCGTCGAAGGCACGACTGGAAGCGGCGGTGCTGTTCGAAGGACAGGTTTTAAAACGACTTGATTGACTATGCTTTGGCTGTTGCTGCTGCTTCTATGTACTGGTGTTATCTTTGCACTCTTGCTATTATCCGATATCGTTTTAATCGGCTTTTCTTCTGCATCTTCTCTCTCAGCAGTTGGAGGATTTTTATCGATGGGTGTGAGGGAGAATCCTTTAAAGTTGCCGAAGAAGTTGACCGAAGGGTTGATGTTACCTGCGGGGCTACGCTCTGAGTCGCTGCGCAGCAGGCTGGAGCTCATGTCGTCGGGGTTGCAGCGCGCGTGCGCGAGGTGCGCGGGCGGCGCGGCGCTCGGAGAGCTGCTCTGGAAGCTCGCCGCGAACTTGCTCGCGCCGCGGGACAGGCGCTGCTGCAGGCTCGCCTTCTTCGGAGACTGCGCCCTGCACATAGCACGTGCCGCGCTTAATGTACTGCCACTGACCACATGAGACAATAGTATTCATGCAACATCCATTCATGCGAGCCCAACAAAATAATCCAGCAGTTAAAGTGTGAGTGAGCGAGTATTGAGCGATGTGCATGCAAGTTAGTCGGTTAGTACGACACGGTACTGAACGCAATCCACTCACCAATTGCAATGCGCAGTGAACAATATCTACAAGGAACTTGTCAGTGATGAGAAATATTGCCAGTAGTTAACAACATTAATTTGTGAGCACATTCTGTAAGGTTGTATTCCTAATGAAACGCATACGAGCGGAGCAGAACTAAGGTGTATAGAAATCAACTCATTAATTGGAGATCTATGTCGTCATAGATGTGTTGGATCTAAGTGATTGGGTGATTACTAAACAACTTCGCTCCCCTCGTCTTGTCTTCAGTAGAAACGCGGCCATACACATAAATACATCTAGAGGCAATATTACTCGTGTGGAATGAAGATTAAGCAAAATAAAGAAACTGCGAAATGTAATCCTTTATTAATACATTACTTTATATTAATACTAAGTATTATAACTAACTACAAAATTAGTAAAATGGAAAGTAAAGGTTGAAATCGTTTCTAAATTACGTCAAATGTTTGAGCAATTTGTACCTTCGTCATCTTATTAACAAGTATTTTAATACGCCATTATTTTTAGTATTCGGTCATTGAAATGTTACATTTTTGGCTGATTGGGGAGAATAATAAAGGAGTTCTTATAAGTGGTTGGTAATATATTATATTAATATTTAAATTATCTATTGGTCCCTTCTCTCTAATAAACAAAATTATTGGACAATATAAGTTGATATCTGGAAAATATTTAATGGTATATCATATTTGTTGTTTATCAAAAAACATAATTTAGTAGCCATTTTACTATATTTTAATATCTTATTATGGAAACAAAATCACATTTGAAATTTTTAGGATTTTATAACTTACATAATGGTGGAAAAAATAGGCATATCTATTAGATTGATCTAGTGTTTTAGACGTAAGTTTAGAACGTGTTGAAATGAAGAGGCTAATCTAAATAGAAAAAGTTAAAAAGTAAGAAAAAATCTAAGCCTAGAATAACATTATCACAGAAATGTGTAAGTACAGTAAAGAAATTATGAAAATGACAAACATCATTCACAATGCATACAAAAAAAAATTAAAGCTTTATTAGATCCAATTTTACTTCCTAATTTGTTTAAAAAATACATGAAACGAAAAAAATATTTGTCGAGACACGCGGATGATATCTTGATATGAAAACACTTGTCACTCAATATTTTAGAAAAATAGAAATAAGTTTCATGACGATTATGAATACCAATGCTAAAGTTTGAAGTAAAAAGTCTACATGAAATGTTTTAACTACTTCTATGAATTACCCAAAAGCACTCATTTCTTAAATCCATGCACTTTAACATTATGTCCGGCCTCGTTAGAATACAGCCCGGTGTTGCCTATATTATACAAACTACTCTTTTGTCCCTTAGAGACCATTTCGTTAGTAGTGGAAGCCAAACCCTGATTTATTATCACCACGTTAGGCTTGTCGTTACGGTTAGGAATAGGCGTGGGCTTTTTAAGCTTTATGTCCGACAAATTTTCACCAGCAATTTGTATATCGTCCTTATTAATTTTCCTACTCGGTTTCTTCAGAGGTTTCTTATTAGAATTTTTGTTAGGTAAATGTAGTATTTTGTAGTGCAATGGTTGTTTGGTGGTTTCGGTGGTGTTGTCAGAACATTCTGGCTGTACTGTGGGTGGTGTGGTGTCGACGTCGACGCTGTCATTACGTTTAAAACTAAGCAGTTTACGCAGAGAGCTTGTGCTGTTTTGAAACCGTCTGAATTTGCTAGTGAAGAAATTCTCTGTGGTGCCCTTGTGTGAACCATTGCAAAGCAAGAAGTTTACGTACGATTTCCTTGGTTTCTTCCACCAGAAAAGCACGTTGTGCCGCGAGTAGTAGATCAGGAACAGTATCAGCAGGATCGACGGGATGATGCCCAGGAATATCACGTACATCGCCACCATGAAGTTGCGTTGGACTGCGGAAAAATCGGGATATTGAATAATCTTTCAGTATAAATGTTCTTTAGAATCTTATCGTTTGGATGATTTGTGTGGAGCACAAAATTATTTCTAAGATGTAAAACTACATAGCTGGAGGGATGATGTAAAAAAAACTGTAAAACTTCAATGCATTTCTAAAACTGGTTACTAAGAACAGAAGTTGTGGAAATGTGTGTATACTGACTGGTGGGGTCGGTGGCGGGGCCGGAGTCGGAGGAGCCGCCCGCGCCGGGCAGCGCGCACAGCGGCGGAGAGAACCCGGCCTCGCAGTGACAGTGACCTGGGAATAAACAGATTTCATTTCTATTAGCAACATTATCGAATTGTGTAATAATACAGTGTATTTTTTTAAAAACCTCGATTTTTAATTAATTGTAGGCTATGTCATACCTTCGGAATTGCAAACGCCATGTCCGGAACAATTTGAGGGGCACACCGAAGACTCTTTAAGTGCTATCGTAGCTCTCACTGTCTCCACCGATACGCATCTCTGATTTAAACACATCTGCAGACAAATATATGAATCAAATAATAACATTTATTACAGGTAAGATAGTAGCTTGATTGTCCTTCGTAGCGCAGTTGGTTAAACGCCGGCTGTGAAATGTCAGGCTGCGGGTTCGATCCCCACACCAAAACAAATATTTGTGTGATCCACAGGTCTTTGTTTCGAGTCTGGGTGTTTGTGAGAACGAAAAGTCTCTTGTACCCAACCCTTATACCCACGAGTCACGAGACAAGACTCGATCTTAGTGTGGGGTCAGGACTATGTATGTGAGTGTTGGGTATATTTATTTATATAAAAAATACTTTATTTAGCTTTATAATCTTCTTTAATTGCCTTTTGTGGCATAGACATTAGCTATTGCGAAATAAAATGAATAAAATACTGTAAAATCTAACTTGGAATTTTTCGCCGAATAACGAGTTTGTCTAAACTAACTTAAACTATATACTAGTACAATAAATAGAACAGCGTCAAAGTATAACTTACCCTTTCATGACCGCATTTGGCTCCGTCCGGCACCAGGCCGGGGTCCACGTCGGTCAGTCCTAAGTCTATGATGGCGGTGCGGCAAGGGATTATTGTACCTGTTTGTAACGACATCATTATGTGTAATTTTTCAATTACGGTGCAAACAGATAATTCTCGCAAACCAAGACATAGCAATGCTATAAACAGAACACGATACAACTAATATTGTAAGTTTACGTTTAAGTTAATAATTAAATTATTATTGATAAATATCATTTTTTTAATAACGCAATGTAACGCAAATAAAAATTCAGGTCATTGACCCGATCGCTGTCATGAAGTAGTATACGCTTTACATTGCGGGCTCACGAAATGTGATATTAGTACGATATTGTATGTGTACCAGCTTCATTCAACTGCTCTAAGAGATATTAAAACTAAGCATAATAGTTTCGATGTATATTAATGAGGTTTCCATTGAAATATTGTATTAAAGCTAAGTTTATTTTTACACGTGATAATCAATAGATGAGAGGAGGTGGGGTTTAATTAGGTTTTCGTTAAAAATAAAACCATGTTTGTTACCATTATTGTTGATGAACATGGCGGAAAGAATGGCAACTGACTCCATGCCGAATTCGAGTCGTTCGTTCAGATGTCGACACTGCAGCAGGCCGCACATCGCATCGGCTTCCGCGCACGGCTTGTAGACCTGACGCATGCGATCGTAGCCGCAGTTTCCATTCCTAAAACAAACAGTTACTACACATTTTGTCACAAATTCTTCATTCATATTTAATGTGTAATATTAGAGTGCAAATAAAACAATGAGTAGTGTTCTGTGTGGTGAGTACTAACTTGTTGCCCTTAATGTTGTCTGAGAAGTAGCACTTATCGTGCGAGGTCTCGCCGGTGGTGCCCCACAGCAGGCGGCACTGGTCCGTGTGCGAGCGACACGAGCCGCGCACGCAGTACGCCTGCACACAGGACACACACGGTGCTATCAGACACGTTCCGAACGAGCTGTATTATTGCGTATACAAGTAAATGTCACGGTGTGTACCTCATGTTGTGAGCCACAGGGCGTGGTGTCCATCTTGTACACGTCATCGGGACAGAACTCCGAGTGTCCGGTGCAGTACTCGGGCAGGTCGCACTCGCGCTCCGCAGACCGACACACTGTGCCCGCAGACTTCGGACGACAAGTCTACAACACAACAACAAACCAGTCAATACTCGCAACGGATATTAGACACAGCACAAACATAGTGACTCCTACTAGCGCGCGGTCGGCAGATGAAGGTGTTGGTGGGTTACCTGCAGGTCGCAGCAGGCGCCGGCGCCGCAGGTGGCGTTGGCGCGCAGCATGCAGGTGTCTGCGTGGCACGCGGTGCTCGGTCGGCAGATAAAGGTGTTGGTGGGTTACCTGCAGGTCGCAGCAGGTGCCGGCGCCGCAGGTGGCGTTGGCGCGCAGCATGCAGGTGTCTGCGTGGCACGCGGTGCTCGGTCGGCAGATGAAGGTGTTGGTGGGTTACCTGCAGGTCGCAGCAGGTGCCGGCGCCGCAGGTGGCGTTGGCGCGCAGCATGCAGGTGTCTGCGTGGCAGCACGCGTGGCACGCGGTGCGTTCTCCTCGCTCGAGCGGCAGGCCGCAGTCGCACTGCTCGCCCGGCTCCACGAACCCGTTGCCGCACGTCGGAGACCCGAACAGACGCTTCGGCTTGTTGCTAATCAAACCAAAAAGAAAATGTACCGAGTGTAAAAGAAACACCCTTCAAGTGCACCGGAATATATTATTATACATCTTCATAGACCGAGTTGTACGCTCTCATAGCGACTGCGAAACTGCTGGGCGCTAGAGTGTGTGGCTTCGTGTCTATCGTGGACACCGCGATGTCTCAATAAAGAGTCCGAAAGTTGCCGTCCGAACAAATAACAGAGTGGGGGCGTATGCCCTAGACAGAAGGAACAGATATTAGACTGCGCTGGAGAGTCCGCGGAAGAAGAGAAGCAGGAAGACTAGTCCGTATATCGTTTTTGTATTTGAACTTACCGTAGACAATAATCCATGCCTCTTTCGAAAGCCAACGCCAAAGACTTGAGACTGCATGAAGACCACCGTACAGGCATCACTGAAGTACTGGACGGACTCATGATGCATTTCTCGTCAGGACACTCGCAGTCTTCCTCCGTGTCGTGCTCCATGCCGAAGTTGTGGCCCATTTCGTGGGCGATGGTGGTCGCCACCAATCCAATCACTTCAGAATGGTTCGTGGCCACACCCCCAGAGAACTCGTACGTGCATATCGGACCTTTTAGCGCTTTCCCTACAACACCGTCTTGGAATTTTTGACGCCTGGAATGTAAACAAAAGAAAAATATTTCAAGAATGCTCTCTAATAAAGAAAAATTTTTTGTTATGGATATGACAATTTAGAATTAGGACTTTGATTTGACCCTCATCAGCCAAATATTAAGTCTTTAGACTTCGATCTGCATATAGAAGATCTAAATTAGCATAGCTTATGCATGCTTGTCAGCCCCTCCTGGGTTAGTTTGTTTCATTCACTCCACTCTTACTTTTAGCTGCATCGCTTTCAGTAACTTACGTGAGTAGGTGAGCATTGTCATTGGGTATGTCGATGACGAGCTTGCTCCGCCTATAGTGCAGGAAGTGATTGAGCGTCGCGTCTCCGTTCTCCTCCAGTTGGATCTCATCCCTCTCGTTCCACACCACCACACCAACCAACGCTATGAAGATGTTCAGCGGGGCGTACACCTACGGAATAAAGATTACAAGACTTATGACTTACAATCCTAGCTTTAGAACATTTAAATATTGTTGTTTTGTGGGTGTAAGTACTTTGTAATTACTATTACTTCTTTTACATGGCATGTATCTGAATGAGGATTTTGGGTTGTGTTTGTGATGATAGGAAGTTTCTATTATCGTTAAATTAATCTCGGGTTCAGCCACTCTATTCAGTTTAATTGCGGACTGGTTCAGAGCATTTATTATCGTTTAAGTGTTCTTAGGTTTGGTTAAAAATCAACATACATTTAATTTCATAGCAGGCGGGTTGGCACATTAGAGAAGAACACAAATCAATTCAGTATAATATAATAAAGATACTTTACTCACAGAGTTGATAATGTTAGCCACGTCCTTCAGTTGTCTATGTACAGTGTCAATGTTCTCTCCGTTTGCCTTGTACTCTCTATTGTCTGCAACCAGCACCAACTCCACGTACCGCGATAGTTTCTTCTCGTTGTAAGGGCCGCGGACTTGCACGTCGTCTGTGTGTCTTTTGTACTGCAACAACGTGTAATAATTCACTTTAATTCGATCTCTCAAATTGTGGGTTACAGATACCAATTAATATACATTAAATTACAAGAAAATACAATTTCACCGTACTTTATCAACAGGTCTAGTTTTTCATTTTAAACTAAATACGCTTTTCTTATTTGGACTTACAACTAAACTGAGACATAGTATCTGTGAATCGTGACTAAAATATTAACCTAAATTGCATTTTTGACATTAATTAGGTTCCTTTTCTACTCCAAAAATGCAATGTCTCTAGGTCAAGTGAATTTACTAAATAATATTCATAAACTCACTCTGTTGACACTGCGCTCACTCCGTTTCAGGTGTTGTTCCTGATTGTATTTCTTCAGTAAGGTTGGATCGTAACTCGCGTTGTTGGTCACTCCGCCGACGTAGCCGCAGTGGTAGTTAGTGTGTAGATCCGAATGGTCGTAAAGGTAGTGTTGCGACTGAATATCACCGCCTTAAACAGCAAAATAAATTAGATTTAAAAAACAAACATTAGGATATTGTGTAAGTCTAAAGGAATGTTTTGTATTGATCAAGGTATTTTGAATTTAAATGATTTTTAACAATGGGTCATAATCATTCATAATGAGGTACCAGGTAGAATAACAAAACAATTTCCTTCATGCAAAAAAGAATTTCATTATAATATTATGTTGACACTCGCTTCGCTGTTTTGCTGGCTCGATGGACCATTTTAAAGTTAGTAAGTTTTAAAGTGAACATATGCTTCTATACCTACTATCATTTCATGTCCGATTAATTCAATATTAGCATTTTTATGGTAACATTGGCATATTATATCGATTGTGATTTGTGAGTCTAAATTTAATTGTGATATGGCAATGGACTGGAAGTGCGTGGTTGCCTGTTGGTAACGGACCAGACGCGGCTGCCTACGTGTTCACAGTGGTCGCGGGTCATGTTTGTATTGATAGTCATTCACCACGCACTATCACGGTGAAGGAATAGTGAGGAAACCTGCATACCATAGCGATTTGTATAAATTCTATGGTATGTAAAAGTCCGCCAACCCACACTAGGCTAGCGTGGTGGACTATATGGCCTAACCACTCTCAATCGTACTCTCGATTGTAGAGGAGACTCGTGCCCTGCAGTATCGGGACGTACTCGTATATGGGCTGATACAGTACATGGTAATGGACTCGCTACTTTATGCCTACTAGATTCTAATAACATGAACACGTTGTCTAAGTGTTTAAATTGTATTTGTATTATGGTTTTTTTGTAAATACATGCATAGCTGTATGTATAGACACATTACCTTCAGCCGGTTCAATATATCTAGTTTTTTCACCGTCGAATATGACTCCCCTAACGCCATGGCAGGTTGACAAAGCCACACGCGAGGATGGCCTGCCCTTTACTGTTCCATGATACTGGCATAATTCTAACTCCTGTAAAAGAAATAAAAATACCAATTTAACATAAAACCAATTTACATTTTATTACTATTTGACCAAAGCTATTTGATGATTAAAGAGTTACTCAAGTTTTTATTGCCGAAAAATTGCAACGATGAAAGATCGAAAATTGAGAATTATTGAGTTTTGGTTTTATTTTTAAAATTATAAGTTGTTATGATTGGGAACAAATGGTAATTATCATACCTCCATGGTTGGTTTATGTAAAACGGTCTTTCCATCTTTCTGATACCGTAGCACGTGCCCCTCTGCGATCAGGTCTCGGTTTAACTCCAGCTCAAGCTGTTGTTTCTCGCCGTCCACCTCCACTGTCATTGTCAACTCTGAATGATGTGCACCGCTCTGAAACGACACAATTTACTTACATGATAAGGTAGACAGAAGTATACTAGTACTGCTTACAGTTCGTCGAGGTTATTTCCGGTCTAAAGGTTATATTAAACCATTCTATTGACTTTTAAGCCATATTATACCACATGAGGGCAATATGCCGTCACCTTACGTTAATACCAACCAAATAGAACAAAACTCGGCTAACCAAAAAAAGGACGTTGTAATAAGTTAAAAATAAAATTGAAAATTTGACACCTTTATATAAGTCAAGGGCTAAACAGCATTCATAGTAAATAAAAATATAAAAGGCGACACGGTGGTTTAACAAACGGAACGGAAACCCACAATGCGCATGACCTCCACACTAGATCGCTTTATCTGATCACCAGTCGTTAGCACACATTAGCATTATGCTTTTTTCAAAAGGACCTTTGCTGTCAAACTACATTGCATTAAAGGGTGTAATTGATTTTGCCGTGGTTACAACGCTTTATGCAAAACACCGTACTTGCTAAGCCGGGGATTGTGAAAATTTGAATTCAATGGCCAGGTTAACCTTTGTTTTTCGATATTCAGAAATAAATGGCGATTGAAAACACGGTCTACTCAGAATTGGATCACGACTTCAACGGTGCAAGGCTGATTCCGTATGGCAGTATAGGACGGGATTACAGTTAGTGGCGCAAGGGTGAGGTATTCCGCAGTCCTAGTTTACCCATATACAGTGTTATGATATAGTATTTTAAACTACTGATGCCTCTGACTTAACAAGGTAGTAAAGTTGTTAGATATCACTAAATATACCGCAATAAATATTCATGCCTATCCACTGGCAGATCCTTATTGGTATTAGGAATTAGGGGAATGAAAATCTAAATCATTTAATAATTACAATCACTGACCGTGTCCTTGGTGGATGATATCTGTCTTTTGGTTCTGGCATGGTGTACTTTGGGTTGCACTATTCTATGTCGACTGAAATCCGCTGCAGGACTTTCTGTAACAATAGGAAATTGACAATTAATACTTGACATCAATAGGTTACCTAGTACCTACATGAAATGAAATGACTTGAAACGTCTATGTAAATAGTGTTTATAGCATTTATGGTCCAAGTTTTCAGACTTTATGTGTAGTTCAATAATGAATACAATAACTTTTTAGTGATTCTAGAAAGGGTTATTTCTTATTGACTGCGTAAAATTGTTCCCAAGAGAAAAAAAAATGTATTACTTTATTGGTTTTAATATCTGTCACGACTTGCCAGCCTTTACCGAAATGCCCTTGAGCATTCCAGCTGGTGGGAAAATAACATCTGACAATCGCTGAGCGCAGAGGGTTGTATGCGTAATAAATAATTATCGCACAATAGACTGCAGGGTCTCAACTATATGAAGGCATAAAGTTTAGGTCTTATTCATCAGTATTATAGCAAGACTTTTAATAAATATAATTCTAGCATTATCTTTGACTAATATGGTCAAGGAAATCCGATTTGGCAGCATAGCCATATGTGCACTCCGTGTAGCAAAAAATACAATATAACGTCATACTTGTGTGAAAACAACAATTCGCAGTAGGCCATGTCTTGAATATAAAATAATTGTTTGAAAATCCTTTAGAAATATTTGTAAATAAAAAAAAAATACCTACCAATAATAGTTATAGAAATATTTGTAAACAGGCCCTTGTATCATTAAATTCAAATACAGAGCAGACATATCAGTCTATTTTATTTCCGTATTTAAATTGATTTATATTAAAAAAATATATATATTATACATAATCCATACGCAGTGGCAATACATTGGTTTTGAAGTTATTATTCAAGGAACATGTTTCAGTTTCACAATAGATATAATAGATGCCAAGAACTTCGTAGATATCAATCAGGAAGGCCACGCAGGAAGTTAGGTTTGGCGCGCGAAACAAATGAATCATACGTAAAAGAATTAAATAATTTGCATAATATAACGTTGCATTAACGGTACAAACGAACCGACACAAAAGCCATTGTTAGATAGATTTTATGTCTTCGTCCATGAAAAACCTTCGAAGTAGCCAAGGGAAGAAAATTGTTTATTATATAAATAAATTATTTAAAACATATTTTTTATTGGGAAGTATTTAAAAACTTTGAAAATTAATATAATTGCAATAGAATTGTGCCGTTTCATTATTAAGCATGGTCTTCAGTAAGAACTTTAAAGCTGGATGGCGTTGCTTTGGTTAAAAAGTGCTGGATCGGCAGATTTTTAATAATGTAGAAGCAGCGAAAGTGCAATTAGCAAATTTGATGAAGTAGGTTGTTAATGCCCTTAAAACCCTTAACATGAGGACATTGTAAGCGAGTTAAGGATGGGGGATGGAAGAGTGTATTTTGTGAGGGGCGGCATGGGGAGAGTAAAATATAATTGGACCTTCGGTACATTGATCCAAATTTTAATCCAAAATCCAATTTTTTTTAATAAACTATTAAAAAAATATCCAGTGTACGTAGAAATGACATCAGTGCACGAAATTGCGTCGGGTCTAGACTAAGATCAACGACCGTCCTCTATTTTTACGACTGTACCAAATATTAAACAATAACGCCATATGTACACAACGCTTTCCGCCACATGACGTGCTAGCATTCGTATTACATTATTTTATTACAATAATATGAAGAATTATATTTTTAAGAGACGATTTCAAATTTGGATATAGACCATGGTGGTTGGAAACATACTAATAACATGCAACCCTTATTGCTATTTCCAATATACTGCTTTTTCAAAATACAAATTGTGTTATATCGTAGCTTTGTTATGATTGATAATACCATTATCTGATGCTTGATAGTATTGTCCGATAACGGACGGTCCTCTTGAGCTCAATATCACTGAGAGGTGAATAGGTAGGCTTTATGTTTGCTTCTATGTATATAGTATAATATTAAAACTTTGTCGTAGGTAAATACTATTTTTGACATTCATCCTAGTTAGGTGAGTTTCTAGGAACACTAACATGGATTTAACTTGTAAAATTATTAAAAAGTTGAAAATAATTTAATACCAAAGGAGAAAGCGCAAAGATGTATGTACTCTAGCCAAAGAACCAATAACAATAAGTAATATGTCATTCGAAAGATCTTCTCAAATGCTAAAACAATAGAAAAGTAATTTCAGATAGTGAAATTACCACTGACAGGATATCAACTCTAAATCCCAATCGTTTACCGTTCTACAATTGCCATGCCTTTAAAAATCCTTCATAAAAATCTCCCGGATATACTTATTCATTACACTCATCATCTATTTATGGTCGTCATGCGCTCGCTTCGTACGCGATATGCCCATAATCACTATCAACAATGGTATTGTGATACACGGCGGTGCGACCATAAATAACTCGCTAACTGGGCCAGGCCCGAATCCGTACACATTGGACGACTCGTTGCGTGTGGCACCACACACAGAACTAACACCCAAATGCACAATTATTACATAGTTTGGCAATTTAACAGAACTGTTATTATGTGTGTGAAAAAAATATTAAATCTCGGCGGTTTAGTTTTTTTTTATGGATCTACAAACGGGAAATTAGATCATAATGGCAAACTACTAGAAAATACATACAAAAACATCACGCTTTTTCCCAGAAGGGGTAGACAGAGGTGCAATTAGGACACTCACGTTTCGCCTATGTGTTCCGTTCCATGATATGATAGGGGGCGAGCCTATCGCCACGTCGGGCACAAATTCCTAACTCCGGGCTGATAATGAACAGAAAAATCCAATATCACTACCCGACCCGTGATTCGAACCCGAGTCCTTAGTTTGTAATCATACCGTAGTACGACTACGCCAAGGACGCAGTCTAAACTACTAGAAATAACTTGCTTATACGGTAGATATACTTATCTAGGATAGGAGATTAGTGGGTGATACCGACACCCAGGATTTTACTTCACGTTAGTTCTTTTTATTAGATAGCGGATCCACTCCGATAGAGTCGGCACTTCGTACTTAAATCAAAGCTGGTTATAGCGCGGTGCTAACACTGATAAAATACAACGAAGCCATTTATCAAGATTTTGGCGTGCAATATGGAGTGAAAGAAATAAGTAGCACAAGGGTACATGAGATATAAATTTTATCATTTCAGGCTAAATCTATTGACTTTTTTTTCAGTTTAAATGCGGCATTTTAGAAAAAGGCATAAGAGGCAAAATTTAATTCTCAAATACATATTTCTTTGCATTTTACAAAAAAGCAACGAAGAACATTTGTTACAGCTTTTGAGACGTGTTAAATTTGCTTTTTAAAGTTTAATAATAACGGCTTTAATTATAGACAGTTTTAAAACCTATTTTTGCTATCGAAGCCATTCGAAAGACAAAACACACTATGAACTGTCTATGAATAAGGCCGCATGACATTAGAATCATTTGTTATGCATTACATTTTGTCGAACCTAATTAAAATAGCAATGAATTATAATCTGTCGAATTGTCTACTGAATGTATAAAAACAAAACTTTTTTTTTGTTAGTATGCAATATAAAATATTCACACAAAGGTTCACATAATAGTGATATAATTATGACATAGTAGCGATTCACAATGGAATTATATAATAAACCATGGGAATATTCACCTTAGAAAATTAAATACAATAACTAACTGAATGATTGATGGATTTGTATGTAACCTCAGGTCTAAAACACTTGATAACGTAAGATGCTGGTTTGTAAAAGGAAATATCTCTGAAATTCCTTTAGCGTTGAACTGTTACTTAAGTCTATGATAAGGGAAGACGATAAAAAATTTGATTTATGGATAGCAGGATACAAGTTCATCCTGTTTAACCGTGGCTTTTAGAGAATCCAAATATGGCGTGGCAAAATTAAAAGCTCCCCATCATACATTAATACGGGGGTAGAAGCATTATTGCAACAGTAGCATTATTGCAGCTACACTAAATTATTATTTAATGCAAAAATTAATTGTGATTGTTATTGGAAAGAAATATAGTGACTTTGAAATCGAAGTAAAGATTTGTTCATTTAACTATAGATTGCTAACAAATAGTTAATCATGAGATACGTAGATTTATTCATAAAAAACCTAATACCTAGAATATTCGACAACGTTTAGAACCTAAAATATCTACGTAATAACCCAATACCAGACGATCCTCCTTGCATTTAAGTACTCGTAGTATCGTCGCTCTTTAATGGGAGTTGAGAAACAAAACGGATCGGCCATCAGTAACAGTTACCTGCGTAACACATAACCTGTTGAATCATTAAAACTGATGCTACACGCTTTACTGTCCACTATCCAGCCATTCCTGCACGCCGCACTAGAGACGTTGCCGATTATATCGATTATTATAAGAACAAAATCTTTATCAATTATAAGAGCGTACTGATTGATGATTTTAGTTCCATTTGTATCCTCCAAGGACGCAAGAATTGTCCTACATCATAGAACAGCATAACTACCACCACGATGATAAAGTATTCAAAAAATGGGATTAGAAGCATTAGCCTCTTATTGATTAGAATTAAGTGTTCAGTAGGTCAGTAAAGGGTCATACCTCCTCCCACGCAAAGAAGATTAGGATCACATTTCGCTAACCTTAAGAATTAATTTCTAGATGAATTAGTCACTTCCCGTCTATTATCAGGACGCTTATGCTGTGGTTTAGAATATCTGTTAATTACTTTGTCAAAATAGTTTAAACGTAATTAATTATGTTTTGGAAATCGAAACCAATTTAAGTGACCCATTATTTACGATTGTTTTATTACAATTTTATTTTGCTTATTATAAATACAAATTATTAACTTTAATTAATTAAATAAGTAACTATAATAATTAATTTTTACCGAGGCAAGTCCGAGCAAACAAGCTAATTTGTCGGTTGTCCCTCTATATTATGATTCACTTTGTCTGTACATTATTATTTATATTTTATCTGTATTATATGCGAATTTTAGATTTAAAAATTGGTAATCGGGATAGAATGATCGCACCAACACTATTACAGGCTGCACATCACGCTATAGATCCAGCTGGTACCAATACAAACATGTTATGTGTGTTAACGATTTCCGCTTGCCCATCCGTACGGTTCCCATACAGCGCGCACGGAAAAACTGGTATATTTTTATTTTTCTCATTATCTCTTATGAAACTTAATGACTGATGACTGAAGCGCCAAATGTTAATTTAATTTATATTTATTTAGATCACATTGTGAGCGCACGCGAGGACGACGGATAAAATCAAAACAAATATAAATGTTGCTGAGTACACTTAGTAAAATCTACTGAAAAGTTTATAAAGTCAGTCATTATAATCATTTAAACCGGATCTATAAAGCCTAAAGACACGCAAGTCATAATTTGAAAAGAAATTTATAATCCAGTCACGTACGGCCTATAGTAAGTAGCTCAAACATAAACATAACTGTCATGGAATTTGCACGAAAAGAATTAGTTTTCGCACGTTTGAAAAGTCTTTTCACATACACTAAGACTGATATATCTCTGTGTGTTTATTTAAACTTATTATACAATGCTTTCTAGAGGCGGGTTTAATTACAAAAGCAGGAATAACATTATCTATAAAGAATATTTTACGCCCAAACAAAGCAACTTGTTCTGACAGTACTAAGCTTCAAGACAAAGCACGTTCATAATAAACTTAATATAAAGCTAATAAAGCGTTATACATCATAGTTATTTCTTTACGGAAAAGGTATTGTTTATTAGTCGTTAGCTTATTATGTGTAAGCATTTATGGCGCGGCATGAGGACGGGAATAGCATACTCGTATACCCGTCGGCTTTCTATATTTGTGCATTCAACATTCTAACTGTGAGGTTATATTTCCATGTATCAGGACAGTTGCGTTATAATGTATAGATGTCGCTGCGAACTGTCGCAATTTGATTATCGTAATGTTCCCAGGGCGATAGATTGAGCAGCTCGACTGTTGCCTCATTGATGTATTGCTAGAATGCGAGCTGTGAACTATGGACTCTTGGTTGAATACCCTGTTATTGGGTAATAAACTTCATGTTTCTAGTTTATAGAGAGTAAGCCAAATTATTTTTGCAATATACATAATATTTTGGATAGAACATAAAATGTTCAACCGACCCTACAGCAACTATAGATAAACCATTGTGAAACTGCTCATCGTTTAAGATTTTAGAGATATAATCAACCACAGAGAATGTTCATATTGAATGGCACCATAAAGTTAGCCAAACATAAAAAAAAACTTCTGTCGCAGCATAAATATGAACTAAATAATTGATATTCACAGTCACACAACAGCAACATTACGAAACATCCATGTGCAACTAAACTTTATGATAAAACAAAACAATTACGTTCTTATTTCGGTTGACTAATTGAACTTTACCAACTGTAGTAACTTGTTTGTTTGACAACTTCCGTACTGGATAATGAAGATCACATTAATCATCTTCTTACAAGAAATGGCAACTGTTACAAGATATGTGCGTCAACGTCCGTAACTGTTTTTTGTATCGCGTTTTACTTACCATCATGTGTAATGTTTGTATTTCACTTCAATGTATTAGGGTTTATGACGACGGG
This sequence comes from Theretra japonica, assembly GCA_033459515.1. NCBI lineage: Eukaryota > Metazoa > Arthropoda > Insecta > Lepidoptera > Sphingidae > Theretra > Theretra japonica. The sequence goes on from CM065928.1 coordinate 2,992,144, forward strand.
TAAAGGACTGCCAAGTTGACGTTACATAAATCAATCTTTGGAATTTGTTAATTGTTTATTCTAGGTAATAGCGCAACATCGCACTAGGCCAGCGGGGTGGACTATAATATGGCCTCTCAATCGTACTCTCGATGTTGGAGGAGGCTCGTGCCCTGCTATGGGACGTGTATGGACTGATACATACAATAGTGTGACAGTGTTATCACTTCGGCTGCCGTTTAAATTGGTTCGACCTGGATGATAGCTACCCCAAATGTCCCTCACTGATGAGTTGATGGAAAAAGCTTATAACATGTTTATTTACTTTGTAACCAGAAGTTTACTATGGACGAATAAACTTCAAAGGTCCCGCTGCTTCTATACATTTGCTCCATAATTATTATGATCGCACACGATAGTGTGATAAGTAGTGGGTAGTAATTGTGTAGTATCCCACACTAAAGTGTCACCTGATAAGGTGACTTATACATTAATTAACCATCTAATGTGTTATGAAAACTATCGAAACTAAGAGTTAGCATATGGCAACCTTTTGCGACTCAAATTGTTCAACTTTACGTATTCTGATTTCGCCACTAAGATTACAAAAATCCCGTTGTCATAACTGTCCTAGGATACGACTAACTAGGTAAATACATAACATAAACACACGCCTTTTTCCCAGAAGGGGTAGGCAGAGGTGCTACCAGAACACCCACGTTTCGCCTTGTATATTCCGTCCCACGATGTGATAGGGGGCGAGCCCATCGCCATATCGGGCACAAATTCCTGACTCCGGGCTGATAATGAATAGAAAAATCCAATATCACTTTGCCCGACCCGGGATTCGAACCCGAGACCTCAGCTTTGCAATCATACCGTAGTACCACTACGCCACCGAGGCAGTCAAACTACGCCACCGAGGCAGTCACTACGCCACCGAGGCAGACTAACTAGGTAAAGATAAAAGATAGGCACGTTTGTATACTGTGATTTATTATATTCATAAGTTTTTTTTTTACTTGGATATGGCGAATGCAAGTTTTGCAATTAATATTTATGTATAAACAAGTTAAATTTTTACGTAATACAAAACATTTAAAAGACATTAATGTAATAAGAAAATTGACAAAAACAGAATTAACCACAGTTTAATGGGAACTTTTTTTACGTATAGGTACTTGACAAGCCACAAATTATGTGAAAGTCAAGTAAATAAAAGGATTTGAAAATATACAAGATCATAATAATAATAAAATTTCCGATTAAAATAATGTAATTAAATATGAGTAACTTATTAATGAGAAATAGAATAATAAAAAAGAAACAAATACAGGGTGATATTGATATATGGTATTTAATTTAAGCCACATGTTCCCAGCCACCTCAGGTAATATTGTACTAAGTTAAAAAAAAACTGCCCGATTGTTTTGTCAAAAAATCTCGATTTTTTTTTTCTAAGGCCTTTGATCAACCCGTATATACATACGATTCTTTTTACAGCTCAGGTGAGTTTCCGAACCGAACTGAAGTTCAGCTAACCGATAAAAATACCCGTATGTATATGGGGTGGCCAAAAATCGTAAAAACGTGCGTAAATCACAATTTTTGACAATTATTTATATCCGTATTTTTTTTAAATTTTGTACTATGTCATGTGTAATAACAAACATATGTAAAAATCACCGTATATAATAAACACCCGATAGGGAAAATAAAACAATTACGATTTTTTTTTCTGAATAGGCGTCATTTTGTTGAGAATCCATGTAAACAATATCAACCATAATTATACGGTTTTAATGATTCTATGTGTTGGATTTTAAAATTTAATTAGCTATTCAATAATGGCTTTTTATAATATATTGACAAATAAGTGTTTGAAAAAACATCAGCAAGTTTATTTTTAATACATCTCAATGTAATAAGGGCTTTAAGTTTTGCAGTTAAATGGGTTTCAAATCATGATCTATAACACGGCTTTGTTCTCTTAGGAATGCAATACTTGTGATTCATGATCGAGTTTTAATACATTAATTACATAACACTTGCAATACCTCCGACTTAAATGGTAAACTATGCGTTTTACATAATAATACGGGGTCACTTTTATACAGATTGTTTGAAACCATGATTGGAAGACGTATAATTTGAAAAAAATATCTAAATTTTATTGGCGTGTGACAAAATTTAGTAATTATAATTAAAAAATTATTTATTTATGGCATTAAGTATATAAGATATGTTTTGACAGTAACATTAGAAGGTATGACATTAAGCAGGCGGCCAGTCGTAATATTATATGCAAAATCTTATTTCAATAAAAATAACGTCGACCTAACTCCATACGGGTACGTAGTTTAAGGGTTGACCTATATAAGAAGATCCATTTTAATAGCATTTCATTCGCCATATTATAAATGTTGGTCCCAACTTCCAACTATGCACTATGCAGTCCAACACCTTCACACATGAGATATGCATCGAATTCGTTCACGGACTCATGAATCATTCCGTCCAATGTTTTATATTCTTTCGATGCATTTGAATAACAGGTCAATAGAAGATAGGGATCTATCTAGGTAGAATGTTTTCGCTGCATTTTAAATGTGTTTTGAACGCCAACCTTGGCTTCAATGATATTCTTTTGAAATAAGTGGATAAGTATTACTTTTTAAAACATAAACACTAGGATTATTGCACATAAGAGATAACCTGAATATTTTACGAGTGAACAACATGAATGGGCTTAAGTGACAATAGAAATTGTACTCCGGCATCCTTTCACATATAATTTCCTTCGTATGTAGGTAAATGGAAGAAGTTCTGTTTTGCCATTTACCTACGATCCCCAAGTTTTATGCGTGTATATTAATATGATTAATAACAATTAGACAAGCCCGCTTATTTTTCAGGTATATGTAATAAAAGGCGAATAAACTAGAAAAATATAATAAAAAATGCATTATCACCTTTATCACTATTTGCCTTCCCACTCTCTATATGACAGCGTAGATGGCGCCCCTAGTTTCACCATGGAAACGTTATTTTACATAACAATACCGAGCATCGAAGCGTAAACCCCACGTATGCATTTGTGTGACGCGAAACGCCCATTGTCCTGCACTTTTGACAGTCGGCGAACCTTAACGGCTGGGCCAACTTACGCACACAGCCCTGCCGGACGATTTTAGACTTAATTCTAATGTAATAAGAAACTATAGTCACGTAAATGAGTTTTGGTCAGGAACTTGTTCAGTCGATATAAGGGTCAGTGACGTCTGACATGGAAAGTTCATGATAATTTAGCTCGACTAATTACAGACTGGCTGTCTCAACACACAGTCTCAAAAATAAATTAACACTCGCAGAACTTGTCAAAATGATAATTAGAATTTATTTACTTAGAAATTGTGGGTGGTAAGTTCGCGGAATGTAAACAGTTTCTGAATGGTTTATACAGGATGCATTATCGAACTTTATGATATTGAAGTGGCCTATATTATGATTTATGAATAATAACATTGAGTGGCTAGAAATTATTAACCGTAATAGATGTTTAGAAATAACTGAATTGACTTATTATATTCTATTGTTTTAGAAGTTATGTACACCTAAAAGTAGGTTAAACATAATTCCTTCCAAATAATATATCATTGAAGGCTTACTTTCAAATTCCTCAATTTATTTAACACTACAAATAACACAGTCATCATTTTGAGAATACAAGCAAAATTTATGGCAATTCAGTTTTCAAATAACTAGTCAAATTCCAACATGACTATGTTAATGTCTAGGTAAAATTGCACAGTCAAATCAAGAATCAGAGTCAGTAGGTGACAGACATTTGAATAAAACCGTTGTGAGGGACGTGACGAGTTTTTAAAAGCCCGCATCCCGAACGCAATGAGGTAAAAAATAATATCCTATGCGCTTGTCTACCCTTATCTACGCTATTTTGGAGATCCGTGTGCAGATTTACACATTAACTACATTTGCTAATACACATACGTAAAAAAATATGCTGACATTGGCTTGAATACTTCGACTTTAGCTTGTCCTCAAATATGGCTAAATTTTGTTTATTATTGCATAGATCCGGCAAACAAGCAAACAGGTCACCTGATGGTAAGTCATCACTGCAGCTCATGAACTTCCACAACGCTTGGATCATGGGTGTGTTACTCTACCAATTCAAAAGATTCAGAATGTGGGCAATAGTGAAAAGATTATACGACCAGTTTAGAGGAGAAAAAATAAATAAATAAAATTAATAGTCACTCATGTTTTTCCGAATACTTACTGCAGCGTTAAAACACAACAAGTTTCTTTTAGCTAATTTTTATACAGAACACGGAGCGTGACATAGTCCCCTCGTTTATCTTTTTTTGTGCTCTAAGGCGCTATGACTCATTGTTTGAGAACTTCCTTCCATTGTGAGAAATATACCTGAATTAAGATCCTTTCGTCCGCTCACACAATAGCCTATGTATCACTAACAATAGGTATTATTAGGGGGTTTTCCTTTGCATTTAATTGTACTTTAATAATAAATTTAGACTTATATAAATCAAAAAACAAGTCCATAATTTGGTTTTTAACGATAGATTTCGTCACGTAATATTCAGAATTAAGAGTATAGACATAAATACTTGAAAAGATTTGATAAAACTTAAAGCGAATGAAATCTATGTTCATATTATGTATGTAACTATCTATCAATTATTTTGGGGTATTGTAAATAACCAAATCAAGACCGGGATGGATAGCGCTTACTAGGAGAGACCTGCGTCCAGCAGTGGACGGCGACACGCTGTATACCAAGCCTGTAAATAACTAACATTGAGAACGATTTTAATCGCAAATGATCACAAAAACAACCATATTGCGATTATTTAGAACAATTTGAAAGAAACGGAGCGACATTGCAAGGACGCCCACTTGTAGCCGGTTAACTTTCTCTGGAACAGTTGTGAAACGAGCGAAATGAGCTCGCGAATCTACAGCATTACACTGAGAACAAGCAAATATTGTACGCAATCATCATAACCAACAATGTACATTACTATAGGTATTCGCATTTTTAATACTATTTTTTACAAACTGTTCTAATAACTAGTTGTTCGAGATAAAATAACAACGTTAGCAATTGTCTCTAAGTTGGATGTATCAACGAGTACATAATATTTGATTTCATTCTAAATGCTTAAATAGGCAGCCAAAAGTATTTCATAAATTATAGGTGAAACAAATCTTACGAAGTCACAAACGCAAATAATCATTTGTAAAAATTTAGAACAGAAATTATACAATTTAACAAAGCCCAGACTGGTCAATGTCAAATGTAGTTTTGTTGATTTTTAAAGTGAATTCTGTGACTACCGCCACCGAGCGTTAATTTTGAAACGAAAATATTTCCATGGCAACCAAATCTGACAACGGGCACAAGGGCGAAACGATCAAAGCGACACAAACGACCACATGAAGTGAATGAAACTGCATTATAGGTTTTATAAGGCGATTGCACACAGCAATATGACACGAATGCTCTTTGTTCGTGGAGTATATCGAACCGTTATTAGTCAGTTAGAACTTATTTTAAAATGTGACGTGATAACGTGAATTCCATTCTGCATGCAAATTTTTAAAACAAATAAAATCGAGGAAAACCTCTAAAAACCTATTCAACATCACCATTAACATATTTGACTTTATTAAACATACGCAGTTGACTTATATGCCCATTTAAATACTATGTATGTATAATAAACTTTGACTGTTTTGCTTCTGCTAGTTTCAAAATAAGCGTCAACATTCTCTCCGTATCTTAGGGTCTGGTCTTCAAAATTCAACCCATTAAATACGCAATCACCTTATCCACCTGTCGTGTGGTGGAAACAATGGTCGGATCCGCTCACGCTACCACAATAGCTCATAATAGATTCGTTATGCAAATCGGTGGACGCACGACGCAACGCCTTCGGTTCGTGAGTTTCGGGCTCTTGTGAAAAAATACTAAGCGATCACGAAGCTCAACTGTGATGTCCAATGTCTCGGTCACGTCTGTATATTGATGTTGATTGTGTTTTATATGGAGTAATTGGCACGAGTCGGAAGTATGCGACATTGTAATACTGAATCGTGTATTACATTAAATATTCTCTATAAGGATTTTCAATCTTAAAGGCTTTTGTCATTTGTGACTAACATCGAAGCTGTAAAATGTATATTTATTAAAATAAATATACCTATAATTACCGCAAAGCTTATTAACTGACAATAGTGTATTTTTGTATAGGTACCTTAATCCATTATACCAATCTACATGCTTAATAAAATATAATTAAATCAAAAAAACTTAAATATGAGTAATAATTCAAATACATACATACATACATCTACTTAAATTAAAAAGAGTCAATTATAAAGTTGAAGATCCTTACCACAGTTGACGTCATCAGGTAACATGATAATTTAATATGATTGCAATATGATAATGATAACATTAATGACTACAGATTAAGAATAAAATGTTAAATCAGTGGAGGCAGGTGGTCGGCGATTCGACATGCACCTTGCGGGCAGGTGTAATGTTAAGTCAGACACACGAGCCAAACTTGACAATAAATACTGATATTATCACATTGCATTTTCATTGTATCATGATTCACGAGGAATAATCTTACAAACATGTGGTTACAGTGGCGGGTTTGTAATCAAAAAATGCAATAACCAAATTGAATTTATCTAGTGTAAAAATAAAATTAGGTAATGCGCATACTAAGTGTGTTGCATCATTGGATAAAAGAAATAAACAACAATTTTTAATTAAAATTATCGAAATAAACAAAAAATACAATTTAAAGAAAACAATGTAGCAGAAATTTCCACGAGTCATCTGATAAACAGTTCATTATTTACAAAGACGATTATGAACAACGTATTAACACCTGGCTATTAAAGTTACGTTCAAATGAGTAAAGGTATGAATGGATGACTCATCTTTCTTCTAGTAACAATCTCGTTTTTCTGAGACAGACAATATATTATGTGGATAATTGTCATCTGACACGCTAGGTGGGTGTATCATCAGGCAAGTATAATTGGTTATTATAGTCAATTGAATATCACGTTCACGCGTGGTGTGGGAGTGTACCTGGGTAGTAATCTGGTCAAATTAGGCGAATATTGGTAAAAAGTGGTAACAATCAGCATAACCAGAAAAATAAAATCAGTGATTAGGAAATGGGCATGCGGACGAGAATAAACACACGCATTCTACCATGACAAATTGAAATCCACTGCTATTAGAGATTCTTGAAAATGAAAATGTTGGATTCTGATAAATTGTCATTAAATACAATCTGTATGTAAAAATTTTAACGACTCCAGCTCAACCAAGTGGAGTATTGAAGGTAGTTTTTTGTAACTTTATTTATTTACTTATTAAATAATACATTCTTGTAAAGAAACAACACCTGAGAGATTGAGATGAGATTTTCCTTGAAACGGTCTTCGAATAAGCAATAAATCAATTAAAAAATAAAACTCACAGGGACGAATTTCGATTGAATTACAATCATTATCGATAGTGCCAATTAGTTATTTTAAAATGAATTATTTAACAAGTGCGATATCTTTTTCCTCATATATAAATTTTAATTAAAACATTTGGTTAAAACCAAATGATGTATAACGTCACCGGTGCTTTTAGTATGGTTACACTTTAGGTATTTAATACATTTATGCGAAAGCTTTTTATACATATGAGGCAAGATCATATATCATACATACATAAACATGCATAAACTCACACCTTTTTCCCAGGAGGGGTAGGTGGTAATGTCAGCCACATTTCGCCTTGTATATTTCGTCCCACGATGTGATAGGGGGCGAGCCTATCGCCACATCGGGCACAAATTCCTAACTACGGGCTGATAATTATCATTATAATAATCCATTATCACTGCCCGACCCGGGATTTGAACCCGAGACCTGAGCTTTGCAATCGTACCGTAGTACAACTACGCCACCGAGGCAGTCATAAATATCATTTTTAAATATATAAAATACACAGATTCAATTAATGAACGAACAAATAATCAACTCCATAAACATAATGTTTAATCATAGCGGGTGCTTTACATTAAAAAAAGCTTAGAAGAGATGGATCAAAGGCGGGAGCGAGTAAGGATTGTATATAAACAGATTTCATCTCAACTTGAAATAAACTATCCTGAAAGCGTATTCAAAGATATTTTAAAAAAATATTGAAGAACTACTTTAATACAAGATCTCTATATCATACACAAGCGCATTATAATAAAACCTTTTTACAATAAATTCGTACAAAATTATGGAAATCTCTTTGGAACATTATTGAATATTTGTTAAAAACATATTAAAATAAAACGAATTCCTACGGATTTTATCGCGAATAAAATTTTTTTTTTCCGACGTTTCGATCACTTTACACTTTTCGTGGTCGCGGGGCGGACTGAGGTACGAGTATTAGTCATCTGCTTAGTTAAAATATATTAACCTGCATACAGGTGTATTTTGCAGGAAAATAAACACGATGAAGTGTCATCAATTAGTGTGCATGGAATATTTGAAGTTTTGTGTCAACATGCATTAATTAAAATATATTCCACGATTTTGCACCTATTAAATTTTCCAATTAAATCGATATTGAGGTACTGCGGTTATATTTATAGCAGTCAAGTTGTAAATAACATTGATTAGATGGTATGTTGTTTATTGAAATTACATACCTAATATCAAGTAACTTCGCAGTTTATATTTTCGAGAGCCGGCCGTGAAACGTGAGGCCGCAGATTCGATCCCGGCACCGAGACAAATGTTTGTGTAAAACATAAGAATTTGTTTTGGGTCTGATTGTTTGTGAGATCGAAAAGTCTGTCGTAGGTCATGATACACACCCACAAGACTCGATCTTAGTGTGGGGTCAGGACTATGTATATGGCTGTTGGATATATTTAAATGACTACGTACAATATACAGTACCGAAAACGAAGCCAGGTGGTTTTTTCGATCAGTTTTAGTGACTACAGCCACGATGCATCATGCAACTAATAATTTTGCAAAAAAAAAACGCTGCGATTTTTTTGTCTGCATATACCCTGTATAATCAATAAAAAATTAATGGGAAATACTAAAACCTTTCAAGTCCGATCTGATTTTATTTTGAACACTGAACACTATTCATAAATCATAACCCGCTGTAAATTTTGCCATTCATTACTAATAATCAGCAATAATTCACCTAAAAAAATTGCATACATCGAAATTTTATCCCATTTGCAAACAAAAGTGTGTCAAAGTGGTAGCTGGCAATGCTAAGGGTTTATCACGGCTCAAACAAACAGTCGCATTGTTCTGATTGGCTTATCAAGTTTACATGCAGCTTCAGCACCGTCACTAATTAATTGCACTCATAACTAATCATACTATTGTACTTTATATTTTCTTACACGTGCCGATTCTAGTTGTATTTGGTTATACGTTGTTGGAACTTGGAACCTTTATTTAAAAGAATATTAGTTAGGACCTAGGTAATTGAACTACCTATTAATAGGTTTATTAATATTTTATTGTATCAATTTGTTCGGCTTTTATTTCCTTTCTAGGGGGAAAATTTGGCACTTACTTTTTAATAATAATATTATCACGTGGAATCTCATTTGCAATATTATTTCAATTCTAAAATATGAAATGTCCTGGTATCGATTTTTATGTTTTTGTCCCCAATTATTCGATTAGATTACCGATTACTATTTTTGAATCATAATTATTTTTGCAGTTTGCATAAAACAAATCCTATAGTATATTAATATTATTAAAAAAAAGCCCTATCGATGTTTAAATTAATGGTAATTTCGATAATTATCCATGGGTCAAAACTCCACGTTGTCTTAGTTACTGAACAAATATTTTGTATTTGAAAAAAATAATTAAAAAGAGTTTTGTTTACAAGGTTACACCTATAAGTAACTAAATCGAAGTCACGTATTGACGACAGTCGACAATAATATAAAGAAACGCAGTGAGTCAACTACAGTATCTAAACAAATCTGAGATGAATGACTCAACGTAAAAACCATTAAATGGAACGAAATAAGAAAAGTGTAAATTATGTAAGATTGCGGTGCTATTACAGGCTATAGCTTAATTGTCTGTAACAGATCTATAGCATTAAAATTAATGGACAGAACAAATCTTTACTTAGAAATCTCGAATATACGGAACAAACTTTTACTTAAAAATCTCCAATATTGAGACAATAATACAGTAAGCAAAAAGACGTTGGTAGTTATGGAATTTGGAAACGCATCCGTAAATATTATTAAATTTACTCATTGATGTACGCAGGCAAATAACTTAACATTGAGTGAAACAATCAATACACTTTACACGTTACTACTACTGTAAACTGTTTATGTTCTATGAATTTATAGTATTGCTGTTACAATGGTAGTGATGAGTAAATGGACTATGGATATCTGTAGGTAATGATATTTTAGTTTGATTATTTTGAATGATAAATAAAATTAAACAGTAGGTTAATAACTAAGTAGCAAAATACACATATACATCTATACAACTATTGCTAAATTGAATAACAATATATTTTCCACCTAACGCCCTTTTAAGTTAGCCCTTCCAAAAATATACCGATAAAAAATTAAAACCATTTAGAGCTAACATCCATTTTAATAATTTTACCATTGCGGCCTTTAACTTAACGAGTGTAGTTTATAGCTACCACTTTAAATTTTACAATCTCATGACAATGACCTTCAAGCTCATTGCGGATTTTAATTATCGCTCAGTCGCATGAACTAATTTTTTCTACAGAAAACCTCGGCAAATCGCAAGCAGTGTACACAGGCTGAAAAGTTCTAATTTCGGCTGTGCTCCCAATACACGCAGCATTTTGGGTTCTGCCCTGTGCACTGAGGACGTTTTTTAAGATTTCACCTCCGTAGCCGCCTGCCTGAAGTAAGACTATTAAACTCGAAATAGTCACTGTGCGTCGGGTTTGGTGCCTTAACCCCTCTGATAGAGAAATGGGCTGCATCGCGCTTGGGCGATACTGTTGTGGCTATGGCACTTCTTGCGTCAGGATCCCGGTGCAATTCCAATGCGCTCAAAAGGGGCCGTGAGGTTTTTCCTTGGCATGCCGGTGTAGGATTTAATAGGGATTTGACTCAACAATCTCCCGGATTGTTACGTTTTCCCCGTTTTTTTTACTACAGAGTGACAAACCACTTCTTCGCCTCAGGCAGTCTTCTAGGCAGTGGTGGAGATAACACGTTTTTATACAATAAAGCATTTAATTTCTCGATTTACCTGTTTGCAGAAATGTTCCAAGTTCCAACCAACAGTCCATTATTTATGCAGATTTTAAAGATCAATATAATATTGTTTTGTAACGTAGTTTAAAGAAAAATCCAAATTGTCAAATACATCTCTGTCTCATAATAATTGATTATTTTAGTAAGGTTAATTATTAAAAGTTAGTTTTAGCCAGATTCTGATTTGATTGAATAATGGAAAGATCATAAAAATAATCGATACACATGCTAACACAAAGATCTACTCTACATATTTTAGCAGCTGTTACAGAAGGTCAAACAAACCCCGACCTTCAATATCCTAACGCTAAACAGAAATATTAACTATCTTAAATCATTAAGATAAAACTCAACACATACCAAAAACTAATTTGCCGTGTAAAATTTCACACGCGAGGTATTAAATAACAGTAAAATATTTTAAGCATTTATTAGTCTGTAGCTTTATTCCTATGCTGGCGTTGTGTAATATGATTTAAGAATCACAAATTTAAATCGTCATTAAGTTCTAGCCACTTACAAAAGTAAATACAATGCTAGTGCTAAGTCTTTAACCTGAACTACGATTTACAACTATTGTGATAACCAAACCGACCACAAGTATGAGACTCATCCTACTAACCAACGCGCAAGGCTGCGAAATACCGGTTCCTACTACTTCGTGAAGGTCACAGAACGTATTAAGTTACTCTACTATAGGAGGCGGAGAAATTCTATATAAAATTATAAAAGCAAAGGCCACCGACGCAACTGCTACAACACTTTAGTCCTTAGATGTAAGAGATTATAGAAAACTAAAAGACTTAGATATTAAGCGTCTTGTACACAGAAACTGATTAATTGTAAATCCCCAAGCAGTTAAGATTAACAATAAACAATCACGTGTTTAACAATTGTGGGTCTATCATTAAAATCTTATAGCAACAAGGTCCTTGACTGGCGCCCACGCACCGGAAGACGGTCGAATGTATGGACAGATGACCTAATAAAGATCGCAGGAAGCGTTTACACTCAAGCGCCACAAAACGGCAGGTTAGAGCCATTTAAAGAGGGGACCGAGGTTTAATGGATTGTTCCTTCAGGAAACGAGCAAATCACTATTTAATTTATTTTCATACGAAAATAGTAGTTCGTAATTGATATTATTTAAGCATAATACACCGTATTATCGTGGCAGTAATTAAACTTTCGAAAATGAAACAATCAAAGTTTAACGTTTTGATATACCTCCAGTTTCGTATTTTAGAAATGAGAGATGTATCAATTATCATGTCACATAAATGATCACAAACAACACGAAAATATCAATGATCAATAATATGGCAGAATTAAAAAATCAATAATTACTTTTAGAACTACGAACTGGGAAACAATAAACGGTCCACATTATCTAACTAAACAACTCGCACATGCATTACAATTTATGATTTCTTAGTATTAAATGCATATCACACACTTTATGAATCAACAATAGTGAATCAATTGAGATCTCGCTACTCCACAGGATGTGCGTTGGTGTATACAATGCCGCGCAATTCCAAATCTTGTTTCATTGAAGTCTAGATAACAAACACCATTGCTAAATTACTTACTGAAAGGGAAAGCAAAAATGGACAAAAATACAACGCTCCATTAATTGTAAATGCATTGTGACCTAGAAACCATGTTATAGTGGCACCTACAGTCATGCGAGACTCAGTTCAAAAACTAGGTCGAGAGTTGAGAGCTGCGTGTGGGATTCTAAAGTGAAAACTACGATGTACTTGGTGGTAATATATTTATTAAGCTACGGAAATCACAGCAGAATCCTTAGTTATCTGTTTTAATTACAATACAGCATTTATTTGCCCATTCACATTCTTGAAAGTTAATATCTCAACCACAGTATCACTAGAGCTTATTAAAGTTTCCGAGAAGCCATTGCAACTTCACACGAGAACTTAATAGCCTAACCAAGCAGAGTACTGCTGTTTCATTAGCTCGCAGACAATTTATCACAACTAATATGATGGAACTAATCAATTCAAAAACAAAACCAAACAAGAAATAAGGTTTGGCTTAAACACATGCTACTTTCAGCATGGACGAGAAGCAAGAGCCAGTAATTGTGAATCAGAGCTTCTTTATGACGGTAATTTTGAACCCTAAGGAGAGGAGCATACGGGTTGATGTATGGCAGGAAACAATGACAGTTGCGATGTTTTCACATTGTATCGTGCTGGGGTAACTGAGTCAGCGTTCAATACGACTAGACGTGAAGTTCTTGACCCCATGTTATTCGCGGTTTCGTTTACAGCCAGCTGTTGCTGGGAAGTTTTGCAGTTATTATCTTAGTGGGGCCGTTGTTCTGAGTGATTGCGTGCGGGCGCGTTGAATGGAATTCGTGAAAAGAACCAAACTATGATTTATACGGGGTTATTGTACAAGCCGCTATGAATTTTGAAAACAATGGGGAAGAAAGTCCAGACACGATGATAAACAGCCTAAACTTATATGTGATTTATTTTTCGCGTATAATAGATCTTAGCGCCATGAATGAGTGTAAATTTTCTAATATAAATATTTGGCGCTCACTTCTGCCAAAGTAAATAAGCAGTCTTTCGCTTTACGAGCTACCAACGTTTGCAATAGAATTTGCAAATAGAGACTGAATTACATTTGTAAATTAAGTAACTGAATTAATATTTATGCAATAAACAGCAGCAATATACTCTGTATTTTTGGTGGGGCATTATACAATCTAGTTTCTATTCTTATCGTTCATCATAACACTTTTATGTCATTTGCGAACATTTCATTCGGATACCTATCTATAATTAATATCGAAGGAATTATATATTTTTTATGAATTCTCAGTTCAATATAAACAAATATTTACTTTGTATCGACTGAATGCCACTCACGAAGAAAGCATAAGCTACATTATTATTAACCCATATACAAATTAAGTAAAAAAACAAACCTAATACAGCAATGCGTTATAGAAACTACAAAAAGGCTTAATTAACTTACCGCGCTCGGGTGCTTTTGTTCCGTGGCTTTCTCGTAATCATTGGTAGCGTTTATAAATTATATTTCAACTTTCCTTTATTGTAATCTGAATATTATGACAATTATGGAAATGCACGTGTAATGTAGGAGAAAATTTAACTCCAATAGATGGAACAAAAATGTATTAATATTAAAAAAAACCCTAAAGAATTACCCGCAATGAGCCAACAAAACTCTTCAAGAACTCTAGATTCCTACAATGTTGCCTATGAGGAAAATTAAATTAAGTACAACAAGTAAAAAACTTAATGCTTCGTCCCTACACGTTCACATGCCCTTTAATGGAGCAATGCAAAAAGAAAATAATAAAGACGTATTGTTCGAACCAGATTTCATTTCTCAGAAAGATTGTTCGTAGCAAAACAGAGATTACCGTATACGAGATGAGTGGAATGTTCCATGTAATTCGTATACTATACGCACTAGTGAATGTATATTCTTAAAAATAAAAGTCTAGTTTTAAGTAGAAGCATTTGTGTTGGTCATTTTTTTAAATTGTTCAAGAAATATCAGTAACCAAATTGGCTGGCGATACCTCTTCTCATCTCTGCATCACCATAGGTTCGACTGTAAGAGAATGCCTCAGTCATTAAGTCCACCTTTACTATGATAATTGTCGTCCAACAGAATAAACAGCTATAATAAAGCACTAGACTGCACTTGAAATATATTTGTAAAACTACTTCAATGAATTATTAAGTGAATTACTAAGTAGTTTTAATCTTTTCTGTACAAAAAAATCTCTCGGCGCCCTTATGACCTCGTTAATAGATAAATTAAGCGCTTTAATGCAATTAGTGGCGTCGTTGCATGATAAAATGTTACTTCAAGTCACGTAGGAAGTCATATCATATGTGGTTTATGAGATTTTAAATTGAGTCAATTCAGTCTCAAACAATCTGTGTGATTCATTGCAAGATTTTCTTTTTGATTTTTACATATCAATTCTCATTAATCATTACGTACTAAACTAGAAAGAGGAAACGTAATTTTAAATTCATGTGAGCTTTCAATTACCAAATCAATATATAAAAATCACATTGTGGCAAAATCACTCAAAATAAATAGCGATTAAGAAAAAAATGGATCTATTAAGACACGGAATAAAAATTATTTAACTTAACTCGGGCAATGTTTCAATGTTTTTTTTTTCGCCCTTAGCAACTGAAATACCAGGTATATTTTGTAATTATATGAACAAAAATGTAGTATAGTAATGAACTTGTGCCTACCACAGAGACGGGTACTACTTTCTCTTAAATTTTCGGTTTTACCATTTAAGGACAGGCTCCTGGCAATTGCGACACATTCGACCTTATAGAGTTAAACCACTTGCGCGATTCAAGATCCAAAAACAATAATGAAGGTGAGGTGAGACTATAGTAATGTATAAAAAATACATTTAAGAATATCACAGATTTATTTTGTTATAATTGCGATAACAGCAATATAAATTAAGGCTGCGGCATTGGTATCAATAGTGGCATATCAGACCTTAGGTTTGATTTTAATGCTAGGAAAATCCACTAAATATATGAAATATTCATTGCAGAATAACATTTTCCCGGTATGTACCTACAAGATAATTTGCGAAATCAACCATTGCGAGGTTCACGAGCACCATCTAAACATCCTTGCCTACCCTTTTTTTAAAGCAATATTAACATCATGCGACCACCCAACGAAAAATGAATGTAATTCTTTTGTTTTATTACTTATTCCGGCAAACTTCGTGTGCTTGTGACTTTCGTGATAGATCTAGATAAAAGCTACTATATTTTTATATTATAATGTTAAATAATCTGTTACTAACCAAATTAATATTTAGCAGTCGTTATGCTGGAACAGACTGATGGAAACAAAAGTTAAGTAACTCGTATACTCGTACAATTATTCATCACAATTTATGCATTTTTTTTTAAATGATATCAATAAACTTCATGGAAATAGAAGATGCGAATATTGAACTAAATATCATTAAATTTGATATCAATAAACAGTTACTGTAGAATTATGAATCATGTCGTAGATGTGTTGAATGGCGAGAAATAATCATCTATGTTTTTGATACTACAGTTAAACGAAAATGTGCTTAAAAAAAGAAAAAAAACACGTATTAATACACGTGCTTGTATACAAAAAATAAAATGAATTCACATTAATTCATTTCCGATATGGCCCAATGCATTATCAACTCGGATGAATTTGCGAAACCATAGCAATTGGATGAAGAAATAGTTACGACGATGGCTTTGTTGTTGCGCAAATGTTTAACAAGCGCAAAATAATCAAGCAAAGTACCTACCTTAGATGAGTTTTTAATCTACTGCTTGTTAGAGAACACCTGAACTACAACTACTGTTATTTGAATAAATCATTCACTTTGAAGATATCTTTGAATCACTTCATCTTTATTATCGACTTTTAAAAATGGAAAAAATGTATTTATAATGTGTGAAAACAGACTAAAATTATAAAGAGAATTATTTAAAACACTTACAACTTTCATGCTAATTTAATTTCTTGTGCAATATGCACATAAGTATTTTTTTATTAATTATCTACTTTCTAAAACAACGGATGCCTAATTACAAACATTTTATTTCTATCTTGCGCTGTCTCGACCGAAATAGGGATTATTTTTCATACTCAATTCCATTTAATTCAAGCAATATTTAGCATCCCCAAAGACTCTAATACACTCTCAGATTCATATCATCATTGAAGATACTAAGCAAGGATTTTTAAATGTCTTCTAATATCCAGTCATTAACATTTGAATATCGGCATTACCAAAGCCACATTGCGAACGATTTGTACGGCGGCATAGGTATTGTTCGCGGAACATTACCTGCGTTAGAAGCGGTTAACCAGTTCACTTAATAATCGCTCGGATTACTTAACTGTGTAGTTACGTGAAAGGCAACGCATTCTTACCCAATACCGAGCGGTATGCATCGATAGATTGCCAATGTATCTCGATCACTTGTATGTTGAAGATATCCATATTTGCGTATGCGGAAAATATACGACCCTAAAAAAATTCAATTTTTTGCTTCAAAAATAGGAACTTAATACAACAATGAATAATGTTTATGTAATTTAATATGATTTACTCTCTAAAACACTATTTAAATATTTGAATTAAATGTATTGAAGTTGCGCAGTTGATTTACACATCTCCTAGATCAACTTTCATCGATGAACTTCACAACCGAGTATGAGGAAATATGTATTAAATTATGCTTATTACATACGAAAGCCACAAGCTTTATTGCACAGTTGCTGTTAAAATGAACATAGAAACATGTGATATCGATGAAAGTATTTATTGTCGCCCACCAGCACTTGTAACCGACAATATAATATCCAATTAGCGTCAATCGTTCACGTATTTTAGTTTCAAAATAATAAAGAAATACATTAGAGAAAGCCATACCTCAAATAAATTATTATTTTTTTTTATTATGATAAACGTGACACTTTACAAAAGAACAAAGTGACAAACGTCAAAGAAAGTTCATAGGAATTTCATAAATGCTTTTGATGATAGAGATCTTAAGCAAACCTGTACTAGAATAGCTACTAAGATTTTAAACGAATAAATAGTTTTCAGCCGTTTAAGAGTTCCGAGATGAATTTGAATTGGCCCGCAGAGATCCGCGAGGCATACGGGCGCCTAGCATATCTCGGAGGAAACCACGCCACTATCGTGTTCTGCTCAAATTGGGACTTCCTCTGGCCTACTCTCAGACGGAACGAGAGCTAACGGTGAATGCAAGGGCCTCTCACAACGACAATTAGAGAAAGTGAATATTATGAACGTGATACAATTGCATTATTATGTATGATTTGCTTTTTATAGGAAAAGTAATGTGCAGTGGACTTTAACTATTCTTTGCACTTATCATCAGAGGTTAGATCAGTACGAGCGATTGGTGCAACAAATGATTTAAAGCATTTGGTGTTGTATTTATATGACTTAAAAAAAATATGATTAGAAAAACTCTCTTAACTCCATCTGTAGTTGTTGAAATAATAATTTAACGCTATTTCTTCTCTACGGTTTTTATTAACAAAACAATAGATATTGTGAAAAGAAACATAAAGCAAACGTTTATATTTATCTACCAAGCTATTGGAAACAAACGCTTCTAAACAATCAAAACACAGAACTTTCACAGTGTTAAAAATAGATTTTACGTCCAAATAAAAGACAAAGATGTAAAATTAAATAAAGGCAAACAATACGCTTGTAAACAAAGAAGTGTTGTCTAGTAGTAAACGTTCGGAATGCGCAATAAGCCGTAAGCCTGATGGCTGAGGGAAGTTAGTGTGGTAATAAAACAGCTGTTGGAGCGGAGGGACGGCACTCCGCACTCCAACCTGTGTGACTCACGAGGAACTGCCGCGGAACAATTTAAACTTGCGCCGTAAAACTTCACTATTCGGAGATACGAGCGCAGTGTAATAACATTTGTAATCTAGCTCTAGAATAAAGTATTTGTGGACATCTGCCGTTTAAAATTTAGAGGGAACCCTCATATGCTATTCGAAAATTGAGTTTGATGGTCCTTTAAACATTTACACTTCGATTACGAGGCACAGAATAGCTGAAAATAGTACACCAAAACACCAAGAAGTACCACGAAATACAGTACTTAATAGGAACAGGTGAACATAGTAATGTGTCGCTGCATGCAGACCGCTCCCAACAGGTCGATGTGGAGATTCTTGAGGGAGGCCTATGTTCAGCAGTGGACTTCCTGTGGCTGAAGAGAGAGAAAGAGAGAGAAAGCATAATAATACTGCGGCAAATTTATTTATCGAAATTATTTGCTTCGATTTCTTCGTATTGAGACTTTTTAGGGATAATGCAAAGCAATGGCATTCCTTCACAGAATACTATGCATCCTGGACAATGTGTGCCAAGCGTCAAAACCACAATTTAAAGCGCATTGTTAAACAAAATGAGTGTTTTTCTCGGAGCACTTATTCATGTGGGTTTAATGGTTTCAGGTTTAAGATGAGTCGGCCGACTTAGGTCATTACAATTACCTTTAAGGATATTCTATGTAATAAAGTTTTTTTAATTACTAGCGCTACATTCCCCAGTTTATATCTTGATTTTGTACAGGCGTTTAGTTAAACAAATGATAATTTCAACGCGAGGAATCGGAGTAACAGAATAAAGCAACGCTTCTTCGCCGTTGTACTAATAGGTTGTAAGGGGGGTAATGACCCCGATAATTCACCGGTGCCGACCTATTGAAGTATAACTAAATGCCATTGTACATCAACGTGTTACCTCTTTCACTTTTAAAAGGCATCGTCCTTTCATGTGTCAAAAATGTTAGATTCCACCGTGGCTTTGATAGTAAACTAATTACAACAGCTTGAAAAATATCATATGGCAATCTGTATACTTATGATGTATTTGAAAAAAATTTAAGTAATAAATTTAATATTTTAATTTTCATACATTGGCCTTTAAATAGCCCACTGTATCTGTCATGTATGTCAGCCCATATACGTCCCACTGCAGGGCACGGGCCTTCTCTACAACCAAGATAACGATTGAGAGGGGTTAGGCCATATAGTCCGCTACATTGGCCTAGTGCGGGTTGGCTGACTTTACATATCATGGAAAATTTTACAAATCGCCGTAGTATTACATGACGCCGAAAAGCCAGTAGCTTGGCTTAGCAATAATTTATGTTATCGAAGTCTTATAAGACCCAAACATATTAACACGCGAAGTAAAACCAACATATCTATAAAATATATTAAAAACACATGACTGCAAATACTCCGCACGACATGCCAAAATAAAGATGTTAATAGCTACTTTTAATTGCCTAAATTAGGTCACAATTGTGTGGCAGAAATACGCCAACGACCACCATAGCAACTAACACGCTAGCGTGTGGCTAATGAACGAAGTAGAAGCATAATTATTTAAAAGAATTCATATTATTTTACATAACATAACACATACGTTTATGTTTTATAAGGAAAACCTTTTGAAAAGGTTCATTTTATATTAAACTAGCGGCCCGGCCCAGCTTCGCCTGGGTGCTAAGATGTTTAGACTCCACTCCACACCAGAAATATCTTATTCCCGTTCAAACTTTTGTACTCCTGAACTCAACCTAAGTACCTACTATCCCTTTTCCTATCGTATCCCATCCCATCTCATCTGGCTCCTTTTCTTTCTGTTACATCCCGTCCCATTATTTCCCATCGAATGCAATCCGGATCCGACCGGTTTCATCGCGTTCGTCCCACTTTATCCCATTTCATCCCTTAATGCCTAAATTTTTTGTAATTGCTTTTATTTTGTAGATAGGCCTTATATAAACACGAAAATACGACGAATATCATTTAAAAAATACGCAAACACAAATACTTTGCAAAATTCCTGCTAAAACTTTCCGCTCAGCCAAAATTCTGACTACGAAATTGATTTTTTAAAGTATAATGAACTACTTATTTTAAATTTAATTAATTTTATAGCGTCAACAACACGTGGTAATTATACTGTTAAAATGTAGCTTATATGACACGTTCGTAGATTTACCATAGCAGCGCCATCTATTGATTACTTACTCAACCCAGTCGAAAGGTATCGACATCTGTTAGAATCATTTGGAGTTAACAGATGATTGTGACTGTCAAATAATAACAGACAAATAATTAGCAATAAATTAAAATTGCGACTATAATTTGAGATTTAAACTATCCTATCTCTCAAGTTGGATCGAACTGCACATGGTGTGCAAATTTTATTATAATCGGTTAAGTAGTTTAGGAGTCCATTGAGGACAAACATTGTATCACAAGATTTATATATATTAGACTAGCAACCCGTCCCAGCTTCGCCGGGGTGCAGATGTTTTTTGATTCCACTCCACTCTAGATACATGTTATTTTTCGTACAAACTGGGACAACCTGTACATGTATTATACATATAAACCTTCCTCTTGAATCACTCTATGTATTAAAAAAACTGCATCAAAATCGGTGGGGTAGTTTTAAAGATCTAAGCATACATATGGACAGAAAGACAGCGGGAAGCGTCTTAGTTTTACACTATGTAGTGAAAAGCGGTAGTCTTGCGGTCGCTAATATAAAGACTGTAATAGAAACAATTCGACGCGGTGGCAGTGTAACAGAAAACCGACAACTAACTGCTTCGGTGTCGTATTTCGCTCGGCAAGTAAAGCCCAACAATCATTAGCTCTCGCTTGCTTTTTTTTTCGCCTGTCCCCACTATCAGAGGTTAACAACGATGTTTATAGGTGCGGAGATCACTTAGGTACTATCGGGTAAGACGCTTGCTCGTGTGTCGGACAAAGGCTATAAGTTTTTTTTTTGCTACAATAACGAGACGAGCTTGTCCCTCGCCTGACGGTGAGTCTTATTCTGGTAATAAATAGAATACCTTGTAACTACTAAGAACTACAATCTGCATAGCATTGTATTTTGCTTTAAACCCATACATTTTATGTTAAGGCTCCTATAACCCAGTTCTTTTGCTGACTAAAATGTCCATCAAATCAGAACATTACAGTACTTACACATTGGTGTTTGACCACTAAATAACAAAAAGTGGTACCTACTACTTACTTAGACGGCGCCTCTGGGACTCACCGCCTGGTAAATAACCAGCTCATTAGCAACTCGCTAATGATTTAGACAATTAATTTGACATAAGCGAAAACATGCCGCACGTGTTGGAGGCAAGGTGCGAACACAGTTGTGGCAGTTAAACAAACAAGGCCACAAGACGTCGCAAAAACTTCAAACCATCGACGCCGTCGCAACTCGGTCGGGACGTGATAAGAACGGAAAAAAGAGCAGATGCCCCATTCTTCGGTTCGGATTGCGACACGATCGGCGACAGCGGCTGAATTGGGATTAAATGTGGGAGAAATATGTGGGGCTCCGAGCTACCTAAACTAATAACTGTCCTTTTAAACTCTAAATTGAATATTTCTATATGTTTTGTAACCCAATGTTGTATATTTAAAAATCCGTTCCACCCATTGACGATAGCAAACTTGGCTTTAATAATAACATTAATCGCATTCCCTCCGAATTCTAAATTGTGAATTCATAATACGTTTCAAAATCTTTACTCGTATTTCAAAGACGCACACACCTTATTATTCCACCACCTAAATACGCAGAAACATAATAGCCAACAAGCAGATGCATCATCTCGAATTGCACCGCGGTCGACGCTTATCGATAATTCTGTTTGTAGTGGAACCTATTTTTTGCTGGTTTCACGCGCGGTGGGAGGTCAAAATCCCCCCAGAAATTCCTCAGTACGAACCAATGCGATATTTTAAAATGTCCGTTATCTGTACAAATCGGTTTGAGGTTTCGCGGTTACGCGTTGCGTTGAGACTTGGGACGTGCTTTTGTCTTGCGGTTTTTCATAATATTGACAATTCGATTTACGAGTATATCTGAAATCGTAGATCAGCAGTTTTATAAGACAACTTAAGTAAATAAAACGAATTTTGCAAACATAGTTATTATTGCATCAATGATTGAAATCGTGTGCACCCTAGTTGTAGAGCGGTTGTTAATGTGTAATATTCCACATAGCCACTATAATTACTGTGCCATCAATGAAATCTAATACATTACCCATTTAACTTCAAATGAAAATGTAATGAACATTAGTTTTCTAAGTTTTTATGTGCAATTTACGGCAGGTCAGTACCGCGCGCTATTTCAGTGTGGGATGCTTTATACCCGCGCCATAAAGCATGTTGTTGACATTTTCAATTCAATATTCAAAAATAGAACTTCAAACGTGACATATTGCTTGAGGTTGTTGCCATGTCAGTTACTAAACAAATAATTTATAATTCATCTAAATTCTTTTGGCGAGTTTTGGAACTACAATAAAAATTTTAAAAATATATTTTTAACGCATTGTTTGATATATGTTTTCATAAAATAAATAACAAGCATTTATACTCGTAATCTAATAGTATTAACATGTCCAATTTAAAAAAATGTGAAGAGAGAAATACTGTACATTATATTTTGACAACAGAATAACAACAACGCATTCGGACGCCAAAAGGTAGACAATCTATACTAGATTCGCGTAAAATCGGAAAAATTACTTAATTTCAGTATGTCACATTAACATAAGAAGTAATTACTACATTTGCTTGATTCTTGTGGTACTAGACACTCCTCAGTATTCTCTCTCTCTCTCTGCCTATAAAAATCACTTCGTCCACTCACCTACTTCAGGCGTAAAAAGGTGATAGACGACCTACATCTTCTCCCGGTACCACATCTATTTCTGTATTTTGTCACGATTCACGAAAAAACATATAAAATTCTTATTTGATTGCCACCTCGCATCCGAGCATGACTAACATCAGTCCAAAATAACAACTCTACAATTTAAATACAACCAAATAATTATTATTCTCTGAATGTATTCATTCTACATGCGAATTCATAACAATATGCAAATGAAATTGACCAAACTTGGTATATTTCAAAATGTATTAATGATTCTATTAAATTGTTTGGTCTATATATAGTTATAGAACCGAAACGCCCCGTTGGTGCGCACAAGTCTTCAGTCTCCAAATTTACTTAAAAGGTTTTTACTTAATCTAATGTTATCGACTAACACAGTTTATATAACAAACCAAAATATGAGCAAATACCTCAAAATTAAAATCGACTACAAGTACTATTAACTTTGCCAATAATGCAAGCATGCACCGCGCTCCGTTAGTACCAACACGACGTCAATCTAAACACGCAGACGTACGACAGCCATAAACAAGATTGTTTACTATTAAACGCACGTTCTACACTCACTCCTTTCCATGCACACCGGAAGTTACAAACATACGCTATGTCTCACCAGCTTAATTCTATTTTTAAGATAAGTATTCAGAATTTAAAAAAATAATACGATGGTGTATTACACCTGCCATGAATGCATACAGGTGTTGCCAATAAAAAAAAATACCCAAAAATGCATTAAGGATATTGTATTTTTTGCATGCGGCAACGCGACATGCCCAGACGCATGAAACAGTTTTAAATTTAGAACCGCTTCGCCATCTGACACTTTGTACGTTACACATTTAGTCCTCGCATCCTTTTCTCAGCTGCCAACTTGTAACTTTATCTAAAGTAGTTTTAAACGCTACATGGAATTTCGAGACCTTTAAAAAGCAAAAAGCATTGAAAAGAAAAAACAAGTGAATATATTTAAGTTAAGAAAGCAATCTGTCTATATTTTAAGGTTCCTTTTTGTATTTTTCATGACTTCGACACTTATGTTGTCTACAATTTAACAGTTTGCACATTTTTATGTCACCAAATATTCATGTGGTGAATGACACGCAAGTGACTTCATACATTTGTCTGACAAAGTAGAATGGATACAACACTCCACTAATTTTCTGATTAAAATTTCATACAGAAATAGATACTTTTGCTGCATAAGTTATTCGTAGTTTATACAGTTTTGCGCAGTCGTTAGATTTAATATTCCCACAATTTTTAAATAAACAATGGAGTTAAATTTAAAACATGGCATAATTATAAATAATAAACGAAATATTGTTTATATAAGAATATTAATAATGCCGATGACACCTCCCATTATACTAGTTGCACATATTTTCCAAAGTTATTTTTTGTTATTGTTCCTTTTATTTACATATTTATGTAGTTAATAAAATATTCAAGAAATAATAATTATGGAAAATAATAATGGTATGTATTAGAAACTTCTTTAAATAAAAAAAAGGCAGTACTGAATTTTTCAATTAAATCCGAACTTGCATAGAATTGGCGAGGACAAAAACCATAGCGCGAGTCAAAGTATACGTATTTTAAATTTATTTTTTGCCATACACATTATGAAAACGAATACTGTGTCACTATAAATACTCAGAATTCCCAGCGTTTGGAAACTATGCAAGCGAGCATAAGATATTTATTAAACATTTTGAGGCTACGCAACGTGTTTATGAAGCGGAGTGGACGGGCCGGGCGGCGCGGCGCTCTCGTTCCGTCGACCACTTAATTCCCGTCCGATGTTTATTGCCGTTCGTTACACATCGACATGTCTCGTATCTAATGCCACTTGTCGCAACTAGAGCATACAAGGTCCCGCAGATGTGGGCTATAGGCATTTCGGCCGTCTAGTTTATCAGTTGATCTTAATCCTTCATCTAAC
The DNA here is from genome assembly GCA_033459515.1 of Theretra japonica. Taxonomy (NCBI): domain Eukaryota; kingdom Metazoa; phylum Arthropoda; class Insecta; order Lepidoptera; family Sphingidae; genus Theretra; species Theretra japonica. The sequence continues at coordinate 3,017,795 of CM065928.1, forward strand.
AATGGGGACGCGGTGTGAAAACCGAGTGACAAGCCGTCGAATATTGCACGAAGTTGGCTTTTGAATTTTACATGCAATTAATTAGTCATTTTAGTTGTGCACGGATTTACCAGACGTATCAGCATGATAGTCATGCCCAGTGGGCAAAACCGCTAATGTGTCGAGAATAGGCACAGATATGTTCGCCGGATGCCTGCGTGCACAAATAACGGATGATAATAAATTCAGGACCACGACCGATGCCCAGACCATGTGTGGTGAAATGATGGATTAGATCTGAGACACGTCCGAATTTGCACTAGTGGTTCTGACAATATTCGATGAAGGATTATGTGTAGTACCTAGTCGACATACTGTTAATAATACTAATGACATATGACAGAACATGCCATGAGCTGTTTATCATAACAGAAAAATGTCCTGAAAAGCCACATCTGTTATCGCACCGACCACACTGCACCGTGACATAATCCATTAACACAGAAATAGAATTATCATGTCAAAACACAAAACCGGAATAACACACTTCCTACAAAACAATTGGATTATCTCAATCGGCATTGGCACGCGAGATATCATGAGCAGTGTTGTGCTTGATGCAGTTTTTTAAATGATTAAGCCAGTTTTGATCAGCATGCGTGGGCTGGCTCGTCCGGGGTGATAGCACTGGATCACAAAACCAAAGTGATTAGCAGCTTGAATGTCACCTTTTATTAGTACTGAACTAATAAACACATTAGATTATTTATCAGAGCTCTACTCTTTGCTCGCTTGCAACAAGGTCGATACATCGTCGCCCGACCTTTAACATCCTGAATATTAACGCTATAGCTTAATATCCTACCTGAGTATATATTTCACATGGAGGCGAGATAAAAATAGTACTATGCCATTATAAAATAATTAATTATTATTAGACTGCCACGTTGGCGTAGTGGTACTACGGTATGATTGCAAAGCTGAGGTCTCGGGTTCGAATCCCGGGTCGGGCAAAGTGATATTGGATTTTTCTATTCATTATCAGCCTGTAGTCAGGAATTTGTGCCCAATATGTCGATAGGCTCGCCCCCTATCACATCGTGGGACGGAATATACAAGCGGAAACGTGGGTGTTCTGGTAGCACCTCTGCCTACCCCTTCTGGGAAAGAGGCGTGTGTTTATGTATGTATGTATGTAATTATTATCCTTGATACTCGTTAAAATATTTAACAATCCGTCTTCAGAATTTACGGTACACTTGTTCAAAGGAACTTCGGATCACGATTGTCGGAAATACATAATCCACATACTAGATATATTAAACCAGTTTTCGCAACTAGATGAATTAAATTATCATAATTTCGTAACGCGAGTAGTGTAAATCTGATGTAAACACTCCACCAGTGCTCAGATTGTAATTAACATGCAGATATCTCGTCTTGTTACCTAATAAGTTCAGGCCAAGATACAGATTACAGATGTAGTGAGAGCGTGAATTATGTATTCAAATATATTTGACAGGTTTCGCAATTTCTAATGAATTTGATCGAACTTAATCGATTACTAGAAAGCTTTTATCAGTCTGTGTGATTGATTCTTGGCGTATCTTTGTACAACTGATCGATGGCACGGCCGAATCAACATATGTCCTGGTTGTGTTATGTTTCATTTTCGTATGGTGAAAATCCTCTTGGATAGTTGTTAACCTTGATTATAGTAGACATGGTATGCCAGATGTCTGTCTACTAGTTAGAAACCGCATGGATATATCCATTATCAATAACCAAAGTACTATTTATTAAAACACAATGTCGTGCTTAAACTAATATAAAAAAGGGATAGTAGGGGATAACCTTTAGTAAGAAGTAGAGTTTTAATGTGATTTAAATTTATATTTTTAGGCGTATAATGTATTCTTCTTCCTCCACAGGTATTGGAGACTGTCCTATTCTCACACCTGCCACTGCAACTCCTATCAACAAGCCACGGGAAGTCTACTGCTGTACGTCGGACCAATCGTTTCCACAGCACCCTGTGTAAGCCGCTTGAGACCAGCAATTCTCGCAACCTTTATTCCATCGTATAATCTCACGTGGCATTAAATCAATACGTTATTATGTTTAATTCCTTTCCTTCGCCATTACCAGCGGCCTTTACTCGGCCGTGTCCGTGTTGACGCTCAAATGTTAGCAGTCGAGCACGTTCGAGGTGAAACAAATTAACGCACAGCACCGCTTATGCTAAATTACGCTGTTTTTCGCAAACACTCGTAATGCAACATTTAGCGTTTATCGGTGAAGTTATTTTTGGAAAGATATTGAGTTGTAGGGGCACACATAGATATACTTGTGTGAACTTACTCGTATTTGTTTAAGTACTGCCTTATCAAACAATTGTGTCCCCTGTACTGGCGTTATCTAGGAGTGAGCCTTTTATTTAGATTACAAAGATTTTTTATATGCAAAGACTCTCAAAAGTTAAAAATACGAGCATGTAAACAACACACTATTGCTTCCACTATAAACAATATGTTTACTGCAAAACACGCTATTAAGATTCATTATAATCAATTTCGCAACTTTAAAACGACATAATAACTCTATTGCAGATGACCATACATATAAAAGCAACTGAACCAGATGACATAACATTTTCAACTACAAGCATTAACCAAGAGCAAGTTCCACCTGTTATTAGCAACGTAATAGGAACTGGTGCGCCGAGCGTTTTTTTAACGACCATACTTTAAGCAAGATTATGTGGTTGACTTTGACCCAAACGAGATAGTGCAGTTGCCGAGTTAACTTGTATGAGAGTATTGCTACAAACGTGTTGAAAGTCTTTTGGATGTTTCAAAGGGTATTGGAATGCATTGTTCATTAAGGCATTGGTGTTGGCATGACGTTTGATCATACCTTACATGCGTAGTTACTGACTGTTTTTCTAGGCAAATTTTATTTTAAATATGCTCAAATAAAATAACCCCAAGAATAAGTTGGAAATGAGCCTTTTAAGATGCTGTTTATGTACCTTAATGATAGTTTTTCGAATATATTTTTTAGGCCCCATTCGGTAAGGATTGTCCATATTTCTGTGATGCATTGTCTTTATTTTTTTCCGCGCCAATTTATCTTAAAACGTTTCGCTTGATTCCAAAGTCAACTTCATACACGATCGGAATAAATTTCAATAAATTTATACTCAGACAATTAAAATTCTACAAATCTATTAAGAATTTCCGGATCACAAGTAAACAAGACAAAAATACAACATTTTAAGGTGATCGCAATAAATAAAATAACATATAAATATACATAATATATCGCACAAACAGAACACAAATCAAACAAACAAAAACACGGCTTCACATGAAAAATAAACAGTCCTTATATCTCGAAAAGTTAAAACACTGCGGCGAACGGTACAAAAACACCGTTACACACTACTTTGTGTTGAAATGCGTGTAAAATTTTAAATCATTGACCTTTTATATCGATTATTATAAATATAGGAAATTTTCCACAGAAGCTTTGTCTATAAAAACATTCGGTTGAACGGCAATAACAAGGTACACAAACGGAACACGTCATCAACCTATTTCGGGCTATTACTGGAAATGCATCTCTCCGTGGACGTCGTACTATCCGAGATCTTTGATTCAGGTCAGTATCTTGCAGTAACAAATTATTGTTTAGAATCTTGGATGGTAAGCACACCTGTAGTTAACCATATTTTTAAGGGACTGTATAAACTCTGATTTGCCTAGAATCTGGCAACAAAACGGAAGACAAATTAGAAAAAGTGTTAATTTCATGCTTCCTATATTATAGTCGAGTTTAGTAAAATTTGGATGAGATCGATGGACAATGCCATTAACACAATATGTATAATAATAAATAAACATCTTCTTTTTAGCATTGTAATTATACGTTATACATGCAAAATGTCATTGACGTGATCTTAAAACTCGAAAAATAACTTTGATGTCATTGCATAGCAAGTATTATAATCTTGTCATTGATACATATTGAAAATGCCATGTTTTCCTTATTTTTCACGCTTCCTTTAACTAAATGAGTCGTCGCTCACAAAATCGAGATTGTTAAAGTAGCACAATTTATTATTTACTACGGGTTTTATCAAGGTCTATATTCGCTTAAACACTGCCATCGCCCCACAGGACCAGCCGCAGATGTATTTAGCAAACGATTACACTAAAATAGCTCGCTCCTCTTTTTTGCGCATTTGTTAACTACCTGTAAATTAAAAAAAAAAGTTTAACTCTAGATCTAAACCTTAGACTAAAGAATGAGCTGTATCCAATGTAATAATGTTGAACTATAATATCCGGCAATATCGCTCGCTCGCGAGATATAATAATATTTATACGCTGTCGAATCAGCCTATTCATACGTTCATACAGCAGTACTAGGTGCAGCGCAGATCTACAACTCCAAACCCACCACTTAGTATAATAACATCACTTAGCTCTCCTAGTTGGACACGCCGTTCACATTTCGACCGTTCTCGCCGCCAGGAGCCGCAGACGATTTGTAGATCAATGAACGCACTCTATTTCGGTAACAATGTAATGCATCTTTGTTTACCCATCAAACTATATCGGCAAGGGTTGGACGGTGGCCAACTGTACCCACTTTCGCGAGTGTGCGTCTGTATCGCGATTTCCGGGCGGTACATTTTGCATTGGAGCAGTGCGACTTGATTGCAGAAGCTTTTTGAACACGGGTACACTAACTATCGCCAGTAGTTACTGTGGCAATTAAAGGAGACTTATTTAATGATTCATAATAAAAAAGTACATTAAGCTAAATAGCTGATGGAAAACGAAAAAAAAATGAAAAACGAAACACTGTAAACTTATCGTATTTTAAACATTTTATTTTCAACTTCAAATATCATTAAACTAAAATCACAACCAAAAACCTTACAAGAGCTTTTTAAGGTTTATTAAAAATGAATGTCATGTACACATTAATATAAAAGGAAAAATGTCTGGAGCGGTATTGATAAATATGTTGTGAAACAAACAAGTTTACATAAAATATTAAGGGCAGAGTTGACTCCTAAGTGAACGGCCAGTCGTAAAACTAAATGGAAAGGTAATTATAATACAAAAAATAAGAGAGACTGAAGTAATGTCGGGAAAATAAAAACTTAATGAGGCTGTAATACTGAGATAAAACAGACTCGTGATTTCTGTAAAACCCCACATCTTACGAACACAAATGATAAATTGTATTTACAACTCAGTCAAACGCAAAATTACGACTCTATGACATACGTGTATTGTTTTATGGGTATCAGACATTTCAAGTGATATTTAGTGCCATTATTACTGGACCAGCAAAAATATTTAATTGGCAAATTCGTATGCGTGTGGGAATCATGCTATGAACAATTGGCTTCTCGCTGCCTCCATAAACCATAGAGTAGTCAATCCACTAGTCCTTTAAGTGTGGTTACATTAAATAACTGACGTTTTCAAATCATCGTCAAAATTACTTGTTGCAACCGAAGCTTAGATAACACTTAAGGATTGCCTTAGTGAGAGTAGCATTAAGTTTTTACCTGTATGTCATCAAGAGGTCGTCGGCCAGCGCCGTGCAAACTTCTAAAGCGTAGCAGGTAGAAAAACGCTGGCAATCATCAACATAACTGCTTCGTACGATCATAGCAATTTGTGTAATGATACATGCCACATTTTCCGTCAGCAATTACGTATTGCACATATTTTTCTAAATAATCTTACGTGATCACACAAAATCATCAGAAGCCAACGAAAGCTCTGTATTAAAATACTTTTTTTTTCACTTTCATACTGATTGAGGATTGGATGTTTTCACATTTTAGAAGAATCAAAATAAGACAAGTTACTTTTCATTCATCAACGATCGTAATAATGTATTATCGCAAAAACTCGAGAACATTCTGCCCATGAGCACACATAAAAACTTTTAAAACCAGTTTCCTTTGTACATGGAAGTTATTACTGTATATCACTTGTAAATACTCGTTCAAACTAATGACAGCTGTTCAAGAGCTTGGACGCCGTTTCCGTACAACTAGGCTAATCCGACCCTCCTAGAACTCGGTAATTTTCTCCTAGGTAATATAATAAATTATTCATATTTTCATCTACAAATACGGCCAGCAGGCTACTTTAACTTACTAATACGTCGAATTATATTGTCAACTTCGTAAATTAGCGAGGTAAGTGACAGCAGGTCGGGTTAGCCAAGAATCCATAATCGACGGATTAAGCTAGTTTGAAAACGGAACTCCTTAGGCTAGGCATGTAGGATAGATGGAGCTATAATGCAGCATAAAAAGATAATTTAACTCTCAGTGGTCTAAGCCTATTTTAGACATTGCCTTATTACTTACACATCGATACTGATTTTTAGATGTATTTAGGATGGCGCCACAATGAGGTCATCAACAATAGATTATTTATCCAATAACTTAAACATTATCGAGCTAAATGCAGCTGCCAATGCTTGCAAATCGTCGGCGCACGTGCGTCCCCGTCGACAGTCGCTGCCATTTCACAATATCAAATACACAATACCTGAGCGATCATAAAGCCCATCGCTTAGTTAACTAAGCTACATCGCAGTAAGTTATTTATCTATATTTGGTTTTAATTATACGTGTTCACTGTCAGAATTTTAACCCACTTTTGGAAAAATTTAAAGGCCCAAGATTTTAAACGATACTTTTTTAATATTCCTAATAGCCAATAGGTAGTTGACAGACTATCCTATTCTCCGATGGCTAGATTCATGTTTTTCACAACTCTTTTCAGTGACATCTATCCTGGACACTGATTCCAGTAGTTCCTACTTTTATAGCTAATTTTGACCTATACTTTTCACACTACGAGAGACTTTTCGGTCTCACAAACACCCAGAGCCGGGACAAATACTAGTGGGCCTCACAAACATTTGTCTCGGTGCGGGGATCGAACCCGCGCCCTCTCGTTTCACAGCCGGCGTCTAACCGACTGCGCCACGGAGGCTGTCGAATACAACGAAGTGACGGAATGCTAAGCTTATTACAGCAGTAGCTGCATTAGTATCGCGCCTCATTGTGAGCCGGTTTTAAACTAAGTACCATAACATTACGTACAGATAACGAATGTATTTCCTACACAATTAAAACAATATGGAAGTTAACAGTTATTACACCAAGCCTTGCAGGTCGAGTCCATATAGGATGTAAGTAAGATTTGTGACTGTTTAACTATATTACGGATAATGAAACTATTGGGAAAATTAAACATAAACGTGGGTGTATTTATAATGTTAAATCAACTCAGAAGACAAACGACGGATGATGTTTTTATAAATTGTTTTATTCAAAGATAATCACAATACAGATGTCCTTAAACTATAGATGACCAGAAAAGAAAAGAGAGCGTTCATATTTAAAAACAACTATTTCAGTGTTGCCAATGGTCATATTAAAAATATACCATCGGTGATACGAGCGCAAATAATAGTAATAATATTAAACAAAACATACAAACTCTAAAATGAATACATTTAAATTAAGTATTTTTAACATTAAGAAGCTATTGTATGTTAGCGCAATTAAAACAATATGGAAGTTAACAATTATTAGACCAAGCCTTGCCAGGTTGACTTGCCATATACGAGATAATTCGTGACTGTTAATCTATATTAAAGAACTATTGGGAAAATTAAACATAAAGACAAACGTGGTGTGTTTATAAGGAGCGATTGAATGTATGCACTATGCAGGACCTCGAATTGCATTTTTCCGGCTAAAGATTGTATATGTTTAGCGCAGTTCAAAGACTCACGAATCCTGAGAAGCTGTCATCCAACGTAGCACCTGCACGGGGTCGCATACAAAGTAACTTCGAACTTACAATCTTATCGATCGATGATTCGTGGAAGCTAGACGCCGTTTTAAACGTGTTATTGTTACTGATATCTAATTATCTGTTAAATGAAAGTTCTAAAATTCCAAAAGATTTTTTTAAGCTGGAACGAAAAAAAATCTAATTATTGAAACAATTCAAAATACTAGCAGTAAGAGATAACCCACCGGCCTATTTCTCCTTGGAGTAAATGAAACGATCGTTAAATTATATCGTTTGTGATTGCTTGTTTGATGTTGGTATAATTGTGTTATTATGTCACCACGTCCGATGTCGTAATGTTGGCAGTAAGGAGGTGGACAGAAAAGTGTACAATTGTTACGACCTTGTATCGTGATGAGATAGTTGGTAGCAAATCAGTGTCAAATAGACGCATGCAGCTGCAGTCCGCACTACGAGTATATAATGTACATATGTATGACTTTATTATGGGTAAGCAGGCAGAACCCAATGACAAGTTATTTGGTTAACGATTGTTAACAGTAACAACTCGTATGTGAATTGCTTATACTTAACAGCTTCATATCTAGTGACTTAACAGTATTAACAGATAATAATATTTTTATTGTCACAAATTAAATATGACCTTTTGGTATTAAAAAACATCTGTAAATATTAAAAATTATATAACATTCCATTATATTCCGGCTATTTTCGCGCACTTAATTGTACCAAACTTATATTTACGCAAATATTATTACTATAGTTTCCTTAATATTTAAATGTCACTACTTACTCGACCCAGTTAATTAACAATTACAAAAAAATAAAGCTTTTAAAGACACAATTAATCGACCTTCGCCGGATATGAGTCGGTTAGGTTTTGTTAAATTATTATATGCACGAGTGTTCTCCAACCGAGCTAACTGTGTGGAAAACCTTGGTCAAGTGAGAGGGTTTAATGCCACATATATTATTCACGAACTACGGTTAAGTCGCAAGCTATGTGTTCATAATAATGAACGGCTTCGTCTTCTAAGGATTACAATTTATGATAATTTTCACGATAAAGTCGTGACGAACGGGGCGAGATAAAATGTATGCTTAAATTGTGCAGTGAGCGCATGCCAGTTACTATCATTAGATATTACGTTTATACCCGGAAAATTCCAAATTATACGTCTACAGCTCATTGTTGTAGTAAAACATGTTGTAGTAGTCTAAACATTAACGAATTTTTGAAAGAATAAAATACTTCAAATACTTTTTAAAATAATCATCCTGCCGCGACTGCTTCGGTGGCGCAGTTGTACTACGCTACGATAACAACGCTGAGATCTCGGGTGAGATACCCGGGTCGATCAAAGTGATAATGGATTTTACTATTACGAGTTCTGGAAAAAAGGCGTGAGTTTATGTATGTATATAAATAAGCATGACAAAGTAAACTGTACTACATTTTTAGTAGCAGTACCACCATCCTCTTTCTATAGTTTGTCTTTAAATATTTCTCAATCTACAAACGTATTACAGTAACGAGAGCTGAGCAACAATTGGACAGGAAATCTCGTATACAATTGGAACATAAGACAGATCTTGAGATTATTAACAGTACTTCAGAGGCTAGTGGCTCTCCATTACATGCGTACTACATCTTGCACGACGCACAGAGAGGAACTGCTAATTGTGACAATTGAGTTGTAAAGTATTCATTACTATATGTACCTTTGTTGAAGTATGTCTATCATTCATCTTTTAATATAATAAATAAATAAATACACGCAACAGTCACATACATAGTTCTGACCCCACATTCAGATCAATTAAGTCGTGAGTCGTGGTTATCAGAAGCTACGAGAGAGTTTTCGGTGTCACAAACACCCAGACCCGACACAAATATTTATGGGCCACACAAGCATTTGTGTTGGTGCGGGGATCGAACCCGCAGCTTCTCGTTTCACAGTCGGCGTCTAACCAACTACGCCACGGAGGCTGTCAATTTTAATGGCGTATCAAAAGGTTCTCCGATTAGTTTGTTCTTATTGATATAATCTTCGTCATCAGCTCAATGTAGCCCGTTACAGATTTTCGATGCAGTTCACAGGCCTATAGTTCACGTCGAACATCTTCACCTATCTATTGATGTATAAGATACGTATGTTCATCTTTATCGAAACAAATTGAATTTCATGATACATTGACCACAATTCTGTACTAGAAATATCAAACAAATCAATTACCGTATTAGTTTCTACATTTATATACGAGTAACTTAGTATTAAATTTATTAGACTTGCAAAAAATGTTTTTGTGAGTTTTCGGCGTGGTTTTAAAGTAAAGCTGAGCTGGCGTTCTACACAATGTGGTCTCAGTGTGCGTATGACTAACCTCTATTGTTATCTTAAAACGAGATCGGATAGCTTGACCCAATTAATGCTGACCGATAGTTTACAAAAGGGTAGTCATAATATAATCAAACCAAAATATACCTCATTTTCATCATTCAACACCTCATAAAGTGAACCCAATTACCGCTTCTTAATGAAATTTAATGTCCAAACAAAAGTCTTCCGCCATTTAATTAACACACAAACAATAGACAGTCGAAAATACACTTCTCGTCATAAACTATAACTTTAAGTATCGCGTGAGAATCGCCTACTTTTTTCAGAATTAGTCACGTCCTGTGCCAGAGCCCAGTTTCACAAACAATTTACGAGCAAAGTGAAATATTATTCCATTTTTTTATTTAACGCTGTTTAGTATCAATTATCTAATTGGTGGTCGCGCCTTTTGGGCAAAGCTTTTGGCAGTGTGCGAATAATGGACTGGCCATTTTGGGGCTTGGCCTTTTGTCCTCTTTGCAAACGTTGTGGTAAATGAGCCGAACTGCAAATTAAGTGGTTGTTATCATACGATACTTAATTTTTGACGAGACGCCACGTAACGTTGAAAATACCCGCAAATGTGCTTGCACTGAAAACATTCTAATTAGCAACTTCCTCCAGACAAACTGACCAATGACAAAGATCTGTTGTTGTCTTGTTTTATCGTTAAACTGAGGCTATAAATTGCAATTTTCCAAGTTTCCATGCGGTAAACGAGTTGGACGGCCGTTTAGTGTAGCGGTTAAAAGCAAACAGCCTTTTGCCTGCTGCGCTAAAAGCTTCGATCTCCATACAGACAAATAATAAAGTCAACTATAAAACTTATACTTCGTAATTCGCAAATAAATGATAACAATACAAAGTAATATAGGTCGCCATTATGTTTTAAATGTACTGGAGTAAAATAGCCAGACAGCTGACGCAACCACGACGCAAGTACACGACGCGACGGTCGCATCTAAACGACTGTGTATGTGCTCAGACAGGGATCCAGACGCAATTAGCAGTTAATATCATTGAACTATTTTCTGCGAAATAATAACAACTCATACGAAGAATCTTTGGTAAGTTAAAGACTGTCAGAAATCTTTTAACGTTAGTAATACAGAGTTATCTATTAAATGAGATCTTCTAAAGAATAATATCTTTAAACTTGTCAAAAAATACATAAATATCATCTGATTAAAATTATTGTTATGTATTTTTTTTAAATAAGAGCCTATACTGACGACTTCGCCATCATGCTCATGCATAACATCGGGTACAGTGCCGGCATAAAAAATAAAGTTTTGTTAAAGTTAGACTCTAAAAAGACTCATACAAAGCTATACAAAACACAATCAAGCATACAATGTAAGATCATTTCAGTTTTCACTTTCGAATCACTTTCGCTACAGTTTAGACTTTTATTTGCTTCGTCTTTGAAAAGAAAAATGGCGAGCACGATCTCTAAACTGCTAGTGATCACGACCCGACGTGAGGTTTTTTTAACCTACACGGCAATGACTGCACTGCGCCTGATGATAAGTTAGCTGTTAGAATAAAGAATATATGGGAAATTCAATGACGATTGGCGTTATACCACAACAGAAGGTATTTTACAAACTCAATATGGCGATTTGGGTCATAAGAGGGTCTTGACCACAGGAATCCGCCTGGATCCGTCACTGCGTGCGGTGCAGTGAGTAAACATGACGTCTGTAGGGCAGTGTCAGCGACATTCAAACCCAAGGAAACAACAATTACTCAGACATGTATTTGTTTTTTTTTGCTTTCTAATAGAATTTTCATTATTTGTTTCCTGCTTCAGTATACCTAAATAACGAGTAATGTGAGTAAACGTAGAAAGATCAAATTTAGTTTTAATTGGGATCTTAATCGGACATTATCAGATGTTTGATTTAAGTACATATTCTTAGTACATTAGCGCTCTTTTCATATCTGAATGAAAACGCAGTGAGGAAAACAGCACAGTTGAGGGTTATTTGTCACCTGATTTCAAAGGTATGTGAAGAACAACAACTTATTATCAGCCAATATGGTGAATCGAGATCTAATTATACCCTCTCAACCCACGCCCAGCAGTGGGACTTAATTGGGCTAATTTAGGATTAGTAGTAGCACCACTGCAGAATCCATGTAACAAACCTACTGAGTCGACTTGTGAGGCAACATCTTCTTTACAACACAAAATACACAACATTCACACTTAAGCAAAAGAACAGAAAGTCTGAATTCGCGTGCAGCAACGTAAAGTAAAATTAATTAAGCGAGTTGTACACAATATACGTGTACGGCTCCACTTCTGACCTGAATAGAGAGTTGTAGGATGGTAATAAACTGAAATATGGGCGAAAACAATCATAATAAATGCCCACAGGTCGTTCACACGCGTGGCGCGACCCACTATACTGTGCACACAGCTTTGCTAGTGTTTGGAAGGAAAGAATCGCGAACGCAATTCGCAAAACTAAAGCACTTAATTCCTCAATGTGTTTTAGATGATAGAACAACTTGATAACACAGGAGATTATCATTGAATTAAATAACTGCATGCCCAATTTGTGAAAGCATAAAAATACTTGTTTTTTTTTTTAATAAATACACAAGTAAATTATTAGACTCAGGATTCGCAATGGAGGAATGTTTAACATATATTGTAATATTTGCGATGTAATTATAACGGCTAAACATACAATAAAATATATGTTTAGCTCTCTTTATATTACTGTTAGAAAAACATAAATATTGACGAACATAAGCATCGTCATCATGACATTTCATTTAGATTATTGAATAAAAATTGAGATACTTTTTAAGTATTAAAACTTTTCATCATTACAATACGCTTATGCAAACTTGTAGTACCTACACCATTAAATAAAAAAATATATAAATCCTTGAGACTTACCGGTATTCATAAATATACGTCTATTGACTGAAAATAATGACAATATGACAAAACTTTATGACTTAAAAGTGAGAGCAATAACGGAATGACATAGTTTAGCTAGCCAAGACGCAGGATATATGACATCCGCCATAAAGAACGTGGGGTCAAATGCCGAGCGGGAAGCAAATTTGTATTTCCAGTTTCTTAAACTTGGGTGCTGTCTCAGAATTATTTTAAGCAGCGGTATTTTAGTGCAGAAAAAGTTTGAAAAATACTAGCACTGCTATAAAAGCTTTCATACTTTGATATAAAAGAAGCTGAATCGAAATAAGCTATTAGTGCCCATATCTTAAAAAAGTTACAGCGTGGAATATGTCAATTATTTATACGTCCACCACATAAGATGATAAGATAAATTTCTATTACACCGAACCGAATTCTGCTTCCTTGCGATTGAACAATACACACAGTGACCCAATAATAAAAAAACGATCATTAAAATTATCACTAAAACTATACAATATCTAGCGATGAACGTTAATGACGTCACGCGAAGGAAACGCGCCGTGTCCCTGCGTGGAAGTCGTCATTCCCATACCGGGCGTATCCCGCCCATATCCAGAAATAAGCAGCGCCAACACAACAAGACCTCTCACATAGTCTCCTTGTCCAACTTTTAAAACGTCATTCCAGGGGGTTGGTGGGTCACCATACTTTGGAATATCTATAAACAGCTGTTGACGAAGTGAGTGCGTTGGCTCCCGAATGGAGATTTTATTTTTTTATTGCAACAAATGAGCAGGCGAGTGTGTGAGTGCGTCTGCGTGTCCTCCAATGGATAATTTTGAACGTAAATTTAGCCCGGACACGGATGTCCCATGGCTTAATTAACATTATTAATTATTCAAATTAAAGTTTTTGTGTATCAATAAACTCTTTGTAATAGAACATAATTTCAGCCGATGTACAGGATAAAATAAGTTTTATAATTTGTAGTCAGCTACGTTCAGACATACAGCAATGAATAATCCATATGAATTTAAAATTTTAGCGAATAACAAATGGTAAGATCTGTGTGAGAAAATGGTACCACATTTAAGTATAATGTGTTTTTAATTACCGGCAATAATTATTGTCTTTCTTTCGCCGTTATAAAACTTACAAATACTATATTGTAAATATATGAATAATATTTAAATAAATACTGTTTAATGTAACTTTCATCTGATCTGATTTAAAGATATTATAAATAAAGAAATTTATAAACATCGGTAAGAAAACACATTTTACTAAGAGTCGCTTCGATTTATCTAGAAAACGCTATTTCCCCGATGATTGCTCGGCACTCGGAGACGGAGAGCAAAACTGGTCCTTCGAGCCGGATTTCAATTAGCCACGCGAACGGACGCAAATTATGTACATTTCCAAGATATGAACAGAAAAACAAGAGATTTTGAAATGATCGGATAGCAATTAAACAATATTAGTTTCCGTTATTTACATCTAAATACCACTAAGATTATATACAATGATAAGTCTTGGTTCACCTGGAAAAAATATGGTCTACATTGAGAAATATTCTTAACTTAAACTTGAATTTTAAACAGCATTCTTTATCTAAGGATCAACACCACTGTCTGAACGTCCGGAAATAGCTTCATTTATAAATAATAATAAAGACTAACGGCTCGGACGTATTGCCTGGATGTATTAAATAAATATTACTTTTATAAACTTTTTCTGTCTTACTTGCCTACCTTCACATTGCCACCAGAGTAAGCTCAATTATTAGGAATGTAGATTCAACAATTCGTTCACACATATTCCCCATAATATTTAAATATGACAATTCCATGTAGTCATTAAAACCGCAGAGTTATCAATTCACACAACCTCATGGATTTATATGAAAATGCATCGAATATGACTAAATATCAAATGTTTCAAAAATAGATGTACACATTTGTGTCATCTAGGTTGCATTTAAACAAAGTTTTAATATAATACACAAATGAGTCTTTAGTCCACTTGTGAATTTTCCGTAAAAATACAAGTATTATAAAATACATTTACCGCGTATAATAAATGATTTATTAAATAATAACACAATAATACAATTTTCAAGCGGCATCCGCAAATGCTTTTAGCATTTTTGCGTAGAAGAAACTCTTTTACCAGTCAACAGAAATCAGATCTCTTAACAAAATATTTACTATACGCTTCACACGAAAGGTTTAGTTTGACTACAACATCCATCACAATAGGAGCTCCGATATGCTTAGTATCGAGTAAACACCAGATACCTACAATTTCTGGTCCTGAGAAATAAAACGTCACACATGCGCAATCCTCCGTATATCAGTCAGCGTTTTACGTCCATAAAAGTCGATGGCAACTAATAAGAAAAAATGTACAGAGAAAAAATAAACACGTCGAGGCGCAGGCGTTCGCCCGTAGTCTCGTACAGATGCTCGCCCTGTGACGCAAACCAACGAACCTTTGATAACCCTTCCGAGACTCACTTGCTACTTACTTACTACTGTTTAAAACTTGTATGACCAACTTCTCGGTTAGTATTGGTCATTGCGGAATTTTTAATATTACGTATTTGTTTTGTTATTGTTGTTATTTTGTCGAGCACTGAGTTAGAACATTGATCTCGGCGGTTACAAAATATCTTTTCTGCTTCTGAGTTATAATTATAATGTCTTCGGTTTATTTTATTTTAAAAAACAAACACACTTTTGTAATTTTTCAACTTCAATCATTGGATGTCCACTGCGAAAAGTAGGACTTCCCAAAGAATGTCCACAGAACTTGTTGCAAACGGGCTACATCCAGCCAGTTCATCTTTATCAGGTTGAGCTCGATGACTTGATATATTAATTAAATATATATTTTTTACTAATAATTTATTACAGATACCAGTAATTTATTATTATAAACGCATATTTTCCCTGTCTTGTATTATCTTTAGAATATGTATTCACTATCTACTGCATGCCAGTGCTGAAATTCCCGTTAATAATAAAAAACTTTGAACATTAATTTCTGGGTATTTTCAATAAAAACCCGTGTGGTTTTCTGGGCGCCTGTTTTTAAACGTGTTTTTCCTTTTACACATAAGAAACTGCTTTTATATAGCCATAAGTAAATGGTTCATCAAAATTCAATAGTTACCAACTTTCCGAACATCTATTTCTAGATGAACAAAACATTTTATTCAAACTGATGATACGTCTAGTCTTAGATGCCTAAACTACCGTAAAACTACTTTTACCTTTCGCTTGACCATTATAACCAAACCACCTATAAAATCATCGACTTCTATCCTCATAACAATGCGATTTTGTATAAGATGCTAGCGCAAGTTTAACGTGTCGATTAGCATAAATGTGATGCGCCGGTGAATCACGCGCGGCGCCGCGGCCACGGTCCGGTCGGAAACCGTGAATCATTAGGAAACAGCCGTCAGACGTGCTCAGTAAAAAAATAATACTACTTACTACGAGTACATCCGTGCAATACAGTACTGTGCCTAGGCCGCTCAAAAAGACGAAGGTCTTTAGCAAAAGGGTTGCTTGTCAATTTTGATACAATATTGCGAACCATAACCACAGTTTTGTACATTTCTACTGATATTTCTGCCACATTTATGAGTGCCGTAAGTGTGTTGCAGGAAGATTAAACTCATAACTTTCAAGTCCGCTAAGATAACGGCATTATGGCAAATGATTATAATTTATAATTGCTGTTCCAAACAAGCCATGTTTTTGCAATAAAATTATCAAAATAGATTAAGGGACAATGGACGGATGGATCAATAAATATTGAATATCACGATAGCAGTGTCTTATAAAAATCAACTCTTTCTGGCCAACGGAACGAAAGATTTCTTAAGCGTGATATTTTTGATAATAACATATACTCAAATAAATTTCACTGCGTCGGTGGCGTAGTTGCACTACGGTACGATTGCCACGCTGAGGTCTTAGGTTCGAATCCCAGGTCGGGCAAAATGATAATGGATTTTTCTACTCATTATCAGCTCGGAGTCAGGATATGTGCCCGATACGGCAATAGACTGTCACATCGTGGGACGGAACATATAAGGCGAAATGTGGGTGTCCTGGTGGCGCCTCTGCCTAACCCTTCTGGGAAAACGCGTGAGTTTATGAATGTATGTATGTAATGTTTTTATAGTGTTGTATTATTTCGTTAATATTTCAGCTAACCAAAACGGCTCCAACTTTCATTAAGTTTAATATAATTAACAAAATGCTAATTGCAACCATCTAACATCGTTAGCAAACTGGCTCCAGACACATCGAACGTTATTAATCGCCTGTCATGTACCGTTGTCCACGCGCGTTTCCGACAACCGATGCTCGATATCCTGGCCAGTTGGTGTCTCCGCGTCACGACGCAGGTACCCGCCGCCCCTCACAATTAGACCCCATGTGCAAACTGCCGTCTTGTCCACAATTCATTAGCGTGCAAATTTACTGCACGCGGGTCGACGAACTTCGTATCATTTGTTTTTTTTTGATGGTCCATTCTTAAAATGTATTGTGACTATACTCTTTGTTTTGTATTTAAATTTCTTTATAATAATTGTCTTAACTAATCGTTAATTATGTTTAAACGTAGGTATGTTCGAAAGTAAATCGGTTTATTGAAATTATTTTAATGAAGGCTGCCATAGCTTTTATCTAAATTTCTAATGACGATTTGGGCAAATACTTAGGAAAGTACTGTGCATAGGACAATAAAAGTGCATTCAAAAGATTCGGAGGATTTGTTCATCTCGTATACTTATCGTATAGCCTCAATAAGGGTCAGATTGTACTTCGCAACAGCGGATACCGTTGACCGGACGTCCCGCGATACCGCGCTTTTACCATATCGTTAATACTAATTAATTATATTGTAATTGCTGTGTCGTGAACGTGAAAGTACGAATACCTACGTGAATATCAATTATGTGGGACAATGACGTCATCATCTGCGGGATTATGACCACTATATATGTATAAACGGGATCAATGTGTTCTGGCCAATACGGCAAGGCATTGATAGCAGTGAGGAAACACATCAAAATTATATTGCAGAAATTGATGGTTGCAATCATTACAGTTAATTATACCTGTGTAATACTGGTCCAAGAAAATATGACGAATAATTTGCAAATTTTATTAATATTGTGACAATTCGTTTTGTGAAGGAGCAGGGAGCCCACCTTATGGAGCTACCACTGCTCGCAGATTTTATCAATGCCAATCAGCCTACTTCCTA
This sequence comes from Theretra japonica, assembly GCA_033459515.1. Classification (NCBI taxonomy): domain Eukaryota; kingdom Metazoa; phylum Arthropoda; class Insecta; order Lepidoptera; family Sphingidae; genus Theretra; species Theretra japonica. Next base: position 3,036,217 of record CM065928.1, read on the forward strand.
CCATGTAGTGAAAACTAGCTTTAAGACTAATAAAAAAGGTTTTTTATAGTGTTCAAGCTATATTAAGGCAGGAAGTTCATGCCTGTGAATGCAGTTTTTGGAGTGACAAGACTGCTGGTAACATAGATAATACAGTAATTCAGAGTATTTTAAAGTAAATTGAGGATAATTTATGCAATTTAGCAGGGCTTTGGTATCAATACTTCATAATTGCACTGTCAACAACACTATAATTTAATAAGACATAGATTGTGTTATCTCTAGCAATTCTTGCAATATGCGCAAGGTATGTAACATGATCAGTATTGTAGCAAACACACTATGGCACTGACTCATCAATTCCTTGCATTAATTAAATATTGCACATTGCACATACAAGATAGATATTACTAAATACAAATAAAATGTGCCAATATAAGTGAGTACTTGATGTACAGCTTGTCTCACACAAATATAAAACTGTAATAATGTAACAAAAGATATATCATGAATTGAAGTTAGGAGAACTTAATTCTTATAATATGACTACAAGTATGAATAAAGAAAAGGTTAAATAATTAATGTTTTTTGATAAATATGATAAAATAACTTGTATTTACAGTGCATCCTACAGCAAAATTTGGCATTTTGAATAGATTTTTCAATAAGAAACTGCTTCTATACCACTTGTAAAACTGTATAAAATATTTTTAAACTACTTGTAATCTCCTGCATTTACAATAATCATTTTCAATCATCACAATGCATTAATACTTTAAACCAATCATAAGGCAAGGCCCCATGATAAGGCAGTGTGACTGACTCTTCCTTATCAAACGGTAAATAAATAATGAATTGATCACAACACTGCTCTTTGCTAGGAATAACTTATGGATTGTGGGAAAGTGTTTTAATATAGATTTTATAAAAAACAATTGTATGAAGAAGAAATTATATGCAGGACTTTTTACTTCTGGTCAAGTTTTAGCTCCAATAATGTGTCTAAGTCATATTGTTGCAAATGCTACATGTGTATCAAAAAAAATTAATTATCATGTTTAAAGGGACATCTATAATCTAAAAAACAATACATTAATTACACCTACTAAATTGATTCACAAACATTGCAGTCACTTGCATAATACCTGCATTGTTTTTAATTCAGACATCATTTCAATCTATCAAAAAAGAATTATGATTTAGACAGTGATTATATGAATTATCAGTAAAGAGGATAATCACAAAATTAAGTACTGTATTAAATAGCTTAGTCTTTAATCTTTTGATTAATTGTCCTATATAGAATTGTATCTCTTACATCCTGTGGTCACTTAGAAATACTATGGTATCCTAGAAACAGCACTCTCAGTGTAAAATGATAAATTGATTATTCTATACACTCAACACACAAGAAAAAAAAGAAGCTTTTTAGTTTGAAATTAATATAATTTATTTTCAAACTTAATTGTGAAAAAAATTATAACACAATCATAAAAAAATATAAAGTAAATAAAATGAAACATGTGGATATAAAGAATAATGAATTGACAAGCTGACAATACAAACTTTTTTTTATCAGATAAACTAATTGTTGGGGAATATCAGTACATCAATACACTCTTGAAGAATGGTCGCGATTGAAACGAAAAAATCGAAGTCGATGTAACTGTACCGTAACCAGATAAAAATGTAAGAAACTTACTCAGTTCTTGGGCTTCCACGCCGTCCTTTGTGAGAGTTAATAAAATTAACAAAACAGCGCACCACAAACTCACACCAACACCAAACATATTTCCACTCAGAGTATTTTGAGACATTATAAACACAATACTACTTCTATATTATCAAACAACCAACCAACATGTTTTTTTTTTTCATAAAATACAATTAATGTCCATAAAAACGAACAACAAGGCACTGCACATCATTCAACCGTCCGCATCGTTCACAGCCGCGACTGGCTTTGCTTTGCGAGCAAAAAATATAAAAATAACAACCGAACCAAACCAAACATCAGTCCGACGGAAGTTGCACGACTAATAATGTTGCCATCATCGATACAACATATTACCCCCGAAAGTAAATAAAACTATTTTAAATGAACTAAAAAAATGTTTAATAAAAAGATTAACAAATAACAGATGATACATATTTACGAAATATGGAAACTGAGAAAATGCTATTGATTAAGGTTATTGATGTTATATTGGGTTTATTATATTGCTAATCCAGATTGTGGCGGTTTAGTTTACCGTTTGCGCGCGCCGTGTAATTATTTAACTGCCTAATACGGAGGCTGCCCATTAAGTTGAATGTCTCGCGATTTAATAAAATATTTCATATTTTTTTGAAGTTATAACCTTTTTAACAGACTTCAGAAACGGAGAAACTTTTCAATTCATAGGAATATTTTTTTATGTTTGTTTTATATAATCACTGTTTTTTTTAGTATAAAGGGTATATCCAGACTGGGACTGAAAACGAAGCCAGGTAGTATTAGTGATTTCAGATACAAAGCTACTTAAAATGTAGCACAAACTGCTACTTTTTTCTCATCTTTAACTTATCGTCGTATTTGGGAAGTAAATACAACGTTTGCCTAAAATAACTATGTACACATTTTTATTTTTTTTATAACTAAATGGTACGTAATGATTTTAATTATAATTTAAAAAAAACTAAGGATTAATCATCCAAAGACATATTATTTAAAAAATTACGAAAAAAACGCTTTTTGAGAAATTTTTAATTGCATTATGTCTGTAATCACTAAAACGTTCGTTTTCGGTAGCAGTCTTGATATACTCTGTGTACCATCAGCCCTACTGAATTTAACTTTTCCCACAAAATCGGAGTTTATTAATTATCAGGCAACATTTTTTACCGATGACATTTAGATTGCGTTCCATTTCTGTATGATTACATGTGAAGCACTTCTAGCATTGATCTTGCAATATATTTTTTTCGTAGTACTAGTAGTATAAAATATTACATCTATATTTTATAGTATAAAATCGATGTATTTTTTTTATCTTTTTGAAATTCCTAATTTTACATACACGACTTTTATATTACTTAAATTATAATTCATTTAGATTCTATGTGGCGGAATTTGGAACTACAATTAAAAATTTAAAATATCTATATAACACACTGTTTGAGATAGGTATGTTTTCATAATATTAACAACAAACAGCGTAATCAAACAGTATTGATATGTCCAATTTAATGAAATGTGAAGAGAGAAAAACTGTTCATAACATTTCGACAACAGCATGACAACAACGCATTCGGACGCCTAAAGATCGTAGACGCGCTACCCCTAAACAGAAGTACAATATTAGATAATGCAATAAAACATATTTTTGTATATCATAATTTACATTACCCTTAATGCATCTTGGTAGTTCAGTTTTAAAATACTTTTAAATGAGTGATTAAATATTGCAATTAGAAATTAAACTTTAATCTGTATCTGTGACAGCAGTACTCAAGATTAGACGATTTTTATTCAACACTTTGGCTAGGCATACTGCATACATACATACATAAACTCACGCCTTTTTCTCAGAAGGGGTAGGCAGCGGTTCTCTTGGTAGTATAACTAGGCCCCCACGTTTCGCCTTGTCTGTTTCGTCCCAGGATGGGGCGAGACTATTGTTACATCGGACTCAAATTCCTGACTCAGGGCTGATAATCAATAGACAAGTACCGTACCCGAGACATTCGTTTTGTAATCATACTTTAGTACAACTACGCCACCGAGACAGTTGGCTAAGCATAACAAATTAGAATTCGCCAATTATTGCTAAAAGTTTTAAAAGCCTATTCAAAGTGGCTGAATCATAGTATGTGCTAAAAGTACCAAGTACCCTCTTCCATTCATGAATGATTTGTAATGTTTCATTACATGACTCAGACTGAATGTTAAATCACAGAACAAATATACGAGAGGTAAGGAGAATAATGTTATCTATATCAGGCAAATCTGGACATAAGTTTTGAACTGTTATATAAACTATGCTTTAATACTTACACTATGGAAAACCTCAATATAATTAAATTTAGTTTGTTCACAATTAAATTCCATGATTTCATATAAACATAATTAACTTTGAGTCGTAATCCTGTAGTCCATAAAGTTTGTATAAAAATGTCAATGAATTGTCCTGTATGTAGTGAGTGGCTGCGCAGCAGGCTGGAGCTCATGTCGTCGGGGTTGCAGCGCGCGTGCGCGAGGTGCGCGGGCGGCGCGGCGCTCGGAGAGCTGCTCTGGAAGCTCGCCGCGAACTTGCTCGCGCCGCGGGACAGGCGCTGCTGCAGGCTCGCCTTCTTCGGAGACTGCGCCCTGCACATAGCACGTGACGCGCTTATTGTACTGCCACTGACCACATGAGACAATAGTATTCATGCAACATCCATTCATGCGAGCCCAACAAAATAATCCAGCAGTTAAAGTGTGAGTGAGCGAGTATTGAGCGATGTGCATGCAAGTTAGTCGGTTAGTACACGGTACTGAACGCAATCCACTCACCAATTGCAATGCGCAGTGAACAATATCTACAAGGAACTTGTCAGTGATGAGAAATATTGCCAGTAGTTTAACACTAGATTTGTGCACTTTCAGATAACTAAAGGCAATATTTTTAGGGTGAAATAAGAAAAAAAAAACAAATAAAGAAAATGCAACACACAATCGTATATTAACAATTTAAACCTCTATATTAATTTATAACAACTAACTACAGAAATAGTAAATGCTTAAATAAAGACTGGTATGGCACCAAAATGTGTGATATTTGATTCATGTGGTTGGATAGATGTAGTATAAAACATAGATCGGTAATGTGAAAGAGATAGAATGATTTAACTTATATATTAAAGCGAGGTGCATGATGTGACTACACTTTTACACGCAAGAAGCTCCTAAGGCCTCAGTTTCAAAATATGTCAAATAAGCGAGCGACAAAGTTCGCTATTTTTTTAATTTTTTATTAATAACAAAAGAACATACTTATGAGCTACTAAAGTGTCCTGCAAAACTGTACAAACAGTTTGACTACAGGATCAAGTAATAGTAGTAGCTTATTTTCACTATCGCAAATACATATATTTTGTACTACATTTAATATACTACATGTATGAGTTGGACAAATCTATGGATATGAGATATTTCCAAGCTATATGATATTAAATAATACATATATAATGTCCCAACCTTAATGCTGTAGTAACCAAATTCAGTCTTAAAATAATCACATGGTTTACTGAAAGTTCTTTACTCTTTGTAAATCACAATTTTTTTAAATGGTATTTTTTTAAATAATAGAAACAAATATTAATTGATTTATTATTGTAGGTACAATATATTTTATCGTCAAGTTTTATATCATGTCAAATTAATATGTTTGATAATAATCGGCTACAATAAGTCCCAGGGGTCAATTAATACCAGGGAATTAATTTTTTGTAAAAATTAATGATCGATATGAATTATGATGCAACCAATAAGATGAAGACTGATTAAGTATCAGCATATTTTCAACTATCCTATTCGTCTATAAAAGTATACAATATCTAAGTTGAACAAATGAAATGCAATTAATGTTTACCTAACAACATTTGAATACATTGTATTCAGTGTAACAGATGGTTAGAATAAAATATTTATTTGAAGGCATTGAGGTATCATACTAGAGCGGACATCGGGAACAAAATCTTAGCGCATTGTGCTGATTGTTGGTACATGATTCCCGTATGAGTGCACACGGGAACCTAGTGAAGCGAGAGCGAAGATAATGTTACTACGTAGGCGTGACAGAGACAAACAGAAGGAGTGGTACGGTACCGGTCATGTTTGTTACAAACATTTTGTTTGCAGTGTCCCCTCTAGTATAATATCTCAATGTTTGAAAGGTTTTTTCTTATCTTGGATTTGGTATGGTAGCTAGTAACAACTATATGATCACATTGTATATAGAAATTAAGACAGAAATATGTAATGTAAGAATCAATATGATTTCTTGAATTTTATATGAACTTGTAAAAACGTAAGTACCTACTTATAAACTAAATAAACTTTTTAGATTTTAAAATTGAGTATTTATGATATCACGTTATTTTTATTATCACAATTTACCAGCACCTTATGAAGATATGCACCCAAAGCATTCATTTCTTAATTCCATGCACTTTAACATTATGTCTAGACTCATTAGAATACAGCCCGGTTTTGCCTATATTATACAAACTACTCTTTTGTCCCTTAGAGACCATCTCGTTAGTGGTGGACGCCAAACCCTGATTTATTATCACCAATTTAGGCTTGTCTTTAGGTTTAGGAGGGGGCATCGGCTTATTAAGCTTTATGTCTGACGTTTCACAGACAATATTTATATCGTCCTTATTAATTTTTCTGAATGGTTTCGTTGGAGGCGTCTTTTTAAGACTTTTGTTGGGCAAATCCGGTATTTTTAAGGGTAATGCTTGTTTGGTAGTTTCGGTGGTGTTGTCAGAACATTCTGGCTGTACTGTGGGTGGTGTGGTGTCGACGTCGACGCTGTCGTTACGTTTAAAACTGAGCAGCTTACGTAGAGAGTTTGTGCTGTTTTGGAACCGTCTGAAATTGTTAGTGAAGAAATCCTTTGCAGTGCCCTTGTGTGAACCATTGTAGTGTGTGGAGTTTACGTACGATTTCCCGGGGTCCTTCCACCGCAAGAATATTTTGCTTCGGTAGTAGTACATCGGGAACAATATCAGCAGGATGGCCGGTATGATGCCCAGGAATATCACGTACAACGCCACCATGAACTTGTGTAGGACTGCGGAGAAAATAAAACGTTATACTGTATTAGTTTTTGTTGAACTAAGAAAACAAAATCACCAGAATATTCATTACTAAGTATGTACAATTCTGTAGTACAATCAAACTGTTGCAAGAATGATTTGAATAAAATTCTGAAGACTTATGTAGCTGTTACTAGTAATTTTGAAGTTCATGGTATGTGTATGTGTTTGTGTGTATGTGCTTGTATATGAATGTGTATTGATGGGGTCGGTGGCGGGGCTGAAATCGGTGGAGGTGCTGTTGTATGTGTTTGTTGCTGTGTATATATGTATGGTATGTTGGTGTAGTGTAGTGTGTATACTGACTGGTGGGGTCGGTGGCGGGGCCGGAGTCGGAGGAGCCGCCCGCGCCGGGCAGCGCGCACAGCGGCGGAGAGAACCCGGCCTCGCAGTGACAGTGACCTGCGAACAATAGATCAATATATTTTATGGCTAAGTACGCCATAAAAGTACACTGAAGTGGACACAGCGATCAATTAATTTGTACAAAGAACATTAAACCGCGGTTTTTAGTTTCAGTTTCTGTGTTTGTTACCCTTAAGCAATGTACTATCTTCTTCCTTCCCGTCCTTCCCTTTCGCTCCGAACAGTGTCCATGTGTGTTCAGTGTTGTATTCGCGCGCATAATGTTCGTGATATTGGCTACCATAAAGTGGACTGACGTTTTCCACGTTTTTTTTTTGTCAAAAGAGAAGGCGTGATAAGATAACTGACGATTCCTATTTTACTTATTGATGGTTCGAATATATCGTAAGAAACACAAAGTTAGTCCGTTTATCAAATAACCCATCAGCGTGTAATTTAATCGCTAATAATTTTCCAGGCTTTTCCTTCTAAACATTTAATAAAGTTCAAAAGTTGGTCTCTAAAAATAACCAAATAAAGAGAAAATAACCTTCTGAGTTACAAACGCCATGTCCGGAGCAGTTGGAGGGGCACACCGCTGACTGTTTGAACGTTATCCTTGCCCTCACTTCTTCCACGGGCAAGCACCGCTGGTTCAAACACATCTGGAAAGAATTATTTTAAGCTGTATATAATAAATTTATCTCTTCCGCCACAGGAAGTCCACTGCTGAACATAGGCCTCCCCCAAGGATCTCCACATTGACCTCTTAGAAGCGGCCTGCATCCAGCGGCTTCCTGCAAGAATCATGAATATTGTCCATTAGTAGAATGTTTTTTACTCACATAACAAAATATTTAGACATTCATAATAAATTTATATGTATCTACAGCAGAAAGTCTATCGACAGCAGAAAGTCGGTGCATGCAGGCCGCAACAGGTCACTGTGGAAAACCTCAGGGGAGAGCTATGTTCAACAGTGGACTTATTGTGCTGAAAATTATGGTTACCATGAATCTAATTCTATAAACATAAGTTTAAGTGTATACAGAGTAATTTTTAAAGTCTGACCAAATTTGTTTTTTTACCTCAAGAGAATATTACTAACACGCGGTGAAAAAAATATTATTAAACGTAGTAATTAATTTACTTCAATTTTAATCACTGTTTTAATCACTGTTCAAATTATACTCAACACCTGCTACAAGCACTGTCGCCTGTTATTTTTATACACAGACTCGCGCTCGCGTGTGTGTGTGTGCGTGTGTGTGTGTGTAGTTTATCTATGGGCTTATTATGGTCGAGCGTATTATTGTCTAAATATTTTGTTTTGTGAGGATACAACTTATGAAATATTTGAAAAAAAAAAAACATTTTATTCTACCAAAGGTCTATATTCATAATTCTTAACTTCCTGTTAAAAAAATTGGATACCCTGTATTCATAACAAAGAGGAAGCCGGAAAGAATCGAGTTGTATGGATGCACAGCTATATATAAAATCTGAGGTACCTTTTGCACATTCTGTTCCTAAACAAGGTCAAGAATCGTATCAGATAAAGGAGCTTAGTAGAGGTGAACAAATGTACAACCCACCTTGTCATGTCCACACTTGGCTCCGTCGGGCACCATCCCAGGGTCTTGGTCACTCAAGCCCACGTCTACGTGCACGGTGTGGCACCGGAATATTGTCACTCCTTAAACATAAAACTCATAAGTGAACACAATACTCTGCGTCCAGCGAAATCCCCCGACCTTTACTGGGTCGTCTGACCACCTTGTACACTGCGCTTTCCGCTTCGTGGCCTCCATTCCAGAACTGTTTGGCCCCATCGGCCATCAGTTCTCCGTGCTATGTGCCCCGCCCATTGCCACTTCAACAATTGAATTGATTTGAGTATCCACGTCGCTGGATGCAGGCTGCCTCCAACAGGTCACTTTGGAAATCATTGAGGGAGGCCTAGGTTCAACAGTGGACTTCCTTTGGCTGATGGATTACTCTGACACTACGATGCCAATCGTGTGTCATGGTATCAGAAACTACGACAGACTTTTCGATCTCACAAACACCCAGACTCGAAACAAGTAGTGGGCCGCGAGAACATTGATTATCACAGTTTGCTTAAGCTGGTGCGATCATTTTGTGCAAATATCGATTCTGATAATGCATTGAACGCAATAACAGATTTTTTGGTGTGCACTGTGCATATAAGCCGCTTAGAAAAAATCACAGAGTTTCTTAATTGACACAACCAGCTCTTTCAATCCGAGGTTTGTCATAAATATACAGAGTTCCATAGAGGGATGCAACAAAAACAATCCGTTTATAATTCATATTCACTTACGTAGCTATAAGTTATAAGGTCAGAATTCTTAAGGCATACCCAAAATAAAATTATAGGAAAATATTAGTGAACACATTCCGTAAAATACTTTATAAAACTGACCTCTTTCTAAGACGGTGGTGGAGCTGGCCGTGGCCATGTCCCAGGCGGGGCGCGCGCTGTAGGCGTGGCACTGCGCGCGCCCGCACCGCACGTCCGCCGCCGCGCACGCACGGAACGACTTGCGCACGCGGTCGAACCCGCAGTTGCCGTGACTACAATATCGTCATTTTATATTGACGCATACTCCAATAACCTAATTCCGATTATTGCGGGGAAATTTGACACTTAATAAGTAAGTAAATAAATTAAATTAAATAAATATCTTCATAGACAATCAAAGCATGCGACTATGGCCGACCGACTTCATAATTATAAAATCGTTCGATGTTGTAGCTTCGAGGATCAAGCCGCGTGGTAGCAGTAACTCGGTAAGGTGGCACACGGGGATATTTGAGCGAGAGGAAAGCTGTAATGAGCTTTCGAAATTCTGCGGCATAATTATGCTTCACCCTAAAGTCTTCCAGTTCCAGCTGGTCATACTTGCAGATGTTGCAGTTGAACTGGGCGGAGAGGAGGATTAAAATTACTAAATAAGGCTTACTTGTTAGCTCCGACGTTATTAATGGAGTAGCACTTGTCGTGGGAGTTGTTGGCGACGGGGCCCCACAGCAGGCGGCACTGGTCCGTGTGCGAGCGACACGAGCCGCGCACGCAGTACGCCTGCACACAGGACACACACGGTGCTATCAGACACGTTCCGAACGAGCTGTATTATTGCGTATACAAGTAAATGTCACGGTGTGTACCTCATTTTGTGAGCCACAGGGCGTGGTGTCCATCTTGTACACGTCATCGGGACAGAACTCCGAGTGTCCGGTGCAGTACTCGGGCAGGTCGCACTCGCGCTCCGCAGACCGACACACCGTGCCCGCAGACTTCGGACGACAAGTCTACAACACAACAACAAACCAGTCAATACTCGCAACGGATATTAGACACGGCACAAACATAGTGACTCCTACTAGCGCGCGGTCGGCAGATGAAGGTGTAGGTGGGTTACCCGCAGGTCGCAGCAGGTGCCGGCGCCGCAGGTGGCGTTGGCGCGCTGCATGCAGGTGTCTGCGTGGCAGCACGCGTGGCACGCGGTGCTCGGTCGGCAGATGAAGGTGTAGGTGGGTTACCTGCAGGTCGCAGCAGGTGCCGGCGCCGCAGGTGGCGTTGGCGCGCTGCATGCAGGTGTCTGCGTGGCAGCACGCGTGGCACGCGGTGCTCGGTCGGCAGATGAAGGTGTAGGTGGGTTACCTGCAGGTCGCAGCAGGTGCCGGCGCCGCAGGTGGCGTTGGCGCGCAGCATGCAGGTGTCTGCGTGGCAGCACGCGTGGCACGCGGTGCGTTCTCCTTGCTCGAGCGGCAGGCCGCAGTCGCACTGCTCGCCCGGCTCCACGAACCCGTTGCCGCACGTGGGAGACCCGAACAGACGCTTCGGCTTGTTGCTGATTGACAAACCCGAACATATATTAATAACTACCTTGGGGACCAAAACCAATACTTTAGAGTTCATAATAATTATATGCAGCAGCTCTGCAAAACCGATTTTCGCCGTATACTGGGCAGTGAACTGCAAAGCAAATTGTCACTAGCGAGTACTTACTGCAGGCTAATCTAATAATGGGGTGCTTTGTCGGGAACCTCCACGTGGTGCACCCTGGGCAACGTGGGTCATCGTAGTTGCAGTTCTGCAAATACTATGGCCGACGGCGAATATCCGACGGGGAGGGCAGGGGGTTTGGCGGTCGCTGTCTTTTGTAGCGGCCGTCTCCATCTGTCGTTGCAGGCGAGACCCTCCATTTGGGTCGCCCTTCGGTTCTGTCCCGGAGGTTTCGACGGGTCCGGTGTGCGCTTACCCCGTCACCGGGCTGGCTGTGGGAGTGTCCCTCCCACGGTCACCGTCGCAAATCGTAATCCGGTTGTGAGGTTTGTGGTCATGTCTCGCACTCCTGCCGGACCGAGGGTCTTGGCTTAACCGCCTGGACCGCGAGGGAGGATGCCTCTATAAAAAGTACCCCGAATCCCAAGTGGCGGCGCACCGCGAGGGGATGCATGGCTGATGGGCAGTTCAGTCTCTAGTGCGACCCCCGCCAGAGTACCGGCCGACCCTCTGGCGGGTTACGCTAGGCTTACCCAGGTACAGGGGGCACTGCCTGGGCGGACCTTCTTTTCCCCCATACTCGTGGGAACAAAATGGAAAAAGAAATTATTATAAAAACAAATCCATGTTCTGTGGTAGTGGAAAGGCTGCCTGATTCGGACGCTTCACAAGCGTCCAGTCGGGCACCTTCCCTAATGGGACCGCCTGCGATGGGGAACGCGCCTTCCCGCGGCTTCGATTCGGAGTCCGGGATGAGCAGCGACTCATCGCGAGCGAATAAAAGTCGCACAAGGCAGCGAGGGACACGCCCTGCTGGAAAGCGGCAGAGGGCAAGCGATGGTGGCAGTACGGCGGAGACGGACTCCCGTGCTGCCACGAAGAGGCTGAAACGGAGGCCCCCGGCTCCAGCGCGGGGCTCCTGTGCGGAAGACAACGCCGTCGAAAGAGCGAAGGCGGCGTACGAGGCGGCGCTTAAAAGCGAGTGCATCGCAGAGGCCGAGGCGATGGAGGCGGATGAGGCCGAGCTGCGGAAGGCCAAGGAGGCGCATCCAAGGACAAAAGATGCGCCACCGGCCACTCGCAGCGAGGCCCTCACGCGAATGGCGAAGCGGCTCCAACACGTGTCCCGGACGTCCCGAAACTTAAAGGGAACATACGTTCGGGACATCAACGAGAGCGTGTCGAAGCTGTTGGCGTTGGCGCAAGAGCCGGCCCCTGCGGAGCTTGCCAGGGTCGAGGCGGAGAACCGCGAACTCCGCCAGAAAGTGACGGCGCTGGAGGCGGCCCTCACGACCCAGGGCAAAATAATTGCGGACCTAATGGCGAAAGTCGGGTCACAGCAGCGGCCAGCGGCTGAGCCGGCATCCGGCGTTCCGGAGGCGGACGCCTTGAAGCAGCTGCTTGAGGTGCACATGGCGAAAGTCGACGCCAAATTAGAGGCGATCGCCATGCGTCTGCCTCCGGAGCCGATTCTCCGCCCTCCGCTGGCTGCCGACCGGGCTAGGGCCAAAACAGCCCCGAAGCTGCAGCCACCCGTCGCGGGGATACCGGCCGCCTCATGGCCAGCCCTAGGAGCGGGGAAGCGGAAAGCCGCCCCCGCGGCCGCGGGCCGCCCTGCTGCAGCTTCCCGGCCGACCGCGGCCACAACGGCTCCGCCGCCAGTCATGGCACGGGAACCGCGAGGACGAGCCCGAGGCAACCGGAAGCGCGCCCCGCCTCGGTCGCAGACGCCACACCCGCCCCCGCAACCCACCACATCCACAGAGACTCCGTGGACTGTGGTGGCCAAGAGGGGCAAGAAGGGGAAGTCCCGGTCGGCTCAACAGCCGGCCCAGACCCCACGCAGGGCTGCTCCCCAGCTCCGCCTCCCGCGCAAAGCCGCCGTGACTATCACGGTGTCGCCGGAGGCGTTGAAGCGGGGAGTCACGTATGCGCAAATCCTGCGTGAGGTCCAAATCAAGGTAGACCTGGCCAGCCTTGGCATCACGGCTGGGCTCAGGTCAAGGCGGATTGCCACCGGGGCTTACCTCTTTGAGGTGCCCGGGCCCGAGTCGGAGGCGAGGGCCGACTCCCTCGTCAGTAAAATGAGGGAGGTCCTGCGCGGGTCGGAGGAGGACGTGCGCGTCACCCGACCCCTGAAGACTGCGGAACTGCGGGTCTCGGGGCTGGACGCATCGGCCACCCCCGAGGCAGTCGCAGCGGCCATCGCCCGTCACGGCGAATGCTCCCCCGATGACATCAAGGTCGGGGAGGTTCGCGTCGAGCGCTCGGGCCTGGGTGCGGTGTGGCTCCGCTGCCCAGCCAAGGCAGCGGAGAAGGTGGTGAAGGCGGGGCGCGTCCTCGTAGGATGGGTGGCAGCGGGGGTACGTCTACTGGACCCTCGGCCCATGCGTTGCTTCCGCTGCCTCTACAAAGGGCACGTACGCGTGCAATGCACCGGCGAATGCGACCGCAGCGGGCTCTGCTACCGCTGCGGTCAACCAGGACATAAGTCCCGGGAGTGCTCCGCGGACCCGCACTGCGCAATTTGCGCAGATGCCGGGAAACCCGCGGACCACCGGGTGGGCGGCAAGGCCTGCGCTGCCTCCTCGGTCCCGCACCGTACACGCGGTGTGGGAGCCGAAGTTGCGACGCGGCAGCAACCGTCCCGCCCTGAGGCGATGGAGATCGCCCAAAACTAGATGGATCTTAATTTCCTCCAGGCGAACATCAACCACTGCCAAGGAGCACAGCATATGCTCGAACAGTCCCTGGCGCAGTGGTTGATTCACGTGGCTGTGGTCGCCGAGCCATACTCTGTCCCTGCCCGCGACGACTGGGCAGGGGACCTTGATGGCTCGGTGGCCGTCTTCACCCAGGGCGCCGCCGGCTCTCCGCCCTTCGAAAAAGTAGCGAAGGGTGCGGGATGCGTGGCGGTCCTGGTGGGAGGGGTGTGGATAGTGGGAGTCTATTTCTCTCCCAACAGGTCCCAGGCGGAATTCGAGAGTTTCCTCGCGCGCCTGGGGGCCCTGGTACAGCATGACAGCCAGCCTCGCCCCGTGCTTGTAGCCGGCGACTTCAACGCCAAATCATCGGCTTGGGGTTCGTCGGTGACCGACGCGCGGGGCGTGGCCCTGGAGGAATGGGCGATCTCCATCGGGTTGGTCGTCCTGAATCGGGGGTCGGAGAACACGTGCGTGCGGCACAACGGCGGTTCGGTGGTGGACGTCACGTTCGCCACCCCGGCCCTTGCCCGCCGTGTTCGGGACTGGAGGGTTTTGGTTGAGGAGGAGACGCTGTCCGACCATCTCTACATTCGGTTCAGCGTCTCATCCTCCCAGGTCTCCACCCGCCAGTCCGGTGGGGGTCCGACTGCCCGATTCACGGGCGGCCGACGTTGGGCCGCGAAGCGCCTCGATGTGGAGGCCGCGAAGGAAGCTGCCATTGTTCAGGCGTGGCTCCCCGTACCGGACGGGCCGGTGCGGGTCGAGGAAGAGGCGGAATGGTTCGGGGTGGCGATGTCGCGAGTGTGCGACGCGGCCATGCCCCGGGTCACCCGCCTCCCAGCGAAGCGCCAGGTGTACTGGTGGTCGGCCGAGCTCACTGAGCTGCGCGCGGCTTGCCAGGTCGCGCGCCGCCGACTCGCCAGGCACCGTCGTCGTCGGACCCGTAGACCCGGCGACGATGAGCAGGAGCGGCTTCTTCTCGACCTCCACAGAGAGGCGAAGAGAGCGCTGCGGGTGGCCATCGCGCAAGCGAAAGCCGCGGCGAACGAGGAGTTCCGGAGGTCTCTGGACAGAGATTCGTGGGGGCGTCCGTACCGTGTGGCGATGCGGAAATTCCGCCCATGGGCGCCCCCTCTGACACAGAGTCTCCGGACCGAACTTTTAGAGGACGTCGTCGCGGCCTTGTTTCCGGCCACCGAGGAGTTCACTCCTCCACCGATGGCGCCACGTCCACCGGCGCCATCGTCGTTGGTTTCGGTAAGGGATATCCCGGAGGTTTCGCCGCAAGAGCTAGAGGCGGCAGTGCTTCGGCTGCGGAGCAAGAACTCGGCCCCGGGTCTCGACGGGGTGCCCGGTCGTGTCTGGGTGCTGGCCGTCGAGTCGCTGGGTACGAGGCTCCGCGGCCTTCTCTCCGCGTGCCTTGAGCAGGGCATCTTCCCGTCGCGGTGGAAGACGGGCAAGCTTGTCCTGCTCCGCAAGGAGGGGCGACCCGCAGATTCGCCCTCGGCCTACCGGCCGATCGTGTTGCTCGACGAGGTGTGCAAGCTCTTCGAGCGCGTAGTCCACGCGCGCCTCGTCGAGCATTTGGAGGGTACGGGCCCGGATTTGGCAGACTGCCAGTTCGGGTTCCGGCGGGGCCGGTCGACGGTCCACGCGATTCTGCGGGTGAAGGCACAAGCGGAGCGTGCGGTGTCCCGGGGTAGGGTCGTGGTGGCGGTGTCTCTCGACATCGCCAACGCGTTTAACACCATGCCCTGGGCCTGCATCGAAGAAGCACTGCGGTACCACGAAGTGCCGCCCTACCTTCGGCGTCTGGTGCACTCGTACCTTTCTGACAGGTACGTTGTGTATCCGGGCGCCGACGGGTGGCACCGTAGGGAAGTGTCGTGCGGTGTTCCACAGGGCTCGGTTCTTGGGCCGCTCCTGTGGAACATCGGCTACGACTGGGTGTTGCGTGGTACCAACCTTCGGGGCGTCGCTGTCGTCTGCTATGCAGACGACACGTTGGTGACAGCGACGGCTAGGACGTTCCAGAGGTCCGCCCTGTTCGCCTCGTTCGGTACTGGACTGGTGGTGGGCAGGATTCGGCGACTGGGCCTCACGGTGGCCCTCAACAAGACCGAGGCCGTGTGTTTCCACGGTCCTCGGTGTGGGCCGCCGCCTGGGGCCCACATCACGGTGGAGAGCGTGCGGATTCCCATCGGCTCGAGGATGAAATACCTCGGTCTCGTCCTCGACAGTCGATGGGATTTCCGCGCGCACTTCGAGGAGCTGTCGCCGAAGCTGGTGAGGGCGGCAGGCGCACTGGGGCGCCTGCTGCCCAACACTGATGGTCCTGGCATCCCTTGCCGAAACCTGTATGCTGGAGTCGTGCGGGCCATGGCCCTCTACGGGTGTCCCGTTTGGGCCGAGTCCCTGGGCGATCGTTGCGTCCGCCTGCTGCATCGTCCGCAGCGCATGGTGGCGCAACGAATAATCAGGGGCTACCGCACGGTCTCGCACGAGGCGGCCTGCGTATTGGCGGGAACTCTGCCCTGGGTGCTGGACGCTAAGACCCTCTCGTCGGCTTTCTTCCGGCGAGAGGAGGCGTCCGGGCGTGGGCAGAGGTTGGTCCCCAGAGAGGTCGAGGCCATGTTGGCCTCCCTCCGCAGGACCGCTGTGGAGGAGTGGCGTTCCAGGCTGGAGAACCCTAGTGCTGGTGCGAGGACCGTCGCGGCAGTGCGACCTGTCCTCGAACAGTGGCTGGACAGGCGCCACGGTGCGCCGACATACCGGCTGACGCAGGTGCTCACCGGGCACGGCTGCTTCGGTGCGTACCTGTGTCGTATAGCCGGAGCGGAGGAGTCCGCCGTGTGCCACCATTGTGGCAACTGCCGTGAGGACACGGCCCAGCACACGCTGGAGGAGTGCCCAGCCTGGGACGAGGAGCGCAGCGCTCTCATCGCGGTCGTAGGAAGCGACCTATCGCTGCCGGCCGTGGTCGCCGCCATGGTCGGCAGCCGGAGTTCGTGGCGAGCCATGCTCTCCTTCTGCGAACGTGTCATGTCGCAGAAGGAGAGCGCTGAGCGGGATCGGGAGCAGACCGATCCCGCTCGTCGCCACAGGAGACGTAGGAGGCGCCGGGACAACAACTAACCCGGCGCCGCAGAGGCCACGCGGGGCCGCCGTCCCTACCTTGGCGGCCCCCGAGACGTGACGCTACACGCGTCATTCGCCGCGTCGCTAAAGCGGCGGTGCACAAAGAGGCGGTCCTGGCGCGTCCGTTCATCGGTATCCCGGGGCCGTCTCTCAAGTGCACCGATGGTGGCCGACGCGGGGTTTTTAGTCGGTATTTCGGCGCGTAGCTTATGGTAGGGACCCGACCCAGTTTATTTCTCTCCCAGCAGGTCCCTGGCGGAATTTGAAAACTTTCTCTTCCGTCTGGGAGCCCTGGTGGTACAGGACGGTGAGCCTCGCCCCGTGCTTGTCGCCGGCGACTTCAACGCCAAGTCCTTGGCTTGGGGTTCGCGGGTGACCGACGCGCGTGGCGAGGCCCTGGAGGAATGGGCGATCTCCATCGGGTTGGTCGTCCTGAATCGGGGGTCGGAGAACACGTGCGTGCGGCACAACGGCGGTTCGGTGGTGGACATAACGTTCGCCACCCCGGGCCTTGCCCGCCGTGTTCGGGACTGGAGGGTCCTGGTAGAGGAGGAGACGCTGTCCGATCATCTTTACATTCGGTACAGCGTCTCTACCTCCCAAGGCTCCACCCAGTCCGGTGGTAGTCCGACTGCCCGATTTATGGGCGGCCGGCGGTGGGCCGCAAAACGCCTCGATGTGGAGGCCGTGAAGGAAGCCGCGATAATACAGGCGTGGCTCCCCGTGCCGCACGGGCCGGTGCGGGTCGAGCAAGAGGCGGAGTGGTTCGGGGTGGCGATGTCGCGGATCTGCGACGCGGCCATGCCCAGGGTCACCCGCCTCCCAGTGAAACGCCAGGTGTACTGGTGGTCGGCCGAGCTCTCGGAGCTGCGCGCGTCCTGCATGGTCGCGCGCCGCCGACTCGCCAGGCACCGTCGTCGTCGGACCCGTGCACCCGACGATGACGAGCAAGAGCGGCTGCTTCACGGCCTCCACAGGGAGGCGAAGAGAGCGCTGCGGGTGGCCATTGCACGAGCAAAGGCCGCGGCGAACGACGAGTTCCGGAGAACTCTCGACAGTGATCCATGGGGGCGCCCGTATCGTTTTGCGATGAAGAAACTCCGCGCATGGGCGCCCCCGCTGACGCAGAGTCTCCGGACTGACCTCGCTGAGGACGTCGTCGCGGCCCTGTTCCCGGCCATCGAGGATTTCACTCCTCCACCGATGGCGCCACATCCACCGGCGCCATCGTCGTCGGTTTCGGTAAGGGATATCCCGGAGGTTTCGCCGCAAGAACTGGAGGCGGCAGTGCTTCGGCTGCGGAGCAAGAACTCGGCCCCGGGGCTCGATGGGGTGCCCGGTCGTGTCTGGGTGCTAGCCGTCGAGTCGCTGGGTACGAGGCTCCGTGGCCTTTTCTCCGCGTGCCTGGAGCAAGGCATCTTCCCGTCGCGGTGGAAGACGGGCAAGCTTGTCCTGCTTCGGAAGGAGGGGCGACCCGCAGAGTCGCCGTCGGCCTACCGGCCCATCGTGTTGCTCGACGAGGTGTGCAAGCTCTTTGAGCGCATCGTGCACGCGCGCCTCGTCGAGCATTTGGAGAACATGGGCCCGGATTTGGCGGACTGCCAGTTCGGGTTCCGGCGGGGCCGGTCAACGGTCCACGCCATTCTGCGGGTCAAGGCACAGGCGGAAGATGCAGTGTCCCGGGGTAAGGTCGTGGTGGCGGTGTCTCTCGACATCGCCAACGCGTTCAACACCATGCCCTGGGCCTGCATCGAAGAAGCACTGCGGTACCACGAGGTGCCGCCCTACCTTCGGTGTCTGGTGCACGCGTACTTGTCTGACAGGTGCGTTGTGTATCCGGGCGCCGACGGGTGGCATCGTAGGGCAGTATCGCGCGGTGTTCCACAGGGCTCGGTCCTCGGGCCGCTCCTGTGGAACATCGGTTACGACTGGGTGCTCCGTGGTACCAACCTTCGGGGCGTCGCTGTCGTCTGCTATGCGGACGACACATTGGTGACAGCGACGGCCAGGACTTATAGGAGGTCAGCCCTGCTCGCCTCGTTCGGCACCGGACTGGTGGTGGGCAGGATTCGGCGACTAGGCCTCACGGTGGCTCTGAGTAAGACCGAGGCCGTGTGTTTTCACGGACCTCGGTGTGGGCCACCGCCAGAGGCTCACCTCACGGTGGACGGCGTGCGGATTCCTGTCGGCTCGAGCATGAAATACCTCGGGCTCTTTCTCGACAGCCGATGGGATTTCCGCACGCATTTTGAGACGTTGTCGCCGAAGCTGGTGAAGGCGGCGGGCGCACTTGGGCGCCTGCTGCCCAACACCGATGGTCCTGGCATTCCTTGCCGAAACTTATATGCTGGAGTCGTGCGGTCTATGGCCCTTTACGGTTGCCCCGTTTGGGCCAATTCCCTTGGCGGTCGCTGCGTCCGCTTGCTGCATCGTCCGCAGCGCATGGTGGCGCAGCGCATCGTCAGGGGCTACCGCACGGTCTCGCATGAGGCGGCCTGCGTGTTGGCGGGTACTCTGCCTTGGGAGCTGGACGCACAGGCCCTCTCGTCAGTATTTTTCTGGCGGGAGGAGGCGTTCAGACTCGGGCAGAGGCCGGCCCTCCGAGAGGTCGAGGCCATGAAGGCCTCCCTCCGCAGGGCCGCCGTGGAGGAGTGGCGTTCCAGGCTGGAGAACCCGAGTGCGGGCGTGAGGACCGTCGCGGCAGTGCGACCTGTCCTCGAACAGTGGATGGACAGGCGCCACGGTGCGCCGACATACCGGCTGACGCAGGTGCTCACCGGGCATGGTTGCTTCGGTGAGTACCTGTGGCGCGTAGCCGGAGCGGAGGAGTCCGCCGTGTGCCACCACTGTGGCAACTGCCGTGAGGACACGGCCCAGCACACGCTGGAGGAGTGCCCAGCCTGGGACGATGAGCGCAGCGCTCTCGAATCGGTCGTAGGAAGGGACCTCTCGCTGCCGGCCGTGGTCGCCAGCATGGTCGGCAGTCGGAGGTCATGGCGAGCCATGCTCTCCTTCTGCGAATGCGTCATTTCGCAGAAGGAGAGCGCCGAGCGGGATCGGGAGCAGACCGATCCCGCTCGTCTCCAAAGGAGACGAAGGAGGCGCCGGGATGTCACCTAACCCGGCGCCGGAGAGGCCACATGGGGTCGCCGTCCCTATCCTGGCGGCCCCCGAGACGTGACGCAACATGCGTCCCATGCCGCGTCGCAATGCGGCAGTGCACATGGAGGCGGTCCCGGCGCAATCCACACACGGTATCCCGGGGCCGTCTCTGAGGGTGCACCGATGGTGGCCAACGCGGGGTTTTTAGTCGGTATTCCGGCGCATGATCTACGGTAGGGACCCGACCCAGCGGTCGCTCTGCAATCTCGCTGGGTCGGAAGGCGCCGGTGAGTCCGACACACCCCCGCCCCTCCGGGGGTGGGATGGTCCGTAAAGGGATTTTCCCCGCGAAAAAAAAAAAAAAAAAAAAAAAAAAAAAAAAAAAAAAAGGGACCCGACCCAGCGGCCGCCCGTCCTCATCCACGGGCGGCACAACATCTCGCTGGGCTCGGAAGGCGCCGATGAGTCCGACACACCCTCGCCCCTTCGGGGGTGGGATGGTCCGTAAATGGATTTTCCCCGCGAGAAAAAAAAAAAAAAAAAAAAAAAAAAAAAAAAAAAAAAAAAGGCTAATCTAATAATAATCAAAGCAGCATCCATGAATAACTTACCGCAGGCAAATATCCAGACTCTTTTCAAGATTCATGGCCAGCGCTCTCATGCTGCACGTGGACCAGCGTGTGGGGATGACTGCGCTGCTGTAGGAGTTCATGATGCACTTCCTGTCGCTACACTCGCAGCCGTCCTCCCCGTCATGGTGCATGCCGAAGTTGTGGCCCATCTCGTGCGCCAGCGTGGCCGCCACCACGCCCAGCACGGTCGAGTGGTTCACTATCACGCTCCCGGAGGAACCGTACGTACACATCGTACCTACATTAGCCTTCCCGACCACACCGTTATTGAACTCCTGCTGACTGAAATGTGAGAAAAGTATTTATAATTTTATTAACGAATCATTATGTTCTATGATCAATCGAACAACTGGCATCCTTTACTGTTCTCGCAAAAAACATCTATAGGTACTAATAGTCTAATATTATGAAGAGGAAAGATTTGTTTGTTGTTTATTTGCATTGAATAGGCTCCAAAACTACTAAACCGATTTGAAAAATTATTTCACTGTTGGGAAGCTTTACCCCGGGTGATCAAGGCTATACTATATTTTCAAAAAGAAATAGGGATCCTTACCAAAACTCTAATGATATAACCCAAGGTAACTCAAAAAGGACTCAAAAATCATCTGCATGCACCCTAGCGGAGCCGGGCCGAGCCGCTAGTAATAAATTAAAAAACGAAATTTAATTTGAAGTTCAGGCAACGATTTGCCAGTGGGTAAAAGATTTTTTTGTTTCGGTACGGTAAGAAAGCGCAACATTGTTCACATAGAGCATTGAAGGGCATCAGACGGCGGTCCCCATACCATTCGACACATACTCGTATGCTGCTTCAAGCAAGTACGGAAGGAACCAGGATTATAGGAAGGAGGGAACACGTGTGACGGGAAACTATTCCACAGCTGCTTACGACTAGAAGTGACTTACGTGAGCAGGGCTGCGTTGTCATTAGGCAGTGTGGTTACGAGCCGCTTCCTGTAGTCCAGGAACCTGGCGAGCGTCGTGAGGGAGTCCTCCTCCAGCTGGATCTCGTCCCGCTCTCTCCACACCACCACGCCCGTCAGAGCTACGTAGATGTTCAGTGGAACGTACATCTGGAACACACATTCAACTGTTATACTGGGATGAACTAACCACGAACGTGGAAACACAGTCAGTCACACAGCGTGGACAGTGGTGCGAGAGGGAGATAGTATATTAGGTAAGAGTAACAGAGATAGGAATACAAGTAGATGTACTGCTCTTTTTCCTTCGCACGTATTGTTTACGGTGACCCCTTACATCACTTGACAATACTTGTACTAGGTTAAATATTTCGAATAGGAAGATCGATTTAACTCGATTTCTTTCCTGGTTTGGATCTACCAAGTACTGCATAGTTTCATAGTCCCCTATAACATACTGATCGCAATTTTCACAAATCAGCTACTAGGATACTAGAATCTTAGATGCTTTGTTTGCCTCTCAAAACTATACCAAAGGGGGACGAAGAAAGAAGCGAGAAGAAAAGTTTAAATGAGCTCCGGCAATTTCACCCACCGCAGGAAACACGACAAAACCGTTAACTTCAATATCATGGGAAAGACAGTTGAGATAAAGAAGGATACTTCACTGACAGAGTTAACGATGTTCACCAGGTCGATGAATTTTCGGTGTATAGCTCGGACGTCGCGGCCGGCGGCGATGAACTCCCTGTTGTCCGCTATCATCACCAACTCCACGTACCGCGACGACTTGTTCTCATTGTAGGGGCCGCGGACTTGATTGTTGACTGGGTGCTGATTGTACTGCAACAGGTAGAAATAGATATTCTCCGTCCACACACCCACCACTGCAACTCCTGTTAGCCAGGATTAACAACAGGCAAAGGATTGACACCCAGCTCAGGAGCAAAGCGAGTGTCTTAGGGATACTGGCATGTATTTAACTCGCAACGAAATCAATCAGAAAAAAAAACAAATAGGATTTGGAAAAAATATTTGACACACACAGACACACGCACTTTTTTTTTTTTTTTTTCAAGAGGAAAAGCTATTAAGCTCCCCTTTCGTTGCCCCGGGGGAGGTGGAAAGGGGTATGTCAGTGTCTCTGGCCAGAGACACTGACAGACTGGAAGGCCTTCCAGCCTGGCACAAAGTACACACACACCTGATGTTTACAAATAAAATAACACATTCTTTTAATACTACTAAATGATATATGTCTGAATATAAATCATAAACTCACGTTTTTCGCACTGCGAACACTCCGCTTCAAGTGTCCTTCCTGATTGTATTTCTTCAGTAAGCTTGGATCGTAGCTCGCGTTGTTGGTCACTCCGATGTAGCCGCAGTGATGTTTAGTGTTCAGATCCGAATGGTCGTAAAGGTAGTGCTGGGACTGGATATCACCGCCTTAAACAGCAATATAAGTGGGTTTGAAAATTGAATGCGCAAATACGTTATTATGCAAAATGGTAATTGAGAAATACGTAAATCGAATATCTACTATAGTAAGTATTAAATATAGTGATGTAGAAATATCATTAAATCTTCCTCTATTTAAAGCTTCTGCCTTTTTTTGTCCATTCCTTCGTGTACAGTTTGTATAACTAGGAACATTACCTTCAGCTGGCTCGATGTATCTGATATTGTCGCCGTCGAATATGACTCCCCGAACACCGTGGCAGGTTGACAACGCCACACGCGAGGATGGCTTGCCTTTCACAGTGCCGTGATACTGGCATAATTCTAACTCCTTTAAAAGAAAGAAATAGTTTCAATTTAATATATCGGTCACATTACCAATAATGCCGGATGCCCAATACCCCTTTCCTCTTCCCATCCTTTGTCCTTCCCGCTTCCCTCCCCACCTGATGGGCCGGCAACACATCCATGATCCAAGCGTTGTGGATAATCATAGGCGGCAGTGGTCGCTTACCATCACGTGACCTGCTTGCTCGTTTGCCGGACCTATGCTATAATAAAATAACCGATAGAGTCGATTCTTTCGCTGTTACAAATGGCCCAAATGGCTTAATTTTAAAGCGTATACATATATCCCGAGACCAGCATTATTCTAAATAAAACTATCGTTAACTCAATGCAGTTAACGTTATAAGTTTGGGCGCCACCGCAGAACAATTACCAATTACAATTACATTTATCAAGCTATTCTGTTGGCGCAACGAGGCAAGGCAATGGATGTATGCTCCAGTACTTGCTGGCTTCTTATAAACTATCCATGAATACGTCATACCTCCCTAGTAGGTGTATGAGTGACGGTGTTCCCGTGTTCCTGGTACTGCAGCATATGTCCATCAGGGATGAGCGCGTAGTTCAACGTCAGCTCCAGGTGGTACTCCTCGCCGTCGACCTCCACCGTCATGAGCAACTCGGGATGATGCGCGCCGCTCTGTAACAACAACATTGAGAAAACAACTTTAATCCTGTAAGGTTAATCTTTATTCAGGGGGGCTACTATCATAAACGATTTTCGATATAACGAATTCGACGTGTAGAAATCTATCTTCTCTAAACAGTAGGTTAGAGTAGAAGAAAGTTCTAGCGGAGGTCTATGGGCAGCGGTAGCCGCTTTCCATCAGGCAGGCCGCTAGCTCGTCTGCCTATAACAGCAATAAAAACAATTTAAAAAAGTATGTATGTAGTAGAATGTAGTAACATTGGTGGATTTTAATAGTGGATACAAAATATCAAATAACGTCTCGTCCCGTCTCGTCAAGTCCCGCCCCATCCTGTTATATCCCATCCTGCCGCGTTTAACTCTTACTCAAGGCAGGTATGAGGTAATCCTGCCCATCCCATCCCTTTCGTGTTTAAAAAAGTAACTGATATATTTAATTCCTCGCTAATCCCATGGGAACATTACATTTTTCGGGATAAAAAAGTAGCCTAAGTGAGTTAATCCTGAGTGTCTGCTACCTGCGTACGAAATCTCATCTAAATCCGTTAACCAGTTTCTGAGATACAGACACAGACAAACAGACAATAGGTAATCCTAAAAATCATTGTTTTGGGTTCTATTGTGTTAATACAGTCGCCCCATATTAGGTTTCCTCATCTATTTTCCATGTACAGACACCGATCGGTTACAAATTTATTATATTATGTATAAGGAGATAAGGCCGGCATAATTGTGTCGAATGGCATAGGACCGCCGTCTGATGCCATTCGATACTCTGTCTGGACGGCATTTGCGCTTACCATCAGGTGCAGTGCAGTCATTATGCCGTGCCAGTGTAAAAAAAAAAGGAGATGTACACAGATATCGTGCCAATATAAAAAGAATCGCATTGTAACATTTATGGTGAGGCGTAATCAAAATTATCGATGGGACTACTTTGCGAAGTGACGGTACAAAGTTTAAATCACTGCCTGGTTCTTTGAGAAAAGCGGGACGGTATGTTGCTTTAGAACACACCATTCTTCACTCTTTGCGTAAAATTGGGTATTTGAAGCAGGGCTTATTAAACTTACGCTCCCAAATCACACTAAGTCCTTGTTGGTATCAGGAACGAAGGAAATAAAGAACTAACTAATGATGCGGAGGCCCTACAGTTGGACGTATATGGGCTGGCACAGATACAGATAATGTAACTCACTAACCGTGTCCTTGGTCGATGATATCTGTCTTTTGGTCCTGGCATGGTGTACTTTGGGTTCCACTATCCTATGTCGACTGAAATCCGCTGCAGGACTATCTGAAACAAAAAAAAAACATAGTCCTATAATAATTTATATTTTAAACGACGGCTTTATTATGATAAGTTTGGTTCTTGGTTAAGATTTAGACTCAAGCTGATGTCGAGAAAGGTACTCTCTTAAACAGCTGTAAGAAATGAGGCATTTATCGAAAGAGAGTACTAAGTACTTTCGATGTAATTTACTTATAATCATATAACCTTATTTTTAATCAATTAAATACATGATTCACGGGCAATGCGCGCGACATTAGTCATCACGCTGCAAAACATTAACGTTTGTTGAGGCTCCGCCCCTTTCCTTTGTAGCGCATCCGGAGGCTGACTGTTCCACAGAAATGCACGTAGAGGTCATTAGCACGGTGCAGTGATGTACTAAACATCAAGTTCCTAATACCAGCACAGGTTATCCACACGTTGTGAGATCTTATCCAAGGTGCTTTTAAGATGTTTTCTGATATGTTTATTAGTTATATGCAAGCGTGAAATATACATGTTTCAGTTCTTTTAAACAAAGAACTTAAGCGTACAGTTTACACCTTGTATATAGGAATACATAAAATAATATAACTAGAGTTTCCTTGTTGTTGGGATCACCAGACTTTTGTAGCAGGCGGCAGTCGGTGTTAATGCGTCATTCGTTATCGCAGGACGAGGTGCACGGTGCCACAATATTACAGTTAAATGTTTAAATATGCTCATATTATAATTAATACAACCGGAAAACATAATATTTATCAAGTAAAGTTTTCCTAGTTTAACAGACTTCGCTAACACGTCTGTTACTGGCAGAGTATGATTCATCTTCGTACGGTGGCGCTAGCGCGTGCTATACTACTCATTTTATCTATCAATAGTTAGTGATTTAAGAAGATAGTTTATAAATTATACTCAGGTTTATGCGTATAGTTTCTTTGTAAATAAAAAATTGTGAAGTCGCACAAAATAATATGTGCACCCCCATACAGTCCTTACACGATACTTATCCAAAGTTCGATTAATCGGGTTCAATCACGACGTAATAAGCGTTGGCGTACTTATATTTACTTTAACGCATTGAGTGTTTCCGCTTCGAAGTTTTTCAGTGTTTCTTCCGAAGCGGAAAGCGCAGCGTAGGATGTCCATCCACTAGGTGGTCAGACGACCTGGTAAAGGTCGCGGGACGTCGCTGGATGCAGGCTGCCTCCAACAGGTCACTGTGGAAATCATTGGGAGAGGCCTATGTTCAGCAGTGGACTTCCTTTGGCTGATGGATGGATGATGATGATGATTCAGTGTTTGTTCGTTTGATAATGAACAGTATGAGATAATGACAGGCATTATCCAAACCTCAACATTTTCTTTGCTAAATATAATTTGGATCATCGAAGATGCCTACACTCAAAAACACACAGTGATTACGATAGTATTTATATTTTGTAGAGCAAATACGTACGTACATACATACATACACAGTCGTCACACCCCTATCCCATAGGGGCAGGCAGAGACTGTGGATCGCCACTTTGCTCGATCCTGACATACTACTTGCGCTTCATCCACGTTCATCAATCTCTTCATGGATGCTTGTCAGTTCAGGGTACTTTTTACCTGACCCTTATTGAGGATATCACCGATTTGGATGGTGTAGGTTCGGTGAGGTCGACCCCTACCAACTCTTCCATTCACCCTCGCCTTGTAAATTTGCTTGGTTAGTCTCCTTTCATCCATCCGCTCTTCATGACCAAAGCATCGTAGCATTCCTTTGTCAATTCTCGTCACTACATCCTTAATATTTAATTTATATTATACATATTTCATACTCTGTAGAGAAGCAAAAACATAAATGAAGGAAGGAAACACTATATTAAAATTATAATTATGTGGAAAATGCGTCATGTGGACAAACCCCTGAAGAATCAAAAATTTTAATGTTTTCAACTACCTACATGTATTGTCCTTACTCCTCTGACAGCGACGCTTTGTCCTATCCTATTCTATTTTTATTATTAATAAACTCCGTTGAGCGAAGGATTAATTTTAGAATTGACTCGATTATTTTAACTATTAATTTGACTATAATATTGTATAATGAACTTACAATACGATGGTTGCCTAGCGTTCTATACAATTCCGTGTTTATTAATAAAGTCGTGAATACCTAGTTATTTAAAATAGTCGAATCAATTCTAAAGCCTTGGACTAAATTTAATCCTTCGCTCATCCGTGTTTGTTAATAAGGCTCTATATATATAGTTATCTATAACTCAGGGACTTAAAGCAATATAATTATGTCGTATTTATCGAAACAGCTGTCTGTCGTCAACTGATATTTTATCTCGACGACATCTTTATTTTAAATCAGTCACTTTGCCGTGCCTTACAAAGCCCAAGTGAGACTCTCGTGAAGAGAATTAATGATAATAAATAATAATCAATATTACTAGACTGTCCTGGTTGTAAGTAAAAATTTTGGTAAGGAACCCTAAAAAAGCTAAATATTGAATATCAAATTGTAATATAGCTGTAATACAGTCTTCGTGGCTCAGATGGTTAGTGTGTGACTGTGAAACGGGAGGCCGCGGTTTCGATCACCGCACCGAGACAACTGCTTGTGTGATCGACAAGTATTTGTTTCGGTTCTGGGTGTTTGTGAGACCAAAAAGCCTCTCTTAGTTTCTAATACCACAATACAAGACTCGATCTTGGTGTAGGGTCAGAAGCCAGGACTAGGATAAACTAGACTAGATTCAGATAAGAAATTGTTTCGGAACTATGATTTCTTCTTGTGAATATAACCCCATTGGATGGCATTAAAATTATGTATTTGTGCACATTTCATTATATTCCAATTATTTTAGGAGCACAGGAAATAACTACTTATAAAGTCTGTGAGTATTCAACAATTTTGTGTCATACTAGCAGCTCCGCCCGGATTCCCCCAGGTGCAATCATCCACAACAAATCGCACCCCCGGTGCAACACTGTCACTTATGAAAAAATGCTACCTTTCAGGAGAAGCATTTAAAACTTTGACATCGTATAAAAATATGACACAACAAAAAACGACAATGACATTCCCGCCCTCATACGGAAACTATGTGTACTACGAAAGTAACATTATCGCCCCAAGTAAAGGGGTTGTTTAGGATAGTTATTACATAATATTAAACTAATTATTGCAATTTTTGCATAAGTGACAGTGTTGCACCGGGGGTGCGAAATTATAGTTTTCGCAGCGCACGCGACGTAAAGAATATTATAGGTATTTTTTACACCTTGGGTTACATTATTGGAGTTTCAATAAGGATCCCTTTTTTTCTTGAAAATATAATAAAGTATTTGTCACCCAGGTATGGTAAAGCTTCCCAACAGAGTCTATTTAATGCAAACAAACAATCAAGTATTTCCTCTTCAAAATATTAGTATATATTTTCCCCATATAAATTGAATACTATAATTTCCTCATGGTGTAAATACACTATAATTATTACAGTAGCCAAAACGATCCCACTGCTGGGCATAGGCCACCCCTAAGCTCTTCCATATATCTCTATTGAGAGCAAGTTTCGTCCAGGTACTCTTTCGGGTTCTGCCTATTCGCCTATACCCGTCTTGCGGCGTCCATTCGCCTATATTTGGCCCATCGATCAGGGTGCATCCTGCAGACGTGCCTGGCCCAATCCCATTTGAGTCTAGCGGTTTTTTTGCCGACGTCTGTTACTTTTTTTAAAGAACGCAGCATTGTGTTTCTGACACGATCTTGTCGCTTCACACCCACTATGCTGCGTTCCATTGCTCGTTGACAAATCTTGAGTTTGGACTTCTGTCGCTCGGTCAAAGACCACGTTTGGATACCGTAAGTAAGGACGGGTAGGATACACATTTCGAAAAGCTCGCGTTTCAAACAGAGAGGAAGACTCCCTTTCATGTGGTGTTATAAATCCGGTGATCGATTTCTTTTTCTTGCCTGTTATCGAACAATACTACCTGGCCCAAGTATATGCACTCTTCGACGTATTGTATCTCGTGCCCATCTGAAACGTCGCACCGCACGTTGCTTGTTACGAACGCGGTTGGTAGCAGTGGTAATATGAGTTTCCCTATTTTTTAATTATAATAATAAATAATAATACACCCAACAGTCACATACATAGTCCTGACCCCACACTAAGATACAGTCTTTTGTCGTAGGTATCAGAAACTACGAGAAACATTTCGTTCTTACAAATACCCAGACCCGAAACAAATAATTGTGATTCATACAGATACAAACATTTGTCTCAATGCGGAATCGAACCCGCGGCCACCCGTTTCACAGTTGGCGTCTAAGCAACTGCGCCACGGAGGCTGTCGAACAATTGTCTTACTTCTAAAACTATCTTTGTGTTAACTAATATTTTCTTAACACTTTTATTATTAGAAAGCATTAGAAGCTACGAGAGACTTTTCGGTCTCACAAAAACCCAGACCCAACACGAATATTTGTGGGCCACACAAGCATTTGTGTTGGTGCGGGGATCGAACCCGCGGCCTCTAGTTTCACCGTCGGCGTCTAACCAACCTACGTCACGGAGGCTGTCAAAATTGATTTAATTAGGGATATTTTTTTATCACTAAAAGTGAAACGGATCTTTTAAATAGAACAAATTAATTATGACTGATAACGCCTTTAACGATCGGACAGAATTTTTGTCACCCTGTAAAAAAGACGAGTTGAACATTTATGAACATCTAAAAACTATAAAAATATCTAATAAATATTTAACATACTTTGTATATAAATTGAGTTGTTACGGAAATATAACAGACGGTTAACAGCTAACTTCAATAAGTCTATGTCGATGTGCGCACGCACGCATTGTAAAAATTTTACTCTAATAAATTTTTAATCGTCCCAAAAGAAGTATAACTTCAAAAATAGTGTTTTCGCCACTTTTTTATTTGGCCTAACCATAGATCAAATGTACTTTTGAAAAATATTGCCTGTATTGTAACTAGAAAAAAATAAATAAAAAACTTACTCAGTTCATGGGCTTCCACGTAATCCCTTGGAGGAGTTAATAAAATTAAAAAAACAGCACACCACAAACTCACACCAACACCAAAGATATTTCCGCTCAGAGTATTTTGACACATTATGAAAAAGAAATCTATTTACGTCTATATTATTTGGCAAACAAATAATGTGTACATTTCATAAAATTTTAATAATGTTCCCACACAAGAACAACCGATCACTGCAAATTATTGAGATGTCCGCATCGTTCACAACCATGGGTAAAAATAAAATATTACTTTTAACCTTTAATCCAAAATCCAAGATTTGAAATCAACAAGTTTGGCGGGAGACGAGAATGAGTGTAGTGCAAATTGTCAAACTGATTACTGAACGAAAATTTGTCAGTGTCAACCAGTGCTACCAGATAAAAAATGCTAAACTAACATATCTCGCCAAAATTACCGTGTTTTAAGAAAAAATACCGTATATTTATTTTTATTTACAATCCATATTATAATGTCAATTGCTTCGTTTTTTTTACATTCTTTTCAAGCATCATTATTAGGTAACGATTGATGTTTGAACTGTTATTGATAATGTTTAGGTTTTCGCCCAGTTCTTGTTATTTTTTACAGTTTGATTATCAGTCTAGTAATTATCAGTTATCACTGTCACTTTTGAAGTAAAACTTCTTTAGGCACGCTTGACTTGGGGGGTAAACTGGTGAATGCATGACGAGAGCGTTACAGAAGTCGTGTGACACGGCGAAAACAACGGAAGTTGAAAATTATCAATACAGATCCATAAATAATCATTAAAGGAGATCAGTCGATTTGTTCCAAGTACGGGCAAGAAATGACTAAAAAATCAGGCTTATTTTTTTAGGTTTATTTCTCATTTTATTTTCATTCTACACCATCGGAATAAGATTGATAAGAAAAATAAGGACATATAATTTATCGTAACCAATATTCATATTTGACTCCTGTCAAATTATTAGTATGAAGTATTTGTCAAGCTTCGTGTATAGCTTGGCAAAAAAAATGTAAAAATAAATGGAGGCGCCACTGAGCCGTTTATATGGCATCACTTTAAAGCTGAGATTTAAATTTTGATTCTCATTATTATTAATTTAATGATAATCGAATAACAAAAGTAATTATTAAACGTTCTCATCGAAAATACTTCAATAAAAACGTTAATTTCGATGTGAAATTTAATTACAATTCACAAATGTGAAAGATGTGACAATGCTGCCAGGTGAAATATAGGGTTAGTTCCGTTTTTACACTTTTTTGCCAATCTGTATATTATGTGTAAGTGAAAAAATATTGACAAAAGTAACGTTTAACATAAAAATAAAGTGCATAGATACCTACATAGATTTGAGGTTAATTGTCGATACGTATTCTTTTTTCTTGAAATTATTTATTTTAAAAATATACATGTGTTTGTGTGATTAAAAATAATATATGGTGGTGAAGTATAGGCCATTGTAAAAATTCGTGATAAAAGTGAATATTATCAATTATATAGATGGAGCTAAAGAAGTTTTACTTCAATCGTGTGGTCCAAAGCACATTCGTTTTTTTATCAGTGCCTATTGTGAGCTTGTATGATTTCGTAAAGAAAACACTTATCCAGTAAACAAAAAAAAACTTTACAGGAAATGTAACGGCATTACATTCATTCAATAAACTATTAATTTTAATATGTATACTAAACAGAAGAAAAACCATTGCCACATCGTCTTTTTCATCTCTCCTTATTGTATGAACTACGAATTGACTAGTTGATATGTTGTAGAATCTACATATTTGTAATATGCGTTTTATTTTAGGATTTATAATTTTGTATTAGAAGTCGAGTATTATTTACACGGTAATTTACAATAAAAATTACCGCCGTAAATGAAACGGTTTTAGATCATTACAGTAAACCGAGTTTTGGTAAAAAAAAAATACCGTGCATCTACGGTAATTACCGTGTGTCTGGTAACACTGGAGTCCGCCGTCAGCTCCAGCTGTCAGCTGTCATTTTCACAACAGGGTTGCCAATAATTACCTGCATAACTAATCGAACGTCCCAACCGCTTTAGTAGTTTGTCAAACTGACGTCAGCTTTTTAAAAAAATACCCTACTTAAACCGACATTAACTTGACATTACATTGCCAAACCTCTATAGAGGTCGGGACGTTCGAGTAGATAAACAGTATTTCAACAATGCACAGTATATACACATTGACCTTTTCGCTAAACCCATTCAATTTCACTTATAAGATATACATAGGACTGATGTTGCACAATACGTCAGCTGTATAGCTACAGATATATTGTTATAAGCTTGTCGGTGACGCGAACGCTCGAGATTTCCATCCAAAAAGTGTCTAAGGTGCACTGCATACTGCGCGTGCGCCAGTCATGAGCAAGTCGGTAACGCGAACCCATAAGATTTTCCCCTGCCAAAAGGTGTCTTAAGCGGCTCAAGAAGTTTTCACTTCAAAAATGCGGTATTTTTAATATAACGTTTATTAAAATATAAAAAAAATGTGGTTCAATGTAAAAACTATTTGAATCGTATAATCTAAATTCGAATGATTTCTCCGTTATCCTTATATTAAAGCTTTATGAGTGAGTCCAGGAAAACTAGGACTTTTTTGTAAATTAGCAACCCTTTTTACCTAAGACATTTACAATATATTCGTCCTGCGTCCATCCGTTGGCCATAGACTAATATATAACACTGGAAACCGTGGGCATCCGTCCGGCATTGTGTCATCCTAATGTCTATGGTAATTAGTACGTTAAGGAGAAGGAGCATCCCAGCCTATCGGCCAATAACGACGAGCTATATGTCATTGCAAAGGTCTTTCCAAATGCTACAACTTCTTCTATGGCAACAAAACCCAAATCGCTGTATTTAAAAAAATACAGCTACTTAAAGACATAACCAAAATCACACGAAAGGGCCTCGGCATAGTGAGCAATAACAACAAGCGATACGTCGTTGAAAAGGTCTTTTCAAATGCTAAAACTTCTTCTAAGGCGACAAGTGTCTATTTGGTGTGTGAAAAAAATTATCGCTGCGTAAAGGTAACGCAAGGATGAAAATATGTATATGGACTCGTAGCCTATTGACCAATAACGACGAGAGATATGTCATTCGAAAGCTCTCTTCTTTTTCTACAACTTCTTCTTTGGCAAGAAATCCCGATTCGCTGTATGAAAAAATATACTTCGACATAAAGATATCGCGAGGGACACACACATGTATGAACTTAAGCCTATTGACCAATAACGACGAGAGATAATATGTCATTCGAAAGCTCTTTTCTTTTTTTACAACTTCTTGTATAGCAAGAAATCCCGATTCGCAGTATGAAAAAAAAATATAGGTAAAAATAGGTAAATATAGGTCCATCTACAATCTATCTAATTTTAAAAGTTCCATTTGACATATCTCAAAATTGTGAAATAGGGATGATGTCAAATAAATCGGTTAGTACAATATCCGATTATTAACGAGATATCGATACTATTTGTTTGTATTTCTTAATCGATTACAGTTTATATTTTTAGTTTACATTATTTCGTTTTTTTTTATGTACATAATTTATCCTAATGAGACATCCACAATTGCATAAGTCACTTTAGTATTAAGGAACAAAAGCAATGATTTATTTATTACTAGCGGCCCGGCCCACTGAGTCGAAATGGCAATTTTTTGTGACACGATTTTTTTCGGAATTTCCAATTTATTTTGACGCCAACGGTTCGATATTATCATTCCTTACAATATTTATTCTTTGTACTAACCTACTAACTAACTAAGTTGTTCTTGTTTAACCCTATAATTTTGGCTAAAAAAAATTATTTAGATTTTTTATGTATGGAACGCACTATAAGACCCTAAATTTCTACGAAATCCTGCTAGATCCTGCGTTGAAATCTTATTTTTCTGAATCTTGGTCTTCTACTATATTTGTATACTTCGGACGTCTGTATCGACCTGCAATTTTTTCAGTTATGCAGTTCGAAAGAAAAGATAAAAATCAATATTTCCCAAAACTCTTTTTACGATTATCTTTAGTAAATTTGACACAAATAAAATAAATTAATCGAATAAATTAACAAATACCAAGGAAAACTTGTATATGTGCGTGCCAAATTTATAATACGAAGGATACAATTGAAAGCCTTTTTCGATTGCTGATTCTCTTAGGTTTATATATTGTATTTACATTACTTACTTTTTAAAATTAGAAAACAACTGGATTAAAATTGCTCGATTATTTCTATATTTTTACCGATTATGCGTATTCAAATCCGTTTGCATAGTCTCAACTCTACACATGGAAGACCTAACGACGTGACTTTGTAATGACGTCTAGTAAAAAAGTATGTTGTTTAAAATGGTTGTTTTGCTTTATTTAAAGGATTTATATTTAAATTTAGTTATTATGGATTGTAAATCCTGTAATAAAATAAGAATAGCTTCATAATTCTATGGTTTTACGGAAAGTTTTATTGAAATTGTGTGAGTTACGTCTTCACAAAGTTATTTATGATAAAAGTATGAAATGTCAAATGAGACTTCTTGAATTAGAAATACTATAGCGGCAAGTAATATTAATATAATAATAATATAATAGTGTTTAATAGTTATTGTGTAATACAAAATTGTGAATATTATGGGATTAGCATAGTCAACACTGATTCAAAGTCCTCAAATTAATAAATAGAAAAATATATATATAGTTAAGTTATCTGTTCAGTCGGAAGTTCGGAATCGTCGCTAGTGAGGAATTGAGTATTGCCACTTTAAAAAAAATCTTAGATTAGAGTAAATTAGAGAATTATATACACAGTTATGTATCTTATAAAATACGGTAGAAACGACACGGTAATATAACATTACCGTTGGCAGTGTTTTGGTAAAAAAAATAATGTGCATCTGCAGTAATAACCGTATATCTGATAACACTGGTTTAGTTCCAATTATGGCCACCTGAACAGATAAGTTGGTGGCTCTGTACGATTTTTAGTCTAGTGTCTGATGTCTATACTTAGGGAATTTTATTGATCGGGATTTATTGACATTGTTGATACTTGATTGTACAGAGTACAGTATCACAGCGATAAGTATTTATATGCACAGCGTTTCTTTTTGTGATTCACCCAGTTTATTATGTCGCAACTTACGTTTTTCTGTTAAACGATACTGCGCATTTCTAGGAAGTTTTTATGGGTATTGGGTATGCCAAGTAGTGGGATATTATATGGTAGTTTAATCTACAAGTATAATCGTATAGGTAAGTAATTTTTTACATACATTTTCTTCCCACCCATTTGAGCCGTATGTCGTAGGAAAAAGTATCGATATGTTTATTAATTCGTAGTTTGTTATTCCGAACTCCACATATCACACAATTGCATTGATATCACAATTGCAATATTAAAGTTCGAGGTAATAAAAATGCACACCCACCCACTTACAAACATTGCATTAAACAAATATGCTTATGTGATAAGCAAAATACACTATTTATTGGCTTGATAAATATTCTTTTTTTTTAACAGAGAATTGTTTGTTATTCTTTTGTAATTTATTTGATTTGGTTTTTTTTTGGGATTTTCATTCCCTTTGTTTAGGTTTATTTTTTATTTGCTGTTTTTTTTTCATTTTAAGGACAAGGTTTAGGTTGTGGCACAGTAGTTGAGCAAGTTCAAAATCGTATTGAAAATGATTTGTGAGCAAGATGTATTTTGGCCTCCGCCTAAGTATTTATTTGGAGATAAACCAGTAAGTAGTATAAATGAAAATTTAAATATCTACTAAAATTATTGTCACATTGAAAAGTAACATAACTAACAAATTATTTGATTATTAAATTTAACATTGTAAAAACTAACAAATGAATTGGGGATTAATAAACAAATAAATACACCCAACAGTCACATACATAGTCTTGACCCCACATTAAGATCACATTAAGTCTTGTGTCCTAGGTATCAGACACTACGAGAGACTTTTCGGTCTCACAAACAGCCAGACCTGAGACAAATACTTGTGGGCCTCACAAACATTTGTCTCTGTGCAAGGATCAAACCTCCAACCTCTCGTTTCACAGCCACCGCGTAACCTACTGCGCCACGGAGGCAGTTTATGTAGAGTATTCAAAATAATATGGTCTTTTAAATTGCTTTTTAAGAAATTTAAACAATGACCATAATCTTCAGACTTGAATGGTAATTATTCATTATGAAGCCTGATTTAACTTCTTTTCGGCATAATTCAACCAATTACAGAATGTTATACGAGTATGGCTATGGATCACATATTGTTTCATTTTTTTTATTATTTTGGCATGACTAAGTTACTGGAATAAAATGGTAAGTGTAGTGTAGTTAGCTTATCAAACCAGAACCAACTTGATTAAAGAAATTTTATAATAGAATGTTATTTGGCTAAACCACTAAATCACAGCTACAATTTTCCCTCTTAAATATAGATATCTCTGTTAAGAGATATATATATATATATATATATATATATATTATATTTTTGTACAGATCCTTTACTCAATACATTGTGCTGTAAAGGATTGGCATAATTAGCTGTCTCTGGCAGTGGACTGTGGATACCCAAAATAGTTTAAATAGGTCCTTGATTTAATGTAATACTTTTACAGGCTGCCTTCCAAATTTGATCTAAGAGTATTTTAACTTGTTTTCTTTTACAATTCTTTATCATTACTCAACAGACAAGCATGGTGTCTAAACTCAATAGGAATGCTATCATTAGCGGGTGGATTGACTTCTTCTGCCTTGTCTGTGATGCATACTTTGAAACTGAAGAAGCTGCTGAGAGCCACACTCATAAACAGACCCATAAGGCCAACTTGGATGAAACCACTTATTTGGAAAAATATAAAGATGACTGTATTAGAAAGGTATGTAATACAATGAGGTAATGCTCAATATCAAGTACAAGTCACGTAAATTAATTAATTATGAAATAAATAAATCCCTAATATTAAACATAATAAAGCAATAATCTGTGGCATACCTTGGGAGAGGCCTATGTCCAGCAGTGGACTGCAATGAGCTAATGTATGTATGTGATCAAAGCAATAATACATTGCCTGCAGCTGCATAGTGTGTATGGCAATAAGACACCAAGGCTTTCACAGTCAACATGACATATTTTTATTTACCATATATTCACAAGTATAAGCTTTTGGAAAGCATTATATTTCCCTGCACAAAAATATTTTAAATAACAGGTAAAGGCTGGATATTTCTGTGAGTACTGCAATGTGCTCCTATCGACCAATACCAAGGTGACTTTCCACGTCGAGGAGAAGACTCACCAAGACAACAGAGACTTCGCGTTGTTAAAGTACGTGGAGGACGATGTGGCGTTCAGCAACGTGATGATCCGCGAACTGGCCTGGCACGGGTTCTCGGGCGACACGTGCGCCATCTGCAACTGCGATGTGGACGACTTCAAAGAGCACAAGAATAAACAATCTCACATACTCAATCTTGTGCAGGGGTCTATTCATTTTGGTCCTGACAAATTTCTTTACAGACAGGTGAGTACAGAGTTTGTTTTATTTATTAGGAGTTATTTAACGGTAAATAAATAAATACACTCAACCGTCACATACATAGTCCTGACCCCACACTAGGATGGAGTCTTGTGCCGTAGATATCAGAAAGTACGAGAAACATTTTGGTCTCACAAATACCCAGACCCGAAACAAATAATTGTGATTCATACAGATACAAATATTTGTCTCAGTGCGGAATCGAACCCGCGGCCACCCGACTCACAGCTGGCGTCTAACCAACTGCGCTACGGAGGCTGTCGAACAATACTCTTACTTCTAAAACTATCTTTGTGTAACTAATATTTTCTTAACACTTTTAGGTTGATGATTCGTCTTTCCAATGCCTCACTTGTAATAACATACTTGCTTCGAATTCATTCGCTAAGCATTCCGATGATTCCGAACACCAAACAATATATGCAAGTTGTATCGTGGAGATGCCTAAAGAAGTTCAAGTCATTGTGAAAGAAAAGAAATTGCCCTCATTAGGCACGAAAGATGTACGACCACAAAATCCGCCGAGCACAGTAACGGAGTCAATCGAGAAAAAAATTAACAATAGTCCCATGACTGAAAACAAATCTGATGTTCTAGATTTAATACCCCTGTTCCAAAATAATGATATCAATATTGATTTAATAACAGAAAAAGTATTTTGCAAAAAATGTTCCAAGAACATGAATTTTGAATGTGAGGAGATACTAAAACACATAGACGAACACAGCAATGCTCCCGCAGTCCCAATACCGGTTCAAGTTGGACAGAATCCCAAACCGACTGAAGTGAAACCTGACAAGGAAGCGAAAAATACAGAATTCTTCAAAGATATGAAATGTTTAACCTTCTACGCTGCAGGAACAGAAAAAGTTAAAAAAGAAAAAAAAGAGCGACCAAGTAAGGAAGCTACAGCATCTAAAGAGGCAGAAGAAAAGAGCAAGGACTCGGAGGCTGCAGCCATGGAAACATTTGCAGCTAATAATCAATTTATTTACTGCGCTGGGTATAGTGAAGCATACTGCATTGTATGTGACGTCAGCATACTCGCCTCCTTGAAGAATATGACCAAACATGTCAAAGGAGCGATACATAAGGGTAAAGCAGGGAAGAAACAAAAATCGTCAGCCGTCTCATTACCAAAGATGCGAATGAAAGAGTTCGTCAAAACTGTAATCCACGTGCAAAATGCGCTAGGACATGATGTTATTATTAACGACAAGTATTGCCTTACTGCAAATAGCTTTCTATTGATTAACGCACAAGGATCGAAACTGCGCTGTATATCCTGCGAGATTAGTTTCGACGAATCCGACATAAAGAGACATCTCAGGGCTCCGAGTCATGACGGCTTCATGGAACGCACGCCCATTATCATTCTTGATAGTACAGAATTTGTCCGGGAGGTGAGTCACCAAGGCTCGCTTAATAAAGTTGCCTTTCCAACAAAGCGGGGCGGAGCGAGGTGTGTAGGAATCGACCTATTATATTGGACATCTATCTATGTCGTAGTAGATGTGTTAAATCTATGTGATTGGGCGATTTCTATACATATCGACTCCACTCCTCTCCGCTTTAGAGGAAACTCAGTCTAATCTATGCTCTCATAAGCCAAGTATTTCGATTGTATTTAATAAAGGTCGATGCAAAGACAAATAATTAAATAATTGTGGTTATACTTACAGATACGACCTGGCGTTTATCATTGTGGATGGTGCCACCAGGTTGTAGGCGACTGGCCTAGTTACGAAGAGCACGTGAAAAGTGATTGTCACGAATTGAAGAAAGCAATGATGAATAGCCGCATGAACACACATCTGCCAGAAATTCTCGAACACAGGAGAATGAATAGGAGAAAATGATAAGAAAGTTACCATTGAAGGATGACAACTTGCCGCTAACTTGTGTGTGAATATATTTGTGGAAGAGGCAGATAAACTTACTTTTGGATTGTGAAATTGTAAAGTCCCGGATCCGATTCCCAAGACGTACATTGCGAGTAGATTGTTATTGAATCTATTTATTTTATGTGACATGAAGAGACTCGCGTTACATTGCATTGAAGGACAAACAGTGGGTGAAACATGAATACAATTATAGATACCATTTACTTAGCCGTAAAGCCCCATTTAAACGGGTAGAGTTTCTCGCCTCGAAGACACGATTATCGTCGCGAGAAACTCTCAGTGTAAATAAACCAATTACGCACGAAAAAAATACGACTGGCTTGCGACAGCCGCGGCCGTGTAGTGCACAAGTCACTAAGTGTGTGTGAGACGCAGTCAACGTGATGAAACGCATCGTAGGCAACTCGCCAGACTTTAGTGCTCAGTGGAAATCCTTACCTACTATCCATCATAGTTATTGGTGTTTTGCATAAGTGCGTAGTTTCAAAGTCTGAGTGTATTGTGTAAAGCTTTCCCTTTTTAATGCTACTAGTCTGTAAGTTGTATGTTCTCAATTAAAATATCAACTAAAATAAAACTCGCTCATATTTAATAGTTTTTTATTTCTCTTCCATTCAGACATCAATTCTCACTTATCACGGTATTTTAAATACAAAAACAAATAGTTTATGTGACATAACCGCCTCATAACTAAGGAGATACGTTTTTAACGACAGATTATTACGTACTTTTGTCGTGGCTATAAACTTCAACGGCCTTATTCATAGAGTTTTAAAACCAATTTCAGTTATCCAATGTTTTGTCCCTTTCTAACGACTTTTAAATTCAGTTTGAGTGAAGAAGACAAAACATTCGATAACTGAAATTAGTTTTAAAACTGTTTGAATAAGGCGATATATCTAAGACGCTACACGTAGCATACCGTATATACAGGATTATCGAGAAAATCACAGATCCGCGTGTCACAAGTCATTGCAATGCATTTTGCGAACCCTAGCAGCCGAAATTTGGCTCAAAACAGGATGGGGTTTGGTGTTACGAGATAACTTATACGAACTGAGTTTTACGGTGTCGTTATCGATTCATCTTTCAGAACTATTGAGCATCGACATTTCCTCGCCGATAATAAAAGACAAAATCATTTTCTACCACTTTGCCTTGCATACAGTATTTAAATATATAAATATACTAAAATTACATTTTGGATCTATCTTTGAGCACACTCTATCCCGGTTAAGACATGGGTTTGGTAATTTGTGCATAAATAATTTATGAAACATTCAACCATCAGTAAGTTCCTGCTTAGACCTCGAACAAGGTCAAGAAATATTTCGCAAAGCTACACACAAAGGAAAAACTATTTAAATGTTTAATTTACGGGTTTCCAACTGTCGATATTTGGCAAATCAATCACGTCAAGAATTTAACTAAACAGTATCACATACAGGTAGAACATGTGCAGTCATTGGCTCATTTTCACGAATATTGTCAAATCACTCTCCTTACATATATAAAATTGTAACCACTAAAGACTCACAAATTAACTAAAATAATTCTTAAAGATACAACCAGAACCGGCTCCAATAATGCAAGTCAATCACATATCACGAACTATACATTTTTATAATATAAGGCAGTTTTCAAACAAAACTACAATTGTACTCCCGATAACTAATACCAAAATCTTATACCCCGTACGTAAAAATAAATAATTTGTTTTTTTTTCACATACTTTTACCTAAACAATTGCTTATATATAGATCACAATGGAGACAGGATTTTAGTGTGGACACGTCTTTAACATAATACATTGGCCGAATAGAAAGTAGTAGATTCAGAATGTATGAATCCTGCGAAAACTGTTTATTGTACTGAGCTTTTAAAAATCTACTATTTACGCTAGATAAAACCAGAGTGGGGAAATTAGCACCGTCTGCCTCATCTAAGACAACCTGACCAATAAACAGACGAGCGAGTAATAAAAAAAACGCGCTTTTCACTGGCTATTATGTAATACAACGTTAACTGCGGCGCGCACGCACTTAGCATTGTTCCTGCGCCGCCCGCGTGCGGCAATAACACATCTGTCGTGTTATTTACTACATGACACACCTGAGTTCCATCTGTGGATAATTTAATGTGTCGACGCCGCAGTGAACGTTACAAAACAATATTTAACATCTAGCGACGCCAAATGTCTCTTGATAGGGGTCAGCGGTCACCACCGACATACTTCAACATTAATTCGTACATTTGGTAACTATTCTAAATCTCAGTCGCGACAATGATACACGATATATGGATAAATGTTGCCCCTTACTTACATTTTAGTATACATCAAAATGCATTTTCTTAACTTAAACCTCATAAATATAAACATAGGTTTTTAAAGCTACCATTTTGAAATTTAGATAGCTTTTATCAAATGTTTTGTTCCATGTAGCCAACATATTCAACTAAATTGCTCTATAACAAAAAATAGGTATTACTAGAATTACACTAGAATTCAGAAACTCCTGAAAACATTTCAATAATAGTAAAAAAAGTCAATATAGATCTAGTGATCACTCTGAACGACATTTCAGTCATTCGATAAATATACAGAACAATGCTGTGCAACAAACAACTTTAATGCCTCAACAATGGAGTTGTTTTATCGTCATTACGTATTTATTTAACACAGCAATGTGCATCGATGGCGACGATTATCACAGTGTACTACATACACAAATGTTTGAAGTTAGAGAAAACCAATTGCATCACAACAATACAATTTCGAGAGTCTTGGTGCATTTGACAGCCACGGCGACTATCTGCGCTTCTAGAATTTTCTATACTCATTTCGAGACCTTGTCATGTTCTCAATTTAAACGTCTTTCACATGTCCGTACACATAACAACACTAGGTTATACAACCACTAGAATTCACTGTTGATAACACAGTCACTTTGGGATCTGGCGTCCCTTCACTAATAGAATTCCCCCGAGTGATAGTAAGGGTGGTTATTCCTTGAGCAGGGGTGTGTCCATGTTGAACTTGTAGATGTTGGCGCAGATATCATCAAGGTTCTGCTGGTTGTCGTAGGGTGGGCAGAGACGGATCATGCGCTCGCGCTCCTGAGTGTAGACGTCGATGACGCCCCACTGCCGCAGCAGGCGGTGGCAGTTGCGGATCGCGTCTGTCGATACCGCTTCGCCTGAAAGTGAAAAATAAATATTTATGTCTGTTTTTATTTGGGAAACATAACTTCTTATACAAATACAGAGATAAAAAATATCTACTAATGTTAAGAACTGGATTTGGTAATCTATGTACTCAATTGTCAGTGTTAATTAATAATACAATTTACCAAGTATACAATAAACGAATTAAGTGTGTTGATGATCATATTTTCGGGATATTTTACGGATACAATCCGACCGCAGTTTACGGATTGTCGTACATCCATAGAAATGGATAAATTCAAATTATTTGTAAATGAATGTAGTTTTACTGCAGAGGTTATATTTTAAGTTGACGTAGTCGTGTAATGACGTAATGTCACGGGTGGTGTGCGCGCGTACCGTATGTCATGGTGTCCTTGGCGAAGGCGTCGGTGAGTGCGTGCAGCGCCCTCTGCACGGCGCGGCGCTGCGGCTCGGCGCGCAGCGTGCGGCACGCGCCCGCGTACGCACTCAGCAGCGGACGCAGCGTCAGCACCAGGCGCCGCCTGCGCACCACACATGCTCACTGCACTACTCATGTACGAACCAGCGAAGTTAAAACAAAGGCACAGCTATTCACATTGACTTAAACATAACGGCATTTCAAACAAACTACGCTATGATTTTACTTTTAACCTCATAAGATTCACGTGGCTAAGAACGACTTTAATGTGGCTGATGGTTTAGTTTATTACTTTTTGATGAAATTCGTTAGAGTTAATAATTACACT
The DNA here is from genome assembly GCA_033459515.1 of Theretra japonica. Classification (NCBI taxonomy): domain Eukaryota; kingdom Metazoa; phylum Arthropoda; class Insecta; order Lepidoptera; family Sphingidae; genus Theretra; species Theretra japonica. Next base: position 3,080,111 of record CM065928.1, read on the forward strand.
CAAACTAAACTATAAAATCGAGGTGCCATCAAGTGTATGCGTTTGAACCATAATATGCATTCACATATATATAGAGCACGTAAGGTACAATGCGGTAGTATTACCGTTCAGCGCGTGCTTCCGGAGTATGCGACACGTGGTACTTGAGCCTGGCGGCGGGGTCACGCTGACACTCTGGTTCCTCGTCGTCCAGCCTCTGCGCGTAGCGTCGCGACCACCGCTCCTCCTCCAAACCATCCGCCGGCTGCAACATTAAATAAACCATTTACAAACGATTTAGCATTCACTATTCCCTGTTTGTTTTTTTATATTTTGTCATGAGAAAATTATTGCATCTCATGGTAAGCGCAATGAAATTCAAATACACGGAGACCACTGTACACAACAGTTAGTCAGTAACATGGTGACGCTGGGCCGGGTTGCTAGGAATATAAATAAGACATGGTGAGTACCTGGACCCTCGAGATGACCTGGTCTGCCTGCAGCCCGTCGATGGCGTCCAGCATACGCTCCTCGATGCGCTGGCAGGGCGGGCACAGGATGAACTCCTGGCTGAGGATGTCGCACAGCTGCAGAGCCGCCTCCATCAGGTCAGAGTGGCGGATCACGTCAGGGTCCGCGTCGGGCTGGGTTAGTATGCTCTCCATTGCCGTTGCTGGAATAATACGCACCATTTCACATAAGTATTAATAATTTAAACAAAAGCGAAACGTATATATATGTTGCTAACAGCTGTTTTTTTTTAAATTAAATTCAAATGGTTTCACAGTATTTAGTTGCCTTTCTGAATGAATATGCGAAGTAAAATTTACGAAACAATTTTCCGAAAAAAAAAAATGAAGAAAAATAAGTATCTAAGTAATAGCCAATCAGATAGGTTACCTATAATAGCGGGCGCGGCGTAGTGCGCCACGACCGCGTTGGCGTAGTAGGAGAGCTCGAGCGCGCCCGCGATGGACAGCTGCGGCTTTATCATCTGCTTCTGTCCACCCTCGCGCCGGATCAGCCCGCGCCCCAGCATGTCCAGCTGTAACGATGAAAGTTAATTTAAAATACGGTTCGTATTTAAGCAGGTTTTTTACCCTGGGACACAATGTGACGGCACTCGATACAATAACACCGATCCACTTGATTCTTTTCAAGCTGTAGTAGAATTACCTTAGATTGTAAGAAGTATAATTTATAACTAGGTAAGTATACCAAGGTACAATAATGAAACAGGGTATGTTCAACTCAATCAAAAAGTGCGTGGTGGCACGTTGGTAAACGGACCAGACGTGGCTGCCTACATGTTCACGGTGGTCACGGGTTGAAATCCCAGGGCACGCCTCTGACTTTTCGGAGTCATGTGTGTATGATCGTCAATCACCACGCACTAAACGATGAAGGAAACATCGTGAGGAAACCTGCATACCATAGCGATTTGTATAAATTTCTATGGTATGTAAAAGTCCGCCAACCCGCGTTAGGCCAGCGTGGTGGACTATATGGCCTAACCACTCTCAATCGTACTCTCGATTGTAGAGGAGGCCCGTGCCCTGCAGTGGGCCGTATATGGGCTGATACAATACAAATGTTCAACTAGAGTTGCACTAGTTATGTAGTGTGAGGGGGTACGTACGGCGCGCGCGGTGGCGGGCGCGGCGGCGTGCGGCGCGAAGGCGAGGTCGCGGCCGGCGGCGCGCAGGTGCGCGGCGCGCGCGGCCACGCCCAGCCGCAGCGCCTGCAGCGCGGCGCCGGCGCGGCACTCCGTCAGCAACACGTACGACACCACGTTCGTGCACATCAGCGCCGTCGACGACGCCGCGTCTGCACGCACACAGAAACAAACAAGATCAACCCATATGCTAAATACAATTAACTGCATTTGCACTAGATAAAACGAGAACAGATATGTTAAAATAGCCCAGACACATCGGTACAACACATCTATAATGATGAACGACATAATTATTACAAAAACTCATGAACATTGGTGGCCGCTTTCTATCAGGCGGCCTGCTAACTGAACAAAAATATGTTGTGCCTCAACCAATCCGTTCGAAAGACAATTTTCACGGCAATTACAATTTGGTTCAATTCTGAACGTACCCTATAACTTATATAAAAATGATCTTACCGTATACAAGATGCCTGCCGATCGCCTCCACCATCATCTTGTGGTCGGCGCTGACGTCATCGCCGTACAGACTCGAGTGGCTGTGGTTGTACAATATCTGGCGGTCCAGGTTCACGGCCAGGTTGTTGTTGGGCGGTGTGAGCGGGCTCTCTATCGGCATCTTGTAGTGGTGGTACTTTTGGAACGATGTTACCAGTTCCTGAGGACAAAATTAAAGTTATTGCATTGATACATTGGTCGGTGTATAAAGTTTTTTATATCCGGCTCGAAGGACCAAAAAAGTTTTCAGCTAATAACTGCCTTATACAAAAGCCACTTATTATCCTTTATAATTGATTCCTAGTTACTATACTATATAATATGTAAATTAATATGTTTATAAAAAGTTTTTTTTTATCCGGCTCGAAGGACCAAACATTTTCCTTACCTAACAAGTGCCTCACACAAATGCCAATTATCTATTATTCCTCAATATTGCTAGCAATCCTTCAATACACCCGACAGAGAGCATTGTATAGCACACCTTCAAGGAGATGGGCTGGTTGAAGTCGACGCGGATGCTGCCGTGGTTGGTGTTGAGGGTCCGCCAGATGCCGCGCAGCGCGGACCAGAAGGTCTCCATCTGCTTGGGCATGCCGAGCTGCTCGCGCACGAAGTTGCCGTCCACCAGGCGGTCGTAGTTCAGCGTCACGGGCACCAGCAGCGCGTCGTCGATCGTGCCGTCCAGGTACGCGTCCATTATCACTGACAGGATGCCGGCTGCGGGACGACAATTTTGTCTGTTAGACGTGCCAATAAAGGTTTATTTAGTCATTTATTTATTTATATACACGGTATTGCACGCAAAAAATGAAATAAATATAATAAAAAAATATTTAAAAAAAGTAAAAGTACAGTGGACGGTCTTATTGCACAAATCCAATGTCTTACAGACAACATAGGAAAAAGATAAACAGAGTCTACGCTAATATCTAAAAGTAGGTTTTGTTTGTTAAATATGGTAATGTGTTTCAATTAATTACATGAAAATATTGCGTGCACAATGAATGAGAACAAAAAATAATTATTGAGTTTTAAATGTGTGGAATTGCATAATCTGTAAGCTTCCGAAATACAGAACACTTTGTAGAGCTCACTATGACTACTCTGTGGACAAAAATGGTCCAACGACCATCCAGACAGCTCTGGGTGGACAAAAAGATTCTAATGACTAGCAACAACTCAAGAATAATTCGAATTTTATACGGAAGTGACACTGTACTTAGGCATCAGGTCGGGCATGGAGGAAGGCAAGCTGACTGTTCTGTCATTGCTGGACTTCAGTAATGCCTTCAACACCGTCGATTTCGATGTATTACTTGGCGTTATGTGTTCTCTTAACATATCTCCAACGGCGGTTGACTGGTTTCGTAGTTACCTGTATGGACGCCAGCAACGCATTTGTCTTGAGGAATGCTTTTCCTCTTGGTGCTCTGTATCTGCTGGTGTTCCTCAGGGCGGCGTATTATCTCCTTTACTCTTCGCTGTTTTTATTAATTCTATTACTAATAATCTTCGCACATCCTACCACCTTTACGCTGACGATCTGCAAATATATACTCGAGCACCTCTGGACAAGATGGTCGATGCTGTTGAGAGTATTAACACTGACATCCAGCATATTTGCGCATGGAGCAAAGCCTATGGATTGAAGGTCAATCCTTCTAAAACTCAGGTCATTGTTGTCGGCAGCCCCAGGATGATATCAAAACTTGATTGGGACCAACTACCATCTGTGTCCTGTGATGGCGTCACTGTACCATATAGTGACACGGTCAAGAACCTTGGCCTTTATATGGACAAGTCTTTCACCTGGGGTCCGCAGCTTCGGGAAGTTAGCCGTAAGGTTTTCGCCTCCGCTAGGTCCTTGCGAAGGTTGCACAATTTTCTACCCATTACCACGAAGATTTCCCTTGCACAATCTCTCCTACTCCCCATCCTTGATTATGCCGATGTCAGCTATCTAGATCTCACCGAGGACCAACTTAATAAACTTGAGCGTCTTCAAAATTTCTGTATTAGATTTATATTTGGTTTACGCAAATATGATCATGTTTCTGAGTTCCGTGCTAAGCTCAAGTGGTTACCCATACGACTTCGTCGGAATGCTCATATTCTTACTCTTCTTTACAATATTTTGTTTAATCCCCTCACCCCTCCATATCTTAAAGAACGTTTTATATTTCTCCATAAGTCTCATTCTAAGTCCTTGAGGTCGTCGGAGAATCTGAAATTGAGAATGCCAGTGCACGCCACGACTTTTATGGATAAGTCGTTTACAGTCCAAGCTGTTCGACTGTGGAACGCATTACCAGTTGTTGTAAGACGGGCTGAAACACTAACTTCGTTTAAAAAAATGGTAAAAGACCACTACCTTTCTCTCTGAACAGACATATTGATTAATATAATTTCCTGCTTTTGAACCTATAGGTATGTAGTAAAAAGATGTGTGGGTACCTTGTAGTCGATAGCGTGAAGTATGTAAGGGTACAGCAGAGAAGTAAAAGCTAGTACACAGATAGTTCATAGTTTATTGTTCACCACACACACTATAGAAAAATAGTCAGAAGGGTCGTAAGCGACAGTTCACACGTACACACAAAGAACAGCAAACAAGCACAAAAGATGGAAGACACATATATACAGTAACTACTACGTAAGTTAATTATAAGCCAGTGCGTACTGAATTAAAGCGAGCGAATAGCGAAAACAGCTGGTCTAATCAGATAGCAACGTATATCAGCGCGGGTAGGGTCTGACTGGTTAACCATTTGCTCCGCGCGTTCGGTCGAGTTCGGCGGCCCTCGGATGTGGTTCGGGCACCCGAACCACACGTCATGTGCAGTGAAGCTAGCCGAACTCGGGCGCACAGTTATTGTAGTAGCCCGTAACGCATTTCCAGACAATTTCGGAAACGACCAGTTGTGTCACTCGCGTCAGTGAGTTTGTCAGTAATTTATATGTGTGTACGAGTGTAGATATGTATGTATGTATGTTTGTATATATGTATGTATGTATGTTTGTATATATGAATGTATGTACGTATGCGTGTTTGTTTGATGTGAATGTATGTTTAAATGTGAATGTGTACATGTGTGTTTATTTATGTGGGTGAGCGTCCACATCACTCCCCCCCAGAGACCTGGCTAGGGGCGATAAAAATCTGGAAAATGGACACGGCGTCCAGAGCGTGTGGTTACTGGCACTGTCTTTAAAAGTGGCGCTGCGTCCTGAGAATGAGTAGTGTCTGGGACAGGCGTAACGAACGTGCGCCGCAAAGGTGGTACTGGTGCCAACTCCTGCTCGTCGCTAGTCACATAGGCCGGTTTAAGACGGTCTATTGTGACAGTAACTGGTTTTCCCTTTATCAGGAGCTTATAAACCTTGTCGGTTCGTTCCAAGACCTTGTAGGGTCCTGTATAAGCCGGTTGAAGAGGGGCACGTGAGGCATCCTCACGCAGAAATACATATTTGGTGGAAGCCAGATCCTTGTGAATAAAGATCCTCGATTTGGTATGGTGGGAGGCCGGTACTGGTTTAAGTTTCTTGGCGAACGAGTGGAGACGCGCCATAAAATCTGACATGTCAGATGTACATGGCGCGCTCGGATCGAAAAATTCGCCAGGAAGTCTTAGCGGCTCTCCATAGACCAGCTCAGCTGAAGAAGCTTGGAGATCCTCTTTGTATGCGCTGCGTATTCCCAGCATCACTAGAGGCAGGACTTCAGTCCAGTTTTGGCTGACATGGGACGTGATTGACGCTTTAAGCTGCCGATGGAAGCGCTCAACCATGCCATTGCAGGCTGGGTGGTATGCAGTGGTGCGTCTGTGTTGGAACCCAGCAATTTTTGCCAGATATTGGAACAGTGCGGACTCGAATTGACGTCCGCGATCTGTCACTATCTGCTCTGGGCACCCAAATCGGGATATCCAACCGGATAATAAGGCCTTGGCTACTGTTTCAGCCGTGATGTCCGGTATGGGTATCACCTCGGGCCAACGAGTGAACCGGTCGATGGCCGTAAGACAGTAGCGGTGTCCTTGGGATATGGGTAGGGGTCCCACAAGATCTATATGCACGTGCTTGAAGCGTGCACGGGGTAAATCAAATTTCCCTACCGGCGCCGACACGTGCTTTGTTACTTTCGCACGTTGGCATTGTAGGCAAGTACGAGCCCACTCTCGGCAGTCCCTCCTGACGCCCGGCCAAACAAATCGTTCGGCAACCAACTTCGCAGTGGCAGTAGCGCCAGGATGACTAAAAGAGTGTAAGCTCTGGAATACTTGCCTACGAAAGTTTTTGGTAACAAAGGGCCGGGCAGTTGGTGTACTCGTATCACAGTACAAATGTATGCAACTCCCGGGTAATTGTATTTTGGAGAGGCGGAGAGATGAATTGCCATCCAAATATTGAGACAACTCAGTATCCGACTCTTGGCTCTTAGCAAGTTCGGCTAGATTGATTGGAGCCCCCAGCTCATCGATTCGAGATAAGGCATCGGCCACGACGTTGTTTTTGCCTGAGATGTGCCTTATGTCGGTCGTGAACTGGGAAATATAGTCCAATTGCCGAAACTGCCTAGGCGAGCAGTTATGTTTCCTCTCAGTGAAAGCATAACTGATAGGCTTGTGGTCGGTGTAAACTATGAAGTCCCTTGCCTCGAGCATAAACCTGAAATATTTGATTGCCTCATAGATCGCGAGAAGCTCGCGATCATATGGGGAATATTTTTGTTGTGTAGGGTTCAGTCTGCGGGAAAAGAAAGCTAGCGGACGCCAAGCATTGTCCTGTAGCTGTTGCAAAACTGCCCCCATAGCCACGTCCGACGCATCCGTAACTAAAGCCAGTTTGGCATTGCAGTTAGGATGTGCGAGTAGAGCTGCTTCTGATAGGCTCTCTTTGGCATTAGTGAAGGCCTTTAAGGCTTCGTCAGTTAGGGCAATGGGTGTTGAACCCGTGACTGCACCCATGAGGAGAGAGTTGAGAGGAGATTGGGTTTCTGCGGCATGGGGCAAAAAACGCCGGTAAAAATTTACCATGCCCAAAAACCTCCTCAATGCTCTGACGGTCTTCGGTGGAGGAAAATCGCGAATGGCTTGAACTTTCTCGTCCAAAGGCTTGGTTCCTTCCGCCGAGATGTGATATCCCAGAAAGGAAACTTCCGGGACGCCGAAAACGCATTTCGCCGGATTGATAACCATTCCGTAAGTTTTCAGCCGTGAAAATACTTGACGGAGATGGTTTTCATGCTCGACTTCGTCCCTGCTGAAGATGAGAAAGTCATCAAGATAGCAGTAGACGAAGTCCAGTCCGCGCATCATTTCATCGACGAAACGCTGAAATGTCTGGGCGGCGTTCCGCAACCCGAACGTCATGTACGGGAATTCGTACATACCGAAGGGCGTGGTAATAGCCGTCTTCGGTATATCCTCCTCGCACACTGGTATTTGGTTGTAGGCTTTAACGAGGTCAATCGTGGTAAAGATCCTACAACCAGCAATATTGTGGGCGAAGTCATGGATATGACGTACTGGATACTTATCCGGTATTGTGCGGGCATTGAGCTGTCGGTAGTCACCGCAGGGACGCCAGCCGTTATCTTTTTTCGGCGCCAGGTGTAAAGGCGATGACCACGGGCTCTCAGAAGGCCTTGCGGTACCATCGTTAAGCATGGCCTGGAATTCCTCCTTAGCCACCTTCAGCTTGTCAGGAGCCAAACGTCTGGGAGGACATGAAACGGGGGGGCCTGATGTTGTGCGGATGTGATGTTGTGTGCTGTGAGGTACAGTGCGATGTGTCCCAGCTGGTCGTGTAATCACCGGAAATTCCTGTGAAAGTAAAAGATGGTAATGTGAATTGCCAGTCAGAACCTTCACCGAATAGACACTACAATCAATAGCCAGTGAAGCTGGAGTAGAAAGAGTAGTTGTATTATCTACTAATTTTTGATGTTTACAGTCAACAATTAAACTATAGTGACACAAAAAGTCTACTCCTACAATAGGTCTAGTTACGTCCGCAACGATAAATCGCCATGGGTAGACCCGGCGAAGTCCTAGGTCCAGGTTGAGGTCCGTGTAGCCGTAGGTGCTGATGGTCGTCCCGTTGGCTGCGATGAGTTCGTAGCTAGTAGGTGCTCGACGTTGGCGCAGTTGCGACCTTGGGAAAACGCAGAGGTCGCTGCCTGTGTCGACCAAAAACTGCGTCTTCGTATAGCGGTCGGTTACAAAGAGGCGACCTGGGGAAGCGGGGCAATCATCAGTCGCCTTTAACGACTGCCCGTGGCATTTCCCGCTGGCTTGTAGTCGCACGGCTGAAGACATCTCCGCGCCTTGGATCCGAAGTTGAGGTGGTACCAACAGGTTGGAGCCCGACGATAGCTGGACGTTGACCGCGTTCTACTCCGGGACGAAGATCGCTGGCGCCGTGGTCTGGAATGGTCAGCTGCTGTACGAACACGTCCGCGCTCTTCCAGTTTCGCTTCTAACCGTGCCACCATCAACTTTAGCTCCGCGACCTCGCTGGATGAAGTCCCACTGCAGGAACAGGTACATGCTGAAGCTGCTGCCACGTTGGAAGGCGCAGCTATATCTTGTACACGATCAGCTAATTCTGCTAGCTGCTCCAAAGATTGACTGGTTTGCGACGCCAGAACAGTTTGAATCTCTCGTGGCAAACGGTCGCACCAAATGGTCCGCAAGAAATCGTCCGGAAAGCTTGGGCCAGCCAAATCTTGAAGGTGCCGAAGAAACTGTGATGGCTTTCGGTCTCCAAGTTGCTCGTGAGTCAGAACCTGTCTCATTTTCTTCTCTTTGGAGGCAGTCAATCGTCTAACAAGCTCACTTTTGAGTTTTTCATACCTCCTTCGAAGTGGAGGATTTATAATTATGTCCTTTACTTCCTTGGCTGTTGCAACATCCAAATTCTTGAGGGTGTTGGAAAACATAAAAGAGTCGTCGGTTATGCCATACATTTCAAATTGACCCTCTAATAAGGCAAACCAAATTTCCGGTTCGTCGGGAGAAAATGCCGGTACCTTCAAATTAATTGGAAGGTCATATGAAGGTCGCTCTGCTGGCGGGCGTACCTTTCTGGCCCGACGGGTGACGTTGCCAGTCTCGCCGCCTTTCCGTGATTCGACGGTATTGTTGGATTCACTGCTGTCGCTCATTCTAGCGTTTTCCTCGGGGTCACCAATGTAGTAGTAAAAAGATGTGTGGGTACCTTGTAGTCGATAGCGTGAAGTATGTAAGGGTACAGCAGAGAAGTAAAAGCTAGTACACAGATAGTTCACAGTTTATTGTTCACCACACACACTATAGAAAAATAGTCAGAAGGGTCGTAAGCGACAGTTCACACGTACACACAAAGAACAGCAAACAAGCACAAAAGATGGAAGACACATATATACAGTAACTACTACGTAAGTTAATTATAAGCCAGTGCGTACTGAATTAAAGCGAGCGAATAGCGAAAACAGCTAGTCTAATCAGATAGCAACGTATATCAGCGCGGGTAGGGTCTGACTGGTTAACCATTTGCTCCGCGCGTTCGGTCGAGTTCGGCGGCCCTCGGATGTGGTTCGGGCACCCGAACCACACGTCATGTGCAGTGAAGCTAGCCGAACTCGGGCGCACAGTTATTGTAGTAGCCCGTAACGCATTTCCAGACAATTTCGGAAACGACCAGTTGTGTCACTCGCGTCAGTGAGTTTGTCAGTAATTTATATGTGTGTACGAGTGTAGATATGTATGTATGTATGTTTGTATGTTTGTATATATGTATGTATGTATGTTTGTATATATGAATGTATGTACGTATGCGTGTTTGTTTGATGTGAATGTATGTTTAAATGTGAATGTGTACATGTGTGTTTATTTATGTGGGTGAGCGTCCACAGGTAATTTATAGTATGTATATATATGTATGTATTTATATGTATATTTATAAGAATTGGCATGTGTATGTATATTAGGAGTAAATTACTATGTATTATGTATTGTGTATATATAAATTATAAACAATTTGTTAATTTTCCTTTTTTTTTTTTGTGTTGGAGCTTGTCTCTTTTATATTCTAGACTGCCCTGTCTTCTTTTCATTGTGTTATATCCATCCAAAGGTTGTCTGTAAGAAATCGCCTAGAGCGATAAGACCGCCATCTGTACTTTTTTCTTAATTTTATTATTTTTTTTGTATGTTTTTCCTTTCTGTGTGCAGTTAAGAATAAATAAATAAATAAATAATAAATACTTAATATTATTTATATCCTACATTAAGTAGTGTGACGAAGCATCTAAGCAGGTCGGCATAATTGTATCGAACGGCATGGGACCGCCGTCTGATGCCATTCGATACTCTGTCTGGACGGCATTTGCGCTTACCATCAGGTGCAGTGCAGTCATTATGCCGTGCCAGTGTAAAAAAAGGAGTATAATATTAATAGCTCATTAAACACGTACCAGCTAAATAATAATCCGACGGAATGTAAGCGTCACAAAAAAACACATTGTTACATCACAACATCAAAGCGTTGAAAACAAAACAAAATTAATATTCCATACAACAATCATATAACAGCTTTTAAATATAATCCAGGCCATACATCTAATGCATGGCTCTAGCCTCCTTTACGACAGAGAATTAGATTGGGAGGGGTTAGGCCATACTTCACCAAGCTGGCCTAATGCTGATTGGCGTACTTCATATATCTTAGAAATTCGGCTTATTGAAAGCAATCATATTTATTTATTTATTTATTTGATATCATATTTTATATCGCTTCCAACAGGTCGATGTGGCGATCCTTGGGGGAGGCCTATGTTCAGCAGTGGACTTCCTGTGGCTGAAGAGAGAAAGAGAGAGGGACAGAGAGAGAATCATATTTGGATTGAAGATGAAGTGGTCTAAGAATCTATCTTATAGAATCTTACCTTTTGGCGGTTGAGGTTTCCCTGTCCTGGTACGTCCACCTTCGATGAAGAACTCCAGATTGTTATTGGCTCCTAAACTGTTCAGGATGTACGATCTGAATGAGAAAAGAGAGGATATATTAAAAGAGACCTGGTTACGTCACAGTGTTTGTGTTTTTCTACAGCCTCCGTGGCGCAGTTGGTTAGACGCCGCCTGTAAAACGAGAGGCCGCGGGTTCGATCCCCGCACCGAGACAAATGTTTGTGAGGCCCACATTAATTTGTCTCGGGTCTGGGTGTTTGTGAGACCGAAAAGTCTCTCGTAGCTTCCGATACCCACGACACAAGGCTTAATTGATCTTAATGTGGGATCAGGACTATGTATGTGACTGTTGGGTGTATTTATTTATTTATTTAGTATCTATAATATTTGTGAATTTACCTGAGCGCAGTTTTGTATACGGGGTCGCCGTGGTACTCAGATCCGTCGACCCTTCGTCTGATGTAGAAAGCGCCGCAGCCGCGTAAGAACCAACTGAAATACAATACTTACGGTTAATATTGAAGCAGACAACTTTAAGAATAAATAAACTTCTTGGTGAAAAATACAATAATTTTGTTGTGAATTACTATAAAAACTTTTTATTTAATCAGATGTCGAAAAGGCTTGTAGTGAGGTGACTCATAACCCAGCTTATAATGTCGCGACTATTTTAGTTCAAACAATGTGACGATCACATTTAACAGTAAAGTTATAAATACATATGTACTGTCTGTCACCATAGGCAGACAGGGCTGGCTAAAATCAGCGTTGTTCGGTACTAAGTAGCATGTACCCGATCAGTATAAGATGAGTCATTTCCTATTGCACTACATGTCATTCTTAATTGTTTTGTCTTTTGTAACTAATTTGAAGCAATAGTTTTTTAAAATTACTTTAAGTGCCAAAAAGGTATTTATATATATCTCGACGGGCACATTTATAGCAGACAGATTTCAATAGACTGCTATAACAACCATGAACTTCATATATAATTTCCACTCACCCAAAGAAAGGTATGCGCATGTTATCGCCAGCAGCGACGAGTGGCGGCCGGAGCCCCACCAGGTACAGCGTGAAGGTGACCAGGATGTAGTCGAAGTGGGAGCGGTGCAGGGGTACGAACACCAGCGGCAGGCCGGCCGCGTTGGCCCGCCGCAGACGCTCCACGCAGGCCGCGCGCGTGCCGCAGCCGCGGGCCACGCGACGTATCGCCTTGTGGGTCACCCACGCTACTAGTCTACGAGTGTAGAAAATTATGATTGAAATAAAAAAAAAATGTAAAAATGTGGTGGAAGACTTAACTAAGTAGGAAGAAGCTGGGTGATAGGTTATGTGGAAATCTTTTGGAAATTTCGACGCTGGGATATACTCGTCTATACCTATTTACAACATACATACATAAACACACGCCTTTTTCCCAGAAGGGGTAGTCACAGGTGCTACCAGAACACCCACGTTTCGCCTTGTATATTCCGTCCAAAGATGTGATAGGGGGCGAGCCTATCGCCAAATCGGGCACAAATTCCTGACTACGGGCTGATAATGAATAGAAAAATTTAATATCACTTTGCCCGATCCGGGATTCGAAACCGAGACCTCAGCTTTGCAATCATACCGTAGTACCACCACGCCACCGAGGCAGTACCAATTTACAAAGCTGAAGAATTTGTTTATTAGTTCGAATGCGCTAATCTCAGAACCTATTGGATGAGATTGAAAAAATCCTTTACCATTCTATCGCCAATGTCCATAGTTTTATTTCTCGTGGAACGCTGTAGAGTACTTTTTATCCCGAGATAACTTTTATCACTCGGGCGAAGTTGCGAGCAATACTAATAAATAATGTAAAGACTAATAATATTATACTTGTAATAAAAAGGAACTCTTCAAAGAAATGTCGTTGAACTTATCACGAAAAATTATCAATGTAAATTCTGCCAGTTTTGCTGTTGATATTGGTTGCAGGCTTCAGGAACCTGAATAAACCGGACTTGCTCGTTAGCGTGTACTTGATATCAAAATTAACGACGTTCCTTTAAAACTTTTTGATAAGGTTTCCAAGTATACACAAGAGAATAATTAAGATAATATATTTTGTTTACCTGAGTACATTGTTCGACATGGCTGAGCTGATGTCGGTGAGGACCTTTTTGGCCTTGGCCTCAACTCTTCGCCTGACAGTCACGTAGTCCAGGGCAGCCTTGCCCTTGTTGCCGTCGCTGGCCTGCGCCTTCTTCAGCTCCGCCTGGGTTGTCTCCTCTACCGCTTTTAGAAAGCTCTCGTCTTTTTCTACCTGTAGGGAGCAATTTAAAATTATGTTTTAATTAGATAGCGGACACACTAATCAGTAACGGTAATTATTTAAACTGGGAATATTTCATTGACCGCGACACACGTAAATATCCTGTTAGATGTTGCTACAATTTAATTCAATGAAATTAAAATATAATCATATCTGCATTAAAACTACATAAATCTGAAGCTTCATAAGCATCATTTAAGGCCAACCCCACAACAATTTGAAAAAAAAAAAACACGAGGAAAAAGGAGAAAGCTGCATTAAATTAACTATGAAGTAATCCACAGATTATAACAAAAATAGTTCGATCTTACGTATCTCTGAGAAGTTAGACTTAATAGTTAATAATAAAAAGAAGTGGACGGCAGCTATCAATTCAATTATTATGATCCAGTAACACACTCACAATGGGCACAACATCCTTGTAGTCGTATTTAACCAGGTTGAAGCACTGCACGAGGTCGCACAGATACCGCGACACGACGCCGCCGTTCGCGTACTTCTGCCGCCCGATGTCGAGGATGTTGATCACCGCGCCCGTGTCCGGCGACAGCGGATCTTGCCATGAGTCCTGAGAACAAACAAATATATTCCATCAGAATAACAGTAAAAGAAGCTAGAGTAGCCCTTTGTGGAGCTGCCTGACTGTAGCTGGAGAAGAAAAAAAAAAGGATATGATAGTCCAACAAACTGAACCAGCTCCACTTGGTGACCTTGGTTCCCTAGTGCTGGTGACAAACAATAGTTCGAATAGTATAAAGGTCAATCAACACCAGGTAAGCATTGTAGACTAGGGAACTGTAAGCCAATCGATTGTGGAGGAAGTCTACGCCTATTTAACGTATGGATATTATGTAAAAAGATAATATTAGATGAGAAAATCGTAAAGCTAGAAATCAGTTTTTTAAAATATGATCACTTTTACCAAAGGATACCTAACACTGAACAAGACCCATAAGGAAAAAAGTCTTTTGAGTGTTATTTACTGACCAGTATTCCTAACAAAATAGACACGATGTCTTCAAAGTGATTTAAAAAATTGCATATACAATTTGCCGATTTAGAAAACCAAAACTAGTTTTGAAGGACCCTTCCTTCAAAACAATTTTTCGTTTATGATATTTATAAGGATAAAAATCATAAAAATAAAATCACCTATTGTCTAAATTTATTTTTACTATGTACACATATATAGAATAATCAATTAACATAATTTATAGGAACTAGGAAGCATAACGGATATAGTCGGAACAATAACATTTTGAGGAAATGTCCTTAGAAACAGACAGAATACTATAAAAAAAATCAATTCGCAAGGAAATGTATTTTATAGCTCGAAAACGGAAACGTTTCGTGACACACATTATAATATAGTTATGAGACGAAATTAACATAGGTATTAAAGAAGATTAATAAATATATAAGATATAGCATAGCGATTTGTATAAATTTCTATGGTATGTAAAAGTCCGCCAACCCTTATTAGGCCAGCGTGGCGGACTATATGGCCTAACCACTCTCAATCGTACTCGCGATTGTAGAGGAGGCCCGTGCCCTGCAGTGGGTCGTATATGGGCTGATACAATACAATACAATACCAAAGTAAAAGAAGAAGTGTTTCTTGATTAAACAAATAAATGAAAACAATTTGACCGAAGTTATAAGAAAGATAATGTGGTTTTAAGGAGGTCGCTAGGAAATACTAATGGGAGACCAATGTTTACCAGAGAAAATTCTTTGACCGATGGGCATGAGGTAACGATTATTGACAACTCATCGTTTCTATAAAAATGATAATATCCAGGTTTAATTTCTTTAATGTAGTTTTTGACAAAAATAAGTTAATTTATATGTTAATTTCCGTAACTGGATTCACAAATAGCGAAAGGTCAATACAGTTCACAATCAATGCAACACATCAACCACTCGGTTAAGAAATCAATGACCTCATTGGCCTTGGAACAGTGAATAATCCGTTTCATAGTAATTCAAATATTCACTATTTTAAAAAAAATCCTAAGAATAATTTCGCTGGTATTGGAGACTTAACAGACATCAGTCAGGCAGTCATCATAAGCTTGTTGCAGGCCACTGCTGGACAGAGGCCGCACCTAAGGTAGGATACAGAGCCCGATCTGCTACTTTAGCATCCAGTCGCTGCCGGCGCTCTTGTGCAAGTCGTCAGACAGTCAGCCATAAAATTATTATATTTCTAATAAAGGGGAAGTAATTAAACCCATCACATGTCTCAGTTCGCGGTGGTATTCCAAGTCGTAATGTATGCCATATTTTACCAACGCATGTACCTTATCTGATAAGACCTATCAAAAATTAAGTTTATTCTGCTTTACACTGTAGTAAATAGAAAGAGATTTTTCTTATTATACTTATCGAACGGGTTTTAAACTTATTACTTTAAGTAATCAAATAATTGAAATCTAATAAAACTAATCACTAGAGTTAGCAATCGTAGTCCTTTACATGTAGTTACAAATTATAAACATTTTATAAGAGAATTAAAATGATACATTGTAAGTCATTTGGGGAGGCTTGTGTTCAGCAGCGGACTTCCTTTGGCTGATGGATGGATAGAAGTTGATAGCTTAAATCAATTTATATTTTATTTATTAGCTTAATAAAAACATTGTTTCCCTTAAACGAATACTGTCTTTTGCATCATTTTCTGCTGCAAACGCAATAACAATAAAAGAGTATTTTAACACATAACAGTGAAGATAAATACCACGTTAAACACACATAACCTCGATCAAATCTAATGAGCAATTTAATAGGATTCTCATTGATTCCAGCTATTTTTCTTCATTAAATCTCCAATTGTCCATCTACACTGGGCCAGGCGTCTTGGAAAGCGTAGTGTATGTAGGACGCCCTCCAGCTAGGTGGAGTGACGATTGGCGAAAGGTCGCTGGCAGAAGCTGGATGTGACAAGCCGAAGACAGGGTGAAATGGCGCAACTTTGAAGAGGCCTATGTCCAGCAGTGGTCAATAAAAGGCTGATGATGATAATGATGACGTTGATTAATGGGCCAAATGCGCTTTTAAAAGTGCTAATGATGATATATTTTTTTTCTATAAACTGACAACCCTAGTTATCATAAACATTAGTGGCGGTACTTCCATACAAGCCCAAAAGCCCGGCTTGCCCTACTTAATACGTACATACTCGATACTGAACATAAACCATTACAATAAATACAATACATTCATTTATTAGAAAACATCTACAATTTTTGAATTTACCGCGTCTTGTCGCGGCGCGTCTAAATACAGCGCTTGAGACGGAGCGCCAAAGCGCCGCGCGAAATTCATTCCATACCTGCAATGATCTTAAAACTCAAAAAACAGTGGCTCCACGCGCTCCCTTAAAAAGGCGGCACAACGCACATATATCTATCTTTTTCTCTCTCGTGTGCTTTTACGAGGCTTTTGGCAACGCGGTCCACGTATGGGTGAAATGGTGTACAAGACGCTACGAATGTATAGGTATGGCTATTTTTGTATAGCTCTCAGTACGAGACGAAATGCCCAGCTTCGTGGTGAACATCGTACGTTTCACGGTTGTCACGTTATTATTTGTTATTGTTGTTTAGTAAATATATTTATTGTTATTAAATTAACTTGTTTCGCATTTATAAATATTTTTAATTAAATGATTAAAAATGTGCCTGTAATGTCGGTACTTTTTAATAAATTATAATTGCAGTTTGTAATTTATAGTAATGTTTATATTTACGTTTCGTTTCGCAATTCTGAACGAATTCGTACTAACTTCATAAGTATTTTGACATTGTGCAATTATTGTAAATAGTTCTAATATAGGTTAATTATTAGATTTTTTTAAGTTATTGAGGCTTTTTGATACTAAAATGAGTTGTATTGTTTCCTGTGATGGTTTTAGTGTGATGATGAAAGTGTTCGTTGCCGGTATAAAGGTAATTTAATTCAATTATATTGAATTAGAAACTAGAGCGAAAACAATGCCGAGTTTGTGTATTTCTTATATTCGTGGTAAATCACGAGAGGTATTTTATCAGTTCAGTTAAATAAACTACGTAATTTGATTTCTACATGCTCCCCTTTGTATAGGATATTAAATAATGATGTTTCATATTATGTTTTTCAAACGACACTTGTGTATTAGAATAGTTTGATAAAATATAAACATTGCAATAAATTAGGTGACTCTTTCAAAAAGTATGTTATTACTTGTAATTCTTAAAAACTTAACGTTATATAATGAATAATAATTTATGCCGCATTTTCGGATAACTGCGAAGTCAAACACGGCACCATAGTAGCCATCGTTGTGCTAGCGGAATGTCGGGTATTAAAAATGAAGTGCTCAGCAGTTATTGCAATAAACAATTACGGTTGCATTTCCACAAGTAATCTATATTTGTATTAATCCTAATATTGTATAGATTATGTGTTAAGTCTGCTGACGTACATTCGTTTTCTTCGTTCTTAGTATATTTTCCTTCTAAATCAATATGCATTAAACATAAAACAAAATATTGGGCTTGCCCTACCCCAAAACCCTAGGCACGCCACTGATAAACATACGATTTTGGCAATGGCATTGTACAATCGGGACACGTATGTTACACTTTCGATTAGATATAGAAAACGATAGCACTCATATCGCGACAAGTGAAAATAAGTGATTTTAATAATAACAGTCACATGTCACTTGTACAGAAACTGATGTAATGCACATGAAAATTAATATATTGAAATTCATTATTGTATTTAAATTGCCTATGTAAATCGTAATAAATTGCCTACTATCAATAATGAACAGGAATTTTATGTGTTAGATCCAAACTATATAGTATACGTATCAACGTTTAATTTGATGATTACGATTCAAGGTTTTTAGAATAAATATTCGCAATCAAATCATTTCCAACTGTACGTCTATAAAGGTTCACATTTCTAATATAAAAATAAAATAAAATACATAAACATACTGACAACATAAACAAGAAAAGAGTATTGTAAGAGCAACCATAAACCACGTTAGTCCAAACTGCAGTAATAATTGATAGCATACCCGCTGCAGTTGAAAGTAGCACTGCATGTGATCCTGCATACCAAATCCATGACGTAAGTATTATACAACAGCTGTGAGCCAGAAAAATTATGACACATTTCAGGTGACCGTCAAAAAGGTGAAAATGTGTCAGCTATGTCCCAGCAGTAATTACATAGGATCGTGCCAACAACGATTATCTCAATGAACTGGGAGCAATTGACCAAATGCACTTACACGTTGAGGAAGTTGTCGACAACCACAATGCTCTTTATATTTTGTCTGACAAATTATTTATTATGAAGTCTTCCGTTGGCGAGGTTGGTAGTGAATTAAAGGGCCATATCATTTTTGTAACGTAATCAAGATGTTGTGTGCATATGACGCACGATGTGGAACAATGATGTGAACAAAAGGTAATTCCACATATGTCTTCTAGTCCGTATTTAGGATTGGTTGGGTTCCAAGTTATAGATAAAACAAGGACATTTCCAGGGGATTCTGTCACCACAAATCTCTATATCATAGTATATATTATTTCTATAGTATGTAAGGTCCTCCAACCCGCACTAGGCCAGCGTGACGGACTATATGGTCTAACCTCTCTCCGTAGTACTCTCGATTGTAGAGGAGGCTCGTGCCCTGCAGTGGGACGTATCTGGGCTGTTACAGATACAGTATGTATTATATTCTCTATTCTACTCAATTGAGACTGTGGTCCAAGATCTTTAACTTACTGAGCATTATTAAGATCCCAAACATTAACCATATTGACAGGCTACACCTTCAAATATTTACAAACACTCATCTCTATTAGTTACAATAAGATACGAGTATATCTACACACAAAAGGAATACTAAAACCATATACTTTTATACGATAATAGTCAATCAACAAACAATGCTATGATCGTTCAATCATATCTCACTACTCGTATTAAACATAAACAACAATAGAGCCACTAAATTCCCCGGGTGCAATAACAATGGCCCACATGGGAAGAGCAGACGCATCACAAAACATACTGTTGATATAAAACGGAAACGGCCCGCAGTAATACCAATAAGAGATTATATCATTTACGAATGTCAGGGGCAAGGTTCCAACTGTGCTACTGTCTTCACGTAAACAACTTATAGATTTGCGACGGTGAGAGATGGATAGATACGTATTACAATGGAATGAAAGGGATGGAAATATTTATGGTAATGACCGGCTTATTAATAGATAATAGTACGATCGGTCGCAACAAAGTTGTCGTTCGGTTTTAAAATACACGGATCGGCGACACAAGGGTATGTACACGTGTTTAGAAAATATTCTAATATCATTTGGGTAGCTAGATGTGTTTTTTTCTTTCAATATTATACTGCTAAAAAACTCGTGCTTCAGTTTGTAGAATGCATTTCTGCCTTTTTTTAAATTTCAGTATTAGATCTTCTGAAAAAATCGAGCTATTTCGCCATGGCAACTATTGTTACATCTCTACCGAAAGTGCAGCAAGTATATATACAGATTTTAGATCACACGGCACGCAATAAACCCAATACTATAGATATTATCATATTTTGAATTTAGTTCTTTTTTTGTAATTACACATGCTGGTGCTAAATTATTGTTGTCTTTACCTAAAAAATACATCATCTTTTCCCCATTTGCTTGTTCTGTTTTAACAATGTCCTAAAGTTTTTACTAAGCCCATACAGTCAAAAAGTAAAAGGAGCGATTCGTTCGATATGGCCAGAAGGCAGGTCGACTCCATATCTCTTGTAACTTGTGATCATTGACCTGGTATTTATTGCCAATTTCAACGGATAAAATTGCGTTGTACTTGCCTAAGTTATGCTCGTACCTCGAGAAGTAGAAGCAAATCTTACATGGCCATCTGAAGGTTACTACCTACTCACCATCAAACTACTATTTTATTAAGGTTTTTGTATATCACTGTATAAGCTTTGTTTAACACTTGAATTTAATATATTTGTGCGATATATCAAATATCATAAAATATTGTCAAAACTAAGGCAAGCCTCATGATATTTATTTATTTTTTTGTCAGCCCATATACGTCCCACTGCTGGGCACGGGCCTACTCTACAATCGAGAGAATCGATTGAGAGTGGTTAGGCCATATAGTCCACCACGCTGGCCTAGTGCGGGTTGGCGGACTTACATACCATAGAAATTCTTTTTTAAAATCGCTACGGTGTGCAGGTTTCCTCACGATGTTTTCCTTCACCGTTAAATTTATTTATCAAATTGTTTTACTAAGTCATTTACCCGACATTCATATCGTACCCGAAGTATCAAGGTTAACATCATAACATGTACGTTGCCACAAAACCAGTTAAGGTGAACATCTTCATCCAACAATAATTATTATAAATTAAAAACAAAAAAAGGTAAGATATGTTTTGACAATAAACAAGCTCAATGAAAAAACTAATTTCCAATTTGACTCGAATTCATCCAGTCCAGCCGAACCTTCCAATAGTTTAAAGGAATAATGTCGAAGATAGCAGAGCCCCTCGGCGCTCATATTACATATACCCTATCTATATTAAGGCATTCATTTGATATTGATGTATTTAATTAACGAAAATTGAAGGATAATTTCAAAGCAACCTACTGGTTTCTGGTTGTCCCTACCTAAATATTTTAAATTCTTTAATGGTATGTTAATTGCATCTCGTGTTGAGAAACGTGTCCCGTCCTCAAAATGTCGGAAAATAGCCTCAACGTTTAAACTATGTATAAAATTAAATGGACATGTGTTTACATCATGCGAAAATTCGCAAAGCAATTAGCACTGTTTTTAATAACATTATAAAAATAAATTAATCCTAAGAAATTACACGGATTTTTACGTTTTTTTTATTACGACGTACTACTGCTATTTTATTTTATTTTTATTAATAAATTAAATACTAAATGTGTTTAATTGGTTGCATATGAACTAAACTGTTGTCTGAGCTCTGCATTCAAAATAAACACTATGCTAGACTCACAACGAGCAGTTGCGTGTGCTAATTGTAGCTTCAGTGTAAGATGCCATATCCAAGGAAGCGATATAAAATCACCAAGATTGCAACGTCCAAAACGTACTTATCGTAAAACCTATAAATGGTGATCATGTGATGAAGTATCAACGACAAAAGCTTGGTGATGAAATTGCGTGCGGACAGTGTGCGTGGCTAGCACGAGGTCGTCGGCCGGGCGCGCCGGGCGGCTCGTCGCGGCGCTGGTTGGCGGACGGATGTCACGCCACCGCACTCGCTGCTCCGTGCCCGTGCCGTCTTTGTGTATAAATTTGGAATATAAAGCGGCCGCATTGAGTAGTGCCCTATCAATGAACATCGGCTACTGCGCCTCGCCGAGTTGGATTCGTAACCACTAGCGGGGATAAACGCGTTTTGTCATCCGCGATGCTTCGGTACGCTGCGAATTTCGATGCGACGCTTTTAATACCTTCTGACTTGACGCTTTCGGAAAAAAACTTCAATGTTAATAAACTTAGGATTTTATTGCGGCACACGATATTCTGGGGAATTGGTATTTGATTTGTAAATAATGAAGTTCATTGAGTTGATTAATGAAGTGATGTTAAACGCTCTTTAACACTCCCCAGTGTGTATTTCTGATTAAAACTTATTCAAGCATTAAGCACATTACGCTGTTTATTAAACAATTTGAAACGTGACGCGTGACGAAAACAGTTACAACAGTACCTATCTCATGTAAATAGTTAAATCTATAACTCTGTGTATATTTACATTTTGCTAGTCATGAGGTGATTTCCAAATTCAACCATTTTGCATGAGATTTTGGCGTCCCTAAGGATCATTAAGCAGGAATAGATGATTTCCTGGTTCCAAGCAGTCGTAAAATATAAGTATTGAAAAAATCGAGCTGCATTTTCTACAAAGAAAGAAAAAAATCTCTCTATACAATAATGTGCGTAACTTTCTAATATTTTGCGCGACGCGTGAAAATAAAAACATACAGAACCACAGAAAATGTCGATAGCTTTGATGATGTATTGGAACCCTTCTTTCTCTTCGTTTAGCCAGTTATCCTGGCGGCACCAATGTCCTTTACCTTACTTTGTATTTTCTACTTGGTCCAGCTTTTGAACACCTCAATTATAAAACCTTTAGCTATTAAATCTTCTCAGACCTCATCAAGCAATAAATTTTTTAACGACCTCGCGACCTTGGCCTCGCTGCTTTGAGGCCAAGACATGGTATATAAAAAAATGTGTACTCATACACAATACAAACAGTTCTTAATATTTGTTCATCTTGTCATCACAAACAGATATTTTACCAAGCATTCGATATTACCACTTGTACAAATCTTGAATTTGTTAAATAATTCATCAAACTCTAGTTTTTTAAATTAAATCTGGAATGATACCTGCAACCTTTGAACATAAATTATTGAAAATTAATAAAATACAGTAACAAATATTGTCACATTATATTAAACCAAGGTGAGAACGTGTTAAAGCCACAGTTAAATTATCATTTGCCCGAATCAAAGAACTAAAACTAACAGTATGGGGTCGAATATATCCCGCAAGTGAGAGGGTTAAGCTAGCTCCAACGGTTCGGATGCTGGTTTCTAGCCGCGCGTGAAAGTAGGTGAGGAGTGGCTGAGCCGCTTTTCTTGAACTATACTGAAGGTCCTTTTATGGATGATATTATATTTAATGTAGATTGTAGTAGATATCGAGGCCGAATGCCAACCCGATGGACATACCAGATTAAGGACGCGTCTGCCACCAGGTTCTACCAGTGGAACAAGCGATGAACAGAAATCGGTGGAGACGAATAACTCACTCTAAATGCGGTACATCCTACCATGACCACGACCCTCAGTAATGAGGGACCGACTGCAGAGAGAGAGTAGGAATGTAGCAGCTTTACAATGTTAGCTTAAATTCGATTTTTTTTGTTTTTTTTTATTAACCGAATAAGCAATTCTCTAGAATCAAATTTCCCATTGCTGACTTAGCATGACGTTTAGAATTAGAGATGAAAAGCAGCAATTATATCGAGCTTCGGTTAGTTTACTCACCGAAAGAAAAGGTAATTTATTACTTCACGACACTTTTTTTCCAGCCATGGTGCCGCTCCAGTCAAGACTGTCATTCATGCCGTGGCCTTTCTTGTATGGTGGTATTTCCACTTACCTCCAACAACCAAATGCCTCATGAGGCATCGTTTACAATGGAAGGTATATGCAAATACTCATTGAGAGGAAAAACACATTCGTGATCCATAAACACGGCTCCAAGGCGTCCTCAGAGCGGTATCTGCGTGGAATATTGACTAGAGCACGACCGTGGCCCGCCCTTGCAGCCGCGTGCGCTGACTCGCGTGATGTCACCGAGAGGACGTTCACCACATCTCGCTGTGTTCGTCATCTCTTTAATACTTCAGGTCTAAGTTTTTGTATTATTGCGAGGCTGAGGTATTGAGTAGCTCGATTTCTTAGCAATAAACAAGAACGACCCTATTTAGAAAATATTTTAGGCACTGTGCGGATCACCCCGAGACATAAGCAGTTAAGACTCTTAATCCGAATGCCAAGTAATCGTTTGCTACAATTATCTTCAAAACGGAATACAACAATACTGATCGATGATTTGGGTAAAATAGAAAACTTTGTATATAGTTAAGATTACCTCTTGAGTCTAGGAACTCGACAACTAACACGTAAGTTCTTACAAAGCAGGATAATTTACGCTTATTAGTTTTATCAATGTATATTACTATTCTTAAAATTATTATTCTAGGTGCTGTTTGAGCGAGTTAAAAACTTCGACATAAAAAAAATCGATCATTTATAACTAAGTTCCATTTTTAGACTTTAGTAAAGGGTTATGGATTTAAGAATGAGTATTATATACCAATAAACATAGTAGAGTAGCCATTATTGTGCAGCCCTGTCTTCTCTCATAGTGTAGGGTCATTGATTCAACCTGGCCGGCGTGGGTGTGGCCACTATAACTGTTCGTTGCGCCCGTTTAGGATTTCGCACGCTAATGTTATTATGACACTAAGGAATCGTTGATCATGACTTCAGCTTGAACAATTTATGAACATTAACGTTACGCAGAATACCCTGACTTCGATTATTAAGAAACTGCAACTCTATGTCTTTATAGTCCTCAACTTGGCTATCATCACCGTTTCGACAAAACTTTGCGATAACTTGCGAGCGATTAAAGTTACTATACCAGCAATCAAGATCTACAACAGTATTCAGAATATGGTCTCGATGTTTGCATACTACAAATTCCATAGTTAAGTTACAAGTGCAGGCAACAACATTAAATCACTTAACATCCGCGCTTCTTCGCTGCAGTGGTAATTTACCAAGTCATAAATGAGGCTTACTCCGATCTCCCACGATGTTACGTAGATTACACGTTGCACGTGCAAAAACGTCTGATCGCTGGTAGTCGCATATTTAACGGTACCCACGTGTCAACGGACTCTTCTAATAGATATGTCGTATATATAATCACTTAACAAATCAGACGTAATGAAAATATAGAATCTATGGAAAAGACAAATGACTTTAAGGACTATAGCCATAGAAAGAGTTTAGACTATAGCCAGAGAGTGGTTAGGCCAATAACCACTCTCAATCGTACTCTAGATTGTAGAGGAGGTCTATTTTTTGCAGTGGGATATCTATGGGCTAATATAATATAACAATAGTGAATCATATTGTTTTTGTCTTCTGAAAAAAACCTGCAGATTCAATGCGATAAGTCCAAATTATTTTCACAAATTCTCCTTAGATTCAATGTATTATTTATTCTACAGGATGTATACAAATCGACTCTACCAAAAGCAACGTGAAAAGATTATTTGACATTGCAAAACACACAAACCATTGAAGTTTAACAGGCTGAACAGATTTCGCCAAAACTTTTCCATAGTGCCTTGACCTCGGCTTATGCAGCTGTAATCAGCCATTAGTTAAATGCGCATAATAAATATCAATAAGTGTAAACTTCCACAAGTAATCGGAACATGCGAGAACAGTCGATCAAAGTGCGAAACTGATTGATTAACATATCAAAAAGGAAATGACCCTGAACCAAGTTAACACGCACTAGACGCGGGACCTTTACATGCAAACACACATTTTATTTTTCTATACTTACTCTATCTTTTATAAAATAAATCTTAATGCAGTAATATCATCTATATAGAATTTATTGATAAAAATAATCATGGAAGCTATTCTTGAAAATTCAATCGAATTCAACAGCAATTAAATGCAAACGCGGTTAATTTAAGATATCTATTCAGACATAAGTTTGAACCCGTATTCGCGAAGGGGTAGGTAGAGATGCCACAAAGGTGTAACAGATCAATTCAAAATAATTTACGAAACACTAGCACTCAAGGTGATAGGATTTCGGTGGTACGTGACACAATGACCAATAACCGAGGGGTCGAGGAAGGAAATGCCATCAAAACTGCGGGCACTTTAAACAGGATCTCTTCTAGAGAGGACAAAAAGTCAATTCAAATTAATTAGCATTCATTGTAGATATTGCCCGCGGCATTGAGTGAGCAACACTAGTACATAGAGTCTCCGACGGATATTTCTATCGCAATATATATTAAGTTATGAAACAATCAGGTCCTCCTACAATCCTCCTACAAAGTAGGTCTACCTGATTGATTGGACCCAGGTCCCTCCGTCATGGAGTAAAAACAGTTAATAAGGGCGTCCTTAATGTATCGAATGACGGCAATTAGTCGTTGCTGTCTAGACGTAATCCTACTCATCACCTGGTACGCAAAAAAACTAAGAAGAACAAAATTCAGAAACTTAATCAAACCAGTTTTTTTTTCTTTATATTGTACTTACTTAGTTGCCTTACTAATTGTTGCTGGCAAGATATTCATATTAATCTTATTATGAACCGACAATTATTCCTCAAGCCAGACCGACAGCCTCCGTGGTGCAGTTGGTTGGACGCCGGCTGTGAAATGAGAGGCCGCGGGTTCGATCCCCGCATGAAACAAGATGTTTGTGTAAACCACAAGTATTCGATTCGAGACTAGGTGTTTGTGAGACCGAAACGTCTCTCGTGGCTCCTGATACCCACGACACAAGACTCGATCTTATTTTGGGGTCAGGACTATGTATGGTGACTATTGGGTATATTTATTTATTTATTAATAAATCGGTTTGTACCAGATGCTTACATTTCACATCAAATGTTATACCAAACATGATCCTACAAACTAACATACCAACAAAAAAAAAAAAATTACACGTAATTAGCAATTTTATGATCACTTTATTCCGACCACTAGATTTTTTATACGTAATAACACCTTAAATTGTTGATATTTTATGTAATTGGAGTTATTTATAAACTACATTTGTTTTATAAGAGTAAAAAATAATTCACATGGAGATTATATAATCTATTTACGTTTCTGAAAACCAACAGATCCGCCAATTCTGTAGCTATTTTATGAAGCAAAGAAAAATTGAGTTTAGAACCACACTATATAATTTTCTTCTTTGCCAAAAAAATCTTTCATCTTGAATTATAAATGAAAGGTCTTCCATCTGCTACCACTAGCCCAACATGGTGGCCTCAACCTTTTAATCGTAGAGGAAGCCCATGCTTAGCAGGGGGATGTATATTAATTTATTTATTTTTTAAACACCACACAAAAACAGGGTGTTATAAGTTTGACAAATGTTTATAATAAGTAATTGACACAATGCTGATGTCCAAGAACTGCGCAGTTTAACCTGAACGCATTGAGAGAGCACCTAACAGCGTAATTTTATAGCAGTGTTGACCTCCTTGCATGTCGATGGTCGGCCGTGGTATTGGAGTTATGTGTTGTACTGTAGATCACTCTCGGATTGTGAGGCACAACACGCGTTCAACATGTACCGCAAACTGGGGATTGCACGTGGAAAGACGCAAGTATATTGCGAGGACCTTATATACTTATGTTTATACTAGCGTAAGACATGAAAACGAACGTTTAGGTAACCACAGCGTAAACGCTAATTATATCGGATTAATTTTCTCAAGAGAAAAGGGCATTATACTCCTTTCTGGTGCGTCAGAGAAGGTCGAAAGAGACATATTGGGGTCACCGGTCTTCCAGACTGGCATAGCTATGCTTCCTATCATAATATTTCTAGTGTCCGAACGAAACTAGTTTTTCAGCCGAAACCGAAACCGAAATTTATTTAAAATTACGATTATTTACTAAAATTCACTGTTTTTTTTTACATTTATGTAATAAATTTATTTAGTAAATGTAAAAAAAAACAGTGAATTTTAGTAAATAATCGTAATTTTAAATAAATTTCGGTTTCGGTTTCGGCTGAAAAACTTGTTTCGGTCGGACACTAAATATTTCCCTTTTGAATGCCTACTTAATCAGGATCTCTCAATTCTAAATTCAAATCCGTACGTATTTCTTATTTGGAGACTAAACGACCTCGTTCGTCTAAAAAGGTTTTATTCTTATATAAATAGCCTCTAAACTGTGAAGCATTATCTAGTAAGAATAAATTATTGGTATGACTAAGCTGGAACAGGAAGCAGTGGTAGAAACTTTTGTTTGGAATTTTGTTGAAGCCCGATGAATCAAATTATGAGTATCGTATAAATAGTTTGTGTGTAAATGTTTCATAAAACAATTCACTCACATTTTGGGCAATAAATATGCCAAAGAAAATAATAACAAGGGCCAAATAGCGTATTATACAGTTTTATAGAACTTTATTTCAAACTAATTGGAGTTCTGTCATCTGTGATGTAACAGCGTGCTAACTGACATGACGTCACAGTGTAAGAGCTAGGTTGAAGCTAGGTGATTCAACCCGGCGCGACGGATGCTCGTACTACCGGCCGAAATTAATGCGCAAGTGATTACGAGACATTTTCTCTGTTCACTTACGGATGCACATGTGTATTAAAATAGGGTATCTGAACGATATTTAATATTGTTATTGAGTAGTATTTTGTCAGGTAAGAACCAGACGATTATTGAAAATGCCTATTGAGGGAAGTGGGCAATTATTTATTTCTATTTATTTTGCTATTTGATTAAATTCATCTCAGATTAAAGATACTTAGATATTTCCATGGTATTCTTATATAGGTGCTCGATGTTATTAAAATGCGCGCTTTCATCGATCAGGGTTTCCTAGAATTGCAAAGAGAGACGTGAGAGCTGAACAGTCTTCAACAGAAAATGTAACATTTACAGCGTCTTCATTAGTCTTAATAAAACATTTAGTTATTCTAGTACTTATCTTGGAGCACATAGAAAAAGTTAACGCATGGAAATCAACAGTCCTTAATGACAACTTGTAACCCATCCGTTAGTACTCTTAAGTATCATACACGATGAAGTAAAAAAAACCTCAAATTGTGAAAGTGCGTGATGTGGGCTGTTGTTGCGAGTTGCGATGTGTCTTCCTATTACAACGCAACGAGAGCACTAAAAACAGAGTGTAGTTGCGTATGCGCCGGTATTTCACGTGTAATCATACCATTACAGCTGTTATGGCAATCAAAATGTACCCCGAATTGTTTTATAAGTGTGATAATTGTGTGATAATTCCTTATCTAAAGTATCTACAATAGATCTGGCAGAAGCTATGTAAAAGATTCTAATATCAATCGCAAATTTATTGCAGTTCTGAAATGTATTCAGTGAGACTTAATGAGCATGATGTTTTTGGTTGACACCTAGGTCTTTTGTTTCGAATGGCACAAAACTGGAAAACGAGCGGTTTAAAGTCATTTATTGATACGAGTATCGAAAACACTTCAGATCGATGAATAACCTTCAAAAGTCATTCCTTACGTAGCTTAAAAATTGTGAGATGTCATAAAAAATGCAAAAACACTGCACACGACTGAAACACATTCGCCATATTACGAAACACGCATTCGATAGCAGTATCACATATCACGAATTGGATACAAGTGAGACAGAAAACAAACTTCAAAGTTATTGAAACAACACGCGACTTCGATCGCGATGTAAATGCCGCGAAGATAAACGAACAAAGAGCGATCGTTTCACACAATGGACCGTGTACTCGGGTTAACAAAGCAGTCGATAGTGTTGCCGCATCGGCGACAGTACCACAAACGTCTCCTTTGTCCGGAAACGATGACACGCTTTTAACACTGAGCACTTTTATCCCAATGACATGTATATCTCGGATATAAATAAAATACATGATGTGAGAAAACAACTGTTAAATGATTGCAAGGCGGAAACATTTAATAAGAATTAAATTAATGTAAGACATACATACATAACCACACGCCTTTTTCCCAGAAGGGGTAGGCAGAGGTGCTACTAGAACACCCACGTTTCGCCTTGTATATTCCGTCTCACGATGTGATAGGGAGCCTATCGCCTATCATCATATTAATGTAAGAGAATGAGTGAATTAAGAGCATTATGAATTTTGCAGACAAAGTAGTTCCTAACTGCTGAAGAACATTGGGTGTATATATTTTTTAATATTTTATACAAGCTCTAAGTCAAGAAAATCTTTTTGTGGTATATAAGTAAACAATGTAATTAAAAAAACATTTCATATCCATCACGAAAACTATGAACATAAATGTACATACTGATCAAGTTTAGTTTTAACAGAAATCATTGAGAATCTTCCATAATAAATTAAAACTGTGAAACTGGTAGACATTAAAAAAACTTGAACCACGCATGGGAGACGGATTTCCACGCTGATGTCAGATTACAACTGAGAATAATAGATACTAGATCAAGAAACTAGATAATATCAGATAACATAATTATACTTGAACCATTAACAATAGTTATTTCTTCTAGACGGAAAATAGCTATTACAGTGCAAAAAGACATTCATAAATAGAATAATGTGTGCAAAAATCTAAGGCCTTTTGGCAACAAACAATTTTAAACGAGTGTAATCTATTGATTTATCTTTTGATTATCACACGAGTGTCGCGCTCCAAAGGGCTCCAATACGTCTCGTATGATATCGATAAATAAAGCGCCATTTACACGGGGAGAGTTTCTCGCGGCGAGAATCGTATGCGATTATCGCGTGACATAACCGCCATAGATTATCGTGTTCTGACAAACGTTTACACGATGCAAAGTTTTTATATCCTTACGATAATCGTATCTTCGAAGCAAGAAACTCTCCCCGTGTAAATGTGGCTTTAAACAGGTATGGCAAAATACCGCCAAAATTCATGAATATTTTAGCAATTATATATTAGATTTATGTTTATCCGAAAAATTTAACCTCCACACGCGATGTATTATATCTGAAGACCGTGACCCCAACGTTATCCGAACTTCATTAGAGTTTCCTCGTCGTGACTATAATCTCAGGTCACTGAATATTTTTAGAAAAAAATCTTAGAGTACATGGGTGTGGGTGGTATTTGCGAAGTAATACTATGAGGGATAAAATGACAGTCACAATTAGTCTGATCGAACCAAAAAGTATTATTTAAAATGTGAGAAATTAATCCAGAATATCACAGATGACAAACCATGTGTAGAGCTAGAAAAGAAAATATTCTTTGGGGGACACTAACCTGCCTTCAACCGATCTCACGACGAAATTAGAGGAAACAAAATAAACACGGAGACTAGAATAAAAATTATAATCATATTCTTTCTTATAGACCACAGAAACAAAAATATTGTGAAGCTGTATCAAGCTAAAAATATTGGATCCAGTAGCTCTATCATAGTAACAGAACTAAATAATTGCAATTAGAATACAGTCGCAGAGCTAAGCGCGCACCGCATCCGATATTCAAAACATGATTCACGCATTCCAAAACGCAGTGAGCCGCATGCGCCCGCTAGTTCGAACTATGTCAATATCATTTATTCTAGATTCTAGTAAGTGTTAAATAAACAACATGCCGTGACCTTTAATTAGACAAATACATTTCATGGTATTTTCCTCTACTTTAAGGTTAAACGCACACAATCAACTTTCAGCCGTTGATACATTAATTTACTTAAACACGGATGTGAAACATTCTACGATGATCATGTGCACGTATTTTACATTGGAAATATATTTTAATTCATCGTATTTTAATATTTTCAAACTATTAGCATATTGTATGATTAATTTTAGTTTTGAAGTCATACGCGCACAAACTCCTCGACTGTGTGATTCATTGTCCACCTCCTTTAAAACTAAAAGTGAAAAGTGATATGTCCTCAACTTAATATGCGTTAATTTTCGTTAAGTGTATTTGAATACCAATTACCTACACATCTGAGAGTTCTCTACACATATATTATTAAAGGCACGTGAATTCCACCGTGCTTTAGGTCGGTGTAAAGGACAAACCCCCTCTAAATTGTATTGAAGGCCCGTGCCTCGCAGTGATTGATGTACCTTCGCTAACATAAACAGAATACCAATTCTTTATTTCAAGTACCAAAACGTGGGAAGCACAACTTGTTGTCGTTCATCAGTGCGCGACTTTAAGTTGACCAACTAATAGTCGTTGCGATGCGCTGGAGTAAGGTTAGCTGCATTATAAAATATAGGAAGTCAGTGTTGCTAGGTAACAAGTTAATACGAACGGTAAACAAGGTAATACGTTTCCTATATATTCGGTTGTTAAGATTCAGCCCAAATACAAAGCGTTCGGCCACAGCTCTAGGTCAGTATGTCAGAATGACCTTCGGAGTTACTTTGAACATATTAATGGGTTCCGGTCAAATAAGAAGACATTCCTTTAAGGTATTATCATGTTAGTTGTTACACAATGTTTGTGTTAATCACTTTAAAATAACCATTAGCACTTTACTACGTTTAAATAAAAAATAAGGATAGCGATTTTTATCGTTGTTTTGGTAAATAAAATTATAGTAATAAAGCTTATAATTGTTATGATAATTAAATTATTTCAAAATGGCTGATGCTATATTTAAATTTCCTTGAAATAGTTTTATTTTAGCTTTGAATGACTCCGCTCTCATTACCTTTTTGTGCCGTTGCTATTCCTTTTATATAATATTTTTATAAAATAAAAACCAATATGTAAAATAAATATTTTACGAAAAGAAAGTCATACAGTGCGATCTATTGCGTATCTAGCGAAGATTTCAGACTATATGTATTTCTCTGGAATAGAGAATTTTGCTTCAAAATTATTACGTACCCTACATGAGGCACTTGACAACTCATTTTAGTTTACCCTACATACATACAATGCGGAGAATTAAATTATATGTAAAAACAAACAATATAAAGGGCCATTGTTTCATGCAGAATATTTTATGGAAATCAGGGAATTAATGGAATAAAACCATGCTACCAGTTTATTGAAAACAATTAAATAATTATTCAACATTGCTTTTGTTTCTTATATAAAATTCACAATTAGCTTAATAGCCACAAGCTTACTTACTGCTTCTTTATTTGAACATGAAAAACATCAAAAGCGCATCGATTTTGAGTAAAAAATAACATGCTAAACTGACTATTTCCTCTCAGTATAGATTACTCCTTATAATATGTGTGCTAACTATCACAGTACAAATAATTTTATTAAATTTTATCTCATTAACTCAGTATATTGTCCAGAGTTGTGGAACGTGAGATTTCTGTTTGGTTCCAACGACCGGCGAACTGAGTTTTTAGAATCAACAAACCATTATTTGCGCAAGTAAAATATTATGAAAGCGTTGACATGACGCAAGCGACATAGCGAAAAATCATTAATCAAAATTTTTATAGACATGCACAAAATATGTCCGAGCTCACGTATGAGTGAAATACAAACAGGAATAAAAAGCATTTGATCTTCAGGATGAACGTAAGGCAAAACATAAGGTGAAGTACACACAAGACTGTTTCTAAAAGCAATGTTGTTGTTGGACATTTTTATTCCGACGCCATTACACCGTAATAATATTACATACAAATATTTTACTAAAAATTAAAGAATTTTGCGAAGAGATGATTGCGTGGTGGCCTGTTGGTAACGGAACAGACGCGACTGACAACATGTTTACGGTAATCGTGGGTTCAAATCCCAGGGTACACCTCTGACTTTCGAAGGGTATGATTGATAGTTAATCACCATGCACGGTAACGGTGAAGGAAAACATCCTGATGAAAACCTGCATACCGTAGCGATTTTATGGAATTTCTACGGTATGCAAAGTCCAACCTACACTAGGCCAGCGTGTTGGACTATGGCCTAACCCCTCTCAATCGTACTCTCGATTATAGAGGAGGTCCGTGCCCTGCAGTGGGGCGTATATAGGCTGATACATAATACAGCGAAGAGATTTAAAAAAACCTAACCATGCCTAACTAATAAATTACGGGAAAGATTATTATAGCTACCAAGAAGCCTAGCCAAGGTGGGAGAACTAGGAATTCTGCAATGTTTACTCGGTAACACGCATTCGCCACTGTAAACTCAAAGATCAACTATTTTTCGCTTCAAACAGAACAAAAATAGAATGTTTTTATCTACTACAGACGCGCGATTGTTTCTTCAAACAGCTGTATCGCAGATCTCTAAAATCAGATTTATGAACTGCATTTTTAGCCTACAAAGATGTTTTGCCAGTCGATACTCTACTAAAAGGTTTTATCCATTAGATTTTCGTTCAGATAATTGTTGTTAAGTAAGCTGAGAAATCAGCACGGGACCAATGCTCAATTTACACGGATGTAGAAACATGACATTATAAAATTACAATACTTACGCTACGAGTCCAAATTCTATCGGCCTTATTCATAGACATATTTAAAACCTATTTTAGTTATCGAAGGTTTTGTCCCTTTCGAACGACTTTAGAATTCAGTTTGAGCAAAGAATACAAAACATTCGATAACTAAAATAGGTTTTAAAACTGTCTATGATTAAGGCCGTATAAAGGTAAATACGATTACATAGAAACTAAATGAAAAAAAAAAATTATAAAAATCTATTTTGTTAAATATCCAGTGGCTATATATTAAGAAAAGACTAATATCAACACCATATTATAATTTAATTTATAGCACCTTTTTATGTTTACAAGTTGAGTAACGTTTATTTTTGTGGCTCAAGGTATATTTATATGTAAAACAAAGGTAAGGTCACGTAGATACGCAATTTTCTAACATAATGAAATATCCTATTAGAATTCAGATTGCGATCTGCAACATCGCAGACTAAACTATGTTTTCTTTCTTAATATACAAGCACAAGGTGTTACTCTATTAATGTCTTACGGCCTTATTCTTAGACAGATTTCAAACCTATTTTAGTTATCGAATGTTTTGTCTTCTTCGCTCAAACTGGATCCAAAAGTCGTTAGAAAGGGACGTGACAATGAATAACTGAAAAAGGTTTTAAAACTGTCTATGAATAAGGTCGTAATTCTAACAAAAATACCAGATCATAGTAATCATTCACAATGATCGTAATTGGATGAATAAAAAACGATGAGATGAATAGAAAGCAATACACAATTTGGTTTTCTTTTATTTGGAAGAAGACCGCACGCACGATTTCCAATATAGACATTTGTAATATTTCATATGTTAGTTATATCGAGTAGCTTGATTACATCCACCCCGTTTTCCTAATATACAATCTATGTTGATGCGACATTCATTTCCGATAACACAAGCAAGTATTCCACAATGATCCACTGATGTATTTCAACGACCCTAATCACGTGCAAAGGAGGGTAAAGATGTAGCCATTACGGTAAGCGACGTCGCATTGCTAGAGAAAAATATACGTGTTTGTTTACCTCGTTTGATGTCATTTAAATATTATTATTGTCGATAAAATTCTGTATTTTATAAGAATTAGACTAGGCTATGACCTCTAAATATTTGTGTTATTTTCCACTAAGTGTCCCCTAATTTTCAACATATTATTTGTATTTTTGAATTTATTCCATCAACAGAAACGCCGTGAAACAAAAATCAAAGCAACCAGCAAACGAAGCGCTGGTGTATTGATAACTAATCAAAAAACAATTAAGAAAATAAATCACAGATGATAACGTAAAAAAATCTTCGTTGTATTTTTAGAATATCGTTGTCTAATGCGTGTTTACTTTTCGAGATTATTTTCTAGTGCACACGCACTTGAGAATATGTATGTGTTCAGGTGCGCCAGTACGCGTGCACTTACAAACGTACATAGTACACAACTACTTGAAAGCAACGTATTACGTGTATATTCTTATTTCACCCACTTAGTTGTTTTCTCTTACTTCACTGGATAAAGGACTGTATTACAAATACAGCTAAGTATAAAATTCAAAGCAGAAGCTATCAAACGTTACCTTGTTTAGGCATTTAATTTGAAATATTATTTTCCGCAGTTTTCAATGTGTACAATAGGTAGCATAATCTACGCGGATAAAGGCAGCGGATGTTATCCATAGCTATTTTATAATGAAATTTTTTTTTTAATTATCCATTATAATATTCAGTGCGGGCATAGTGTGTAAACTCACCCGTGATAAGGGAGCGCATCGTGCGCACGCCAGTCCAGCTGGCGGCTTGATTTGAGGCTGCGGCGCCGGCGTCACAGGGCCTTCCTTTATTCTGTACAGGGACGCTGCTCGGCTCTGTTGGCAAAACAAACACTATATTTAAAAAAATAACATTTGTGAAAGTTGTCCCTAAAAATTCAAGAAGCAGGGATAAACAATACTGATATTGATCCCATGAAAAAGCACACGTTAAAAGGCGTAGAAAATTCTTTAAATCCCCCTTTTGCGTTTAGCCACTAGCTAAATATATACTCTGCTTGTCCCCGTCTACTGCTGGACTTAGGCCTCCCCGAGTAAGCGCTAACCATCCTTGTCTCAAGCAGCCGTCAACCATCCGCTAAAATATATAGTAAAATACATTTTTAGTTAAATATATTCCACGATTATTTCATCATGATTTTATAGTTGACTACATCAAACATTGGGAGAAGTGGAAAAGAATAAGGGGAAGGCAAGTACCGCAGTGACTAATAAAGAAAAACATGAGCAAGCAGTTTACAAATAAGATTATTTCACAAGTACCATTTAAAAGTCACAGCATTTTTGAATCACCGTGTTGTGATACAGAGAGTATTGGAACTGACCTAGAGGATTCGTCGATCTGTCAGCAAGTCGGTGCCAAATATAAAAAATCGCGCATATACCTTGTAATCTATAGACACTAGATAATGTAGTTTGGCAGTCTATACAACTCAATAAAATACTAAGTATTACAAATTTCACAAATATTTCTCGATCTCAAACTGAGACATAGACCAACTGTATGACAAAAGTATAAATAGTACATGAATTTCTCGTGAAATCTTAGGCTTTTGCTTTTCTGCGGAATGTTATAACGCTCAATATGGAAGTAAAACATTTGTATAACTTTATGACAGGTAAAAAACTACTTGTAAACAAATAAATAACACGATATCATACACAACAATCTGGCATTTTTTTATGTAAGTAATAAAAACAAAATAACGATACTGTGGAAAATTCTGATCAATTAAAGTTTATTTAGTAAAGTATTATGATTCTTAATTGATCGTCAGTATAAGGTGGTTTTATTATTAATAATGAAATATAAACAATGTTATGAAACACTTAAAATACATCTTAACTTTTATTTAAAGAAAAAAAAAACATTCAAAATCGCGAATATTCGGAAATAGTATAAAATAATTTAAAAAAAAACAACAGAAACATAAAAAAAATCGCCTATGCCTTCACATTACCATTTACATGAATATTAAAAGGATCAATTCATCACACACCACCAATTCAGAACTGGTTTGTTGAATACTCGATAACCGGCAATTATAATTTACATGGATTATCTGTACAGCCTTGTATTATTTCATGTAATTACATAGCTCGACACAAATTTGATTTTAAGTGATCGTAATCTTAGACCAAATGTTGTTGTGTTCTCGAAGCAGGTACACAAAAAAATGTAGACGTCATTGAAACACCTGTTAGGCTTTGTACGCATTAGGATTTAATGATTGAGATATTGGATTTAGATATGGTCATAAAGTCTCTTTTAATCCTATGATACATGTATGGCAAAACGCTCATTGCTTCAAGACCCTTGATAGTTTTTTTTTATTGCATAGGTCCGGCATACGAGCAAACAGGTCACCTGAAGGTAAGTGATCACTGCCGCCCATGAGCATCCACAAACCTGGATTATGGACGTGTTGCCGGCCCAATTGGGAGGGAGCAGGAAGGAAAAAGGATGGGAAGAGGAAAAGGGTATTGGGCATCCGGCATTCTTATTCATCGAACGAAACGCGACAGCTGAGCTGTCGCTTCACGTCGCTTTCCTGTGAGACAGTGGTATCGCCCCGGATGAGCCCGCCCATTCATGCTGAGTTATGACTGACAACAGCGTGGCTCTACCACTTCCTATCCATGTTTTTTTATATGCATAAGCGGTTGTTGTTTGCCGAGATATCAAAGCTCAGATATCCGACAAGATAACGAATTAGTGAGATAAAATCCCCAGACACAGATTTCATTATCTTTAAAGCACAATGGATAAAATTGCACGGGCCTATTGTGTCAATTGCAGTATTATAAGTACTTTGGAAGTGGTAGAGCATACTTTAGGACTTGGAAGAACTAGGATCACAATACCCCTTTCTTCTTCCCATCCGTTTTCCTTCCCGCTCCCCTCCCAATTGGGTCGGCAACACTTCCATTATCCAACGCTGTGGATGTTCATGGGCGGCAGTGATCACTTACCATCAGGTGACCTGTTTGCTCGTTTGCCGGAGCCATGTAATAAAATGAAAAGAATAGGTCTTTCAGTTGTAGTCATGACTCTCAGTGAGCACAAAGCTTTACAAAAATATAGCGTGATGTGACGATAATACGAAAAGACATTTGTATCGCTATTACCACGGCCCCAGATTACTGTTATTACAAACGCTTGATTTTAACCAGCAAAAAAGACTATTGTCTTTACGAAACGGCTGAGGTCAAAGGCTCAAGGACTGAGACAGCAAATTTAGCAATAGATAAAATGCTTGGCGACAGTTTAATGCTTAGACACTTAAATTTTGACTAAGAAAATTGTTACTGGCCACACTTTAATATTGCGTAGGTCTATTCTCTCGTAAGCGCACCTTATGGCAAAAAAGTAAAATAAATAATACCTGTCTTGCTGTATATTTTTGTCGTTTACTGTTTACATTACTTTTTTCCAAATAAATAAATAAACGT
The DNA here is from genome assembly GCA_033459515.1 of Theretra japonica. Classification (NCBI taxonomy): domain Eukaryota; kingdom Metazoa; phylum Arthropoda; class Insecta; order Lepidoptera; family Sphingidae; genus Theretra; species Theretra japonica. The sequence continues at coordinate 3,118,870 of CM065928.1, forward strand.
CCAATCAGTCGTTGACTTTGTAAAGCTATGAAGTTAACATCGTTCGACCACTGTGAATCATTGAAGTATTACACAGGAGTGGTTTTGCTGACAAAACCTGCGTGTACGGTCCATATACCTACCAACCAGGACCGCATCAAACCAGTAAAGCGAGAGGGAAAACTGTCACTGCGTAAGAGTGACAGAGACAGAAACACATTTATCTCCACTATTATATCTCTATAGAGTGACGTCAAGGACTGTATGTGAATACTAACCGCATTGTCAGCATCCAGCTTGGCGTAGACGTCGGACTGGTGGTGGCGGCGGCGCGCGCGCACCGCCTGCCGCAGCGAGCCAGTGTCGCGGCCGCACCACCCGCCCACGCGCTCGCCCACCACCTCCAGCATGTCGGCCACGCGGCTGCAACAACACAACAACTGTTAACCACACATCAAAACACCAGAAACTAACAATAACAAGGGTTAGGTGACAAGATTCGGTAGGCAGCGGTTCAGTCGTGCTAGACCCCTGACATTGCTAAGATACATGCGCATTGATGTTTTCCTTCATAGGTTATAAAAAAGGACCGACAAGAGTAAACAATACAACAGCCATTAATCAAAAAATAAATAATAATATTAGGTCCAGGCGAAGAGTATCCTGAGTTGACGAGAAGGCATGGGATGTACCAAAGTGACGGAGGACGGAGCAAAGTAAAGATCCACAATTTTTGTATACAACACGTCGATCATATATATGGCAAGAGTTACTTAAAATGGGAGAGAAGAGGAAAGGAACAAGGACAGGAAAATGGGAATAATCAAATAAAACACAACAGAAAAACTGTCACTTCACATATCACGGTAGTTTTGTGTTCAACAATGGCACCAACGCGGTCGAGCTGGCCCTTTCCTATGTTAGTCTAAGGGAATTACTAATTATATTGTGGCTCTAACACATTTCAACTTTTCATAAGAAGAAATGAGTTCGATCGATTCTGGTATAATGTATTTTTACAATGCTATATTCTACATGTCTTATATTCAACATTTAGGTGGGGTCTGAGTAGCATGATTGTAATACAATTGTGTACTCGAATGAGTTCAAGCCAAGCAATCAGCCGGTTAAGTCAATTATGCAACAAGTATAAAACCGTACGACCTCGTGTATGTGTGCAATAAGGGCAGATAAACGGTTTGTTTATGTTCATATCTCCCAAACGTAATGTTTATTTGGCAAGTAATTATAGGAAGTGGATCGATATACCTTATGACTCAATGTCGATAATATTCATATTGTAGTACAACTACGACTCGAATGGCACATTCACTGCGCTGCTACGTAACTATCACGTTTTCACGATTAAGGAAAACGATGCGGCGAATTCCGCGTATCATTAGAAAACGATTATTAACGCGTTCACTAATGTGTCTACTGTCTAGTATCTACTGTCTAGGTTCCAGACATTTACGCAGTTAATGTAACAAATAGCAGACATGTGGATGTAAATCAAGATTTCCTATGTATCTTAAACTAAAATTCAATACTATATGTACTTGAAACCTTAGCAAATTGTTGATACTCAAAACCTTTATTGCACAACACATGTTATAAAGATGTTATAATTTTATAAGTATGCACAATGTGGGCCCTGCTGGGCGTGGCAAAAATTTAGGAGAGAGGAGGAAGCCATAGCATTAGTTAAAAAAATATGTCACAAAATCGTCGTTTTGTATCTCTCTTTAAATCTTACATTAATCCTCCAGGGTTGTGTAACAAAGAGGAACCAGAGGGCAATGTGAAACATTCATGATTGCTAATAGTCGTGGATCAAGCGTTTCAGAGCTATCGTCGCCTTTGTAACATTGTAAGCTATTTTATTGGGCACTTATCTCGCGCTGTCAGGGCTCAAGTGTTGTGTAATGTGCCACAATGGGACAGGAAATACCACATTGGGACCCCTTCTATAGAATTTAAAATATGAAGCTAAAAAGTCTAATCTTCAAAGATGGAATTGGAGGGATATTACTCAACTCAGACCCAAAAAAAGAAAATAATTAATTATTTGTATGCGAATCATCTTTGATATTTTAAAAAGTCAAAGCTGTTAACATCATGAAGATCATTGCTTGATAATGAAATATTAATGCATTCTTCAGTATCGACGACTTAGGTTCGTTAGAATCGACAATTCGGTTTTTGTATTTACTAAGTCAAAAACGGAAAATTGCTACAAATAAAAAATAATACAAACCCATCAGAGCAGAGCCTACAGCTACGATTGAGTACCAATTATTACTTCTAATACAATCTTCTATATCTTTATCTACTAATTAACATCTACCTATTTAACCGTTTTTGTTCAGGAACCCATCGGCGATATCAAAATTATCAAGCTATGGTATCTGTGTTCCACTGAGCCTAGGGTGTCCGCGTCACGACCTGGGATAACATCATTATCTCATTTACATATACACCACGTTATGACACATCAAGGACTCACAGATAAAGATAACAAATAAATGTAAATACAATTAAAAACGAGTAGGAAATATTTTACATGTAAAATATTTAAATAATTAATCATGTCGAAATTAAAATTAATATTTATAATTTATTAGGTTTATTATACACATATTTAAATTTTGGGTGTGGTGTGCGTAATAAACTTAATTTATGACTATTCAGACGCAACATTTTTGCTTTGTTTATCTGCCTGCATACTATGTTTATTTTTTACTAAATCCGATAAAAATGTTTCATTCCAAATTGTTTCCTGCTATGTTCACTATTGGTATGTAAAATTCCCTAATTCTTAAACTGGGTTTAGGCGGAACCAAATTCGCTGTTGTCAGTAAGGCATAAAGAATCTTAACGGACGTCTAGGTTTCGATAATGTGCAAATAAAGACTCTAGCTCACTAAAAGGCGGTTATAAATTTCATAACATTTGGTTTAATATTATTTAAACATGTCTGACATAAAGAAAACGTTGCGCAATATACAGATTCCACCTACAACTTAAAACTCGTGAACAGAACAAGGATAATTCATTTACTCTGTCGTGTTGCAAGTTATTACAATATAGAATTAAAGTAAATAATATTAATATCCTTATGGAAATGTAAGCATTATAATAAAAGAATCAAAGCTAAAATTACTTATGGCACACTTATGGCACAGGTTAGACGCCGTCTGTGAAACGTGAGGCCGCGGGGTCGATCCCCGCACCAAAACAAATATTAGTGTGATCCACAGATATTTGTTTCGGTTTTGTGAGACCGAAAAGTCTCTCTTAATTTCTGATACCCACGACACAAAACTCGATCTTAGTGTGGAGTCAGGACTATGTATGTGACTGTTGGGTGTTTTTATTACAATTATTCTTGAAGTAAAATTGTGGCTTAAACTTAAACCACTCTTGTCTACAGGTGAATAAAACCAATCCACCGGAACGGAATCATTGTCTCAGAAAACCAACGCTTGGCAACAACTTAATTGTCACGTTTCCGATAGTTAATGAAATTGCCGAAGATCCCCTAATTAGTGATGGTAAGAATATTAATAGCCGTTTGTAGCATCCACCGTATTTAATGGAGGAAAACCAATCTTATAGACAGGCGTAATACGCGTTTTATAACTATCTCTCGTCGCAGAATGCTTTATTTGAACTGCAATACAATTACCATAAAGTGCACGGTCGTTATTTCATCGTGCCAGTAGAAAAACACATATCCTACCCTACATATCAGTTGCACTGTGGTATTTTTTTTTATTGCAAGGCTAGACGAGCTTGCCATTCGCCTGATGGTAAGCGACACGACCGCTGATAGACAATAGCAAAACCAAACAACACCATGGATTACAAAGTAATGTTTGGCATACCACTGCGCTCGTCCTCCTGAGACATAAGATGTTAAAAAAAATAGCCCAGTAGTTAAAAAAAGCCATAAAAATACAAATCGTTATATTTGTCTCGTTTCAGCAAAAACTACATATCTTCCCCAAGACTTTACCCCTCTATCCTCAAAGTTCATCATATTTTTTAGGTATTTTGTGTGTATAAAGACAGCAACTTAGATCTGTCAGGTAGCCGGTTGCCCTTTTAAACAGACTACAAACCCAGGTAATAAGTATATGAGTATTCTGTGCTACAAACCTATGCTAAATATACTTCTAGAGCGTCAGATACTAGTTAAGCATAAATAAAAAGACATAAAAACTAATGAGGAGTGCAGTGAACCGGCTTAATGTCCTCTTCGATGTAGACCAAAGTACGTCACATACCGACAAAATAATTAAATTTTTGCTACCGACAAAATAATTAAATCAAACATCACGTTATCTTGAGAACCATTGAAAAACTATGACACGTTAATTTATGATAAGTTTAATTAGCCGTGATTTTATTGGGAGTAATTGACGATAATTACAGCTTTTAAAAATATATTATACAGATAAGTATCAATATTGATGTCGCTTTGAAAGTGGGGAGTGTAGGAGGAAACACTCTTTTCAATTATAAATTAAAGTTACATGGTATAATAGTAAACGAATCAGTGTATTAATTTAAAGCAAGTGACATTTTCTCTACCTATTCTGCGTAAGTTAAGTGTGTTCCTTTATTTTATAAATTAAAGGTAGGTTTTTAATTTCATTTTAATCAAGAAACACGTACGGGCCATGGCCAAAATTAGAACCTATGGAATGGTCAAACGGGTTTAAAGGTATACTAACTGGTAAATTTCTAAAGAGAGTGTCCCAATATCACGATTTTTCCTTTATCTCCAACACTGTTCCGCGTGAATTTACGTCAAACTTAACCGAATTCTACTTACGCATTCTCATGTTTCCAAAATAACGCACACGCATACCACATTCTAACGGTGAAAGAAAACATCGAAAGGAAACGCGAATGCAGCTGGAATAATAATACGATGCTATGCGTAATTATATCCGACAAAGAAATAATTTCCGCCATGTTGTCGCACCGACACCTACTGCGTCTATAAGATCACGAACATTATTAGTGGATATATTCAGTTATGCTTGTAACAAATGAAAGTCCAATTTTCCACATATGTCTTATTTTAGAAACTTTAGATAAAATAATCATGACTGCTTATTAAACAATTGTACTCTGAGAGCGTAATCACTTCCGTAAATTTACTATAACAGATATATATTAAGTATTTTCATCAATATATTCAAACATATTTTACAAGATCGCACTAATGTGAATAAGGTGTAGATTTTGAGATTCTAATCCCGACGATCAGATCAACAAATTCAGTTTTACGAACTTGATTGGATGGGAACTGGATATTTTTGGTGCGGTTGACATCAGGTAGACGACTGTCCAACAAAAACATATTGAGTGACCTCAATTAAGAATGGAATATGACCAAGTAGACAATTTTACACATCGACAATAACCATGAAGAAAAACCAAAAATATACTTTATATAATAATCTTGTTGTAAGTCACGATACGTGACTCCTTCATTTACGCGGAGAGTTTCTCGCGGCGAGAATCGTATACGATTATCGGATAGCATAACAGCCATAGATTATCGTGTTCTGACAAACGTTTACAGGATGCAACTTTTTTTATATCCTTACGATAATCGTATTTCGAGGTGAGAAACTCTCCCCGTGTAAATGGCACTTTAGAGATGTTATACACAAGAAATTCAGCTTTCCCCACAGGATACTAAGAAAGGTATAGAAACAAAAATAAGGAAAAACGTATCACTCACCATCGTTACATCGTTGTATTTACCAACAAAGATAAGCTCAAAGATCTTACTTCAATAATCCGATACGGTAATTCTGTTTTGCAAAAACTACGTAGCATTGCGTCACGACGTTTTATTGCTTAAAGTTGTTTTTGTGTTACGTAGAATTGGTTCAATGTCCGACAATTATCAAGCGTGTACTTAAAATATTACTGTCAACATATGTTGAACAACACAAGAGGTCAGATTCAGATATACTCGAACAACATTTGACAGAATCTTTATGATTGTTTATTCCCTAATACTTTTATTTTCTTGCCATTTGATTGTATCAGTCGATTTCCAAATAATGCTATCTTAATAGAGACAATGTTTATCGTTCAATCTGCAATAATTTTGCTATTGTTTCTAATAGAACATAGTCTATTATTGTTTTATTTAAGATTTAAAACGGTATTTACTATTTTGTCTCTATTTCATTGAACATGTATTCTGTAGTTGTTAGTTCTATTAATTTAGATATGTTTATTGATTTTACACTGATTAAAACGTGACTGATTGATTGGCAGGCAATATGACAGACAAATGCCTTGCAATCGTCTTGCCATTATAGAGCGCGGACACAAAACATTTTAGCCTAGAAGTGATGTTAGAGGTAAATCCGGGAAGAAATTGCAAGTAATTCTACGAAACTAATGAGACAGGATCGTAATCTCTAAGCGGCTGTAAGAAATATAGGATAATATAGATTATAGGCACCTAACATTAATTGTATACAATTGAAGGCATACAGGCATAACCCTTCAAACATAACTCTCAACTGTAATAGATAAAATTTTGCAACTTATTACGTACATCACCTGCTTGAAATCCTCTAGGTTATATGTGCAATAAATGATATAGTAATAAATATGACACCAAGGTGACCATCAAGGCTGTTTCACAATCTGTAATCATAACATATTGGAAAATCACTATGACTAAGTCAATCAAAATAAGTCGCAAAGATGTGATCTTTTAATTTAGTGGACCTTGGCTCGATTAGTTCTTGAGTTATTTTATTATTTAAGGCGTGGTTGATACATCCACTTCCTACCTACATCTTAATGTTTTTACAGGTAATGCTTTGGTTTGTGTTGAAACGAAACGAATTCTTACGGATTTTATCGCGAATTTGATTTAATTTTTACATCTTTTAATTTCCCGACGGAGTCCGCCCCCTGACCACAAAAACTGTAGTGATCGAAACGTCGGGAAATTAAAAAATGTAAAAATTAAATCAAATTCGCGATAATATCCGTAGAATTCGTTTTATTTCAATGTGTAACATTCGCGTAAATCCAAGACACAATTGGTTTGTGTTGTTACAAAATACACAGCAATTTTTTTTTATTGCAATGAACGGCGAGACGAGCATGCCGTTCGCCTGATAGTAACCGATACAACAGCTCATGGACAGTAGCAAAACCAAACAACACCATGAATTTAATATAGTTTAGCATTTTTATCATTATAGTGTATTATGACCATGTTAGGAGTGGAGTTATTTTCCGTAGATTCCACTCCGACCCGCAAGGGGATGGGAAATTAAGGTAACGGGGGAAAGAATATTATTTTGCCCAAAATAACCGCTTTCCTTTAGTTTGCCGTATGCCATTACTTCCCAGAATTTGATCCTTATACATCCTTCCTTATCCAGCATTTTTTTTTTCTAAATCATTGGGTTTGATTGCTCGATAGGTATATTGATTTATCAAAAATCTAAGTATGCAGTTTTAGTTTTCATCAAAAGCGGGCTCGTGACTCCTTTCAGCATTTTTCGCTATTCCTCATAGTTTCGGGTTTGGCCATCCACGCCCACTTGAAAGCTCACCCTGTATGTGCGTTTTTATTGTTCCATTACATTGTTAAGTGTCCGATAGTTAAATAAGAAGTGTTCATTAAATTATTTTTTATCTTACAAATATCGTCTGTTACAAGCTATACCTTCGAGACTGCAAAGTACTATAAATAATGAAAAAGAAAAACTAAGCTAAAATTCCTAAAAAATAGATTTTTTCTCATGTAAATAATGTAAACAAAGCATATTAAAAAAATACTACATACTTTTATGTAGACAGCAATATATCGTCATGAGCAGGTTTTACCAACTGGTCAGTAATATTCATTCGTAGCCTCCGACTGAATGTTAAGGTTTTCTTGAAGGCTTCAGTTACTTACCAATCTCTTGAGATTAAACATAGTGATATTTCATTTTTATAAGTAACAATTTCACATGTGAAAATAAATACGTGTTGTTTTAGTAAGGATTTTAAGTATTCCTTTTGAGTCCATTTAGTATTTACACAATGTCACTCCAAAGCGGAGAACAAAAAAATGAATTGGAGTGATAAAATACCACGAATGTGATTGAACGGATTCTATTAAACTAGATGTTATAAATGATAACAACAAGGTACAACCTCAAGAGGTTGCAGTAGTTGGTGATAGTCGAGATTAATCTCTGAATGTACCTGGAGGTGAAGAACCAGTAGAGTATGGCGGTGAAGATGGCGAGCTCGGCGGCGCCGCTGGCGACCCGCACGTGCTCCACCACCGTCCACACGCTGATCATGGTGTCCATGCCGCCGCGCTCCGTCACATCACCCCCCGTCCCGTTGCACAACACTCGCGCACCGTTAATTTTGAATATTTACACTCAAACTCTTCCGATATCACTGTTCAGTCTTCAGTCGAACTTACAGCCAGTTTATAAACACAGCTTTGATAGTTTATAGTTTTAGCGATTCTCGTATCTGTAATTTATTTTAGTTCTGTGCTAAGTCGGAAAAACGCGGAAGATGGTAGAATTTGGATGGTAGAAGAAAGTGGGTTACTAAATATTACTAATTTAAAATTCCATACAAACAATTTTATGCAACAAAATAATTAATTAAAAATTCACAAATAATTAAATATTTAATAAATATAAGCAAACGCGACAATGCGACGCGTCTCGCTTGGTCAACCGCTGGATGGTCAATAATACAAACGACTCGACACGAGCGAGGTGCGTTCACACACCACGCTAGGCATATGCAAGTGGAAGCCACGGCGTGACAGATAGCGAGCACTGGCCGAGCACGCGATATCTATGTGAAAACAATCATTAATACGACCTAATTGGTGGCCGATAAACCGCGCGACCCTCGGGACAAAGTTCCACAGATGCCGTCCGATACGGGGTGGAAATATTCGCGACATGTACCTTCCCTTTACATCATCATATGCATATATTTAACCTTTATTTGTATCAATGCGATAATAAACAAGTATGTAAATAATGCTACATAAGTATCGAGTACATTGTCCAACGTTGGGTCAACATCTATCATCTGGACACGCCTTGTTCCTGCGTGATGGGCTTCGATATGGAGCAGTGTTAAATTAACCTTAACGGGGGCACTGTCAAAGATGTTGACATCTTATCAAAACGATCCGACAAATCTCGCCCGGAGCCACTTTATCAATTGAAAGTGAACAAAGAACATTATTTACGACCACCCGCTATTCGATGTAGTATAATGACAACGTATACATTAAACAATAGATAAATATCACATGAGTACGTTCCTCCCTATTTTATCGAATTTTGTGGAATAAAAAAAGATTGATTTGTTTATTAGTAACGACTAGTAGAATCAAGTCGTTGGATGCAGACCACTTCTAACAGGTCAATGTGCAGATCTTTGGGGGAGGCCTATGTTCAGTAGTGGACTTTCTGTGGCAGAAGAGAGAGAGAAATAATTCCAGTTTAAGGACTTTAAAATTCTGGCAATTAATAGCTAATTTAAAGGTTCTTAGTCTGCAATCAGCAGATGGAATTTTGCCTTATACTCAAAATGTGGTGAATACTGGTTATTATGAGTCAGCCGTGTATATACCGATCATGTCAAGACAATGCTCATTAGAAATTCAAACTCTAAAAGACAAAGAAGTTTTTCCTTCGCGTTTTAACTTCATACTAAATCGAATTCCAAAGTATTTTATTTATGTGTCCAATACCAATATTAGCATAAATAAACTAAACGCAGAACCAATAGTGTCTGTGAAATCCGTGAGTCTGTGTTAACCGTATAACAACACTACTATTGACAGACATCCGTATATAAACTACATGAATACTAAATCGAAATATTGATAACTGGAGTTTGAATATGTTGAGAGGACTGAAAAATATTTAATTGATTGAAAGTGAGCTTGTGTAAAAAACTAAAACCATTTAGCAAGACGAAAATATCCTTTTAAATGTTGAATTAAAAACACTTGATTATTTGACTTATGAAATTAATTGAGAAAGTGTCGAAAATTAATAGATCATAACAAACACAAAATGAATTAAAATAAATATTACACCGAGATTATTTATCTTGGAGTGTACGAGTATACTATACAATATTTTAAAAGTATTCGGGAAGTATTTACTAATAAGATGAAGGACGAGAGATTATAAAGTAAAATAAATTATGTCGACACACATATCAGACCGTAAATAATAACAATTCAACCTGCTTGACGGGTCGTTGTAGGTACGTTGGGGAATCGCCGAAAAAAACAAGAAGTTTTATTATTATTATATATGACTTTTTCTCTCATATTAGTGATAATAGACACTGTTTGTGAGGGCTGAGGTCCACAAGTATTTGTCTCGGGTCTGGGTGTTTCTAAGACCGAAAAGTCTTATAGTTTCGAATACCCGCGACACAACACTCGACCTTAGTGTGGGGTCGTGACTACGTACACATGTGACTTTTGGGTGTATTTATTTTTCTAGGATTTTTACGACTACCACGTTGAATTTTAGCCTCTGTCAGCCTTCGACGCGCAGTTGGTTGGACGCCGGCTGTGAAAAGGGAGGCTGCGGGTTCGATCCCCGCATCGAAACAAATGTTTGTGTGAACCACAAGTATTTGTCTCGAGTCTGGGTGTTTGCGAGACCGAAAAGCCTCTCGTAGCTCCTGATACCCACGACACAAGACTCGATATCAGTCGGGTCAGTACTATATAAGTGACTGTTGGGTGTATTTATTTATTATTTATTTAGCAATCCCCGTTTGGGTTGAAAATACAGTCTATATTCAAGATGCCCTATATACATCGTACATCTAAACTTGAACAAGCACTTGCAGATAACATTAAAACTAAAACAGTACACGCGTGGCGAACGTGGGCATCGGGCAAAAAGCACATGTATTGCGCAATACTACATAATACTCGAATGTCAACAAGTGGTACTCAGTACTATTGCGATATTCCAAAGACAATATGCAGGACTGCACGAATCTGACTGGCACGGTGTGATTGAGTGCATGCTTACATGGCACTGGCAATAAAAATTAAGCATGTTTAATTTGATATGTTTTATATACTGTATATAAAATAAATAAATAAATGTTTCTTCGGGATAAGTTGGTTTAGCAGATGTAAAATGCTGCTCTTATTATACAGGGTATATCAAGACTGCTACCGAAAGCGAAGCCAGCCAGCCATTACAAGAAAAATCGACGCTTTTTTTTGGAAAAATGAGAAAGGTTTCTATGTATAATAAATGTTCCTTTTCAAGAGAAAGGTTTATACGTATGATACATATACATACATATTCATACACAATGTTACAACTGTAAATTTTCCTCATTAAAATAAAATAAAAATTAAACAGCGTGTCCCAGTTTGTACGAAAGATAACATGTATCTTGTGTGGAGTGGAATCAGAAATCATCTGCATCCAAGCGAAGCTGGGACGAGCTACTAGTTGTTTTATAAAGTATATTTTTTTTGTATTGTATCAGCCTATATACGACCCACTGCAGGGCACGGGCCTTCTCTACAATCGAGAGTACGATTGAGAGTGGTTAGGCCATATAGTCCACCACACTGGCCTAGTGCGGGTTGGCGGACTTCTACATACAATAGAAATGTATACAAAACGCTATGGTATGCAGGTTTCCTCACGATGTTTTCCTTCACCGTTATAGTGCGTGGTGATTGACTATCAATACACACATGACCCGAAAAGTCAGAGGTGTGCCCTGGGATTTGAACCCGCGACTACCGTGAACATGTAGGCAGCCGCGTTTGGTCCGTTACCAACAGGCCACCACACACTTCTATAAAGTATATATACGAGTAATACTCGTAGTGCATCGTTTTGGCTCTATGACGCAAACGAATTGCCAAGGAGCTAAACAAATGACACTAAAGTTTATAGAAATACATTAATTGACACGAGATTAACAATAACACACGATATTTTATTAAAGACGACTAAAATAACGAAATATTATAAAATAATAACAAGTCCTTGATAGTTAAAAAAAGATTCGTGTTTATTTGAAGTGTTATTCGTTAACTACGCATTTTTAAATTTTAAAAGTGTCACAACAACTAAAACAAGTTGAACTTTGCACACTGTGCGTAAACGCGTTAAATTATTTAATTTATGTGTGACTCAAGGTATTTTTAAGCATTGTTTTTAACCTCATCATAGAAGAAATAAGTATAAGATTTTGCCAACTCATACTCGTAATTTATCGAAAGTCATTGGGTGATACCAGTCCTACAGCACAACCTAATCTTTGTATTGACAAAAAAAATTACAAATCTCTACACATTATGTGCAAGAGTTATTTTTAGATGTTTTTGTTATCACACAATTTTCAAGCCATTGGACTTTTTGATGAAGTGTATGTGATTGTGCGAATGCCATGTGATAACAACTGAAAGGATGCGGACTCGGGTTAACGAATTCATCTGCAAATAAAAGAAATGCAAATTTTTGCCAATCCCTTACGCGGCCCCAAAATTTATAAAAAGAATATGATTAACATACTGAAAATGCTGAAGCCAATGTAGACAAAGAGACTGTCGGAATAAAACCAGTCACACAAATATGCGTTTCAATTTCTTGCGCATTTAATTAGACGCCCACATAATATGTATTGTTGCAACGTTTCGAATAAATACAATTAATATCATTGTAGGCAAATGAGCCTTTGTACTAGACTGCTGAAGTCCCACTTTGCGTAATAATCCTACTTTCGTGACAAAATAACAAAACCCGGGGACGCGGGCGTTAACCGCAATCCACGACCACTTTTCAATGAATGTGGGAAATTTTAGCAAAATCCACTTTCGCTATTGTGGAAAGAGGTGACTACATTTGTATATGATATGCAAGAAAGCGATGTACTTTGATGGTGCATTTAACTACTTTAATATTATTAGGCGAATTAAAAAAAATCGTAGTACTAAATTTGTCTGAATATAGCTTTCTAATTTTCCTCCTGTTCTGCCTGTGTTACAAACACATGACTACAAGAAGTTTATTTCCTAAATATGCTTTCAATAGAAGTTTTAATTCTAAATGCAATATTTATAATCAAAGGCTGCTAAATGCTTTAAATATAAATTTAACAGCCAATCAGCTTTACAGTAATTGGCTAGTTATTCATCGTCATTCGCAGTTAAATATAAGTCATAAGGTCTATTTTCAGATCCCAGCAACAGTTAAAATTTTATGAAAAATAAATATAATGATTTGAAAATAACCTCTATTGTTCCACATCTTCTACTCGTATATCATGCGAATTTTCGACTCGCTTGCGGATGGAAAATTGCTTAACGTCGGATTAAATCACGAAATATCGTAATTAAGAAATAAATATTGTTTACAGAATATTTCTTAATTAAGTCAAAATATTTATTATTTGGTTTTGAAAATTGCTTATTGGTTACTATTCTATCACTTGACTTTTGAAAGAAATGTCTTTCTGTAATTAGGCATTTATTTAGTTTATGGCGTCTGCAAATAATATTTGTATTAAAGAATTGAAATCCGACAAATACGCACGTTTCTTTATACAAAAATATATTTATGAGTAACTAAGTAACTGAAAAGTGTTCTAAATGTCGAGGCTCTAATATAAAACGTCCTTCGTCCTTTTCAAGTACTTATTATTGAGTTCAATATACAGGGGGGTATTGACATATTATGTTACTTAATTTAACCCACATGTTTCTCATCACCCCAGACGACATTGTACACCATTTGAAGACAATCGGAGAAGATTTTTTTTACAAAAATCGTGATTTTAGTTTTCACGATTTTTGGCCACCCGTATAGATACGAGTATTTTTTCCGCTTAGTTGAACTTCAGTTCGTTTCGGGAACTAACCTGAGTCGTAAAAAGAATCGTACCTATACGGGTTGATCAAAGGTCTTGGAACATGTGATTTAAATTAAATACCATATGCCAGTATCACCTGTAATTGCATAGTAGAGTTGTCACATATTATTATATTTAAAAGCTAGGTCCATATCCACCACACTCGCCTATAACACGATGGTTATTACAAAGAAGATCAATGTAACTTAATGTAAGTACAACTCAACAACTTTATTTTAATACATAAGGTAAATATAGACGAGGATGATAAAACTCTCATGGTAAATTAAGCTATTTAAAAGTCAAACAAAGAAACAATAGAACTGATAAATGACATCTTAATTATTCAAATCACAGACCTTGATTCATCCATAATGAAATTGAAATAGCTTAAGGAAAACGACACTTCCGTAGATGACCATGCAAGGAACCAAGCTGATCGTTTGCTTTCCTCAAGTGTTAATGTTGTGCGAAATTACACAACGCAGTTCAAATCCATGTAAAATTTTAGCAATTAACTTACTGAATTCGCGTGGATTATAATTAAAAACCGCGTGGAACTTACATGTTGGAAATTAATTAGCTTAACACTAACTAACTTTTGCATATCGAGACTTGTTATATCGTATCAAAACTTACATGGTGGAAATTAATTAGCTTAACACTATTACGCTAACTTTTGTTGAGACTTGTTACAAGGTATCGATAGGTTGCGCTAAGGAATTGATAAAAGGCAATAGTCTTACAACTATGGAAGTTGAAAAATTGGAATTGTCAGCAAAATTGTGCAGGAAAACAGCCCATGGCACCAGCTGGGATGATATCTAACGGCAATTCAACTCAGCAGAAGCTAACCACAACGACGACCAATTACATAAGAATTGTTTCATTAAATGAAGACTCGACAATCTTACCTAAAAATTTAGTTTCCGTGCAAATTACTGACCATGAACTATTAAAACTAGATAACACAAATAAAATTTAAGCACAATTCGCTATCCTTATAAGACAGCTGCGAATGTTGCAAACATTTTCCACACACATTCTAATTAAAATATTATGGCCGTTGCTTAACTTGATACATGACGCACATGGAAACGAAACTGTGCGAATAACAAACATAATACTGTCGCAAACATTAATATCGGTAGTAAAAATATTTTGAACGAATATAATTAATAACAATACAGCCTAGGTGTTGTTGAAATATAATTCACTATCAATAATATATTTTCTTATAGCTTTGTGTACATATAACAGCTGTTTATCTTTACAAGAAAATACATTTTTTTCATCTGTTTGATATTCTTCAAATCTAATATACGGTTATTCATTACGTTTTATTATTAAATTATTGTATATGCTGCTATAATTTTAAACAATTAAAGCAACAAATATGTAGGTATTTATAAAGTCTGCTTATACAAAAAGTATAACATCAACAAAAATTCTCAAACTTTTGATTAGCGATTCAAATAAATTCAGATTCTCTCAATATTACAAGACTATTTGGAGACAACATACTACGAATAGAAACATTTTTACTTCTTAATAATCTACGTCATAAGAAATCGAAATCATGACAACACAAGTGGAAACGACATTACTAATTCCAAACATAATGCAAGGAAGTCAAAATTAGTGAAACATTGTAAGTGATAGCTGATCGGTATTGCCTAGTATGTGGTCGAAGTGGTCAGGGAAACCTTAGCTCTCATGAAATCAGATACATTCGAATATATTAACGAATTCAAATGTAAATATTACGCAGAACTTATGGATTTTAAAAAGAAATTTTATTAAAAAATAATAACAC
The DNA here is from genome assembly GCA_033459515.1 of Theretra japonica. NCBI lineage: Eukaryota > Metazoa > Arthropoda > Insecta > Lepidoptera > Sphingidae > Theretra > Theretra japonica. The sequence continues at coordinate 3,134,609 of CM065928.1, forward strand.
CTTATTGTGATAATAAAAGAAATCGAACTGCTAATCGAATGGAAAGCGTTACAGATTGAAAGAAATTTTAGAAATGACATTGTGGGATCTTTAATAATGTAATAATATCTATGGGAAATACCGGGTTCCTGTTAAATCTACTATTAAAATACATATTGCAGCTACTGTATAAGGTTCTGGTATTTAATCCTGTCGGTAACACTGGATATCCTATTCAGGTCAAATAATGATAAGCCAACAAGATAGCTCATGACACGGTGGACGCATCCACACAATGGCGACTCCGGCTCGATATTGTGCTATAATTTAGATGCACCAAGTCCAGCAGTTGTCAATGGTTGTTAAGTGCTGCATTGAGCTATTGTGCGTCGTGGTTGAGAACTTTTGTATAGGTTATTATGGAGTTAAAGTTAATTATAGAATACTAACTTGACTTGTGTCGACAATTACTATTTTGCACTTAACAGTAATTGCTATTACCAAAATAATTGTCACCGAGATAAAGTAAAAGCGTTTAATGATAGATCGATGTAACGGTCCCACTGAGAGAAATGGGGATTATGTATGAGAAGTCTATGCCACATTGCGTAGCGTAAACGATATTGATTTACAGGTCAAACTTTCGAGCTAGTTTCGTATAAATTCACAAATAATAAAGGATGAGAAACGTGACGTTCATTTTAGCATTATTTAATCATTTCTAGACCGCCGAATGAGGTATAAAATAATTAGGTTGTAACTAATTTGCAGGCAGATCGTGTTTAGTAAGAATTAACACACTCTTAGGATATGACATTTCAACACGCGTAGCATAACCGTAATCGACGAAAACATATTATATAAATGCTATTCTTATATTAATTATACTTTTCCGACAGAGCACAGAACTAGGAACTAATACTAATCATTTATTAATATACGTTTAATTGAAAATAACACTTTCTTCAATCTGGGCGAAATTCGAAATCTTACCGTAGAAAGTAAAACACAGTTCATCAAAGAATTCGGAATGTCAAAAGTAGAAATTGAACTAAGCAGACTTAGCGAAACACTTTGACGGAACGAATAGAATTCGGAGAAAAAAAAAATTCGACAATTTATGTAACACCGTCGCGTAAACGTTGTTTAAAGAGCGCGCACGTTAGAGACGTATGTCCCGGCTCGCGGACGACGCAAAACTGATTCCGATACGCTATGCGCGTCACGCGTGCGCGCGCGCATCCTATTACCGACGTGACAGTGGGTTCCAAACCTCTGCCAAGAGAAATGGACGACAAAATAGAACTGCTCCGATTGACCCTCGCTCATGTTATTAGGACAATTGGCATTTTAATGTACCGTAAAGGGCAAACACTTCATAACAGTTCCCGCTTGTTCTATTTATGGAGCTGTAAAAGTGCAAAAACCAGATGATAAACTGCATATACATGTCAGGTAATATGGAATTAATTTAGTTAATCTTAAGCTCGATTTAATACTTGTAAAGATAGTATATCAGTGAGTAGCAGTGACCTCACAAAGGAAATTCGTTTCGATTCTGATTGCGTAATCTAAATATTTTGGTATAAGTACTCGTATGAAGATACTTCCAAAGAGGCAGTCATAAATAACATTAGAGTTTATGTTGAATAAGTAGAAAGACTCTACTAATTTATAGAATTAATCAATTCAATAGTGACCTTTCTGCAGGCCTTTACAAAGAGATCCACAGAGAAGCCACATACAGATCTGTTTTCCAAAATAAAACTACCTATAAAAAATGGTGCACAGGTAAAAATAAACATTACATCACATACTATAAAAGATTCCGTGCAGTAATACATTAATCAAAACCCAATCAATGCAGGGGAATCAACTGTGCCTTATCAATTGAATAAACATGCGTTTTGGCAAGCACGTTTTCATAAAGATAAAAACTATGTCAGCCGCGTGCGTTTACTGCTGTGATGTTGCAAACGTTCCACAATCCGCGACGATATATCTTAACATACTTCATAATTTCATTAAAGCGGAGAGGTATCTCGACCATCTCTTTGTTCTTCGCAATACCGTGTGGTGTGGTGGTATTACATTTTTTGCGTCACGTCAAGTAGGCCGTAGCATGACTGTATAATGTTCGTGATAGTTTTAACCTCCCGTAATTTTGGGACGGATCTGACGAGAAGTTTGGATATTATACCACGATATAATTTTCGAGTGTATTTCAATTTAATAATATATACATCAGTATAATGGTTTCTTAGGTTTACGCGAATGTTAGACATTGAAATAAAACGAACTTTTAAGGATTTTATCGCGAATTCAATATACATCAGCCTCAAAAAATGCATATGTAGTCTTTTGTCGCGTCTACAACGATTTACGGTACATACATGTCGTTGCATTCCACTAAATGAGTCGACCTTTTGTTTCATTATCTACTTCATTGCCATTTATTCATTAATCCGGTGCAGGAGAGAAGATTAATTATAGGGAAGCCTCTAGATAATTATAATTTTCGTTAAGGCATGTGGGTTGTCCTTTCAGCAACCTTCAGAGATTTTTTAAGAATATTTTTAACGCCACCAAGAAAACGAAATTCAACACAACATTAATCTCTGAATGGAACTTATTAATCGTCGAGAAAAATAAGTACCAATTATTGACAAAACGAACATGAAACGTAATCCCATCATAAATTAACATCAACTCCTAAATGATCACTAAAACCCTTATCTAGTACAACCTCTACAAGTTCATGACGCTATTTAATTCAATAATTATATTGTTACAGAAAGATAAACGCAATTGTTTTTATTATTTCTTATTTGCGTCCAAAACAAACCTCTTTGTTCCTACATACTCGTCATTCCTACACATTTTTTTACTTTGATTTTAAGATGATTATCGGTGTGAAAAATCCACGTTAATGTTGGCTACGTTTTTTATTATTTTTATGATCTAATTATATCAGAATAAAAGTATGCGCGTTAAGAATGCTTTAAATAGCTAATTTGTAAAAAATATGGAATGCTAAAAATAGATTACTTATACATACATAAACATAAACACACGCCTTTTTCCCAGAAGGGGTAGGTAGAGGTGCTACCCGAACACCCACGTTTTGCCTTGTATATTCCGTCCCACGATGTGATAGGGGGCGAGCCTATCGCCATATAGGGCACAAATTCCTCACTCCGGGCTGATAATGAATAGAAAAATCCAATATCACTTTGCCCGACCCGGGATTCGAACCCGAAACCTCAGCTTTGCAATCGTACCCTAGTACCACTACGCCACCGAGGCAGTCATAGTAGATTACTTATAATTGAATTAAAACCAATTCTTACGGATTTTATTGCGAATTTGATTTAATTTTTACAGGGTATCACAAACGAAAGCAAGATACCCCTGGAACCGAGGGTCAAATCTGTGTAATTATGATTACGTAGTCCATCTAATTGTGCATTTAATATATTACATAATTTATTCGAATATGTCTTAGGCCCATGGTGTTGCATGTGTTCATGGGCGGCGGTAATCACTTACATCAGGTGAACCGTATGCTCGTCGGCCATCTGTAATATATTTTAAAATATCACATGTTTAGAATCGTTGAATATAAAGATGGTGTAACCCCTAGCGCTAAAGATAAGTACGAATGAGATCAGAGCTAAATCTAGCATAAAGCTCGCTGTTAAAATCTAACGCTCAGGTAAAGTCGAATGGGCGGAAGTTATTGATTTACGACATTGTTCACACGAAGTAGTATGATTTACTTTGCATTCTTCTAGGCTAATATGAATTATAAACTCATGAATAGTCTTACGAGTGGGGACGCTGACCATGAACTGGGAGAAATTGAAGAGCCAGACCCTAACACTGGCCACGATAGTCAGGGTAAACGATAAAAAAAACTAAATATACAAACACTGGGGTAATGTTTTATAGAATTGGATGCAAAGAACCCATGACCATGAAGCTGCGTCCAAACCGGACAACAGGTTTTATGAAGGATGAGGTCGCAGCTAAGGCCGCTCAGTGTGTCATGCGATGACCCAAACCTTTTTACGCCGCGCCGTAGTTACTGAGTCTTTAATGTCTCGATATTTATTTACAAGATAAGAAAATATGACATTTATTATCATTGTGTTGTTATAATAAAATAAAATTAATAGCTAATTCGAGATTAATGCATTGTAATAAAAAACGTACACGTATTTTACAACATCGGTAACCGCGCAAGCTAGTTTTCAGATAATGAGTTGCGCATTCACAGATTCTAAGGAATTATAAATATGTTGCATATGCTAGAGACAAAAGTTGAACATTGTAGCATTTATGAAGGAGTTATTTTAGCTTCCATTAGTCTCGGTACATGATAGAATTGTTACAGCAAAGATATTTGTCCACGTACAATTTCTCCCAAACAGTCTGCCGGTCAAACTAAGTCATATTGCAGTTGAATCATATCTTTTTTTTTAATCTATTGTTAATTTAAAGATAATATCTACTTCATAAATTATGGATACATACAATAAATAATAAATAAATAAATACACCCAACAGTCTTGTGTCGTGGGTATCAGACACTACGAGAGACATTTCGGTCTCACAAACACCCAGACCCAAGACAAATATTTGTGGTCCTCACAAACATTTGTCTCGGTGCAGGGATCGAACCCGCGGCCTCTCGTTTCACAGCCGGCGTCTAACCAACTGCGCCACGGAGCTTCTCAAACAATACAATGAACGTAATAAATGTCTGGATGTACCTACCATACATTAAATCCATTAAATAAGCATATTATAAAATTTTAATATCAATGATTAAGCGAGCATTGTGTGTTTGATATAATTATGATACTTATATTCCCACATGTTTTTGAAAACTGTGAAGTAAGGCAGCAGTTAGTTATCTTATATAAGAATTTAAAAAAAATTAAACGCGAACAATGAATTGAACAAAAAACGACTGCGAAAAAACATGTATTCATGTACACAAGGCGTATTTATTAAATAACATTGGCAAATATTTATTAATAAAAATTATAATAATCTCATGGAGTTAAAATACTACATTATATACTCGTACAATATAAAATGTAAATATCAAGTTAATATTTTACTGGCAATATTTAACCTTTATCATAAAAATCCGAGGTTTCTGTCATCCAAAACGGTCATATTTCTTTACTTATAATGTTGTTTCACGGCCATGCATTATGATTTATTTCACTAAAGTTGCCGTGACACCATGGCAAAAAATATTAAGATATTATCATTGCGGAAAACATTAAAAAAAATAGACTATGATGTATCATCATATAATTCAGTTATGCACAAGTTTCTGTTGACGACGTTTGATTATTTTTGGCATGGTTAAAATGTCCTTGGTTTTAGGCAAGGTTTCAATATTAATCCGCTTAAAAAAGCCATAGTGGTCGCTGTCAACCCTAAGCTTAATCTTAACAATCTCTTATCTAGAAAGCAATTATTATAGGACAATGCCTTTTACCGGCTTTATGGCGTCTTTTAAATGACCACCTGCAGCAGTAAAAACCTTTACATAACTCTCTATTTAAGACCTTCAAGACAATTTTCCGTTTGTTTCATTTGCTACAGTCACCAAAATAAGCACCAAAGTGTATCTTTCTGACTTTGTCAATTGTCTAATAAAGATCTAGCGTTCAACTTTCAATGCGAATGATATGCTTTCATTTCCAATAATTTTCTTATTATTTACTAAATAAGTTCATCAGCGAGTCATCAGCAAAATTGCCCCATACGTTAGCGCGCAACAGGCAGAATAACTTGTTTCTGCTCCGATAAAGACCTTGTTCTCTCGATTATATTGGCGCCCATAAAAAGTCGTAAAAGGATTGGGAGCCTAAAAACATAGACAAATATAAATATTCAGCCTATCGCCCTCCACTGCCTCCCCAAGTAAACGCCAGCCAATAATACCAATCTTATTTAGCAATATTATTCATAATACCAAGGTACATAATCCAGACGCCTCTCTTCATAAATTGTGGAGAGCCAGTACATTGTCACGAACGTTTCCAAGATCCGTCAAGTGATCGTAACCGGCATACAATTGACAATGGGCAAGCAATCGAGCCGGCGCGGGCAGTCGTCAATTGCTTAACACTGTGTAATTGATAGCTCTCGAACGTTCCTCGACACGCGATTCAGAGGGCTGGCGGATTATCGCTCATTCAATTTGATTATACGTACATATTATTTTGTAGAGCATTGGTGAAAATGTAGTAGAGAACAGACGTAAACATGCTGGTTGAGAAGCTTTACTATGACGGTTTGGGCCAGATGTGCTCAAGTAACATGGAAATGAGAATCCTAACTAGTTTTGTTAAAGTTGATCACTGAGGGGCAAAAGTTCTGGATAAACTCAACATTATTATAATTCCCTTCTGAAGTGTTAATTTCACAACATGTTACGAGTATAACGGCCTTATTTATAGACAGATTTAAATATAATTTTGTTATCGAATGTTTTGTCCCTTTTGAACAACTTTCAAATTCACTTTGAGCGAAGAAGACAAAACATTTGATAACTCAAATAGATTTTAAATCTGTCTATGAGGCCGTAAATCTATATGCCTATTTAAATATTGTCATCGATAATTAAATATGTGGCATGAGAAACAACGTCTAGGACATAAATATAACGTTAAATGTATGCACACATGTTTTACTTATACCATTGTTATCTATGAGAAATACCAAGCCAGTCTTGTTCATAGAGTCAACCTTGTCTTTTCTCTTTTCAGGTATATAAACAAGAATAATTAATGTAAATCTTTATCAGGACAATTCTTATTAACTCGGTGTGAATTTACACACATGCGTCAGAGTTGTGAGTTTCTAAATTGCAATTGATGGAACGTGAGAAACAATTCACGCATTTTATTGTAGTATTATAAAATATTGTTATATAAAGTTATTAGGTAAGGAATAATAAGTATAAAGTATAAAAATATATGGCAGAGAGATGAGTGACGAACTAATAAATGGCTGTAAAAGGTGGTTGGACACAGAACTGTTCTGACTGATCGCTGTGTATTTGTTGGAGGAAGCCTATTATGGTTCAAGATAATTATTGTAAAGAAGTATTTAACTTATTCAATACTTTCCAATCTTATAGAACCAAAGAATCTTTACTAAACTGTTTCCAACGTAATGACAAATGCAGAATGTTCTTGTCCGCAAATATTTTCCTAGTTCATATCGACTTAATGTTATTTACAATCATTAACCTGTTAAACCCTAACATTGTATGCACAATTTAATAGCCATTTCACATAGTTATGACAATTATGTAAAAAAAACTAGCTAGTGGATAATCACTGGTAATACCGGGCCGGTTCGCGTGCACCGTATCATTTGACAGCATCCGATAGACGGAGCCTAATTAGGGCCTGGGAGAGGAAACGCGAATCAGCATCTTCATCTCGTTAATGAACCACGTCCTTTGAATTGCGCAGTTTTCGATCTCACTTATTGGACTACTTTGTAATGAGTTTTTATTCCGAGCAAGTGGCTTCTAGGAGGTAAAGTGCATTACATCACCTAATTACCAATACAACACTTGTTCTACCATCTTCGAAGGTAAAAGTTTCGGGGTCGATGTCTAATGCTTTATCTTATAATCCCATGCTGAACCCGTGACAAAGCAATTACAGCATAAAGTCGTGATGTAACCATAGCTCCTATTAAAATCTACAACTCCAACGGTCAGCGATTGTAGACGCATTGGCGGCATTCGTAGATAGTGAAGCCTTTGTAAATATGATTCACCACAATAACCTTCAAAAAAGGTCTACTTCTCATCAGTTTTTAGTTAAATTCACGTGCTGCGATCACAGCTGGGTCCACAATTTTAACTTTAATAACTTCAAAATTTAAAGAGAGATGACTTGGACCATTTTGATACCAACTGGTGGAAGAAAGCCTTGGACAGAGGTGGGTGGAAGAAGGAAAGGGCTTTTGGCCTGCAGTGGGACAGTATCATCCATCATCCATCATCCATCCATCAGCCAAAGGAAGTCCACTGCTGAACATAGGCCTCTCCTAATGATTTCCACAGTGACCTGTTGAAGGCAGCCTGCATCCAGCGACGTCCCGCATAGGCAGTATAGTGGGACAGTATAGGCTAGTAAAAAAAAAAACTTCAATAGAGCAAATCCCGGAACTATCCATATTTACGAAATAAAAATAGAAGAGGTCGAAGAAACCACCTTGAATACAATAAAAGAAAATTCCTCAAGTAATTAGTTAGAAGAGATAAAGAAAATTATCGATATTAAGCGATAACTGGTGGCCGGACGTGACATTCGGTTGTTGCTAATTGGAAATATTAACGCTGTAAAACTATGATAAACGAAGGTCAAGGTCAGTGATAGGTCAAGTGCGAGTTATTTAAAGATTACTGGTACGTACGTGTTAAAGCCTGAAACAGTATACTGATATTACCACTGATATAATAAAAAATGCCTAAGTCATCTTATCAAAGAATTTGTTGCTATTTTCTTGGCGTGAATTATGTACACTATATTAAAATGATTTAATACAATGTTATGTAATTTTACACCTAGCGTCGACATACTTGGATAGCTCAAAGAATCAGTCATAATAGAGTATTTGAGTATGATCGACTTTTTTAATTATTTAGAGTTTAAACACAAATACAATTAAAATTTTAAAAAGTTAAAACTGTAGAAAAGTAGCTTATAAAATGAGGCAAATAAAAGTATTTAAAAAAAAAGTAGGAGCGTAGCGCGGACATCTTAACCTCTCTTTCACACGCGCATACTGCAAGCATATTAAGACTAGTGACGTCACTCGTTTTGTTTTGCATCTCTTTTCTTTTATTCCCATTACAAGAACGTCTCTAACTTAATTAATTCTGAATGGATTTATAAAATTCTTTGTTTGCTAGATTTTGAATATGGATACGTTTTAATAAATACAATAAAATATGGGGTCAAATGTCCTATTCATAACAACTACCGTTTCTCCATGACTATGGTATTGACAGATGCGGTTTTGTAGAACGGTGATGGCGACTGTTCTCCTGTCCTAAATCCAACAACTAATTCGATACTAGACACAAATTACAACATTTGTAATTATAATGACAAAGGAGTTAGAATAATAGACTGTTAATTACTTGGAGTTCAAAGTATTATCAATTGAATTATATACAACGCAGTATATACTAATGAGGCTAATGGATTGAAACACCTGTATTGCATTAGCAATACAATAAATTGAGTTTTAAACATTGATACAGCGACAATTGCGACTGGGGCAAACGACCGAATGTAGGTGACCATTGAACATGCACAAAGGATTTATTAATGCTTGAATACAACTATTCTATAAAAACAAAGCATTTGGATGTGTCAACGTGCGATAACGCGTCTTAAACAATAAGTCTTTCTGTAAAGCCCATCAATTTGTTTGGCCCGGACCTTCCGCAATCTGGCACCACGCCGGTCAGTAAATTAATATATTTTTATTAGACTCTAGTACGAGGTTGCCAGTTAGTACCGGACCAGACGTGGATGCCAACATGTTTACGGAGGTCGCGGGCTCAAATCCCAGTGTAGACCTTAGACTTTTCGGAGTTATATAATATGTATTGTTTTTTGTATTGTATCAGCCCATATACGACCCACTGCAGGGCACGGGCCTCCTCTACAATCGAGAGTACGATTGAGAGTGGTTAGGCCATATAGTCCACCACGCTGGCCTAGTGCGGGTTGGCATATAATATAATATGTAATGATAGTCAATAAACACGCATTATATCAGTGAAGGAAAACATCCTGAAGAAACTTGCATGCCATAGCGATTCGGAAGAATTTCTATGGTATACAAATTCTATCAACCCGCACGAGGCCAGCGTGGTGAACATATGGCCTAATCACTCTCAATCGTACTCACGATTGTAGAGGTCTGTGCCCTGCAATGGACGTATATGGATACCTAATTATGAATGGCTGATACAGAATAGAATCTTGGTAACTTAACTCCACATAAGTCACATTGGTCACAAAATTGTTCCTTAAGTGCGTGGTGGCTTGTTGGTAACGGACCAGACTCGGCTGCCTACATGTTCACGGTGGTCGCGGGTTCAAAGCCCAGGGCACACCTCTGACTTTTCGGTGCTATGTGTGTATTGATAGTCAATCACCACGCACTTTAACTTTGAAGGAAAACATCGTGAGGAAACCTGCATACCGTAGCGATTTTAAAGAATTTCTACGGTATGTAAGTCCGCCAACCCGCACTAGGCCAACGTGGTGGACTATATGGCCTAACCACTCTCAATCGATTCTCTCGATTGTAGAGTAGGCCCGTGCCCAGCAGTGGGACTTATATGGGCTGATAAAAAAAATACCGACAACTTAAGGTAAAATAGATGCCAAAATTTTGACAATTGCAAGACAATTTTTTGAAATGAAATAAACAATTACTAAATATCTAAACCCATGTGTACTCTATCCACTGAGTTTCCTGTCACGGTCGTCTCCTTACTAAGAATATTTATTTGGCCTCTCAAAACAATCTACGCTCAGAGTGTAAGACAAATGGCTAAACAAATAAATCAAGATTGTTAAATTAAACATCCAGTTCACAGCACACAATGGTTAACACACAGTAATGTGTTAAGGTGAATATACAAAGAAACTATCCAGATTTAATACTTATGTATAACAGATTTATATATATCAGCCCGCTTGCACCGCTCTGCTGGGAACGAGCATTAATACGGGACGAATTTAGGTCATATTCTGCCCTATACTATATGGTGCTGGAAAATCTTGAATTTTTTATGGACAACTTCTATTATGTATTCTTGGGGGAGTTACCGTTTCCACTGTGGCTGAAGAGAGAAGGTGGGACAGAGTAGGCGTGGGTGACTTGGTCGAAAAGGAGTTTATACATTCATTTACTCCTACTATACGCAACCCTAATCGTAGAACCATAAAATTGTGGCTTTTGAGGATTAAACACAATGTTTGAACATTTACTTCACGCCAATAAGTAAAATGCCTTCAATCGTGTTCATCCAAGCTGTAGCCTGCAGTTAAGACTTTACAATATCATTCTTATAAAACTGCATGTATTTTACTAAAGTACCAAAACATCCTGGACCAGAGTTCAGAATTAGGTACCCAGACACCAACGCGTAAAGAGCTAACAAGCAGCGAAATTGCGCATCGGATCGCAACTGGGCCACAAAATATATTACTCCAATTTATTATCAATCTGTAATCATGTGTGGACTTCCTACTAGGAGTGTTCGTTATAGCGTAAAGCGGATAAAATAAGCTAATAATAAAAAATAGCCAAACTGCTTATTATTTATTACCTCAAGCAAACGTTATTTCTATAACGTATGTAATATGGACCATTATCGTCTGCACACCTTGCGGTATCTTTAGCTTATAATATTTTAAACAAAGTCACATGCTAAATTATACGGTACGCCAACTGCATAAGAACCATATTCCACTGACCAGTAACGAAACGCTTATATTAGTATTAGATTTAATAATAATAAAGCATATCGCGCCAATACATTTGAATTTGATCGTATTAAACGTTAAGATAGTTTAATTTTTTTCGAATAGAATCAGTGCGCATTATTTAATAATTAATTAAAAATTTAATTAAAATAAACAATAAAATATGGAACTAATACGTTTCTTACTACATTACTAACTATTAATACGAGCCCCATAGAACATAATTTATTAATCTTCACAAAATGAATATTGTTTGTATATCTCTCAAACACAATTATTAATATGTTTAAAGCCATTGCTAAATGTTATTAAAAGTATAGTAACAGCGCACGTAGCGGCGTAGTGTGCTTTGCGGTATAATAATAACACGTTATTCTATGAACGACGAAGTAATATATTAAAGCTGAAAAAATAACAGGCGTTTTTTAAGTAACGTATCGTTATAACGCGTTGATAATATAAAGCCGTTGCGAACACTCCTACTTCCTACTAACCTTAAACAGTTATTTTAAGACTTGTGTGCGTAATATAACTTTATTAGGCGACGTTATGTATCATATACTCGTACATATAACGTATTCTGCGGTGATTATGTATGTCAATAAGCTTACTCCCTCTCCTCACATTGTGGAATTGATGTCATGTTTAAAGTAACTTTTTTATAATAGTAAGGGAAAAGCAACGCATTTGATAAGTGATTACCATCGACCACGAGTACAAACGAGTCCAAGAAATCGTGTCATTGATACTCACGTGTAGAGAAAACTTAATGCTCATCATTTTATGCACCTATTCTTTTTCACAGGGAAACCTCTTTTTGATTCGATGCTGCTAATACACACACCTATCAAATACCAAGTGAAACCACTAATCAAGAAATTCAACCCATTTAATGAGCGCCTCATTTAACGCATTTAATTCTCGTCAGTCTTGAACACATTCGTTGAAATGTTGCAATACATATACGTCACGAAAAGCTGTGAGAATAGGTCAACGGTAGAAAAATAAATAGATAAGAACAAAAGCCGATCAAAGTACAAAATAATTAATTAACATTAAATCGATGAAAGTGTTACGTATCTAATATAAAAATATAAAGGGGATAAAGATTAAAGAACTTACTGATATGCACTTATTAAGTTATCACAACGAAAATCCGCGTAGTTACAAAGGGAATGTGAATGTACTTTTGACATTATTATCGCTAATCGATCGATTATTGATAAAAAATGTAACAATCATAATTAAGCTGTAATTATATTTTACTTAAAGAAAAAATTGCATCTGAGCGTCATTGAATTAAAGTCTATTTTAATACACGCGATAGCAGCTCCTGTCAGCCAGGATCAGTAATAGCACGTACATAAGTGACACAAAGATTAGTGTCGGAAAAACATTTACCTGAAAGTTAATCAGAATATAAATAAATATTATGAATGAAATAAAGTAGGTATTGTCTTCGTAAGGTTTTATCCTCGTATATAAAGGTATAAAATCGGAGAAACCAGATGTAAATCACTAGGGATAAACACTTCACTAGGGAAATGTCTGAATTTTCCACAAAAGGTATTTTGGACGGGAAAACTTGCGCACGCGTATGACAGATTTTCCGGTTTTTTCATTCGCGGCTATTTGGGCAGATACGACCGGTGACAAATTTCAAAATTATGGAAAATTATTAATGGAAAGCAAAGCACGTTGTATCCGACATTGTGTTTCACCGCAAAATCAGTGATATCAATAATCAACATTGTGAATATTTCTTCTAAATCTAATCTTCATCATCAGAAAGTCAAATTAATCCTGTCTAGATCATTTATCACCCGTAGTATTAGGGACATATACAAATTTAGAGCAACACAAGACAATGTACAGAGTACTGTGATTTATATTGAATTTGCAAAGAGCCCTCCTTTCTAAGCATATTTAGAACAACTCCAGTGGTATTCCATATTTCTATATGGAATAAAAAGTACAAGGAAAATAATTAATTAAAGTATATTTAAAATAATACATAGCCATGTGCATTATACCCCGCGAATAATAAGGCACGGGTTTAAAAAATATAATTATAATAAAAAAATATGTTTTCGTGAAAGCGGAATCAAGATAGAAACATAAATAACATCCGTAGCTTTCCTGATAAGAGCGTAGGATTAAAATTATTATCACGTTGCCGACTTATGTATTATTGAAAACAATCAGATAACGGAGCCTAGATAGATTACTTTGACGTCATGTTTTCTTACGACAGTCGTTGACCAATATCGTTGATACATGTGTTTTGTGTTTGTTCAATTGACGTACATTAGAAATTTCCTATTTGCAATTAAACAAAACTTTATCTGGGCGTTAAGTATGTTTTGTGTTAAATTATTTATAGAGATCACTGTCGATTGAATTACTAACAATTCTATTACATTACTACATAATATATTATTAGCATAGGTATATTATAATTCCATAGTAGTATAACTACATAAATACACGCATTTTGCAACAGTTCATTCCAATGTTAATGCCATGCCCGAATGAAAAAGTATATAATTTTTTTGTAACACGAATACATTGGTATCAAATGTGATAATACAGAATGGATAAAAGCCCATGTCATTTCACATTAGAAATATTAGAAAAATTCAAATCAAAAAGTTCGTTCAAATCAAGTCCACTATGAACGTAGAACTCCCCCAAGGACCTTCACATCGACCTGTAGGAAGCGGCCTGCCTCCAGCAACTTCCTGCAACCTTAACCAGGTCGTCCGTCCACCTTGTCTGTGGGCGTCCGATACTTCGCTTGCTTGTATGTGGCTTCCACTCCAGAACCTTTCGGCCCCAGCGGCCATCAGTTCTACGTGCTATGTGCCCGGCCTACTGCCACTTCACCTTGCTAATCCTAAGGGCTATGTCGGTAACCTTTGCTCTCCTACGGATCTTCTCATTTCTCATTCTATCTCATAGGAAAACATCGAGCATAGCCCTCTCCATAGTTCGTTGAGTGACCTTGAGCCGTCTTATGAGGCCCATAGTGAGGCCACGTTTCGTTGCCGTATGTCATCACTGGTAACCTAAGCTGGTACCACACAACAATTAAAGACTCTCGTCTATAGGCACTGAGGAATTTTGACGTTATGTAGCTTCCCAAATGCTGCCCATCCGAGTTGGATTTGACGAATAACCTCTCTCTCGAAGATCACTAAGTAATTAGATTTTATATTTACTAATCACTCTAAGGTACTGTACTGCGCTCGTCACCGCAAGACATTAAGTGTTAATTAACTTAATACTTTAATTCCACCACAATATTGCTCGGGGGCAGATATAGACGCGGTGGTACCTACCAAAACACTCTTGCGCATATTAGGTACCTACCACCAAAGATAAAAAATATAAACTTACAAATATTAATTCATTAGACGTTAAACAACCTAAAAACGAAGATGCATCAGTAAACAACGAGCACGTGGAAGGCATTTGTCCACAATATTTAATCATGAACTTGCTTATCAGAACATTAATCGAACATGCATTTAGAGGTCATATTTACAATGACCAAACAATTATAATTTTAAACAGCAACCTGAGAACAAACGTGTCATGTGAAGAAAATATGTAACAGACTTTAAATTTAAAGAACTAACAATTATTTTGTATTGCATCGCGATCTAATCTTTCCAAATATAAATAATGATAAAACCATATTTTTCCAACTTTGACGGTCGCAATGCATCCATATATGCATCCTCTGGTATTGTGGATGTTTTTCGGCCAATGATTTTTCACAGGTGACCCATTTCCCCCTTGCTGTTCTTATGGTAAGTTTAGTACCTAGTAGTAGTTACCTATTGCCGAGTATATTAAGCTTTATCTTGATTATACGTTTCACGTATACAAAACAAGATTCGAACAATGTCGTCGACCCACCTCGCTTGCGGACGTCCTCGACCTTTTCCTACTGTTTTGGTCACAACTTCATTCCATATCGTCATCTGTTCTACCGAATTCCACTTGAATTTTGCTAACAGTATTCCGAAATCCCAGATGCAAGGAATTACATGTACTAAATACAACGGATTTTAACATAAAACATGACATTCTTTTTTTCGTCAAGAAAGGTGGCTTTCCACCATTAAGGTCACGTAACAGCCCGCATATCCAAATTATGTGGTGGATATTGGTGTAATTAACTGTGATGTTTTAAATATCAAACGAGAGCACACTAATTCCCGAAAGAGCTACAAATTATCTAGAGACGTTTTCATATCATCGATTTTTTCGTTCCAAGATCGTTATTTTTTTAATACATTTAAAAAAACGTTTATAGAGATTATTTATATATTACCCTTTGTTTGAAAAATAACGTACATATTTCAAAGTACAATTAGTATAATAATGTATAATAATTGAGCTTAAGTGATTTATAGACTACTATCGAAATGTTTATCAAATTAAACCTTTTAAACTTATAAATCTTTGAGGAAAATCTGATAATCTTTCGATTAACGCAAATGGAACAATCGTTAATAAAATTAATGTTATCTGCCAGTAACTTTGCAATTCGTAATCATCCTCGTGACGTAAACAACGTGACAAGTGCATACGTCCGGATTGCCCTTGGGGACTCTATTCGCATAAAATGAATATAAAGATCAAACTAATTAAATTATTATTATTTGTTATTGTTTTTAAGTACAAAGACTGCCGAGTTGAAGGTGTCTAGCTCCCTGCTAAGCTACATACCACTAAATATTCTACATCTAGTAAATGATTGGAAAACATCGCAAAATCGGCGTACCTGATGTTTTTCCACATTTCATAGGTGTGGGCGAGCAAGCACCAGATTGAAGAAGAACGAAGTAACAAAAATACCAGCGTTATCAACTGCAATAAATACATTATCGCTCGATATCATCGACTATGTAAGCTAAATAAATCTAACAAAAGGACAATACACTTGATTTTTACTTATTTGTGGGCATTGCGCGACCTAAGTCTCGGGGTGATTAGTGCAATACAATGTCTGTCATGCAGTGCTTAATGATTATAATTTTTGAGATGTTGATCCTGATTATGGAAAGGCGTAAAGCTTACGAATATATGAAATCAAAGGTAATCAATTCCTTTTGATTTAATGTGATGCAGCTGTGAAACTTGAGGATCTCTAGTACGATTCCTATGACGGACGAATGAGGATTGAAAATTCTACAGGAAAAGCTAATAATTGCTCTTGATTTATGGCGATGTCATCAAGCTAAATGTGCGATGGTTTTTAATTCTTTATCTTTAGTGCACATGCACCGAACGTCCTTGAGGCCCTTACGAACATTATGTTTTTTACCTGACATACGCAGGACAATGACATTATCAATAAGCTACATTGCAACAAAATCTTGAATTTCAATACTTGTTTTATATTTTTTATACGAACAATTGGGTCATGTGGTGAAATGACTTTGTCTTGACTTTTGCTAAGCCAATTATAAATACATTTCTTTTTTTTACAGCCACTACAAAGTGACAATAATGCATCTTATGGCAAGTGCCATGTTATCGAGATATAGTAAAAGTGGCCTGAATATTATTCAGTCCATTAAAATCATTTCCAAGGTTGGATCATCAGTTTTGTCTGTAGTCGTATCTATGAATTGGGAATCATGAAATACTGAATTTAATTCCCAGATCGGGCACACCACTTTATATGATGTTTTCGGTAAGAAAAACTGTTATGAGTTGCATGGAACTGGAGTTTGTCCATTTTTAACGGAATACCAATGTCTTTTAACCATCATAGATTATCCGCACATAAAGATGGCATTCACTATCAAAACAAAACAAAACCTTGTACCCTAGACACGGTAAAAAAAACGAAGACTATAAATACAGGAGCGAGGCTGTTCTAACAACCGCCGCAGGATACGCACAATTACGGCTCCAGCGAGTTTTTTCACGACGCCTCCATTCAACACAACTGCGTGGCAATTTAGACAATTTACCGACTCCACGCAATAATTTGTCTAGCCGGTTTGTTTATGTTTGTCTTCATTACCATAATTTATGCGGGGTGATATATATCTTTTTCTAACGTCTGTATACCCAAAGGAGTAGAGGGAGGTGAGTTTATTTGTTCCAAGATGTGATAAGGGACTTACCAGGCACGAATACCAATCCCTGGTAACTCAATTAAGACTTCTTATACCAAAATACTCAACGTGCATTCCTTGTGCTGGGAATCGTAGCTTAAATATTACGGATCACAACCTTTAAATACTGCTAAAATGAGACGATTTTTGTTTTATGTGATAAAAATTGTGTATAATTATAAATAGAATTGGCAGTGAAGTAGTAGTTATATCGATACGCATTTTTTTCTTACGTGGGTGATGATGACGTTGTATTTGGGAGACAGGAGAGATATTTGGGAACAGAATAGAAACAAACATCGCTGCAAAAAATTGGCTTATACGTTTCTCTATGGTTGATACGTGACGTCTATCGGGTCGATAGATTATAAAGGAATCCATCTCTAGTAGCCTATTGTAGAAAGAATCTAACTGATAACTTTACGCTGAAACGCGGAAGGTTCCAAAGCAAGATGACAATGCACTATGTCGGAGGCAAACTTAAAACGCTCCGTGTTTTGGAGACCAAATAAAGCTATTGATCTCAGTTTTTACTTTTTTATCTTGTGTTCAATATCTCATTAGCATCCATTTTGTCACAGATCATTAAAACAAAAACAATGAGGTGAACGACAACCGTAATCTTCTTACAGAATATAGGAGAGAAACCCTACTTAGCATTAGCACTTGACACGTAGGTACTTAGGCTTGTTTTATGGCTAGAATCTGACAACGAACATACCTGTACTAGTCTAGCAAAAGTATATCGATCCTACAAGAAACTAGTTTTCATAGCTACGGGTATAATAGTACCTAAAAATAGTAGACGACACATTGCAATACGGGGCGTGTGTCCCACCAGTGTCGCAAGCGGAACGCGACGCCACCAATGCAATCTTCAGCACCAGTGTCGACACCACACTACTCACGCGACATGTATGGTTGCAGCTGACGTCACAAGGACTCATAGCGATGTACAGTAATACAATGTAATATATTGTTACAAAAGTTTTAAGATGCTTTTAGATATTCCGTGCCAAAAAATTAAATAAAAATTTAAAATAGATTGTCAAGCCTATCTGAGCAAGTGCAATTCGCACTTGACTGGTTTTTATAACGGATAAATAAAATTGTTCATTGCTTCTAAATATTGGACTATGGACTATGCATACCAATGTTATTCGGGTGATCTTTCGAAAAGCGCATACCCACGTTCGCTATGAAATTTAACTGTAAGCACTGTAACAAAGGATAGGCAACCGTGTGAGCCGTAGCTGCGGAGGTGAGCATGGGTGCCTATTCTTTCTTACGTAAGGGAGAAGGGACTGCACTTCCCGCAGCGCCGGAGACGTAGCAAAGCAAGTTTTGTTTGACAGCAAGTGTTTTGAGTTTAGGTGCATAAACTGGGCTTTTTCAAGAATGGTGCATTACCTTTTCTCTGTAGTGGTACCAAGGGGGATGGGACACTTCCCCCTCTACTCCCAATCCCCGTGATTATGCAAACTGAACGAAAAGATGTTCCCCTTAGATTTCCATATTCGAAATCGCGTTTGCGTTTTTATGATCATATTTGTGATTAGGAAGTCAAAATACGTTGGTATACCAAATTTCATATCGATCGGAGGTATGCGCTTTACGGAAGTTTATCCTATTTTTCTACTTGGATTGTATAAATTGGGACATTCTAATAGTGTTGATATTCCTGATGTTTAAAAATCTTTTTGTTTTAATTAAGTAATTGCTATCAGTAATCTGTAATTGCCATTAATTTCACACATGCTTAAAGACATCTTGTATTATTTTTCATTAATTATCCCAACATGTTAATTGAGACAAAACAATAACAAAAAAATAAACTACTCAATTACTTGATTGTAACAAACGTGTGTTAATAGTCTATAATCAACTTGTTACTATTTCAAAATATATCTTTAACATAAAATAAATACATAAGTATTCATATATCAAGAGTGGTATCATTCGCGTTATGCCTGGGATACAGCTGCCTGTATAGATAATGCACATGTGTCAACTGGCAGCTGTCTGTAATTAAATTAATTGACACTGAAGCTGCTGTAGCTCTGACCCTACAGATAAAGTCCGTATGATAACTACCTGTCACGTTTATATTGCACAGGTCAGTTTTAGATAGGCGATTTTTATTTTCACAAATAAGTAAATAAACAATGATGTTCATTCTAAAAAGAAATCTTGGTATTTATAAAATTATTGTTGCAGTGCCGATTCCATGAAAAATTACATTAATTTTTTTTCAGCAAAGTAGACAGTTTTATTTTGCATGAAACATATAAACTTCATTAATATTATGATGGAGAAAAATATTTTATTGTCATATTAAAAATTTAAGCCCAAATATACTAAAGCCACTTAATATTACAAGCATTTATCTGGTATTTTGAAACTCCCATTTTATTTATAATAGTATTTTTCACATTCAGTTATTTAACGTATGTAAACAAGTGTAGAAGCTATTGTTATACAATGTATTTTAATTAAGTATATTTAATACAATGCGATAAATTATTCAGTCGAAACCTAGAACCAAACTGTCTAATAATATAATTTATTCATTTAATTTTTCACATGGCAATGTTGTAAAATATTTCTATGTTCATATTTAAACATAAAATCAATTGTGACTTAATAAAATTTATTTTAATAAATGAGACTTAGCGTGGAAATACTTATCTACCCCCATTAAACACTGGAAAGGAAATGATTAAAAAAATCTACAAAAAAATAAAAATTATTTACTCAGTAAAAAGTTCCATAAAAATGTATTGAATAGAACTTTTAACTAGCTAAGTGCGTTGTAAAGTTTAATTCATCTAAATCTCAAAAACCAAAGGTTACAGCTTGGGAAAATATACCCATTTATTTGCTAACCATAGTTCCATTTCGCCGCTAAAACATAACCTCGAAGTAAGCAGAACGAGAGTAAACATTAATGAAATTTAAATATAGTGCTACTTTCTGCTGGCCTAACTACCTGGACATTCGGCAGCAAAGGCATTTTATAATAAAATTAAAATACAACATTTAGTAAAACTTATATGATAAGACAGTATGATACGAAATATTTAGCGGTAATAAGTTCTGGTAGTTGGTACCCTCACATAAAAACTGTTGCAATAGAAAAACTTACCTTTACTTCAACGGGTTCTCGAACAAATTGGGTGAAGACATAAGTAAACCACATTAAACTTTTATCAGATTCACCTCATTCACTCTGAAAATTGCTGAATTGCGAAATTTAAAAATTTGAGCCTTCTATTTCAGATCAACAAAACCGTCAACAGTTGACAATAATGTTGTCATCTGAAATGATTTTTGCAGCATTTATTTCTGTAAATAGTGGATAAAATTATTTTATATTACTATATAACTTAGTTATTTAGATTTATTAAAAGGGTTATTATGTATTTGAAATTTATATGAAATTACTAATATTTTACGAAAAACGTTCCGTTCCATAACATGTGGATGAGACATCGATGATATCACCTCTCAAGGGGGTATGTCAACTAAATGTCAAAACAAATCTTTTGCTTTAATATTGGCAAATTATTATAAAATTCTTATTAAAAATGGGTCTATTCGGTAAATCTCCCGAACGAAACCCAAAGGAAATGGTAAAATATTGTTGGCTGGAGAGCTGAATCATCTAGTGTTTGTTTTTTATTAATCAGTTGATTATTGCAGGTGAATGAATGGTCACATAAACTTAGGAAAGAAGGCTATAACTTGGATAGACAGATACGAGGTAAACTAATTTATTTATCACATAAAATATGTAACCAATAACATACTTCATTTGGTTAAGTAATGATATTGATACCCTATTCCCATTGAAAACTAATTTTAATTGTTTAGTAAGTAATCATATTTCTGTATCTCAAAATTTTGGTATTATATCTATGCTGGAAATTTGGTTGTAATGTTGGTTATATCTAAACACTTAAAAGATAATGGATACAGGGCTATAATGAAAGACATTAGTAGATAGCAAGTAATATACTTTGAAACCCTCCATGGTACTGATTTAACAAGTCAACTTTGAAAAGAGAGCCCATTTCTTGATTCCTGCACCAAGACAAACGTTTGACACACAAATATTTGCCGTAGCAAATATCCGTGTGACATTTTATTATTTGTTATTTTTGCAGGTATCCAGCGGGAAGAGGAAAAAATCAAAAGGTCTCTCAAAGAAGCTGCAGCTAAGAATGACAAACAAGTGTGTACAATACTGGCCAAGGAGATTATTAGATCAAGGAAAGCAATCAGCAAGATATACACCAGCAAAGCACATTTAAATTCAGTACAATTGCAAATGAAGAATCAATTAGGTGAGCATTATATTAAGGAGTACTGTGTTATATTTAGTTAATCAGTAAACAAGTTGAACTTGCAATTTTAAAACAAATGTAATTACTTTAGGCTGAATTATTATCTTTACTGTAATGTTCTATGTTTGTCTAGTGTTAAAGGAAATAAACTTCTTTATTTTTATTTTGAGTGATGGCATATAAAAAATAATGACATTATATTATTTTTTTATATGCCATCACTCAAATATAGTATGCATGCCACACATTTGTAACACTATAAAAGTAAAATCAGACTGAGCTTTTAATGGGTTTTGTCTATTCAGTATCGTAATAAATCTGGGTATTATTATTGTTTATTCAAACAATGTGAAATATACTTTGGTAAAGATTTGCCCCTAAAATAGAAATATAAATAAATTATAAATTACAATAGACATTGGTTATTATGTACAATGACATAGAAATAAAACATATTAATGCAGACAGGGGGATTAGTTTTAAAGAAGATTAATAATTAAGACAAAATTTTACCAGCTTGACCGTGTGAACTAAATTCGCGATAAAATCCGTAAAAATTAATTTCATTTCAATGTGGAACATTTGCGAAAATTCAAAGAAACCATGATGATTAAAAAATATTTTGTTTGTTACAGCTACATTAAGAGTCGCAGGATCACTGGCAAAATCAACAGAGGTATAAATAACATTAATTTTTAAAATAAAAATATTATGTCCTATTCCAAAGGCCAGATATAATGAAATGTTATTGTATTCTGTATTGATATCAAAGGGAATTTACAGACACCTCATACGAGGTAGTTGTCATAAAAAGACATTATGACTAAAATATAACCTAACCTGTACATTCTCTAATAATCGCCTATAATGAGCTTATTGCTGGGTATGGGTGTCCTCTCAGACCAAGAGTTCAATTGAGAGGAGTTAGGCCATAGTCCGCCAAACTCGCGTAGTGTGATTGGGTAGACTTTAAATTAATCTCTATTTTATACAGGTTTCCTCACAATGTTTTCCTTATCACTTGAAGTACATACAGGGTACATTTCTTGTTATTATACAAGGTGATGCAAGCGATGCAGGCGCTGGTGCGGCTGCCGGAGGTGGCAGCAACCATGCAGGAGCTGAGCAAGGAGATGATGCGCGCCGGCATCATCGAGGAGATGCTCGACGACACCATGTCCAACATGGAGGACGAGGAGGAGATGGAGGAGGCGGCGCAGGCGGAGGTCGATAAGGTCAGGGCAACTATTATCAATAATTATTAGGCAAATTATCTTGGAAATACTTAGGTATATGAATTTGAGGTTATTATACTGTCTTTGTTAAGTTAAAGAATATCGGAAATTGTGGTTATTATTTTATAGCTGCCTTAAATCATATTTGAATATAATGGCAGCCACACACGATACAGTATACTTGCGCAAGCTTGGACTTGTACAAATTCACGTATTTCGGAGCCGACCACAAACGGCTCAAGCATGCTTGCACAAATATCATTTCACTGATATTCGTACAAGCGTGCGTACCTGCTCCATTTAAAACAATATCATTATTCTTGAAAGTGAGCTACCTGGTTGTGTTGTTTTGTGCTATGGATGATGCAGTAGCATTAGTTGGCTTTATTTTAGCTACGAAAAAACTGAAAACTCACAAGAGAAATCGAAAAGTATGGACTAAAGACTGGTTAATAAAAAGAAACCATTATTCGCACATCAATTTGCGAAACCAAAACGACGTGCGTGCGTACGGTGGCTAGAACAGACTGAAACTTGCGCGCGCTCCCACACACGTTCATGTAAACTTGCACAAACGCAAATTTGCACAAGTTGGGAATTGAAATTTGGAACTTTTTAAAGAACTTGTGCAAGTGAATAATTTGCACAATTATCTTCCAACACACGATACAGTATACTTGCGCAAGTCTGGACTTGCGCAAGTAGGTATACTGTATTGTGTGTGGCTGCCATAATGGCCGCTATACACGTACGATATAACTGTGCAAGTCTGAGATTGTACCAGTATACTGGAACGTGTGTGGGCAAATAACAAATTTAATACAAATTTTTGGTTCGAGATTGGTGCAAACTCAGACTTGCACAGTCATTGCACAGTTATATCGTTACGTGTGGCGGCCATAACATTGACAGGAGTTAGAAAAAAGAGAGAATCATTTGATCAATCAATTACACACATTAAAATAACGCATGTAGTAAACCACTTTAGTTATAGGAAATACTACTTGAAAATCTTATATTGAATTTATCAGACTGATAAAAACTGGAGAAAGTTGATGGAGACGGTTTTCAACCCGCTGACGATGTAGTGTCGTATATAGTCAGTTAAGTATTTTCTGAGTATGACGAGGATGTACATAATGGTTTCTTAGATGTTAACAATGTGTAACAATGAATGTTACACATTGAAAATTTAAATAAAACGAATTCTTAGGGATTTTATCGCGAATTTGTCCTCCCCGTGAACACGAAAACTGTAGTGATCGAAACGGCGGGAAATTCATAAAAATCCGTAAGAATTGATTTTATTTCGATGATGTACATAATATGTGTAGCATAGTAGATTGGAAGATCTGTGTGTTCGGGCAGGTGCTGTGGGAGCTGACGGCGGGCAAGTTGGGCGAGGCGCCCGCGCCGCCCAGCTCGGTGAGCGCGCCCTCCGCGCCCTCCACCAGCCGCGACGACGCGCCCGAGCCTGACGAGACCGAGCTCGACGAGATGCAGACACGACTCGAGGCGCTGCGCTCCTAGACACGGCACGACAGGGCTGGTGGGCTACTAACTTTTTTTTTTTTTTTTTGCAATGAATGGCGAGACGAGCATGCCATTCGCCTGATGGTAAGCGATACGACCACTCATGGACAGTAGCAAAATTAACCAAAATCATGCATTAGAAAGCAATGTTTTGGCATTCCATTGCACTCGCCATCCTGAGACATAAGATGTATAGTCTCATTATGTCCAGGATATATTAGTATATATTTTTGGGTATTGTATCAGCCCATATATTTTCCACTGCAGGGCACGGCCTCCTCTACAATCAAAAGTACAGTTGAGAAGATACTCCATTAAAATTTTATTTATCTATTAAATAATTATTAGTATGCATTGACGGGCTAAAAATCGAAACACTCGAAAAACTCAATGTTGACGACTCTTGTACGTTGTCACCAAGTTACCAAGTCATGTCACCAAGAAATACAATTCACTTTTTGATTTGTGAGTTTCCCTTTAATTATGCATGGTTATTATTCCGAAGTTAAAGATAAGTAAAAATTATCTACTCCACTCATGCTTGGTCATACAGATCTGAAAAGGTACAAAATCAACCTCATTGCTTATGTTATTGCTGACACTTCCCACTCAATAGTGCCAATTAATAGTATAAAAAATAATCTTTGTTTTACAAAACTGGTAATAATTTCAGATGCATGAACAAGATAACAAGAGTACCGAAGTTTCGCAAGAAGGTAACACGCCGGCAAGAGAAGTCTCAGTAAATGCCTTATGAACGTTTTGTAAATAAATACTAATTTTATTGTCGTTACGTTATGTTTTTGTTAAGTATTATGTGATCTGTAATCGGTCTCACGCTTTGCTTCCATTTTTGATGGCGTTAAATTAATGTGAAAATTGCTTTTACTACACGATTTCACCGCGAATATATGTATATTTTCTTATAGTATATTTATTTATGATTATACCTCAGGTTTACCAGTTTAAAAATATTATTATCAACTTATCACATTATCGTTATCCTCTCAATCGTACTCTCGGTTGCAGAGGAGGCCTGCGGCCTGCAGTGGGGCGTATATGGGCCCATACAGTACAGTACAATTGGGGGTAATCCCTGGCGCTCGTTATATTTTTAACATTAGCAAACGAATGTTGCCTGGTACTTTGTTTACATCGAAAAGTTTGGCCCATAACATTCTTCAAGATCATATCTGGCCTAGAACATAACTACCCCTACTACTTGAGCAAAATAGGGTATGTCTGAATGCATATAATTTATTGCAAAATAATCACAATCGTGTCTTATTCCCTCGCATATTTTTGATTGCGTTTTTGTAAATTTTGTTCAAACAATTTCAAATTTTGATACAGTTTTTTGACCAAGAAAAATATGTACTTTGGAGTGCATTCCGTATATAATATTATGATATTTCATGTTGATAAAATATAAATATTACAATAAATTATGAATTAAGTGTTATTTAATGTTATGTTATTTTATTTAATGTTGACTGGAAATTGTCAGTAAAAGTACCTTGAAATTATTTCATTAATGCTATTGTAGTTACTTTATTGTCCAACAGATAATAAAACAATGGTCACAAATTGGGAAATAAAACAATCAAAGTTTACTAAAAAGATATTTTACTATAAATATAATTCGAATAATACTTATGTATAACATTTGCTACAAATATAAGTACTAAGTGTATCACAGTTGGTTACAACATCTTGGAGGACAGGTCCAGCTCCAGCTGCAGGTCCTGGATGGACTCCTTCTTCAGCAGCGGCCTGCGGTCGCTCTCTTTTGTCTTTTTTGTGTTTTTCTTTTTTGTTGATCTGGAACAAAAAAAAAAACAAAATTATCTTTAGCCATAGGAAATTATACTGCTGCCAAAAGACCACCTCCGAGGATTTCCATAAAAACGTTTGAAGTTGCATGCTTTCAACGCCTTCATTTTTTTAGTGAAAATCGCAATTTTTGTTAAAAATTGTCAATTTGTTAAAAAGCTGAGGAATTTAATTACACAAAAGCGCAAATTGTCTTTACCATTCAATGTAGGATGTTCATATACGAACATCGAGCTTAAACAATATAACATAGAGCTGAATATAGTATACAGTATCACGCATACCTACTGCCAACGCGCTTGGGGTGGCCCATCAAATATGGACCATAAGTTCATTAAAATAGAGATGATTATATTATGCACTTGTATTATCGCATTTAATTGACGACGCTAGCGGGGTTGCCCATCAAATATAGACCTTATAGAGTCCAAGCAGGGTTTAAAATAGGCTGTACCTAATAATCGGCGTGGCCGCACAAATTTCGACCTTAATTATTGCTTTACAATAGAGTGGAGAATAGCGTGTGCGTACCTATTGACGACGCCGTCGGGGTGGTCCATCATGCGGATGATGTCGGCCTGGTCGGAGGAGTCGAGCGGCGCCACGGAGATGTCTCGCACGGCGCGGAACTTGCCGCAGTTGTTGAGGTGCTCGTTCTCCAGGCGGAAGAAGTTCCAGATGAACCGTCTGCACGCACAACATATTTATTATTAACTATGCGATTACTGATCAGTGTTATACGATTATATAAAAAAATCAACAATGTAAAAAGGACACTTCCGCAATAGAAAATACGTGACATTGTTTCGCCAAAAACTCGACAATATTTCTTTGTGATGTTTTAAATACATATCAATGTGTTTCGGTGGTAAATCTATAGTTTTTGCTAAAATAATAATTTAAAGCCTTGCGCATCATAGCATTTTTATAAATGAAAGGATGTACATTATTATTTTCGGAAAAACTATGTATTTACCAAATACGACGAAAGGAAAAAATACAAAAAATCGTCGTTTTATTTTTGCAAAATTTTTAGTTGCATTGTGTCTGAAGTCACTTAAACTACCATATATCTTCGTTTTCGATCGCAGTCTGGATAGCATACCCTGTTTAGACAATTCGTATGTGTATAAAACGTTTATTTTACTATCAGCACTTAATAAGAAATCTGGATTTGACTACACTACAGTATCTTAAATTATCCCAGAATTTGAAGTGAGTTTGCATCTGGTGTCTCTGCCTCGAATGCGAGACCTTTCATAATCATTTATATAGTATCATTTACATAACAAGATAATTAATGGGACATACGAGCAATAAATATTACACACCTGAACACCTCAAGCGGCGCCAATATGGAGACCATAGTCTCCGAACTGACGTAGTTGTTTTCGGTGAGCACGAACGACACGGTCCAGACGAAACGCAGCACGAAATCCTCCACTATCGCGAAATAGTAAAACTGAAACCAAGAAACACTTTAATTAAATATGATGATGAAGTAC
The DNA here is from genome assembly GCA_033459515.1 of Theretra japonica. Classification (NCBI taxonomy): domain Eukaryota; kingdom Metazoa; phylum Arthropoda; class Insecta; order Lepidoptera; family Sphingidae; genus Theretra; species Theretra japonica. Next base: position 3,162,741 of record CM065928.1, read on the forward strand.
AATTATTTTTGTGTTTATTCCGTTTAATCACAGTATACTACTGAATCCATTCTCAGATCAAATCGATCTTTACGAAAATCGATTAGCATCGATAGCATGCGAATTGAGCACAGAACTAGACCCGTTTACTGGTCTTGCGTTTTCACTTCGAGTTTTGTTCGACATGCCTCACCCCGGGACTGTAGACGATCTCCTCCCGTAGGAACTTGTTCTCGGCGCCGGGCCCGCAGCTGAAGAGTCCCCAGTCCATCTTCACGTCCCACGTGTACGTGTACAGCGACGACACCAGCTGGCACGCGAACCACGCGTACAGGAACGGGTTGTTGTACGGGTCCGAGTACCGGTCTAAAATATACACAAAAAAACTTATAAAGAATTATTTAAAATGTTAATTAAAATGTTAACCTCTATGAGCCGCGCTTGCACCTGTCCCTCCCACTATGTGGCCAAACCATTGTACATCGAATTATAGTTATATTGGTCAGTATACATAGAATATGAGTACCAATCATCAATATTTTTATTTAAATATTTCAAACTCACCGCTATACATAGTCCGCAGCGTAGAGAAGAGCACGACGAAGAAGGTGGTGGAGTACTTCCCCGCGTTGACGAGGTGCGGGAAGGCCTCGCGGCTGTCGCGGTAGCGGCGCAGGCACTGCCAGAAGCGCGACCACGCCGGCACGATGTTCACCACCGCGCGCGTTATTATGAACCACTGGCTCGACTCGAACGCGTCTGCAAACATATCCAATCCAATATAATCCATCAGCCAAAGCAAGTCCACTGCTGAACATAGGCCATAATCCAAAAGATTGCCACAATGACCTGTTGGAGGCAGCCTGCATCCAGCGAAGTCCCGCGACCTTCACCAGGTCGTCTGAACACCTAGTGGGTGCGGAAAGCTATAAATATATAAATGACTGAATAACAGTCTACTGCTAAATGTAATCCGCCTAAAGATTTTCTCAGCGACCTTGACACAGTCTGCATCTAAGGCGTCCTGCAGCCTTGATTAGAGTCGTCGACGTCCGGACGCTGTGATTTTGGGTAAATGATCACTCGAAAACACTTCGACCCCGTTGGCCAACATTTTCCGCGCTATGTGCCCTGTTCTCCTATTTTTATAAATTCATTCGCTATCATTGTCATAAACAACATGACACTGTAAATCAGACTAAACGGTCCACTAAACCTAAGAATCTACATGAAAAACCAAAACTCTACGAATGTATACCCACTATTGACGTCAAAGAAGTCGGTGCCGGCCACGTAGATGGCCACCAGGTAGTGGAAGTCGAGGAAGGCGGCCGCGAACGAGTTCCACTGGTCCGCCAGCCAGAAGTCCGCGAATAGTACCGGCACGAACGGAGCCGCTAGGATACGACCCTGTATCATTATAACCAATACTTAATTTTTTTTAAAGTCTAGGTAATTATCAGGTCTAAAATGTCTGAACTGAAGATCTGCTTTAAAATATAAATATTCATCCATAGCGGTACGAAAACAGCCAATTGGTTAGCGAATTGACAATTAACTTTACAGTACCAGAGGGTTTTGCATGACCTGAATAAATGACTTTCAAAGTTTAAGACGCGAATTAAATTGACGAAATATCTATTAAAAAATCTCGAAATCCCTTACAGCCTTTACTAACAAAAAATAATCACACATACTTACACATATCCTCAAAAACCAGAACCTCGCCTCATGTCGGAAGACCTTCACTGGGTTGAATAGGAACGCCAGCATTATGATCACCAGAGCCAGCGGGTTCACAAACGGAGGTATGCTCAAACTTGCGCTGTATATAAAACTGAGTATACTGAGCGCCCACACCACTCCGAATATCGCCGCTAGCTCCATCAGATGCTGTTCTGATAAGTGATTCCTCGGATCCAACTCGAATATTAACACGTGGTTGACCCCAGAGGACCGCCATCCGTACACATTGATGCCTATTAAAAATATGAATTCGACTAAAAGGAATGGCCCTCTATACAATCTGAAGGCTGTTTTGATGTTCTCTGAGCCGCCCTCGTGGAATAGTGCTGAAACAAAATAATATTTATTTTAAAATTTATCATCATAACTCGAGAGTTCCACTAGTGGAAAGTTAAAGGTTTTCACAGCGACCTAATAGGAACGGCCTGCATAATATATCAGGAGCAGTTTCCTGGACAACAAGTTTCTATCTTCCTATAAACCTGGGTGCGTAACCTATAAGAACGTGGTGGCCTGTTGGTAACGGACCAGATTTGGCTGTCTACATGTTCACGGTGGTCGCGGGTTCAAATCCCAGGGCACGCCTCCGACTTTTCGGAGTTATATGTGTATTGATAGTCAATCACCACGCACTATATCAGTGAAGGAAAACATCCTGAAGAAACTTGCATGCCATAGCGATTCGGAAGAATTTCTATGGTATATGAATTCCGTTAATCCGCACTAAGCCGGCGTGGTGGACTTTATGGCCTAACCACTCTCAATCAATTCTCTCGATTGTAGAGTACGCCCGTGCCCAGGAGTGGGACGTATATGGGCTGATAAAAAAAAACCTGGGTCCTTCCACTGTAGCATGAAGAAGCAGTGAAACAATAAGGGATAACTGTCTGATACCTATCAAAAGTCTATCTAGAATCTAGATTATATTGAACTCAATTCAATGGTTTTCCTAGACTAGTGTATAAATGATGAAATGCACCTTGAACATGCTGGCATCAGAGCGGCCTCCTTTTTTTATTTTGGCACTAATGCTGAGTGCCATTTATCGACTGTTGAGGGACATTTTGTCATTCGACACATTTATGACTTCTACACGTCCATGATCTCTCTTAACAACCAAAGTATAACTGTAATTGTAAACTGTATCAGCCCAGATACGTCCCAATGCAGGGCACGAGCCTCCTCTACCATCGAGAATATGATTGAGAAGAATTAGGGCATATAGTCCACCACGCTGGCCTAGTGCAGGTTGGCGGATTTTATATACCATAGAAATTCTTCCAATCGCTATGGTATGCAGGTTTGCACACGATGTTTTCCTTGACCGTTATAGTAGGTGGTGATTAACTATCAATACACAAATGACTGCGAAAAGTCAGAGGTGTGCCCTAGGAACCCGCGACCACCGTGAACATGTTGGCAGCCGCGTCTGATCCGTTCACCAACAGGCTATCACGCACTTCTAACCAAACCAAAGTATAATCGCAAAGACAATACAACCAGCAGATATATACGATATCTTCTAGATAATAGATATTTAGATTAACATTATTAAGTTTACGTTGCTGCACTATCGCCGTACAAACACGTTATCATAATATTTGCCATGCACGTCCCATACCGGCTACCCTTGAATGCGACCTACCCCGGCTAACAAGTCAATATTTGTGTGGATTAAGGCGACCTGCGGTGCCCACGAGCAATTCAAAATAAACTAAACATTTGCCAATGTTTGTTGAGTGCATAATGTCGTGTTAAGACAATACATTTTTTATTAAAAGTAGTTCTGTGGAGTTTTTTATACTTGATTGTTGTTTGTAGAATACAAGAACAAATAGCCAAAAGCACATTTAGTTCCAATTCTATAATACTATTTTGTTTTGGAAGTTTAAAATTACTATATTTTGAAGACCAAAACATTTGTACAAAAACCACGACAGGTATTTGTAACGATAAAACATTATTTTCCTTCCCTATTTTAATAAAGTATTTTTACAACACTGCAATATATCAAATCTATCTTAGGTAAAAAATTGGACACATTTTATAACATTAGTCAAACTTACAAATCCTTGACAATTTATAACGCTACAGACATAATATTCTTAAACCATCATAATTATTCTTAAACCTCCCTAAATTAACTTCTAAAAGCCGTAATATTCATAGGAATCATAAACAACGTCTACTAGTTAATCCTGCGTTTATACCCGCTGAACATTGAGTACACGACAGCTTATTAAAGCCATAGTTTATCGCGGATTGGGTCATACATCACAATTTATAGTATGTGCGTAATTATAACTAAGCACCGACGCTAATTTGATCTCTACGTTAGTTAAGATTAGAGGCGTAGTATTGGCTCAAATGTTACTTTATATAATACAGATCCGAATATAAAACACGCCAGAAAGCTGATGGTGAATGATCGTCACAGTCCGTGGTCATAACAAATAACAATCTAGACTAGATCGAATCTAGACAATGAAAGTTGCTGTGATCATTGTCCAATAGAGCATGGGTGAAACATGGCGTGGGAGGGAAAGGGTTAATAGTATCCGGTAATTTAATCGAACTAAACGAAGCAGAAATACTATTGTATGACATCCGCTGTAAATCGTTAATCTATTATCGACAATGCCATCGTACTTATGTACATTGACATTGTCGGTGGCACGGTCGGTAATCGCCCTAAGGACCTGGTTTTGGTTCTGAGATAGAAGAATTGTCAATTCCCTAATATACTAACTAAATCCAGGACTCCCAAGATTTGCAAACCCACGCATGTTACGAATGATATCAGAAAAATTCCAAGTGATCATTTCAAACAGTAAATTCAGGTAAATAAACGACCGCTCCAAAGTGCTAACAAGAACTATTGTATATTGAACCGATTTATAACATAGTTCCATTAATAAATTTATTGAAGCTCGAGTAGGAGATCACGTTTTAGCCTTGAGAAATATGCCGAGTAATAAACGTCGCAACGATTTTGTCACATTTTGTACGGATCGAATTCAATAGAGGAATATCAATGAAACATTATTAGATGTGAGAATCTTTGTGAGGCACTGAGTGAGAATTTGACTATTGTTGCCGGTTCGATCCTCGACCCAGAAAAAATATTTATGTGACCAATACATAGTTATTTTGGATCTGAGACCGAAAAAAAATGGGAGCTAAAATCCCTATATGTTACTGGCGTATGTAATACTCGTATCTATGTATCAGATCATTGACGAGTACGTCCCACTGCAGGGCATGGGCCTCCTCTACAATCGAGAGTACGATTAAGAGTGATTAGGCCTATAGTCCACCACGCTGGCCTAGTGCGGGTTGGCGGACTTTTACATACCATAGAAATTTATACAAAACGTTATGGTATGCAGGTTTCCTCACGATCTTTTACTTCACCGTTATAATGTTTAACAGTTATGTATTCTGGTCTTATACTTTCATGTCGCCGGATCTTTAGCGACCGCAGTTGTAAGGCCATTTACTCTCTCTCAAATCTTCCTTGACACCATTGTAGCGTTTTTTGGTCGAAGCATTGGTTCCGTCTTGCATATTATTACAATCTAATAACACTTACCAGACAGAACAACAGTGATAGCGAGGACAATAAACGACCCGGAGAACAGTCCCACTTTGAAGGTAGTCCAGGGGCTCTGCTGCTCACCCAGCGGCGGTACCCTCAGCTTCTTCATGGCCTTCTGTCGGTCGCCGCCCTCCAGGTCGTTGGTCACCGTCGCCTCCGTGTCGCTTATTAACCTATCTATGTCTTTGTTTGTGTAGAAATGGGAGGTTTCCACGTGCTCGGCCCGCCATTGCGCACCGTTGCTTACGTTTAATAACTGTAAAGAATATGTATTTGAAACAAAATCCAAGGAACCATTAAAAAATATATAATATATTCAATATACATCATGAAGCGCAAAGCGCAGCGTAGGACGTCCACCCACTAGGTGGTCAGACGACCTGGTAATGGTCGCGGGACGTCGCTGGATACAGGCTGCCTCCAACAGGTCACTGTGGAAATCATTGGGAGAGGCCTATGTTTAGCAGTGGACTTCCTTTGGCTGATGGATGATGACATCATGAAAGGTGTTGGAAGTTTCTTCTAGTAGATCGCTGTGGAAATTCGTGGTGGACGCCTAAGTTCAATAGTGGACTTTTGTGGCTGTGTTCGAAAAACTATACAAGGCAAAAATGTAGATAGTTGTGGTGACAAGCCTATGTCATTGCAAAATAATTTTGTTGTGCATTATTTACACAGCGTCATGTTTGGTTTGGCCAATACCACAAATATTATTCATTTCAATAATAATTTCCAACTTTTAAAACAACGCAAGGAATTAGCTGACGCTTGTGGTCAATGACGCGCACTATTCGCACAATGAAATCGTGTACGACTTACATTACGCGTTTGCCAAAATATAAAATATATGCCAAAATATATATAACAACTAAAAGGCCAATGAGTAGTGTTTTGAGTTTTCTGTTTTCCCATTACGGGCTACGGCAGGTTTCCTTTTACACATTGTTTTACAGTCCCATTATGAATAAATTAAATTGAACCTTTCATAAATTACTTTTATTATGGAGAGAGATGTATTTTATAAACAGCGCTCAACGGAGAAGGCCGACGCACATCATATGGTTTCAATTGTACCTATCTCTAGGTCGTAGATTCGTATTATGTCTTACTAGTACGAGTATATTCGCTTGATTCGCACTTAATTGATATTAATGTGGGGTCAGGACTGTGTATGGGACTGTTGGGTGTATTTGTTGGGGTGTATTTATATACAATTGGCTCACATATTAACATCGTTATACGAGTTTTTACATAGATACATAAACTCACGCCTATTTCCCAGAAGGGGTAGGCAGACGTCCTCCTAGTTACTACCCAGATCACGGATCACCCACGTTTCGCCTGGTCTATTTCGTCCCAGGATGTGATAGGTGGCGAGCCTATCGCCATATCGGGTTTTGTACCCGATATGGCGATATCGGGCACAAATTCCTGACTCAAGGTTGATAATGAATAGAAAAATTCAATATCACTTTTCCCGGCCCGGGATTCGAACCCTAGACCTCAGCGTTGTAACCGTACCGTAGTACAACTACGCCACCGAAGCAGTAGACGAGGTTTTAATCTCTCCAATATCAAAACGCCATAAGTGAAAGTCATAACATACTGACTCAGCATTGATACACGACTAGATACTTATAATAATTTATGACGCACAGAAATATTTCGATAGCTTAGGAAATGATTAACTTACAATCTGCTTTAGGATCATTACAATTTTTATGGCAAGTGAATTCCGCCAACTAAATCCAGATAAATCCAATTAAATTCAGATCGCTTGATTGTCTATGGCCTACGGCCACACAATGGAACTGCCGATTAGACTTGTCGTTCTCGGCAATGGGAGTTTTGGAATTTGGACTGATAACAAAAATATTAAGAGCACACCCAAAGACAAACCCAAGTGTGACCTCAAATATTTTTGTTAGAAAAAAATATGTTTTGGAGAATTTGTAAATAGATTAAATATAGGTAAACAGATTACGTGTTATCGCGCGGTTATTGGATACAAATTACGTCTCAAACACTATTTTGACGACGAAATATTTGTGTTGCGTCAAGTTGTAGGATCCAACATATAGAAGAAACGTCATTTTAAACCTTTCCTGTTTTCTAGTATTTGTTTAATGTGATACAAGAAACAGGATTGCGACTGCGGACGAACAAGTAATAAGCATTTAGATAAAATTATTATAAAATGATTATCTCATTACTACATCCCGAAAGGCATTGTAAGTACGTCGACGTTGTTATTAATATGATAGCGTCCAGCGCACAAAAATACAAGATTTTGAAAATACTGACAACTTGGGGGTGTGATCCTCCTACTGAAACAGATACGTGGAGGCAAGTTTAAGATAGTACGTCCTTTTCTTTATTGCTATGAACGGCGAGACGAGCATGCCATTCGCATGATGTTAAGTGACACGACCGCTCATGGACTGTAGCAAAACCAAACAACACCATGAATTACAAAGCACTGCTTGGCGTTCCTCTGCGCTCGCCATCCTAAGACATAAGTTATGTCTCATTATGTCCAGTAGTTGCACTGGCGACAGTGCCCTTCAAACCGGAACACAACAGTGCATATACACTGCTGTTTAGTAGGAGAAATAGACGTTGCGGCGGTACCAAACCGTGCGGCCTTTTACATGAGAGGCCTACGACCTTTAAGCTCACGATAGCGACAGCTGGTGATGTAGGTATATTTTCCACAACCTGTGTGACATGCTTGTTTAAAAAACTGGCTTTGAAATGAAAGATCGCGAGTTCGATTTCTACACCGAGACAAATGTTTGTGACTTCTGAGACTCATTAATATTTTTTGCTGTTGTTAGAGACTGGGAAGTCTCTCATAGTTTCTGATACCTATGGCATAAAACTTGTACCTTCTGTAGTAACAAGACTATGTGTGTGCCTGTTGGGTGTAGTTTTTATTTATAGCACAAGTCAGGTTTTATCGACATGTCATTCACCCTAGCTAATAAGTAATATCTATATCATTTTGTGGCGCCATCCTCCTTCGTTCCCTAGAGGATCCCGCAAAAACTTGTTAGTCTATAATTACTGTGCATAAAGTACGCAATAAACATATAAATAGATCCGCCAACTCGTCGGTGAACAATAACAATCTTATCGCAACAACAATGAATCAATAAATCTCACCTTATCGTGTTTCTTCAATATTTTCCTAAAACCTGTATAGTTGAGGTTCTGGTAGTTCTGCAGTAGAATTAAACTTAGGTAGAATTCGCTAAACGCCAACTTGAGTTCCTGCACTTTGCGCCGCGGCATGGGGGCCTTTTTACTGTCCCCACTGCTTTTCGGTTTTATCGTGTCAAAATGGGACTTTAATTCGCTCTGCAACGTGGCAAATTTACGGGTCGCTTCGGCGAGTTTCTCTGGAAATGTATAGCTATTTTAAAATTTCTCTCGTAGTGAAAATAGAAGCAGGAAGTAGGATGTGCGTCCGGGTAGCGACTATTAAAGGTCGCAGGTTGAGATCAGGTGAAAGCCGCTACAAGCATAACCAACAAGATAGCAATCGCAGGAACCTACAGTTTTTTATTTATATGAGGAAATATCACTGGTAAATTGCCAGCATTTGTAGAGCAATTAGGTTTAGAAGCCGGCCGTGAAAGCAAAGGCTGCATCAAGACAAATTTTTGTGTAGGTGTTGTGAGACCAAATAGTAGTTTTTGGTATTAATATCATAAGACTAGTTTTTTAATTTAGGGTCAGGCCGGCGTTTATGACTGTTCGCAGGGTAAGAGGGCTACGGACAATTCAACTATAGTTTTCAACCATATCACAATATTGCTAATGTGAAGCTAAGCAAACTATTGGGTTTCAAAATTAAAATAGCAATGACTTTATATCCAAAAGTTATTGATTGATCACAATCTATAAAAAACTTTCTAAGGCACAAATGACAATGTAAGGATAATATATTCATTGATCAATTGCAACGATAATCAGTCGATAGGAAGTAATGATAAGCAATGGAAAATCAATCAATCTCAATTGAAATTTATAGACAGGCTGGCTGCAATGTAACAAATTACACAATGCACTTTAACATAATCTTGTTACAATAAGTATTGTAAGAAACATTGTCATAACAACAAAATATTGGTAAACCAAGTCCTATTGTGAGATATTTTCCTTATTTATGAAAATGGAATAATAAATGAGACGGCATTGTCATACTTATATTACTTAATAATGTGAAAATAATGTATGAATGTTTTTTTTGCAAAGGCATGGCTTTTTTTACAAACATAGTAGCTTAATGTAAAAAAATAAACAATCTTAATGTAATAATTTTGTTTGTTATATAAATTTTTATCTAATATATTCATTGATAGTCGCTAAACGTCATTGGATGCAGGCTGCCTCCAACAGGTCACTGTGGAAATCATTGGGGGAGGCCTATGTTCAGCAGTGGACTTCCTTTGGCTGATGGATGGATGAATGAATTTTTATCATGGAAAGTTATTTGTTACTTTATTCATCACATACACACACATAAATTACTAATATTCATACATAAATGACTGCATATTGTGTACAAATATTATATATTTCTGTCAAAACTTTTCTGTAGTATTTGTGTATTTCTGGTTTCAAGTAAGATGGTGTATTTGTAGATATTTTTTTATTTGCATAGCACTGCAATTAGCATCAGTTTCATTGACATGATTTATCTTTAAATTCCATTTATTTTAAATATAAACCTATGTTTCAATTTACCATAGCAATATTTATCAATATACATCAGTTGTTTACATCTTATAATTATTATCTTTGAATCATTTTGTTACATATTAAAGACAAGCTAGTGTATCTATCAAACTCACCAATTAAAAGGGTTCAGTGTCATTTATTGTTGGTGTACTGCACAGGGCACAGTAACCTGTCCATTGCTGACAGAAGTTATAGTGATGAGTGTGTGGTCAGGACATTTTCGTGAAAAACATACATACCTGAATAAAATGTGTTGATTTTCTTTAACTCCTGATCACAGTAATGGAAGAAAGTTTCATCAAAATTAGCAAAATGGCGAGAAAGAACCTCGGGTTCTACATTTTCAGCAGACGGTGCTTCCTCCACTGCTTTGTATAACATAGCTTTCATTTCCTACAACAAAAACACATGCATGCGCTTTCTTTTTTTTTTATAAAATGAGATGCCTATACAGGTGATTGTTTATATGGGTTTTAAATTATTTTTTTTCGGGCCTTAAAAGACCTTCAAATTTACATTAATAAATTATTGTTGACATTAGTCATTTAAGCAGATTTGTAAAATAAATTGTTTAATTGTAATTAAGGATTAATTTGGTAAGCCCTCTATGGTGTTTGGTGTGATAAAAACAAGTTTTCTATTGATGACTAATCTGACATACTTTTTATGAGGAAAAATATTAAGAATTCTCAGTGTTTACACCATATGTTATTTGGAACCTCATATAGACATAAATGCTCATAAAGTTATGACAATGTAAAAGATGTATAAAGTGGCATTTTTTGTAGACTTTATAAGTAATGCTGGATAGGGATTACCAGCATTTTTATTTGTTTTATGACAATAATTTTAAATGTGTTATTCAATCTATTTTTTATCTATAGATGGACATACTATGTTAATTAATAATAAAATCATAATTTTACAAAGATTTTGAATTTGGTGTCATGTGTACAAAATATTTCAATCATACTATGAAGATAAATTAAGACCACTACGACGGTCACAAGACACCATAAATCAAATGGAACGCTATTTAAATAGGACTCGTTAGTGACTAATACATAGTATTGATAGTACGTACTTCATAATTTATATACTGTTTCCGCCACTCGGGCGTTATGTGCGCACTTAAATGTTCCGCGAACTTCATCTTGCACCCGCCGGAGACACGGCTTTATCACAACGAACACTTTAAAATAATGCACTACAAAACAACTACTCTGATACACAGTTTGCTTTCCGATAAAGAGATAACGGTGACCTCGATGTAGTGGACATATAGTTAAACAAACACTGGAATGCTTATGGTGTTATGCTACGATTTATGTGCAGTTTTGTAATTTATTCTCATATTTTATTTCTTCTTTTATCTTGTGTGTTAGAAAAGAAAATTTTACAAAACTGATTTTGACAGACTGATCTTTAGTGATGTTTTTGACAACTGACAAGTGACGGATGTGTTGCGCATCAAGTCGATTTGTAATCGATTGAAATAATATTACTTTTTTACTATTAACTGCAACACCTCGCGAAGATACTCTGAGTAAATGCTAGTGGTATATTCTTTGAACAAAAGCGCCTATTTCATAGGACCTCACAATACCAAATACAATAAACCTGATAAAGAAAACCTATTAACAGATCCTTGAATTCAGGCTTGGACATTTTATTCCTGAAATACCATACCAGACACTTCTTAGTATATTACAAAATGTGATGTTTCATTCATATCGTCGGATTTTCGCAATAAAACTAAAACCGATATATAAAAATATAATGTATTTTATTCATTTGGATGGGAATTTCCATTGGCAACTGGGAACAAGGCTTGATTTATCTTTTCTGGTATGACTCTGGCTACTTTCCTAGGTTCTTTGACCAAAGTTTTGGGACACTGCATCTCGGACCAGCTGGTGGGCACCATGCTGACTCCTTGAGGTGATCCTTCTGCTGTAGCAATCACCACACCAAGTTCATTCTCTGCTGTAGACAAGTGGTACCAGTGGATTTCTGTCATTGGAAGCTGATTTTTTTAATGTAAGGATAAAATAGTGATTTCAATAGACATTTACTCAATAAATATATTTGCAAACGGCTCTTTATCACTAAAAAAGTCATTTTAGACCAAAGTATTTCATATTACAATTTAAACTAGTGTAATAGAAGACTACAATTAGTTAACAACAGTTAATTTTTGTCCTAGAAACAATACATTACTTGCTAATAAAATACACATGAATATAGAAAAGGATACAACTCTCGCCAGTATGATATCACCAGGCCTATAACATTTATATGGGTCAATTCTATCTCTGTCAGTGGCCTTTATGTCCTCCTTTTTCAAAATGCCTCTATAAGGCCTCACCAGCACAGAAGGACCCACACATAGGATAACACACTGAACAACACGAGGATTGACCACTGTCACCTTCGCTGTGACTATGTCACCTGTTTTAGGCAACACACTTGGAGTTCTTGGACTGTTAACTGATACTGTTTTAATCTGGAAAAAGGAAAAGATAATTAGCAGGAGTAGTCATATACTTTTGTAGGCACCTTTGTCTTTATCTGCATATAAAGACCCCAAAGAAATATGAACTCTTCACTCACAAAACAAAGGTATGGGGTAACCCCAGATATACTTTTTATTTATTGTAGGAAAGAGAGTAAATAAATATTTGTAGAAATTGGTGTTATGAGTATAAATTAGAGGCCCAGATATAACTTTACCAAGAAGTAACTTTATCACCTTTGTCTTAGGATCCTCTTCAGTTTTGAGTACACCAGCTAAAGTGGCATAAATATATCCTCGTAACTCATACGTGCCCGCTCCGGCAACACAATCCTTAGTCGCCAAACTTAATCTCATTCCCGGAATACATATTTTTCCGATCTCATTCATTTTTTCTAAACTCATTTTGAGGTTATGGCCCACTAATTCCGTTAAATCTCATTAAAACTTATAATCTACGATTGCTATAGATACTTTTCATTTATTTTTTATAAATTGACGAGTAACACAGTATTAATTTAATAAACAGATATAATTAAACCACAATGTAAAATTTATGGAAATGTTGACAAACAAGGGGGTTTTTGAAAGTTAACTTTTTAATTTTCATTCGTAAAGAAGTGGGTAAAAGAATTTAGGACCATACAGCCGTACATATAATTATCAATATAAATAATTAAGGCCGTTGCTTCAGCTTATTTTAAGTGTTTAATAGATTACTAGAAGATCAATAGAAAATAGAAATAGATTTTTACAAGTATATATAATCACTTTCTCCAGCTGTTTTTCTATGCTACGTCAAGGTAGGTGTCGGTGTAAAAAATGTCGATAACATTATCATTTATCATATGACATAGAACATTCTTGCTTCATTAAGTTGGTTCGATTCTCGCACCAACACAAACGTTTGTGGGAACCACAATTATTTGTTTCGGGTCTCGGTGTTTGTGAGACCGAAGAGTCTCCCGTAGTTTCTGATACTCATGGGCCACGACACAAGACTCGATCTTAGTGTTGAGTCAGAACTATGTATGTGACTGTTAGGTGTATTTATTTTATTTATTTATTTTTATTTATGTTCACTTCATGATAAATAAAATTCTATATTTTCATTGCTACGGGCTATATCAATATTTAATGTACCAATCCATGCACGTTGTACTTATAAGAAAATCACATAATGCATTGCAGTTCGCAAATACAGTATTCTGATTGGAATTAAACGACCAAAAATTATTTGTTGTTAGACTCCTAATATCGATAACTTCTGTGATATGTCATCATCCCTAGAAAGACGTGTCACGTCAGCCGGTTGGCTGTCATCAAGCTTGTTTTAATTTACGTGTATTTCATGAAAAATTCTCACAAAAGGGCAAGGAAATGTTAACGAAGTTCGAAACCAAGTCGGCCAGGGTGAAAGGTATATCCTTTCACGCCAAGCGACCATGGGTACTGGCAAGTTTACACAATGGTGTGATTCAGCTATGGGACTATCGTATGTGCACATTATTGGAGAAATTTGACGAACACGATGGTCCAGTGCGTGGGATCTGCTTCCACCAGCAGCAGCCGCTGTTCGTGTCGGGTGGAGACGACTATAAGATCAAGGTATGGGTCGCTGTGCTATATTGATAAGAAGTAACTTGTATCGTCATTTCGCTGACACGTATCAATAGGGTGGTATACAAGTGTGTGTTGTAAATTACATACCTTTTAATTTATGTATACCTACTACGATGTATGGAAGGTTTTACTATTGTAATGGTCTTTCAGCTACACTTTAGACAATAATGGAGTGAGTTATTTATCAAATCAAAGTATCTTTATAACAGAAATATATTCTTATTTTACCTATACATAACACAATATATAAAGTTCAGAATTAGTTATTTTTTGTAGTTAAAATATTCTGTTTTTTAGAACAACAAATTGTTTTTGGATTTTGTTATTAACATTTTCCTATTTATTTTGGTAAGTGGGATAATTAAATGAAAACAACAGGTATCTGGTGTGGAATAAATAAACATCGGCACCCAAGTGAAGCTTGGATGGGCCGCTAGTTTTAAATATAATATTAGAATTGTCTTCAACCAACAATGAAAGAAATTAAAACAATGAGAAACTAATATGATTGTTATTTCATCAAGTATGTTGATGTTTAGGCAAAAAATAAAGTGAAAATAAAAAACATAACATGAGTCTATAACTTACCATGATTTCTAAAGCTAATATTTTTTTGCAATATATTAAGTTTATTTAATATATTAAGTTGTTTAATATAGTAAGTTGATTTATTTTTTCACTTTTGCTTCATCCCATGATGACTTAAAAATTATTTGCATGGGTCCTGTACATGGGTGTTTTATTATTACACTCTGATGTGTATATTCCTTCTCTTGAATTAAAAACCTATAAATTATTTACTACCGTTACCTATGTGGAGGAAAAGAACTAAACTGTTTTTGTTTAAAAGACTGTGTTATTAAGGTGATGTCAAATAAATAAATATTTGTTTTCAGGTATGGAACTACAAACAGAGGAGATGTCTGTTCACACTGCTGGGACATTTGGACTACATCAGGACAACATTCTTCCACCACGAGTATCCCTGGATATTGAGTGCTTCAGATGATCAGGTATGATGCAATGTTACAAATATATTGTTAATTGGTGTAATGATGGTGAAATTTATCTGTAAATAGTATGACATGTCTATCATTATGAACTAAACAATATTTGTAATATAAACCTGAACATGTGTCAGCAACTTTGATAGTGTAAAATTAAAGAGTACATTATTGATCGCACTTAGCATTAAACTTTTATGGCAGCAGATTGTTGTTCTCTATATGGCAGACTCTATAAAACATGGCCATTTTTAGAGTTCCTGTTACTAAATGGAATATCATACAAATAAATGTTGCTAAATAAAATTATTTTTCTTTCCAGACAATAAGAATATGGAACTGGCAGTCACGTCAATGTATCAGCATTCTCACCGGACACAACCACTACGTAATGTGCGCTCAGTTCCACCCTACCGAAGATCTGCTTGTATCCGCCTCATTGGATCAGTCGGTCCGTGTGTGGGACTTCTCAGGACTCAGGAAGAAGAGTGTAGCCCCTGGCCCGTCAGGGCTGGCTGAACATTTAAGGAACCCCCAGGCCACAGACTTGTTTGGACAGGTATAGACAGTTTGGCTGAAGGGATGTCATGCTTTGATCATGGTAAAGGTTTGAGTCTTGGTGTTCTTGAAGAGGAAATTCTATTGCAAATATTAAGTTTTCGTGTTAGAGGCAATATTTTTTATTATTTGTGTTATTAAGGTGAATTTATGTAGTCAGATGTCTGCTACAGCTGATTAAATATTAGATGTAGCTGGCTATAGATGACAAAAAAGCTATCTCTTTCTGTATGTTGATGTTCTTTAGTATTTTTAATATAACCTTTGCAAATAATATTAAAAACAATAATATTTGCCCTGGAATTTTCTCTTTCATGGTGTGCGTAAGTGGGTAAGGCACACTCTTATTTTTTCCAAAATCTAATAACATCCTTCATTCAATTTCAGTCCTGTCGCTGTATGATACAAGCTTTTCGGCATGCCTTAAAATCAATTTGGGACATATGATTCATATGTATGGGTAATAAGGGTTTGATAGAAATAAGATAATTGTGGTTTGTTTCATGTGAAATATTTGTTTTTTAATAATCCATTTTTTTATTTATTTTTTTATTTCTGGGATATGAAAAGCCAATTCAGTCAATAAATATTTATTTAATTCAGTACATTAATACAATAAATAAGCATATAATATTATCTGACTGTTGATAAACTTTACCACATTTTTCTTTAAACCTATTTTTGTTGAAAGCTGTTTCTACTTGTTGGTAACATAAATAATTTAAATTACACATAGCAATACTTCAACATATAGTTGAATATGTAAATAGATTAATCTGCATAATTGCTGCAGTAACATACAACTGTATATTGATTGACCGGACTGTTCCGTTGCTAACAGCAACTGTACATGCAGGCGGACGCGGTGGTGAAGCACGTGCTGGAAGGCCACGACCGCGGCGTCAACTGGGCCTCGTTCCACCCCACGCTGCCGCTCATCGTGTCCGCGGCAGACGACAGACAAGTCAAGCTCTGGAGAATGAATGATGCAAAGGTAATATAGTCGTCTTTTTAAATTTTTTGTTAAGTTGAATGAGATCCGGCTCGAAGGACCATTCAGTTGTAACATGTAGGACTTCGTTTGATTTAGTTGTTTATATTGATGAATTATAATTATTTGATATTTGAACATAATATTTCTAAAAGATTTGAAGAAACATGATAGTTTCCAGTTGCGGACTAAACTATGATAGAAACCAGTGGCGTGCCTAGGGTTTTGGGGTAGGGCAAGCCCAATATTTTGTTTTATGTTTAATGCATATTGATTTAGAAGGAAAATATACTAAGAACAAAGAAAACGAATGTACGTCAGCAGACTTAACATATAATCTATACAATATTAGGATTAATACAAATATAGATTACTTGTGGAAATGCAACCGTAATTGTTTATTGCAATAACTGCTGAGCACTTCATTTTTAATACCCGACATTCCGCTAGCACAACGATAGCTACTATGGTGCCGTGTTTGACTTCGCAGTTATCCGAAAATGCGGCATAAATTATTATTATTATTAATTCATTAACGTTAAATTTTTAAGAATTACAAGTAATAACATACTTTTTGAAAGAGCCACCTAATTTATTGCAATGTTTATATTTTACCAAACTATTCTAATACACAAATGTCGTTTGAAAAACATAATATGAAACATCATTATTTAATATCCTATACAAAGGGAAGCATGTAGAAATCAAATTACGTAGTTTATTTAACTGAACTGATAAAATACCTCTCGTGATTTACCACGAATATAAGAAATACACAAACCCGGCGTTGTTTTCGCTCTAGTTTCTAATTCAATATAATTGAATTAAATTACCTTTATACCGGCAACGAACACTTTCATCATCACACTAAAACCATCACAGGAAACAATACAGCTCATTTTAGTATCAAAAAGCTTAAATAACATAAAACAACTAATAATTAACCTATATTAGAACTATTCACAATAATTACACAATGTCAAAATACTTATGAAGTTAGTACGAATTCGTTCAGAATTGCGAAACGAAACGTAAATATAAACATTACTATAAATTACAAACTGCAATTATAATTTATTAAAAAGTACCGACATTACAGGCACATTTTTAGTCATTTAATTAAAAATATTTTTAAATGCGAAACAAGTTAATTTAATAACAATAAATATATTTACTAAACAACAATAACAAATAATAACGTGACAACCGTGAAATGTTCACCACGAAGCCGGGCATTTCGTCTCGTACTGAGAGCTATACAAAAATAGCCATACCTATACATTCGTAGCGTCTTGTACACCATTTCACCCATACGTGGGCCGCGTTGCCAAAAGCCTCGTAAAAGCACACGAGAGAGAAAAAGATAGATATATGTGCGTTGTGCCGCCTTTTTAAGGGAGCACGTGGAGCCACCGTTTTTTGAGTTTTAATATCATTGCCTATGGAATGAATTTCGCGCGGCGCTTTGGCGCTCCGTCTCGAGCGCTGTATTTAGACGCGCCGCGACAGGACGCGGTAAATTCAAAAATTGTAGATGTTTTCTAATAAATGAATGTATTGTATTTATTGTAATGGTTTATGTTTAGTATCGAGTATGTACGTATTAAGTAGGGCAAGCCGGGCTTTTGGGCTTGTATGGAAGTACCGCCACTGATAGAAACATAAAAGTATGTTAAAAACGTGACGTGTTAAAATGTACGATATGGCGTCGCACAACGAAAGTATTATTTTATGCTCTATTTTTGTTTATACAACAAGTGTACATTATCCAAAATCTAGAACTATAACTAAAAAACATTCCAAATCAAACTACCTTCACTAACATAGCACAGCTAAAGGATGCACAGTATCGACGTCACCACACTAGTATATACAGGGTCTATCAAGACTGCTACCGAAAACGAAGTCAGGTGGTAGTTTTAGTGATTACAGACACGATGAAAATCGTCGCTTTTTTTTGCAAGAAATTTAGTTGTATTGTGTCTAAAGTCATTAAAACTACCACCTGGCTGCGTTTTCGGTAGCAGTCTTGATATACCCTGTATATATTGTAAGTATGTGTGTGTACGCAGGCGTGGGAGGTGGACACGTGTCGCGGGCACTACAACAACGTGTCGTGCGTGCTGTTCCACGCGCGCCACGAGCTCATCCTATCCAACAGCGAGGACAAGTCCGTGCGCGTGTGGGACATGACCAAGCGCACCTGTCTGCACACCTTCCGCAGGGAACACGAACGGTAACGCACTTCTAACAGTATACTGCACTTCACTATTCTATAAAAGAGATTTTTGTGAATACAGCAACAAAATTGGGAAATAAGGTAAGCGTGCGGGCGAGATTGCTGTGTGCACTTCAGTTGTTCCTTATTTGTTATCCAATCCTACGATTTCTTTTTGCTTTTTCTGTTTTTTTTTACATATCAAAGTATTAAAAAGTTTTTACAAGAAATGCATTAAATATAAACCTTTATAATAATATTGTTATTCTACCACAAATAAATGAATAAATATATGAAATGACAAATATCTTAGGTACTGGGTGCTGGCGTCACACCCGACGCTGAACCTGTTCGCGGCGGGCCACGACGCCGGCATGATACTGTTCAAGCTGCAGAGAGAACGACCCGCATACGCAGTGCACAATAACCTGCTCTTCTATATTAAAGAAAGGTAAGCCATATTCAAATTTCCATTTACATGTTGCTATGTAAAAGAATTAAATCTCCGATTTTTTGTTTGCTAAATCTCTTGTCCCATTTGCCTTTGAAAATATACTCCGCTTGTCTTCGCATTCAAAAAAGCGGTTTTAAATAAACCTGGCCAGAAACACAACCTTAAAATGGCAAGGCAGAGTGATACTAGTGCCACCAATAACTCTTTAAAGACTATTTTCTGGTCCAACTGTTACTGAGACATGCCTATCCCCATGCTGGATATAAATTTCGGCCCTTTGCAACCCAAGTGAGATATTTCAAACTGTAACGCTCAAAGTCGATTGCCTTATATCGCATATAAATGATGCATAGAATTTTTAAAATCTTTATTATCCATATCAGCATATTCACCATATTCCAGTTATAGCTTCGTTAAAACCTTTAGATAATTAAAATAATATTTTTTTCTTGTTTATGATTCCAGACAACTACGCAAATTGGATATGCAGACTAACAGAGATTCGCCCGTCATGCACATCAAAGGTAGCGGCAGACATCAGCCTTACAGGTACATAAGCTGTTTACATAAAATTTGGAAGCTAATCAGCTGGTCTTGATACCAAATATAATGGTGTAAATGAAAACGAATTTTTTTTATTAAATCCATTAAAATTTGATTCATTCATTTTTTGATCTACCACCCAGTTTGAAAAGCGGTTTTCACTAGAGAAAAACGGGCAAGAAACTCTAGTGTTGATCTTTTCAAAATCAGTGTATGAGAATGATTAAAAGTATGGAGTTGCACTGTAGTTGTCTTGAACAACTGTAAAAATGGGTCGGCTTCACGGAAAAGATACCGTTGGTTTTTTATCACATGTACTATGGAGTCAAAACTGTGATTCCTGGTTATGGGTATATGGGTAAATATGCTTGAAGTGACGTAGATGCACACGCGTGCGTACAATCAACGCGCGCGTACGCTACAGTCAACGTGTTGATCACCTTTGCCATGGCGATGGTGAAATTGTATTGTATAATAGTTTATGTTAACGCGAATGTAATACATTGAAATAATAGTAATTATTTATGAATTTTATCGCAGTTCTTGGCTTATGTTATCTTTCTAACGTATCGAAAACTTTACAGCTGCATGGTCAATAGTCAGTGAAATTGAATTTGTTTGTTTTGTTATCTATACTCGTACTATGTAAATCCGTTATTGGCTGTAAGATAAGTAAACCAGTTGTATTATAGTAGTCTAGTATAGTAGTAGGCCTGAGGCTGTGGATTTTATGTGAATAAATAAATAAATGTTATAATTTTGCATTCGACGACGAACAAAAGTTCGAGATATCGAACAGTTCGTCATGGAACTGACTTAAATGGAGTTGGGCTGTCCACCTGCTTAGATGCACTGATGGCAAGTGGAGTAAGGCATTATCAGAACGGTGGCCAAAACCGGGTAAGTGCAGCGTCGCCATCTGGCGGCAACATGGGTCGGCGACATTGTCAAAGTCGCAGGCCGAACCTGAATGCGACTGACAAAAGATAGAGACAAATGGCATAATATGAGAGAGGCCTATACCCAGCAGTGGGACTCTACAGGCTGTGGACGATGATGATGATGATTTTGCATATTTGGTTAAGTATGACTGTTCGAAAAATAAATGTATGCAGCACATTGTAATACCCGTATTTGCAAAATAAATATATGTGTATGATATGTATGTTTATTGACTGCCTCGGTGGCGTAGTTGTACTCCGATACGGTTACAATGACGAAGTCTCGGGTTCGAGTCCCGAGTCGGGAATTTGGGCCCGATATGGCGATAGGTTCGCCCCCTATCACATCGTGGCACGGAACAAACAAGGCGGAACGCGGGTGACATGTTTACTACCAGGAGAACCTCTGCCTACGCCTTCTGGGAAAAAGGCGTGAGTTGATGTGTATGTTTATTGTCGGTGTTGATGCGTGCAGCATGTCGCTGAACCACGCGGAGTGGTCGCTGCTGGTGACGTGGCGCGTGGGCGAGAGCAGCTCGTACGAGATGTACTCGGTGCCGCGCGACGGCAGCGAGCCCGGCGCCGAGCCCGCGCGCGCGCCCGCCACCACGGCCGTGTGGGTGGCGCGGAACAGGTTCGCGGCGCTCGACAAGAACAACCAGGTACCACGCACGTTGGTGTGAGTTGTCACACGCTGCCTATCGCTTCTGCGAATAAGGCCTACGTTTATGTATATGTGTATGGAATAACATACTAAAACATTGGAAATAATTTAATCCACGATGTTTTCTAGCTGGCCCCTCCAGCAGTAAATTTGTTTTATTCCGTGTTATTAACTTTAATGTACGATGTTTTCTAGCTGGCCCCTCCAGCAGTAAATTTGTTTTTATTCGGTGTTATTAACTTACATAAGTTCATAATTTTGGTTTTCCGCTTCATTACAGAAAGCAATGAACAGAAATAAATCCCAACTCCCATTTATGTTACTTTAACATGTCAAATTGAAATAAACGAAAACGTAAACTATCCGTAAGCTTGTACACACATAAACTCCAAACGACTTTAAACTAAATCTGTGTTGCAGTTGGTGATCCGCAACCTGAAGAACGAGGTGTCGAAGAAGATCTCGACGCCGTCGTGCGAGGAGATCATGTACGCGGGCACCGGCATGCTGCTGCTGCGTGAACCGGACTGCGTGCAACTCCTGGACGTGCAGCAGAAGAGGACCGTGGCTTCGGTAACTAGCTGTCATCTATGAAACTGTTTTCACAGTCCCATGTATAGGACGCGACAGGTCGGCATGGAAATCGGGGTATGACTTGACGCGCGGGGGAGGGGACGCCCCCCACACCCGCACGTCGCCCGCGCCGTCCTAGTCTTAGTGCTGCACGAGTCCGCATCGATCGCGGTTATCGATTTCGATCTCCCTTACATTGTTCCTTGCGTATTATATTGTTGTGTATTGAAATGACTGCGTTAGCTTTTAAAACTAAAGAAAAAACAATCATTCATTCTCATTTTTACGGTTTTATTACGTTCATACAGTCCCCTGAATAGTTTTTCTCATATATCTTCCATGTGCAGACATCAATCAGTTACAAATTGTAGATAAACTATTTTCTCATATTGCATATAATAAACTTGACTTAATTATTTTTACTCTTATGTAATTTTGGTGCAAAAAAATATCGATATAAACTGCTTGGAACGTGATACTATATCACTAGAAAATTGGCGTGCTGACCTGTCGCTTACAGTAATTTTGATCAAATAGTAACATTGAAATATCAAGTTTTGTGTCGTTGGCACCAGAAATTATAAGGGAGTTTTTGTGCCTCACAACACCCAGTCCCCAAACAAATTTGATTGTAATTGCCTAAAGAGATATGATCGTCGTTATCTTACGTTCTTTCTGTGTGTTATTACTACACGAACGTCCCGACCGCTACAGTGGTTTCTCAATGTAATTTCAACTTAATGACGTTTTAAATAGGGTATATTTTAACTGTTAATGCAATGACAGCCTTAATATTAGTATAAATAGGGTATATTTTTTTTAAAATAGTTGACGTCACATTGACACACCACTGCAGCAGTCGGAACGTTTGAATAGTTATAAAAATTTTGGAATCGAATCTATGGAATCGATATTTGAATAGTTATAATAATTATCACAACCACCACGCACCGTATTGCCAATACGGTATTGGTGAAGGAAACCTGCATTCCATAGCAATTTGTAAGAATTTCTATGGTATGTAAAGTCTGTCAAACTGCACTTGGCCAGCGTGGTGGACTATATGGCCTAACCCATATCAATCGTATTGTCGTTTGTAGAGGAGCCTCGAGCCCTCCAGTGGGACGTATCTGTGCTACACTGCAATTTCTCAACCAGGCTCTTAACAAACACTCATAGAAGCTGACAATAATATTCCCAGGTGAAGGTATCGAAGTGCCGGTACGCGATCTGGAACGGGGACATGTCGCTGGTGGCGCTCCTGGGCAAGCACACGGTGACGCTGTGCAGCCGCAAGCTGGAGCAGCTGTGCTCGGTGACGGAGGGCGCCAGGGTCAAGTCCGGCGCCTTCGACGACTCCACGCCGCAGCCCGTCTTCATCTACACCACCGCCAACCACATCAAGTACTGCTGCAAGGACGGGTCAGTTGATGTAAAGCGCACTACACCAAAAATCACGCCGGCAACAAGCGCCCGCACGTGTTGTCCGCGACATGTTAAAAGGACTTTTAACAAAGGAGTTTTATTTCAATCTGTAACATTCGCGTAAATCTAAGATAAAAAAAAAAGAAACCATTAAGTCGTCTTCTTATTGCGTCGTTCTTCTCAATTCTGAAGGTTGTGAACTCCTCTCACTAGCTTCCGATATATGTTGTCACGCCATCGATCCAGACTGATGGCCAAGTTAGGTCATAGCCTATTAAAAAATTCATATACGTAAAGTTGTTTGCAACATAATAAATTGAAACTACATGATTGCATCAATAGTTTATGGCATAAACATTATGCACTGAAAAATAATAAATTATGTAGTATCGCTTCGACTCCACCAATAGTTTTCACAGAGAGCTATAAGGAAAACCCTGCATCTAGCGAATCCCTACAACTTTTATTGAGTAGTCGGTCCACCTCATTCATAGACTTTCATTAAATCCCTATCAGGGGCGTGCGCTCCTTATAGGCAGAAATGCAGTGCTTTACTTGCCATTCACAGATATTTTAATAAAACGTTCGTATATTTTAGATGACTATAATTAATAGCAATTAAATGAATAAACAAAATATAATAACTTAAAAACGCCTAATATTTTATTAATAGCAATTATTTGCACGCACAAACAAAAAATAATGTGCCTAATCAACCAACTCCTGCCGTCGCGTCGCGCAGGAGATTTGTTCGCGTGTGCGTAGTAATTTTGGTGTCTATGCACAGTTCGTAAACGCACACACCCATGAATCCGAAAGCCGCGACTCCAGCGGCAGGCTACGGGCGTTCGGCAGTTGTCGGGAGTAATCGGAAATGTTCGTTACCTATAATCCGAGTAAAAATAATAGACGGAAATCTAATGAATCACGTATGCGCATTATGCATTTTTGTTTAGTAAGGTTTTATTTGTTTAAATCGCAGAAATGTTTTGTGTTTCGCGGTGGCCATTTTGCCTTTTTTCATGTGATAAGCATTGTTTACTATTTTGTTTGCACCAGTATATTTATAGTTTTCTTAAAAGATTTTTAATTTTAACATTTGAAAGTGTGTACATTTAACAGTTTATTACTGAGTTTCTATAATAATTGTAGTGATTTGCTTTTAATAGTGCGTTTGTTGATTTTTTTTAAATGTTATTTGATTGTGAGGTTTGTGTTGAAAATGTGTGTTTATTAAAAATTTAAAATAACAAGTTCTCACAATTGTCATTCAGTGAAAAGATTCAAATTATGTCTAAAGGTAGGTGTGTACCCGAGTTACAACAATTAAACTATCAAAAAGGGAATGTAACTCGAAAGTTTCATGTTAAAAGTTATGAAACGTATAACTGGCTGTGTGGTTGTGTACACACGATTATATTATATATTGTTTTCCTTGCATATTGTTTAGTAATTCTAGTACAGTGTAATTTGTAGTAATTTTACTTATTAGAATTTCTTCCGCCGCGACGATTGATCGCTGTTTTGTCTGCGTTGCCGTAGAAGATGTACATTAATAGTAGTACATCTAAGACTTGTTCTGTTGGCATGGTTTCCGACTTAAGAGATCTGTCGCGTGGCTGTGGCTATGCTAAACATCTATAAAAGAAAAAGTTTTTGTGACCGAGTACTCCGCCGCATACCCAGTGTCATAATCCTGTGCACGCCGCTGATCCCTATGAATATGTGTATGTTGCAGCGACTACGGTATAATCCGCACGCTGGACGTGCCGGTGTACGCCACCAAGGTGCTGGCCACGGAGGGGGGCGCGCGGGTCGTGTGCCTCGACAGGGACAGCCGACCCAAGGTGCTCAACATCGACCCCACTGAGTACAGGTACTAACATACAAGTACAAAACTAAAACTCATCATCATTCTCATCATATACATCATCACCATCTGCACTCTTATCGTCGTCATCATCTCCATCATCATTACCATAATCATCATCACCATCATCATTGTTACTGCTATGATCATCATTACCCCTATCATTTTTCTGAGCTAGAAAATTTCTACTGCTAGACATAAGCCTACCCCAAGGATTTCCACAGCGACCAATTGGAAGTGGGTGATGAAAATGTATCACTACTATTTGTTAATCCTCATAACTAAGGTGATTTTTCCTAAGCAGGATGGAAAAAATATGATTCTTATGGAACCTCATGGCTGACAGTTGTGGCTATGTCTAAATAATAATGACATTACACATTTATATTGATATTGAATCATATTATTTTTGTATTTCAGATTCAAGCTGGCGCTGGTGACTCGTCAGTACGACCAGGTGTTGCACATGGTGCGCACCGCTAAACTAGTGGGACAGAGCATCATCGCATACTTGCAGGAGAAAGGTTCATATCTTTAATATGTAAACAATATAATAAACTTACTGCCTTGGTGGTGTAGTAGTACTACGGTATGATTACAAAGTTGAGGTCTCGGTTTCGAATCCCGGGTCGTGCGAAGTGATATTGGATTTTTCTATTTATTATCGGCCTGGAATCCGGAATATGGGCCGATTGGCGATAGGCTCGCCCCCTATTAATTCATTGGACGGAAGACTGTACTGGTTATACCTCTTACTACCTTTTCTGGAAAAAGGACGTGATGTTTATATATTTGTATGCAATATAATAAAACTTGGGGGCATGGACTTTGTGCTGGGGCTCAGTGAGGACAGGTGATCACAGTATACCATAGCGGATTCCTTCAGCATCTAGCATGCTGGTTGGAAACCACCTCAATCTGTCACTTTCGTGGACTAATATGTAAAATTCATATAATGACAAGAGTATTTAAGATTCACTCTTTCGATTTACTACAGGCGTATGTCGATAAAATCTATCGTATGTGAAGTTCGACAATCCGCAATATGCTAGTATGATAGACTATGACCTAAGCTTCTAAACCGTCTTATGTGAATCTTCGAGCATCGATTGTAGAATAGTCGTATGTTCACACGCGAGCGATCAGAGACTGATATGTAACCGATCATAGTGATTGTAAATGTTTGTTTGTCTGTCAGGTTATCCGGAAGTAGCGCTGCACTTCGTGAAAGACGCGCGCACTCGCTTGTCGCTGGCGCTGCAGTGCGGCAACATCGACGTGGCGCTGGAAGCCGCCAAGAGCCTCGACGAGCCCGACGCATGGGACAAGCTGGCGCAGGCCGCGCTCGCCACCGGGAACCATCAGGTACCAACTATTTTAAATCGCTCTCTCTCTTCTCAGTCACGGGAAGTCCACTGTTGAACATAGGCCTCTCCCAATGATTTCCACAGTGACCTGTTGCATCCTGCATCCAGCGACGAGATTGACTGTCTATTTAGCAATATATTATGTCCGAGCTCCACGGGACTCTGCTCATATTTGTTGGGTCACTGATCATATTTATCTGCCATGAATTTTGAATTTCTTTGAAATTCTTCAGATAGTGGAAATGTGCTACCAGCGCACGAAGAACTTCGACAAGCTGTCGTTCCTGTACTTGGTGACGGGCAATCTGGAAAAACTGCGCAAGATGATGAAGATCGCGGAGATCCGCAAGGACGTGTCCGCGCAGTTCCAGGGCGCGCTGCTGCTCGGTGACGTCACCGAGAGGATACGCCTGCTGCAGAACGCTGGACAGGTAGCTATACTCCCGGGGCTTATTAAACAGTACATGATGAAGATCTAAGGATATATTTCCCACAATATTCAATTCCTTTACATACATATTACGCATTTTTAGTACCTGAAATACCTATTTTGCGAAAAAGTTGTTATATAATCCTTTTATCGCATCGCTACTCATCACTAAACCAAATAAACAGCTTAAGAAATTGTGACTACGATAATAAGTAGCCCATGTGTTAAACCACGGAGTCACCTACTTCCACACCAAATTTCATCAAAATCGGTTGAGCCGTTCGAGTTTGAAAATACAGCAAATATATTTGCATTCATTCTTTATCCCCCGATTTTTTTTCGGAATAAAAAGTAGCCTATGCGTTTATCAAGAGTATCAGCTATCTCCTTACAAAATTTCATCAAAATTAGTCCAGCCGTTTGAGCGTGAAGAAGCAACAAACATACAAACACGAGCTTTCGCCTTTATAATGCTAGTAGAATAGTCGGAAAAGATGAAGATGGTGGCTTGGTAATTCCTGATGTGTGTGTTAATTGTATGTATTTTTTGTGTGAAATATGTGCTGTCATGTTCGGGAGGGTCAATGGTATGATCAGGCGATAACAATGCGCCTGATGGTGCCTTTCTAACTACAATGACAAGCAAAACGATGTTATTTAATTTGCTACTGTCTCTTTTACATCCATTCCATTAAAAAAAAAACATGGCGCAATATGTAATTAGCGTGTGCAATATGGTCCAGTCACAATAATAAAAAATATGTAATTCGAAAGAATTCAATTAAATTACATTTTCGCATATTATAATATATTCATTTCTTATTATTCATTATACATATAAAAAGAAAGAAAGAGAGAACAACTTACTGTCTTTGTCATTTTGTTATTTTTTTTATTTATTTGCAGCTGTCCCTGGCATACCTGACTGCAATCAACCACAAACAGTTTGAAGAGGCGGAGAAACTTAAGGCTGCATTAGAAGCGGCCAACCTACCCATCCCAGAACCGAACCCAGACGCGGTGTTCCTCAGGCCTCCACTACCCGTACACAGAGCACAACCTAACTGGCCACTGCTGGCAGTTTCCAAGTCAGTATTTAACAGATTATTTATCAAAATTCATGTTTAATTTTGTTTTTGGGTGAATTTTTCTTACACAGTGATGCAATTTTGGTGTTAAGTTTTATATTTTAATAAATAGTCCATTATAGTCTGTACAAAAAAGGTAAACTAAGGTTTAGTAGGTATATATTTATATTATATTCTATATTTATATTATATTTATTCTTGGTGGTTAAATGTTTCTCGACAGAGAATTAATTTGTCATGAGTAGATTTTATTTAAAACACATATTTAAGGATAAGAATCTGCAAAGTTTCTGTACATAAGTAGAGGCGCTTATCCTAAAAATTAAAACGAACAGTAAGAAATGTACATGATAAAATGTTTAGGATCACTGGTTTAGTCACATTCTATAGAAGATAAGTGTAAGGTGTTACGGTAAGGTTATGTTATAATGTGTATGTGTGTGTGTGCAGGAGTTTCTTCGAGGTGTCGAGCGCGGCGGCGGCGGGCGTGGGCGGCGCGGCGGGCGAGGCGGGCGGCGTGGCGGCCGCGCTGCACGAGCCACTCGAGGCCGCCGGCGCCTGGGGGGACGACGACGACGCGCTGCCAGAACAGGTGCACGCGCCATTACCAACGTCATTACCAACATCATTACCAACGTCATTACCAACGTCATTACCAACGTCATTACCAACATCATTACCAACCTCATTACCAACATCATTACCAACATCTGCGGGTCATTGTCTACCATTTTACTGTCTTCTGGCTGACGTATTTACACATGTACAAATCTGCATATACACACAAATACATACGTAAATTAACATCACATTTATGAAAGAATCGATAGGGATGATGGTAGTGTTAATAGTTCACCAATATTATCTTCGCCTTAAGCATGATAGAGAGCAATACTCTATAGATAATACACACATTCAAAATAACAATGAAGCCACAATACGTACATGTATACAATATACATTTTGCCTGTATTCCCTTACCATTGCAAAGGATTTTACTTTATCCATCATGCTCAAAAAATTGAATATAAAACTCCAATCTAAGCATCATGATAACTTGTTTCGAATTTCAAACCAATTCTGTCAGTATCATTGGTTGTTGTTCGGTCAAATGATAAAATACAATTCACAGGAGGATGGCGAAGAAGAAGTCATGGAAGACGCTTGCGACGACGGCGGATGGGATGTCGGTGACGAGGACCTCGACCTGCCTGAAGAGTTGGCTCCTGTGTCTGGTGAGTTTTGTATTACTCTCACAATGTGATATACTAGAGGGGCACTGCTGACGAAATGCGTGAAACATTAAAAGCGTCGTATGTCCCGCTATTATTGTATCTCTTTCTGTATCTTATACTCCTACGTAGCCGCACTCTCTCTCTCTGTATCAGCCCATATACGTCCCATATGAGGGCAAGGACCTGCTCTACAATTGAGTCAGATTGAGAGTGGTTAGGCCTTAAAGTCCTCCATCCCGGCCTTATGCGGGTTGGCGAACTTTTAAACACCATGGAAATTCTTACAAATCGCTATGGTATGCAGGTTTCCTCACGATGTATTCCTTCACCGTTATAGTACGCAGACTCGCGCTCCAGTGGATTCTCCTGTCCTACTTACTATAAGGGCTGATTTACATAACATAACTTTTAGCTAACTATTTATGCACGACGAAACTCCAGATTTTAATCCGCAAAAAAGTCATCAAAATTCATAGTAAAATATTGAAAGTTGTTGAAAAATCTTTATTCTAGCTACTAAATCTATATACAGTCAATAATAAACTCAATTTAAAGTTTACGTCGTCTGCCATTAAATTTCATTTTGTATGTGTGCGTGAGTCCTTACTAGTGCGTTTAGATTCGTAAATGTGTACATTGCTTAATAATTATTAGGTAATTATTAGTGTCCGACCGAAACTAGTTTTTCAGCCGATACCAAAACCGAAATTTATTTAAAATTACGATTATTTACTAAAATTCACTGTTTCTTTTTACATTTATTTAATGAATTTGTTTAGTAAATGTAAAAACAAAACAGTGAATTTTAGTAAATAATCGTAATTTTAAACAATTTTAATAAGTTTCGGTTTCGGTTTCCGCTGAAAAACTAGTTTCGGTCGGACACTAGTAATTATGCCATGACGGAAATATTGTAACATAAAAAATTGTCACGTTAGAAGAGGGTATATTGCTAGTGGTTGACGCAGGAAGTGGACATTTTGGTAGTTTATATAAAGTTTGTAGCGTTTGATTAAGACTCAGTCGTGTTTCTGCCGCCAGCGAGTGATCTGACCATGGTAAGTGATATTGTGATTAAAAG
Source organism: Theretra japonica (assembly GCA_033459515.1). Lineage (NCBI taxonomy): Eukaryota > Metazoa > Arthropoda > Insecta > Lepidoptera > Sphingidae > Theretra > Theretra japonica. The sequence continues at coordinate 3,193,390 of CM065928.1, forward strand.
ATTGTGGAAAATAGTCCCATTATATTTGAATGTGTGTTTAAAGTTATATTGTAATTATGTAATATGTAGTAGCGATGGAAGTGCTAAGTTCACCTATGTTTTATTAAATTATTATTTGAATTTTAATTATTCTTGAGCTTTTCGGAGTCATGTGTCTTGTTAGTCAATCACTACGCATTATAACGGTGAAGGAAAACATTGCGAGGAAACCTGCATACGGTAGCTATTAGTAAAAAATTCTATGGAAGGTATGTAAAGTCCGCCAACCCGCACTAGGCTCACGTGGTGGACTACATGGTCTAACCCCTCAATTATACTCGACCACTGTAGTGCCCTGCCTGCCCTGCCGTGCCCTGTAGTGGGATAGGATATCCTGTATCATTTATCAGCCCATAAAGTACTGATTACATTTAAAAAATATTGTCTTCAGCGGATATCGACGGCGGAGAGGAGAGTTCAGAGTACTTCGTGGCGCCGACCCGAGGCACCAGCGACATGTTGTCCGGCAAACTGAAGACTGTACACGACCACGTCGCCACGGGGCAGTTCGAAATCGCGTTCAGGTAATAATCTTATAAACCACGCTATCTTTTCCTAAGCTTTATTACAATTTACCCTGTTTTTAGTAATATTACCCCGACTCGTTAAGTTTCGTTACTTTATAGTTTTTATGTTATGTATTCTGTGTTGAAAATCTTTATTGATATAAATAAAGACATTGACTGTGGCGTCAAAATTAGCTATCCACGTGTGCGTCTCGGGCATTTAAAACTGATGGCTATACGACAGTGTCCCGTACAACAATTAAGTGCATTAAGATTTTGTCTACCCAGTAAAACTTTTGGCGTTTTATTATACCGCCCGACGGAGTGTTCGTGTTAACCGACTATCCCAGAAAAATGAATCCATATGTTTGTTGCAGGTTATTGAACGAGCAGGTGGGCGTGGTGAACTTCGAGCCGTACCAGGAGCTGTTCCTGGGCATGTGGGGCGCGGCGCGCGTCACGTACGGAGCCCTACCTGCGCTGCCGCCGCTGGCCGCGCTGCTGCACCGCAACTGGAAGGAGGCCAGCGGGAAGGACCTGCTGCCCGTCGTCAGTACGTATACTACTATATATTTACACTATGCAGGGTAATCCTGCTTCAAGTTAAGTAAACTTGATTATCCTTTTTAAAATATTTGGTCAAGGCAAATAGCATGGTGAAACAATTAAAAAGACCTTCTTTAATGCAAGCCACGCATAAGTTAGTTTTTATTTTTTTATTAATTAAAAGCGATTGGAACATGCATCCACTGTTTTCCTGGTTTTGTTGGAATTTGCGAATATTTCTTTGTAACTCTTTATGACGTTGAAAAGTCAAAGAAACCTTTTAGGTGGCCTTGGGATGATGACGAGCACAAGTACGAGGGTAACATGGTGTATTGTTAGGATGTGGCCAACTTTGTGTGTCGGCTGATTTTGACAGCCTTCGTGGCGCAGTTGGTTAGACGCTACCTGTGAAACGAGAGGCTGCGGGTTCGATCCCGCACCGAGACAAATGTTTGTGAGGCCCACAAGTACTTGTTTTGGGTCTGGGTGTTTGTGAGAGTAAAGTTTCTCGTAGCTTCTGATACCCACGACACAAGACTTCATTGATCTTAATGTGGGATCAGGATTATGTATGTGACTGTTGGGTGTATTTATTTATTTGACGTGAGTTGAATATTGTTGCACCCGCAGCGGCGAAGCTGAACTCGCTGGTGAGCGACCTGCAGCAGTGCTACCAGCTGACGACGGCGGGCAAGTTCTCGGAGGCGGTGGAGCGGCTGCGGCGCGCGGCGCAGAGCGTGCCGCTGCTGCACGTCGACTCCAAGCACGAGCTGGCCGAGGCGCAGCAGCTGCTCGCCATCGCCAGGGACTACCTGCTGGGCCTGCAGATGGAGACCGCCAGGAAAGGTACGCCACCGACACTCGGGACACGCTGCGAGCTCAATATATAGCGTACACAAATGTCGAGTTTATACGTGTTCTACGTGTGAGTGCGTAACTTACGTACGCGAACTAGTGCGTAAGTTTGTGTGTACTCTAGATACGGTACCCTTGGTGCCTAAGTGTAACTAGTTATGTCAATGTTTCTCATGTTATTCTCGCGCTCATAATTATTTTTGTTACAGCAATGCCCAAAAACACGCTAGAAGAGCAGAAGCGCACGTGCGAGATGGCGGCGTACTTCACGCACTGCAAGCTACAGCCCGTGCACCAGATCCTCACGCTCCGCACGGCGCTCAACATGTTCTACAAGCTGAAGAACTTCCGCACCGCCGCGTCCTTCGCGCGCCGTCTCCTGGAGCTGGGCCCGCGCCCCGAGGTGGCGCAGCAGGCGCGCAAGATCCTGCAGGCCTGCGAGAAGACCCCCACGGACGAGCACCAGCTCTTCTACGACGAACACAACCCCTTCAACATCTGCGGCATCAGCTACAAGCCCATCTACAGAGGCAAGCCCGAGGAGAAGTGCTCGCTGTGTGGCGCCAGCTTCCTGCCAGAACACAAGGGCAAGCTGTGCCCCGTGTGTGGAGTAGCAGAGATCGGAAAAGACGTGCTCGGATTGAGGATCTGCCCGCTACAGTTCCAGAGATAAATTGTATTTACGTTAGTTAATTAAGGTTTATATTATAGAAATAATAAATAATTGTATCACGTTTCAACAATAATTTATTTACAACGGCCTTACATATTACTTAATTATACAATATTACACGTCCACGGGCTTGTTCTCCTGCGTCCTGTAACAAAACAAAAGAATTAGTATCCTGTCTAATAACCCTTACCCCCTCCTAAAGAAATAGTATTCGCTAGACAACGGGTGTGAGGGGACGGCGACGCGACGCAGGCGCTGACATCGACAAATATTTTTGGAGCGTAAATGTATGGGTTGATATGCAACATGTCGCACAGATCTGACGGCGACGGGACGATGTGTGTCATGTTGCATATCAACCCATACATCTACACCCAAAACTATGTGTCGGTGTCAGCGCCAGGTGACAGGCAGTTGCCGTCCAGTCGCACCCGCTGTGCGACGAATCCATAAACTCTCGCAGGTTAAGTAAGCCATCTCTTGTCGACAGTGAATCCAGCGCCCTAGCCAAAAGAAACCGAGCAAAGGGGGCCCTATGTTTGAGCATACACTGACTCCGAAAAGTTAGAGGTGTGCCCTGGGATTTGAACCCGTGACCGACTTGAATATGTTGGCAGCCGCGTCTGATTCGTTTACCAACAGGCCACCACGTGTTTGCAGGATCTCTTCTGGCTAGTGCGCTTACTATGTCGGATTGACAAGGACAGTACGCTTACTAACCTGCAAGATTCCCTTTAATAGAGTGGATATTGGTTCTGACCTGTTATTGAGCATGTCCTGGATCTCGTCGAAGGTCTTGCCCTTGGTCTCGGGCAGCAGCGTGATGGAGAAGATGAAGCCGATGCCGCAGCACACCGCCAGGATCCAGAACGCCGTGTAGATGCCGTACGACGCCGCCACGTCGCGGAAGAACCTGACCACATGACATCAGATCAATGTTCTGATCTATCCAACTTTTAAGAATATACTCGTATCGTGATTTGGACAAAACATCTTGCGAAACGAGATCATTCTTGTAAAGAATATTTAAGGTATAATTTCATAGTTACGTGTACATTGTCTCAATGTCTGCATTTCAACAGGGGGTAGGGCCCACGGCTCAAAAAAAAATCGGGTATGAAAATAATAGACAAGCCGGGGTATGGAGGTACCCTCAGCAAAATGACTGAAATTTTAAATTTACACACTTCATAGAACTATTAAAATTGCGCATTATGGTAAAGACAAACATGGCAAAATTTGCGTACTGAGGAGCTCTCTAGCTTCTGTTCTATCTATGTGAACTGGGGAGAATGTGGTATAAATAAAATATTTCCAAAATGAAAGTTACAGAACCAATACAATGGAATGACAGTACAAGGTACTGACCTTGTCCAGACGAAGCCGGCGAGCCAGCACATGCCGGAGCAGATGCCGCTGGCGAGGCTCTTGGTCTTCACCGGGAACATCTCCGCCACCAGGATCCACGGCACCGGGCCCACGCCTGCAACATACAAATATTCATAAACATGTACTTACATAACACTATACAATTATCCGTGTCAAAGAAATATGAAGCAAGCGTGCAAATAAATACCTTCTCCCACGTAGTATACTTACTGACCTTGTAGCAACTTCAGTAACTTCAAGTCACTGACCACCAGAATCATTGTGTATAGGTACAGGTAGGTACACCCAACAGTCACATACATAGTCCTGATCCCACATTAAGATCAATTAAGTCTTGTGTCGTGGGTATCAGACACTACGAGAAACTTTTCGGTCTCACTAACACCCAGACCTTAGACAAATACTTTTGGCCGTACCTACAAACATTTGTCTCGGTGCGGGGATCGAACCCGCGGCCTCTCATTTCATAGTCCGCGTCCAACCAACTGCGCCACGGCTGTCAAATGTTACCTACCCGGTCATGAATAATCTTTGCCTAATTATAGGGAAAGTACTTAAGAATAACAACAATTTCTGTTACAACTTGTGAAGCGATGTTTAAAGTACACTTACCTAGAGTGAAGAGTATCATGTAGACGATGAGGCAGAGCAGCGGTATGAACGCCACGGACGCCACGTTGTACTTGTAGTAGCTGTCCAGCAGCGCGTAGATACCGATCAAGAACTGAAAATAACCAGCACTAACAAACCACATTCACACACCGTAGTCATTGTGCTAGTCAAATAACTTAATATTTCTTGTTTTTTATTATTAATTTCATTATTATATTCGAATAATATTATTCCGTATATTTTGCCAATTTGCTTGTAGATTTTTTGTACACTTTCACTGCGGGTATCACACGCCTGGCGTGTTTCCATACATGCGCCCCGAGCAATGAATATACAAGTAGGTACTTACCAAGAAAATGGTGAGACCAAGCGAGGTGGTCCACATGAGGAGCTTCCTGCCCAGTCTGTCCACTACCATCGGCGTGATGCAGCTCGTCACCACCTGCAGCAATACCATAACAGTTTAGGACTAAAAGATAGCGATTGCTAGTGCTACGAGCACTTTAACCTATAGACATGTGTCGTCATTTTAGTGAACCTCTTGGTTGAGGCCAATGGTTATTGCCCACGATACAGCTTCCGTAAGACAGCATGTATTTATTAACAGAAGTACACAACGGCACATACACCACGTGTCCATTAGATTATTCCTGTACCGTGGATATTTTTTACAAACACCTACCTATACTAAAAGGCACAGAAACAGGGATAAATGCAACAAGCCCTATAAATATTTCTTCGACCTTCCAAATCGTTTCAATTCTCAAAGCTTCTGCTTAAAATTTATCACGAAATAGTTTTATATGACTGACCTGCACAACTCCCATGATGATGGTGCCGTCTGAGGGCGAGATCTTGGTGCCCACCTTGGCGAGCAGCTCCTCCATGTAGAACAGCAGCACGTCGATACCAGACAACTGCAGCAACATGGCCAGGAACACGCAGATACCTGCATACGTACGGAGTATTAATTATCTCACTAGAAAGGGAAGGAAAGTTTTCCAAACTGCTTCCAACAAGTTGTGGAAAATTTGAAAAACCCTCGTAGGAAGGTTTATGTTCAGCAGTGGGCTTAGTTTGTCTGATATTGATAGAATATCTGATAATGATGATGTGATAAACGTGCATACTGCTTACGCGATTTTAAATGTTAACCGTCACTTACTAAATCAGGAAAACATGAAAGTTTTGGGACGATATGTCTGATGATAATAATCGAGGTCATAAGCGTCCCATTGTAGGACACGGCCCTCCTATACAATCAAGACTACGATTGAAAGAACGTTTCTTAGCGACCGTGCGAATTGCGAGCCACGCTGAGACTTCACGTTTATTTGTGTGACGGTAGTTACATCTTATTTGCGAATTCTTACTAAAGAGAAAATGTTCAGCAAGTAAAACTATGTTCTCCTCTATCACGTTTTACTCTATACAAAATCATTGTCCACATCAATCATCAACTAATCACAATTAAATATTTATTCTGAATTCTAATTGATCTGAATATTGTACTTACCTAAAGCCTTAACGTTTCCTCTGGTAGCCCAAAGGTCGCTGATCTTCGGGTCCACCTTGAACTCCCTGATCACTAACGCTTTGAGTCCTTCCAGCTCGGGTTGAACTTTTTCTTTATTGCCACCTCGAAGCTTCTGCAGTACGTTGGACGCCTGATCATGTTCACCTGATGACAACGTATTTTAGATTAAAGATGTAACCAGATTGCAGTGAAATTCAAACAGAGTATTTAGTAAAGCGCTATGTAAATTAATCATTTTCACATTCAGTTATAATCACTTCCACTTACACAAAATTCATTATAAGGTACGTTTGCTACTGATTCCGATGCTAGTGTTTGAAATTAACTGTCGTTCGGCCGCTCGTGGCGGCCTTTTTTATGCATTGCCTTATGATGATATATTAGAACTACCCTCTGCTGTCATCATAATATCGACAATTTAAATTGACGGTATTTGTATCAATATAACTTTTTAAATTTATTGTTATACTATTTTGTAATATTATATACTTAAAACTACCATGCACGTCAAAATTTTGTTATTTTTGATATAAGTACATTTGACTATGGTGAGACGAAATTTAAACAACTACCCAACAATCTTACCTTTGTAAACCAAAAAGAAGGGCGTCTCGGGCAGCAGCCATGAAAACGGCACGTAGAAGAGCGACAGGATGCCACCACACGCCGTCAGCCCCCAGTACGACGTGAAGGGACCGATGGCGTACGCTAGTAGGAAGCCCACGTTGATGAACAGCAGGAAGAACGCGCTCAGAGCGCCGCGGATGTGGTCCTAGAGGGATAAATTATATTGGAAGATAGTAGAAGTTCATAATTACGTATAAATGCTTGAATTCGGGTTTTACGTTGGAGTGGACATCATTTATAGGCTGGACATGGGTTGTTACTTGTTTGTATTCGAAAATGCGTAGTTAGTTCATATATGATACCTACATTGGATAAAGAATGAGAATTTTTAAAACCATGATATCGAAGGTGAACGTACTCTGGTAAAGGGCTAATCGGAGATTTTTGTGCATGTGGCATTCAAGATTTTGATTATAGTAAAAGAAATGATGAAAGTCAATGTCCTTGTCTTTGGCGTAGTAAGATATAGGTATAGCATTTAATAGATATAATGATTTTGTTGGAGGCCTACGCAGATGCATGACTTGGTAATTTAAAATTGTTATCCCGTATATTTTTTGATAATCCAATAAATATGTTTTCAAATGCCTCTTAGACCTCTAAATCGCTCACCTCAGCAATTTCCCCTATATAGAGTGGAACTGTGGCGAACTGCATGGCAGTGGCGCAGCCCCACATGATCCTGGCGGCGTACAGCGTGGGCAGGTCGGCCGCCACGCCCGCCAGTAGCCAGCCCAGCAGCAGCGGGATGTTGGAGCCCACGATCAGCCACTTCCTACCCACGTACTTCGACAGCGGCACAGTTATGAATGGACCTGTTGGTGTGCGTTAAAGAAAGAATTATTGAAAAGGATTCAAAGTAGAATTTTTAATTATTTTCTGAACATTTAAAATACCTTGCGGAAGACTCAATAAATGTTTTTGATATTTATTATAATTTTTGTGTTATCATGAGTTGGTAAACGCTGAAGATTATTCCGGAGTTAGAAATGTCTATATTATATGCTGAAATATTTTTATTTAAAGACATTAAATGCAAAAATAAAATGGAAAACAAAATGTAATAATACTTTAGGGTGGTTAATATTGTTTAAGTCTTAAATTTAAAGATATATATTTTATTCCCTCAATAAACATGGAAATATAGGAATCCTATAATGTGGGAATGTGGACTATAATTCCGGAAACTAAGTATCTACATGATTAAAAACTCGTTTCTATATTGATTTGCCCGGAGCATTGGGAAACTGATGCAAAATATGTTATGCGACAAGTAACAACATTTTAATAGATACTTTTGAGTACAGTTCGGGTTTTGAAATCACTAACTAGGTTATGTCGAACCCGCGATGTGGTATTAAGTTCCTTGATTCTAAGCCACGAAATCAGACATTGTGTTGCATACAAATTAGCTAGAATTTAGATTATAACACTTGTCATTGACGTTATTTCACAACGCATTGTTACCAGAGTGCCAAGTAGGTACCTAAAGTCTATTCAAGGACTCGATATAGTCAATAAAAAGGTCATTGAAAAAACCGATTTTAATTTCGCATTTTACCTATTTCAGCTAGGAACGGTAATGTGAATATCGAACTGTACTTATTGGAAACAGACATAGATATTATGTACGCGACAGTTATTCCGCACTGTATTTTTTATAACGCCGCGAGCTTTTTAAAAATCCTTAGCAAAGTTTTTTGTTTATTTTTTATGTGCCGGCAAGAAATAAGTATTAATTATTTCGTTAGTCAGTAATGTAGTATATAGATTTCGATTCAGTTATCGTTAGTCGATAATGTTGACAATTTGCATACGCGTGTACACGAGAACAGAATTATAAAATTTACGGAGCATGGTCACGACTGGAAATCTCAGTCCCGTTTTAATAAATACATAATATATTATTTTTAGTAAATACAATATTCAGCCCTTGCAATATTGGAAAAATATACCTAATATTATAATACTTTTAGTAAATACAAGCCCTTGGAATATTTTAAAATTCAGCCTAAACGAAACCTCTTATGTCTATTATGTTATGTCCTAAATAATTGTCAGTTTATTAATACATTCTTCTTTATATTAGCAACTTAGTTTATGAAGATTTAATACGATTCAAAACCATTAGGTAAGTTCTTCTTTAGCTTTACCTGTTACTACTTACTAAGCATCTACAGAATGGAAGTCAGTTCTAAATATTGAATTTATATTGATATTTAGTATTTATCAACAAGTCCTTCATTTGTTCCGTTGCTACTGGCTGGTGTGGCAAGCTCGTGGAAGTGATTTATGCAAAGTCTTTGTGCTAAGCTCGCCTCAAGCAATGCAGATAGCCTTGGATATCATATTTACATTTCGTACCCGTGTTGGAAATAATTTACTTTGTTAATACAATTACGATTAATTGAATATTTAATGGGTAAATTGCTTGAATGGCTCCGGTTTGGTACTTTGTCTATGGGTATCTTTACCGCATGCTTCTTCAAAATCATATTATGATTAAAGTTATGAAGTTATGGCACACGTAAAGTATTGCTTGTTACAGAAGGAATAAATTGAAATGGAAGAGACTAATTTTCACTGTTTGTAGTGAAGCAGGGAAGAGGCATTAGTTAGTTGCTTGAAAATAATCCAAATATTTATAAGGCTATACTTTTACAGAAAAAAATGCCTTCAAAACCTTTGAGGAAAGGTATAGGATGTTTGACTTGTATATTGCTCTTTTCCTATCAAACTATTACCCACAACCTTATATTACTCGTGTTGGCTAACCGTGCAACTTTTAAAGCCAACATTGTTCATTAACTGACCCTGCCCATACATTTTAAGGTGACTGCAATGACACAACATAGAAATGTCGGAAGCTATAATCATTATTAAGTGTACCAAGGTCTTATCCGGACGGAATTCCTTTCAAAATCACAGTTTGTGATAGCTAGTACTGAACTGTATTTGCCGAAAATCATGGGACTCTAAATCCAGTGTTCGATTGAGATATTTTAGGTAATAGTCCTTGTGGACTGCCTCGGTGGCGTAGTTGTACTACGGTATGATTGCAAAGCTGAGGTCTTGGATTCGAATCCCGGGTCGGGCATAGTGATATTGGATTTTTCTATTCATTATCAGTCCGCAGTCAGGAATTTGTGCCCGATATGGCGATAGGCTCGCCCCCTTTAACATCATGGGACAGAACACATACGGCGAAACGTGGTTGTCCTGGTAACACCTCTGCCTACCCCTTCTGGGAATAAGGCGTGTGTTTATGTATGTAGGCCTTGTGGATTATGAATGTTGCTGTTGGTCTATAGGGGGCGAACTTCTAATACCATATACTTTTTTTGTAAATATGTAACTAGATATGATATGCAGGTTTCCTCATGATGTTTCCTTTTATCATCAAAATGTGATTACTGTGACACATAAATCTGAAAAATCATAGTTGTGCCCTGAGAATCGAATCCGCGATAACCGTCTCGGCAGAACGCGTCCGGTTAGTTACCAACAGGCCATCACGCACTTGGGATAACCAGTATGGTATGTAAGTACTTATAAAAATAAATTACAAGTACAGACGACGGTAGTGATATTTTTTGCTCATACGTTCAAGGTCACTGATTGGATGACGGATGAAGGATTGAGTCTGTTGCTGGCTTGTTGATATCATTTTGATTTATTATACCACGCAATCATTAGAACTGTCGTTAATTATGCACACCTTTGCCATTTACGCCTCTCGGTATAACTAAGAATTCATTATTGTTGGTAATTCCTGGTCTTAAAGGAGTTGTCATGTTATTATCGCGGAAGTCAAAGGCGTTACGTAACAAGAGGCTTTTAAATTATTTTTTTTGTTGCAGAAAAGCACAGTAAGCACAGTAAGCACCTACCTACTTAAATGAAACTTTTCCATTTATACTACCTATTTAAGGTCGATTAAAGAGTTGAAGCATAAACATTTCGTATGTTGTTTTTTGTCCATGCCGCTAACTTGTTGATTAACAAAAAGGTGAAAAACAAAATAAAAACGTAAAAGTTATTAGGTATGATCTAAAATCGACGCACCGCGCGGCCAGCGAGTTAGAAGTTGTTATGACGTCAAACTATATAGGCATATAGCTGGGAGAGACCTCAAATCTCGAAGTATTTTTTTTCTAAAATTATACTTTTGTACAGAGAAATGTAAGGAAAAGCTCTTTATTTTAAGATCATATTTCATACAAACTTTAATAATAAATACCTAAAAGTAACGTCGATTTGATTTAAATGGCTATAACAGATGCTCTAAACTAGAGTTCCTCTTGTTATTATTTTTTTAAAGATAATTAAGTTCATTCTGATACACATTCAGCATTCGCAACAGAAAATAAAATAAAACTTAATTCTCCGAAGCAAGAAACGAGTAGGTAATAAACACAATATAAATATTTAACAGGATTCGAAACCGCATTACTTGAAAACAGTTTACAACTAGTCCAGTCGAGCTGCATTAAATAAATGCAAAAAATACCTACTACATCCAAGATATTACTCAAAATGTCACCAAAGAATTTAACATTAATGTCAATTAAATCTCTTGTCCTTATCAATCATAGTGAATACGATAGAGATCAAATATGAGTTATTACTTATTGATGTGTATAACCTTGAATGACAGACATTTCGCATTAAATAAATGAAAAATTATCGGATTCATGGTTTTAACGTTTGACAGCCTCCGTGGCGCAGTTGGTTACACGCTGGCTGTGAAACTAGAGGTCGATCCCCGCACCGAGACAAATATTTGCGAGGACCACAAGTATTTGTCTCGAGTTTGGGTCTTTGTGAGACCGAATAGACTCTCGTAGTTTCTGATACGCACGACACAAGACTTAATTGATCTTAATCAGGACCATGTATGTCACTGTTGGTGTATTTATTTATTTATTTTGTTTAAGTATGAAGGTAAGTATTGTTGTTCTCTAGTCACCATGCTGTGTCAGATTTGGCACCTTTTAGTGTCCATCAATTAATTTTATTTAAGAAAACATAGGGATTCGACAACCATTATCATGATGATCACCCTGTTCATACATAGTTGACCTTACCTATCAATCCTCCGAGCACGAGCAGCGAGCCGATCCAGGACTCCTCCTGCAGCGTGGGTTCCCGCGGGAGAGGGGAGTTGGGCCCGCGCAGCTGCGGCAGCACCGGCGACGTCCAGCCCATCGACATGCCCGTGCACAAGCTGCCGTAGCTCGCTGTACACAATAATCAATAAATTATAGTATACGAGTATTATTACATTAACAAATATTTTCAAACTTTTAGAAACCACCCCTTTATGTTAACATTAGCTTAAAATGACGTGAGCTTTTAGATTCTACAAATAAAGCTTAATGTAGATACTCCGCGGCGTGGTAATTATTATTAAAGATCGATTGAACAAAGAATATTTTGATATCATAACATGGCGCTGACTCATAATCTGTTATCAAATCTTTAATATGTAGATATAGGCATCACGGACGCGCTAGGTAACCAAGAAGTCTCTTAAATAATAAATTAATCTTAATTTATTAACAAAAATTCCAGACAGTCTAACAACGTTTTATGTAGTCATATCCATCTTAGGATAAAGACGCAGGAACTAGTTTTGGTGCAATATATTCGCAAGGTTATTGATAATAATTTGTGTTGTGATAACTTGTTTACTTCCGTATATAATTTATAACCACGTGTCTATTTAGAAGGAAATGTTCATGTTGATTAATAAACTATTTGACCTCTGCATGGCTGTTTATTATTGTTAGAATTATTAAGCTTTTAAATATGCATAATTTATGATAGGTTGCAAGTTTAAGTTAGTACCTAGCTAGTTGTCGCCATGTTGGCCAAGTATGAGTGTGCAACCAGATCCTTCAATCGTAAATTGGATTTGAGCTACCTTAACTACAAAATGTATCCGGTTTAGAGGCGCGGACATGCAGGACACCACTCTGTTTACTGCTAGGGGTGTTTCCAATACAAAAAAAAAATTGTATAAACGGAGCCGCAGAAATGAGAAGTTGAGATACAATACAAAATTCGATTCAGAATTCGACGAGCTTTACCTACCTAATAACTTGATTTTTTATTTTTTAATTTGGTACTTTGGTTTACCGGTTTAATTTTCGCAGGCGTATTGCTTGAATAGCTCACAGTTTATAATACACATATGTTTCCCAGAAGGGGTAGGCGGAGGTGCTACGAGGACACCCACATTTCACCGTGCTAGTTCCGTCCCACGATGTGATAGGGGGCGAGCCTATCGCCATATCGGGACAAATTCCTCACTCTGGGCTGATAATGAACAGAAAAATCCAATATCACTTTGGCCGACGCAGGATTCGAACCCGAGAAGCTTTGTAATCGTACCGTAGTACAACCACGCCACTGAGGCAGTCAATGAGATTATAATATTCGATACCTATTATATCTATTAAAATAATTAAATTAATGTATAAACTCACATGTGATATTCTTAATTTAGATAAAGATTTTAAATTTTAAAATAATATTAAAAATAAACGTTAATATAAGGAGTAGAGTTCGTTTATATTCCATGCTATTTTCAACTTCTTAGCCAATATCCTAGAGTTTAGACAGATTACAATTTTGATTTTTGTCATGATATAAGTATACTAGACGGCCTTGAAAACAACATGTTAGGCGCAAAACTTAGGTACCCAACTTAAAGAAGTCTGGGATATGAAATTAAATATAATGCTGCTCGTTTTTAATCCAACAACTTTTTAAGCGATTTTTACCCTAGACAATAAATAAGTACTTTCTAATCAGGACAAAAGTATATAATTCAATAACTTACCCAATGATGCGTACAAATATTGCCGCCATTGTAACTTAAATTGTTTTTTTAATGTTTCAAACATATTTACTAAACACACTCAGTTATACAGCCTTAATTTAGTTAACTTTAATTGCGAAAGTTTATCTTTTAGTTCGAATTTAAAAAACTTTTTTCTTTTTGTGTCAATTTCCTTTAACACAAAAACTAAAAAAGTTGATTTTAACGCACTAAACGTGCGAACGCACAGCCATTGCGATTAATTGTGGTCCAACATGAGCGGTTTTGTTTTAAGACCTGTTACCCTTCACAGTAGTTTTTGTAATATATAAAAAATAGTGGTACAAGTAAAAAAGTTAATTATCTCAGGAAAAGTGATAGCGTAAGTAAGAATAGATGGGCTCAATTTCTTGAAGGCCGTTTGAGAAATGGTTAAATTAGGCATGCGTTAGTAGCAATCACTTATTTGACGTAATTTTATCAATGAAACTTTTGATGAGTGTTTTTTAAGAGTTGTTCAAACGCATTATGCCACAATTAATAGGCAATAGGTAGACAATCTTATGATATTATTTTAAGCTGGATATGTATTATCTACTATTAATAAACAATATGGATAATTGACATCCCTTCTTTTATATTTCGAAGGTCAGAAATGTAACGTTACATTACGCTATAGTAAAATTTAAATGTCCTCTGTTTACTGACTTCATATAATATGGATTACTACTTCATGATTCCAACTGTCTTTAAAATAATCTGCAAATATAGGATGCCTGTTATTTATTTTAAAGTTAGCCTTTAATTCTAGATCATTACGCAGTTAGAAATGATTTCAATGTCCATTAGTTATCCTTGATCTTGACTTGCAGTCATACCTTCAAATAGAGTTTGTTTGCTACACAAATTACAACTGTATCATATTGGATTACAGTTTAATTTTGAGATGTGGTTAATGAAGGTCGTTTTTAATTTTCGATGGCCAAGCTCCGTTGGTTTCATTGATTGTTTCTCACTATATTTGTATAAACAGATATCGATTAAATATCTAATATTGGAAATAGCAAGCCAAGTACTTGATTGTGTATGTACCTTCTAATATTATTGCATTATGTAACGAAATTGTCTGTTTGTGTTACCTTTTTCGGGTTCAATGTCCTAGTCTATGCAGAGATGTATCTAAAAATTAAGTTAATATAAATGGAAAATCTAATTTTTGATCGTACTAAATTTACTTACTCCGTTAGTTGCACGAAATTATTATAGACCAATGAAAAATACTTGCTTATTAGACAAGCATTACCTGATATTAAATAAAGTGATTAAGAAAGAGTCGTATTATATATGTATTTGGCATTTAATCACAGATTTTTTTATTCATCTATTGTTTTACCACCAATATGAAATAAATAAATAAATTACGTATTCTTCTTTGTCATATTTCAATGGCATTTGCATTAAACGAAAATAAGGCCGAAATACCTATATAATATGAATTAATTCCTCAACTTTTGTTCACTATAATATAGCAAAAGGTGTGAACACAAAGCTCTCGGCTAACAATATATACGTGTATTCATGAGTTTTGTTGTTTTTCGCATAATTTTATGAGAACACGTCACGATCTTGTTATAATTGTACAACACGTTTTGATGTTAACATTTACAAGCTTCCGGCATCACTTTGCAATTGAATAAATAAATGCACGCACACACGCATAAGCTGCTCTCCTATCAAGGTATCCCATTAAGAAAACTGTTACATGTCCTAGGTATCCAAAATAAGGAGCGAGTGTCCTTCAGCATAATTATTTGCGATCGCAAAAGCGTTTGTCCATATCGAGAATAGAATCTGTGTTTTCCCTTTTTTTAACTGGTTGTTGCCCAATGTTCTACATATGGAGCTTTTCATTTGGTTTGACACTGGAATATAGGATTGGGTAGTCTATAAATCTGAATCCAACACCCGAATATTAAAAACGAAGTGTATGATCGTAATGCGTTATTATCATAGAACTTATATTGTAAGTAATAATTTACCTGGAAGGCTTTTCACATACAGGGGCTCTTCCACCTAGTATCAGCCCAGACTACCACTGTATCAGCCCATATACGTCCCACTGCAGGGCACGGGCCCCCTCTACAATCGAGAGTACGATTGAGAGTGGTAGGTTGAGTACCACCTTGTAAATGCTCAAATATGTTTTTGTCCAAAGTATATATTTATCTATTAACGCTTACAATAGGGCCAATTTAACTCCTATACTTTATAAAAAAGGCATACGCTCAATATACTTATAGTAGCCTTCGCTACGTTACTCGACCAGTCAGGATATCCGAACGTCAAAAATAGATGTAGAGCTGTTGCAAAATTGTTATAAAATAATGACTAATTGAAACCTATTATAATATCAAACAAGCTGTCGGCTTAGTAAATACTAATCAATAAATAATTAATTCAGTTGTAACATTACTATTTTGCAATAACAAAAGCTAGATAATTCCTCGGTCCTTGTTCAATAATTCACAAAACACAAAAGTGCCATAGACATTTTTGTTATATTTTCCCCACCAAAAAGTTGCCTTTCCCCATATCTTTTGAAGTGGGAAACCGCGGAGGGTCGCAGTTTTATCGCGACGGGGGTGGCAGGGTGCGTTTATTGTAACACGAATCCAATTAGCTCCCGCCGTGTCCTCCTGTGCAAGTGAAAATATTGTGGTAGGAACTTTCCCGCCTTTTTATTCTACCGCCATTTTGTAACCTTTGTCGTCTTTTTCGAGGTTATAAATTAATTGTTAATGAAAGAGGCTTCTTAATTTAAACATTTTTATTGAATTGTTATGAAATCCCATGAAGATATTTTTTTTTCTTAGATTTAACATCGTTTATTCGATCAGTAGTTGTCAACCTCAGTATTACATTTACATTATAAAGCATTTGAGGAGAGAAGCGACATCTGGTTATTTACTTTAAACACCCGTTATTAAGTTAAACAAAACTTAAGTGAATGTTTGCTCTACCTTAAAGCTTAGTAACGAAATACGAGACGCCATTATTTGCCGGTAGGTGGAGCTAGTAGGTTCACGCAAATTATAAGCTTCAAAAACAAATCAGAATAAAGCATTATTAATTGTATCAAAAGTATTTCATATTTTTTGGCTTTGCCCCTGTACAAAGTTACCCTTAAATTAGGGTTAGTTTTTTACGAACCCTAAACCGATTTTTGTCGTTGTACTAGTTTTAGCGTAAAGACTGAAATCTTATCGAATGCAATCTAGGATTAATGACTCCGCACACCAAAACAGAAATAGGTTGCATATCTGTTTTCCAATCAAATCAAACGAACGGACGGATCGAGGCATTCAAAACGCTGTAACGATTTCCGGGACGATACGAAATGGTTTTTTTCGCCACCTCCGGCGCGCCGGCTCGTTCCATCTAGTTTTGTTGTGTATCCGTATCAAAGCCGTATGTTTTTGGTAAAAAACTCGAGTTGTGACAGCATTCACTAATTGATGGTTCGTTCGGATTGGACGCGGTGCGTTCAGCCCGCACTGCTGCGGTCGCATGCAAACTAAATCTATTATCCGTAAAGTCTTGTGATGTAGTAGATGATACAAATAGATTTTAGATAGTAACTATCTTAAACAGGTATAGGTTTAGACAGCAATATCTACATATTTTTATATGTGGAAAGCATTAAATTGTATTGGCACACACAACTTTTCACGAATATCTAAGTTGTGTAAGAACTTCGTGTTGTCATTAATTCATGCAAAGGAAATATAGCGTATGTCAGATTTAGCCTTCCTTCATTTGACCAAGTGTGACCGTCTGATTCAATTTTAAACGAAAAAAAATTGGTCAATATTTTTACGAATGTACGATATGATAGAGTCAATGGGTAGATTATTACTGTTTTATGATTGTATTAGAAATTCTTGATAGTATAATACAATTTGACTACAAAATAGTCTTATTTAGTTAAAAGCATAAAAGTTTTCTCAAGAGATATCTACAATCTTGGTTTAAAAAACAATTGAATTCCACAGCTACAATCGTATAAAAATATGCAAACAAACTCTCATCGGTTATGTTACTAATCCGTACCTAAGCTTTTAAAGTTAATTTTAAACAAAATGTTTGAAAACATATTGACCTACTCGGAACTCTGACAGCGACACGATAAAAACAGTCGATATATCGAATCGATGTGCACGCCTGTCGACGTCGATTCTTCGTCCACAGATGGCATTGCTTGGGAACCACGATCTCCGTAATTAGTTCTCTCGAACATGTGGCCACAGCTTCAATTCATGTATTGTGATTTTAATTAACTTCAACTGATATTTGATGGGTATCGTGTATCTTGTCCTTTAATAGTGTATTAAAAAAAAAACTAGAGCTAGTTAAAAAAATAATTAAACGCAAGTTTTGTCAATGACGAATGAATTTATTGTATTAAAAGTCCAACATAAGTTATTATTTAATAATGTGAGAGACGAGCCTATTGCTGCTTTTTGCATGAATTCCTATTATCGACAAATCATCATATTATAAGGATTTCGAAGGCCTACACGAAGTGCGTGGTGGCCTATTGGTAAACGAAACAGACGCGGCTGCCAACATGTTAACGGTGGTCGCGGGCTCAAATCCCAGGGCATAGCTCTGCATTTTCGAAGTCATTAGTGTATTGGTAGTTAATCACCACGCACTATTACGGTAAAGGAAAACATCGTAAGGAAACCTGCATATCATAGCGATATTCAAAAATTTCTATGGTATGTAATCTATGCATTATGGCCGTGGTGGACTATATGGCCTAACTACTCTCATTCGTACTCTCCATTGTAGAGTAGGCCAGTGCCCTGTAGTGTGACATATATGGGCTGATACATACACAAAGAATACTAACCTAAGAAGAGAACCCAGAGCCTTATAGCACACAATCTTCGTAGACTACGTTGATAAATATCATGACAATACCAGACGATGAAATGACATAAACATAATAAAAGTCGTTTGGTTAGGTGCGGTTAGGTGACAAATATATTTTTTCCTCTTGTCATGTCATCCATCAGCACCTGTTTCAGGAAACCGAGCCAATTATTTTTTTATTAATCAATAACTGTAACCGGCACGCCGCTTAAATAGATAGCTTTTTGATGTCCGGAAAATGAAGTTGTCTTCACGTCAAGGAGGAAATTCTTCATTGTCCTCAAACAACCCAAAGTGTACCACGGCTTACAAAACGATCAGTTAGCCATGACATCTAATTTGTGTTCAATTTGAAATCTTAATAAGCCGTCAAAGCGTTCCAGAAATAGTTATAACTAATTACGTTCCGAAGTTAGGTGCGGCGACAATTGACAAATGCGTTCTGTGCCCGCGCGATACATACAATTAGCGAAGGAATGTTTCCGAACGCATCCGATCCCGTTGACAGCGCGGCAACTGCCACTTTTTGGCGGGAAATTGACTTTTACGTGCGCGGCTTAGAGGTTAGTTTCGCCCAGTAATTACGCCCAAATTGAGTGTTTGCATTGCGAGGGGGACCTATTTGGAGAAGTCTTTGTCTGTGAGGAGGGCGATAAATCATTTGGGCCTGTCATGTGTCTGGTTGGGTGTGTGTGACAAATTACCCACGCGCCATCTATTGGGAGGTGGGAGGGAATATTTTTGGGTTATGATGGCGTCAAAACATATCTTCCCTTAAAAATGTAGTTATATACATATGTAAGGTGTATGTCATATGTATATGTCATATGTAAGGTGACGAAAAAATGGGTTTTCGCAAAATGTTAATATGTTTTTTTTTATAGTGATGAAATATTTTACGTACTTTTGGTGTTCTTAATATGGATCAAATCAAGATTGTTAATTATTTTATGTCTTATTGTAAAATGGAATCAGAATAAATCACATGTAATATTAACCTTGCCTTAAACATTAAAAAAAAAACAATTCGTGCATTTTGTACAATCTGTCAAAAGTCAGCCAATAGACAGGCAGAAAAAGGTGGCCCGGCACCACCATTTTTATCTACGTTTTTGAAGTACCAGCGCTCCCTCTATATTATAAATACTCTAAGGTCAGTAGGTCCTATAGCAGAGTTAGGTTTAATTAAATTGAATTTCAAGGTAAGTATCGAGGAAAGCATGTTCTTGTAACAAGTTAAAACCTTTCTGAATCCACTGTAAAGATAGGTACAGCTGAGGTTTAATAAATTATTTGTATGTATACATGTAATGGATTTCTACAATTCGACTGTGTTAATGTAGGTAGTATATCAAATCCAAATAGCATTTTTTGAGTACATTAAGCCCCAAGAAGTCAATACAATCCTGTTGTTAATTGTAAACACAGCAATATTTATTGGTTTTATAAAACGAGACAATTATTGTGGAAAGAGTCGCGCGACGTATGAGCGCGCGTGCGTTCCATTACTCACAGCGTTCAAAGAGTCCACTAACAGAGCAATAACAATCCAATCCGGTTTCAGAACGCACAAATTATTTCTGATTTATCACGAGGAACATTCAATTAAGTTAGGAAGACGTCGTTTATTATGTAGTGTGTGCGGCTTTGTGAAAAAACAAACTCTCGAAACAGATTTGTTAAATACAAATTGGTTATTAAAATTCTTGGCGTGCGTCCGCTGTGACAATTTGACTGCGCGCCGTTCCCGCTAGTTGTTCTCAAGCATTTTAAATTGCTTCTTTTTTCATAAGCGTTTTGATTTGTTTTGTTTTTTTTACACATTGAACAAGAAAAGAAAAATGGTTTAAGGAATTATGAAACAATATTAGCGGCTAGTTAAAATACACTCACAAAATATTAAATATTAATTTATAGGCTGTAGAAATAATCAATTATTTTATGACACTAACTACGGACACTACAATAAAACGATTTATTAATTTATCTACCGATATCGAAGACTTATAAAAACGACTAGGTACTACAATATTCTTTGTTTTAATTTATTTCAAGATCTCATCCAGCATCTTGACTTCAATTTATGATGTCACATGCATCACTTTTTGTTCACGAAGACCACACAAAAATAAAGAGTTGGTAATGAATACGGCTAGTATTTTAATTGGCGCCGAGACGGAGTGCGTCGCCATTTTTTCGCGTGAAAACTTTTTAATTAATATCTCCAGTGGAATGGACGGGCGTCAGTTTTTACGTCCCCGCTTGTTTATTAATTAGACAATTTTATATTGTTTTGAGTTTGCGAAAACTTTCAGTTGAATAAAGTATTGCGTGCCTGGATTCGTTTGCAGATGTTTTCGTCGGGTATGAACGACCTGATACCTAAAATGCTGTTTATATATCTACCGGGGATAAAATTTAGTAATTGCTTATACGCTTTTGGAGGAAAATTCCCGCTTTGGTTTCCCGCATTCCATTATGACAGTAATGTATTGTGGGTAGGTACTTACTTAATTTTAGATATAAAAGTAAGTATCTACATGATATGTACGTATTTAGTACCTAGGTACCTAATTAGAATAAAATGAGTAGTACGTAATAAAAATTGACGTGAAATTTATATTACACCTAGAAGTCTACATACAGCATTTTTTTTTCATCTATGTATCTGGTGTTTTCCTGATAATTTATATCTTCTGCCAGATATTATTACGGCCAGTACCAGGGCTTTCTAACAACTTTCTTCACGTCATACTATAATAAACGATCTCTTGTTGAGATTTTAGGCTTCTATATCTCCTCATTTACGCAATATTAAGGGGAAACGTATCACGGAATATTAATAAAAGTTCTACAATATTGATCATAGTGCATACAGCACTTGCTATTATATATCTTACCTACAAAATGACGTCACAGTACTATCAAACTAGTTAATGAAGCAACTAGCGCCACCGGGCGGCGAGGTAGGGCGTCCCGCGGCGTCCGTGTCGGAATCCCGCGCAGCGTGACGCTGACACTGACACCCTGCCGCGAGGATAACGCCATAATCACCGCCACTTACTGCTGTTTACCTGGTACAATTACACTCAGATTTATATTTTGATTGGCTTGTACTTTACCCACATTCGTATTTCGTATGTTTATTATTTTATTTTTTCGTACTGCATTTATTTATTAAGACTTTGGATAGCATAATTTCAATGGTTTGTGCTTGATCACCAGCCATATATGCTCATAATAGATGTTAGAAAATATACAAAATTTGAACTACAAATATGTATTATTTTAAACAAATTTTGAAATCAATAGGTAAAGATATGGCTTAACCATTCTCAATCGTACTCACGACTGTAGAAGAGGCCCGTGCCCTGCAGTGGGACGTGTATGGGCATAAACAAAATTAAACGGATATAAGAACAATTAGTTACCATGCAAACATACAAGGAATAAAATAAGACTGAACTACATATCTAATATTAATAAAAACATATGTAATTAAGTTACTTTAACAACTTCAAATTGTGGTGGCAAATTTTCAGATAAAAAATCAACAAGCCAACTGAGTAATGATTGACAATTACTTAATTAATAATTAATTAACTAAAACATCCGGGTAATTTAACCATTAAACGTTTTCATAGAAAATAAATTATAATTTTTAACCACCTGATTAATATAACAGTTAATTTTAAACTAAGTTGACATGGATGATGAAGCATACCGGGGTTTTCTTTCTGATTAAACTTTGTACATTATGCACAGTCATCAAAACGAAGGCTTCGTGCGGAAAAAATAGTTTTAACACATAATTAGATTCTCTCCGTGAAGTTGTCGCCAAATTACTGAACACGAACTGCTCAACATTATCTTTAATCCATTTTTTTCTTATTTTCATTATACGCTGTTTCGTCTTATTGACAGAGTTCCGATTACAATTACCTATTGGATTATAAACTCGATGCTTGCCCGTGAGAACGATTTTACCAGAAAATTATTAGCAATTTCTATTTTTTTACTTATCAAAAATCAATCAGAAAATCTGCGCTTGAACCATGGACAACAATCGATTTTGAGTTGAGTTTTTTATGACAGGCGGAAGGCCCGTGACCCACCTAATGGTAAACACAAGGTATGGTATTCATAAGCACGGGCTCATAAGTCACAAGTTCTATAGCAAAACTCGAACTTGAAAAGATGCAATGTGACTCTACCATTCACTCGTGCATATCGCAGTTATTAAAAGGTTACTCCCTTGTGAGTAAATGTTATGCTTGTATCATCTTGGGCAACACGAAGTACATAGTTACATATAGTTCTCTGCTTAGAATTCTTACAAAATAATATAAAATATGATCTACAAAAGTCTAAAAGAAAGTTAATTACGTGGTATTCAACGGCTTAATTATATTTAACTTTAATTGATTGGATGTTTAATATATTTTTTATCCAAATGCATGAATTGATACCGAGTTCACCCCCCGTGGAGTAGAAATTGAGCCAACACGCAATGTGTCGACACGCCGATTGCGATAGTAGATTGGCTGAGGTAGTTCTTGTTATCTTCCTAACTCATTATTATATCTGCAATCCACTTAATGAGTATACTTTCAGTTGATATCCACTTAAGTATTTAAAGGAATTATGCTAGGAATAATAAACTTGAGTGCCTTTATTTTGAGGTTACATGAGTAACTCTTGGCACATGTATGGACATGTGCTTTTGCAAGAATTTTCTAAAGAAGAATATATACAGGAAAAATGCTTCTCGAGCCACTAGGAGTAGTTTTCAATTGAATCCTATCTATCCATTTTAGCGGTTCAAGCTGTCGTATCAGCTGATACAAGTTATGTGCCTTGAATGAAACGAAACATTGTCATCTCAAAATAAAAGTATAAACATTTAGATTCATGAACATTTACGTATAATAGTGATCTTGTAAAATAATTTTGAGATTATAGTGACGACAATTGAGCACTTGTATTATTTAAATATTTTGGTTACACAGAAACGACAATTGGCGGTCAAGAAAACAGATATACCAAGACAAGTATAGATGTAAAAGTCGGCAGGGCTCGACGTCATCGAACATTTTCTAACCAGCTAAATTGGTGACACTGTTCGAGCGAGAGGCAGATCCACAATGCTCTGAACTAATTAGAATGGATGAACACTTCTATAAAAGTGGGTTAAGCCAAAGAAACTCAGCATTGAGATCTAGCCTCTGTCTATTTTTATGGAATATAGGCAATTATTACGAATTAAAGTTTCAGAGTAATGTAAGACTGTCTCGGTGGCGCAGTTGTACTATGGTATATTTGCAACGCTGAGGTCTCGGGTTCGAATCCCGTGTCGATCAAAGTGATATTGTATTTTTCTATCTATTATCAGTCCAGAGTCAGAAATTTGTGCCCGATATGACGATAGGCTCGCTCCCTATCACATCGTGGGACGTAACATATCTACAAGGCAAGGAAATGTGGGTGTCCTAATAGCACCTCTGCCTATCCCTTCTGGGAAAAAGGCGTGAATATGTATGGATGAATGTTAAATATTTCCCAGTAAGCAACGTATTACCGCGTATATTGTATACTGTACTGTAGCAGCCCATATACGTACGTCCTACTGCAGAGCACAGGCATCCTCTACAATCGAGAGTACGATTGAGAGTGGTTACTGCAGAGCACAGGCATCCTCTACAATCGAGAGTATGATTGAGATTGGTTATGCCATATAAGTTCACCACACTGGCCTAGTTTGGGTTGGTGGACTTTTACATACCACAGAAATGTATACAAATCGTTATGGTATGCGGGTTTTCTCACGATGTTTTCCTTCATCGTAATAGTGCGTGGTGATTGACTATCAATGCACACATGGCTCCGAAAAGTCGAAGGTGTGTCCTGGGATTTGAACCCGCGACCACCGTGAACATAGGCAGCCGCGTCTGGTCCGTTACCAACCGGCCACCGCACTTAACCGCACGCACCGCTTATGCAACTTAAGAAACTGTTTTTTTGAAACGCAGAGCTCCCATCAAATTAACAAACATACCTTCCAGCACGTTTACAAGCGTTTATTCAATAATGGATTCCATTAATGAGACAGAAGACGTTTAAATGACCCTCACGCTGGTCAATTGTCGAGGTAAGGCAAGGCAAGATAGATGCGCCGAGGCATGGGAGGTACGTCGAGGCACAGCGATCAGCGGCGCAGCGTGGGCCGATTGTCGCCGGGCCGGCACAATGACAGCTCGCAGCGGTTCTAATCACGCACAGGTAAAAGCTTCTACGCGGTGGAATTTGACACTTTTTGTTCGAGATTTTAAATGTTGTACAGGATGTTTAAGATTGTGGAGTAGTTGTGTTATCTTATTGAATATTATCATTGTCTGCACCTCTCTCACTTCAACCACTGGAAGTCCACTGTTGAACATAGGACTCCCCCAAGGATCTCCAAATTGACCTGTTGGAAGTGGCCTGCATCCAAGTCTAAATTTAAAGAATAAAAATCGCTTCCAAAACTTATGATATATTCATAGACAAAAAACAAGATCTGATTTCTACAACCAAGATCTGACTTCTACATTTATTGCAATAAGTTAAGAGTTTTAGCTGTAGTTATTTAAACATTAACCTACTTTCACCTTTTTATTTAGGCACATAAAACAGATTAAATTATATGATTACTTTTGTTTTTTGATATGTTTCATCATTTCACATTTTTCAATAAGCACGCTAGTTTTTGAAAACCCAAGTCCTGTGTGATGTTAATTAAAAGAAACTTATGTCACAGCACTTCCCTAACACATAAACTCCAAACAGCCTGTACAACATTCTCGTTTTACAAGAAAACCGTGTCTAAAAGGCAGAAATCGTGCATATCATTGGTGTCTCTAAACGATAGATCTTTAAGCCCGATTAGCCGTGTAAATAGGAAATAAATAAAAAGTCATGACCGACCCCGGAGGCAGTACGGGAGTTGTGCAACATAGTATTGTAAAGACATCGCTTATTTTAACTGCCTCCGTAGCATACTTAGTTAGACGCTGGCCGAGACAAATGCTTGTGAGGCCCACGAGTATTTGTTTCGGGTCTGGGTGTTTGTGAGACCGAATAGTCTCTTGTAGTTCCTGATACCCACGACACATGACTTAATTGATCATATGGTGAGGTTAGGACTATGTATGTAACTGTTGGGGTGTATTTATTTATTTATAAGTAATTAGAACCACTATTTTAATTGAATAATTTCCCATCGACTACCGGGTATGGAGTGGGCTAAATCCTGATAAAGCACCTTTTGCATTAGCATAAGTGTTTGTCATCATTACAACGTAGCATATCATTATGGTCATATCAGCCGAAAAAATATATTTGTAGGAATTACTATTTGACGCTGTTTTAGTACTGGGCAGATATGCTAATCTGATAAATGTCTAACGCCGTCTTTGAATAATCAATACCAAGAGGATACATGCTGTTTGTTTAGCTTAGAAAATCAATATACTCTTTTTGTTGTGCTCAATTTGTATTAAATTAAAAATATTGCTAAGAAAATGTGACTCCTCAAGCTGGTATTGCGAAGTATGATTCTAAAAAGTAATAAGAAGTTTTTAATAATTATGTAAGTCTCTTTACTTCTCTATTAGACATCATTTATTAGACACAAAGGTTTGCCATTACACGTGTTCCCTCCTTCCTATAATCCTGGGTCCTACCGCGTAGCGTGAAGAGCCATCTCAGCGGACCGGCATGATTGTATCGAATGATATGAGACTGCCGTATGATGCCATTTGATACCCTGGACTGCATTAGCAAATACATGCAGGTGCAATGCAGTCACTGTGCCGTGCCAGAATAAAAAAATACATTATAATACTTAATATAAGTTTAACTTTCTAGAATTTGTATTATAAGTTATTCATAGAAAATGTGTGAAAGAGTATAAATTGTATTTTAAAATTTGTATTTTTGTCTAATATCATTATTTCCTTTTTCGTAATTTACGTTGAAATTTTATTTGTTAATTCCTTCTACTTTGTCTATTTTTATATATCATACATTGTCTAATGCAATACTAAAGACAACTAACCAATTTATTAGAGGCATCTCACGGTACAGGCCTTGCCTAGTGTGAGAAGTCTTTTAATAATTCCAAGCGGTTCATTAACAATTTTCGTTAACAAATTAATTAATTACTTAATTAACTTACTATTTAAGGAAGCTGTAAACAATCTCAGATATTAAAATGTATTCTTTTTCTTCTTATAATAACAACGTGGTAGTCAAGCTTATATCACTGAAATAACAAATATGTGAAGTGTATTATCATACTTCACAAACATTATAAACGTCACATGAAGTTACATTAAAAAGACGCAAATGTTTTTCTAGATTATTTATAATTCATCTTAGGAATATTTAGTATATTTCATAATAAAGACAGTAGACACCATAAATAAGTCCGTCGGTTTGTTAAACTTAAACATATATTTTATTTGCTCCATGCTAATTTTGTAGCTACTGTTGTCGGAGTCATGTGTGTATTGATAGTCCACCACCACGCACTATAACGGTGAAGGAAAACATCGTGAGGAAACCTGCATACCATAGCGATTTGTGTAAATTTCTATGGTATGTAAAAGTCCGCCAATCCGCACTAGGCCAGCGTGGTGGACAATATGGCCTAACCACTGTCAATCGTTCTCTCGATTGTAGAGGAGGCCCGGGTCCTGCAGTGGGACCTATAAGGGCTGATACAATACAATATAATAAGGTATAGGGAATAATGTTGAATATTAGTTATAATGTCATTTAATAATTTGACAGCCTCCCTGGCGCAGTTGGTTAGACGCCGCGCCGGCTGTGAAACGTGAGGCCGCGGATTCGATCTCCGCACCAAGACAAATATTTGTATGTTTCACGGGTATTCCTTTCAGGTCTGGGTGTTTGTGAGACCGAAAAATCTCTCGTAGTTTCTAATACCCACGGCACAAGACTCGATCTTAGTGCGGGGTCAGAACTATATCTGTGACTGTTGGGTGTGTGTATTTATAATTCCTAAGTGTATTGCATTGTATTGTAAAATGTTGGTTAAACTAGTGAGCTTTATTTCAATTGTCGTATGCAACATGTAGGTGTGTAGACGATGTTTTGTGGCTTCTCGTCTGGTCAACCACAACGCAATGGGGGAACTCGAGTATATCTACATAGCGTAAATTAAACTAACATTGATTTCGTTGAGTTCTGCACTGAGTCATTTTATTACTTAATCTTTTTTATAATTACATTAAGGTCACGACATATTTGCTACTTAATTGTCAATTTAATTGATAATTTTATTTTATTTGTGGAAACATTTATATAATTTTTAAGTTGTATTTTTTTCTGTTTTCACATTTTTTATTCTACGTGTTTCCTACGCATAATAAAATTAATCTAATTAATATAGTGTTTATCCAACAAGTTCAGGTATTGTTGAATCTGTAGTCATTTTCTATATTTTTATTACAATAAATAATAAAAATGATAAACAATAAATACTTATCGATAGTCTTTGAACAATATACGAAGTATTATACAAGAACTTCATTCGGTATTTTTAATTCCCGCTTGTGAAAGGACAGGCGGTCAAACAGCCCATAATGGCAGAGGTCTGAATCGGTCGATTAAGGAATGACCTAGCATAACCCTGTGCGCCCCTAACGTTTGCATTGAGTTCAAAAGGATTTTCACGTAAACTACTTTTAATGTTTATACGTGTAATAAATATTACTTTAAGTTTTTGTATATTAACTTGGATGATGGATTGAATAGAAATTATCATTTACTATTTGGCCGGTTTCTCTATTCTTAATTAAAGACACAAGGGAGATTAATTATTAAACATGAATACTGAATATCTATAAACATTTTTACGATGTAGGTATTAGCTTGCCGCTAGCTTGCCATCCTGTCTAGTTTGATAGATTGAAGCCAAAAATAAAGGCCAAAGAAAAAGAACAATTATCTATGCAGCTATAGACTTTCCGCGCGTTTTATAGCCATGGAAATGTGCTACATTGCATTCAAAAATATATTTTAAATATAATGAATTAAAATTCATTGCCTCGAAAATTGACTGCCTCGGTAGCGTAGTGGTACTACGGTACGATTGCAAAGCTGAGGTCTCGGGTTCGAATCCCGGGTCGGGCAAAGTGATATTGGATTTTTCTATTCATTATCAGCCCGGAGTCAGGAATTTGTGCCCGATATGGCGATAGGCTCGCCCCTTATCACATCGTGGGACGGAATATACAAGGCGAAACGTGGGTGTTCTGGTAGCACCTTTGCCTACCCCTTCTGGGAAAAAGGCGTGTGTTTATGTATGTATGTATGTATGAATTAAAATATATACATCATTCATTCATCAGCCAAAGAAAGTCCACTGTTGATTATAGGCCTGTCCCAATGATTTCCAAAGTGACCTGTTGGAA
The DNA here is from genome assembly GCA_033459515.1 of Theretra japonica. Taxonomy (NCBI): domain Eukaryota; kingdom Metazoa; phylum Arthropoda; class Insecta; order Lepidoptera; family Sphingidae; genus Theretra; species Theretra japonica. Next base: position 3,222,416 of record CM065928.1, read on the forward strand.
GCAGCCTGCATCCAACGACGTCCCGCGAAAGTATATTCTTACTTTAACGTATTGATAATATTTTTTTTTTGCAATAATGTAATGTCTGCAGTTCGAGCACTAACAGTATAATGACAACTATGAACCTAATCACTCTATACGCTCGACCGTTGCAAAGCGCGCGCGACGCTGAATACAAAAAAAATGGTAAAGAGCATGTACATAACGCGGAAGTGGAAAGTGACTACAACGTGTAGCTCGTTGTACTAGCTAGTAGAACAAGCGAGCTCGTAGTCGTGGGCGGGTGGTGTGCTGTGCTCCACGGCCGCCCGCGCCGTCCACAAACACGCTAATGGCGTAAATCGCTCGCCGCCACACACTGAAACCCATTAAGTTCAAAACTCAATAAACATCATTGTTCCAACGCTTAACTAGGAAAATAACCCGTCGCGGCCGCCCGGGGCCGCTTTAGCCCGATCTTCAGCTACCGCCGCCTCTAATATTCATAAGTCAATTTCCTGGCCCATTAATACGTAACGAAGTAGCGCAAATGGCCTTATCGCTTGTGCGCGATTACTTGCCCGCCGCTCTCTTACATAATTCAACGTATTAAACGAAATTGTTTAAACCTTATTGCTCGATTACGTTTCTCCACCCCGGGCACGCCTCGTTTGCCGCCGCCAATCGGCTGACGAGATTCCTCTCGGCGCCCCCACTCCGCTCCCGTGGCCTCCTCTCGCGTCCCGCCCGTTTGCACACCCGGAGTCAGTGGATGCCGCGCTGTCACTGTCGCGAGTCGGTCCGGGACGAGCGCTCATACCGCACCCTCGCTGCCGGAGCACAGAGCCGTCGCCGCCGCTCGACGGTTCCAACCCGCTTGACAAAACCTATGCTCGGATGCTAAACCACTCATTCAACAAAACGGACTCCAAGTGATGTGAAAGTGACATTACGGTTATAAACGGACAATCGACATGAGCAGCTAATGTATTTGGTAATAACAAATAAATAATAGGCGTTGCTATGACGATGCTCGCGATGGCTCGAGGATCGGAGGAACGCAGGGACGAGGGCCACTCAGAGGCGGAAGCGGAAGCGGAAGCGAACGGCGAGGTGGACGTGGTGGGCGTGGAGGAGGCGGCGCCGGTGGACCTGACGCGGCGGCTGGGGCTCACGCGGCCGCCGGAGAGGCCCGCCATCGCCTTCTCCGTGGAGAATATCCTGGACCCCAACAAGTTCACGGGCCGCTCCGAGGTGCCGCTGCGCTACGACGAGCAGTACTGGAGGCCGCACTATGATAATGATAGTGATTCTGGTGAGTACACTCTTATTACAATCCTATAAGATAATGATAGAATTATATTTGATGATATAATTCCATAATATAATCATATAATTATGTTTTGTTACTTAATATTATGGATAGCCTAAAATTACTATTAATCATACATACATACATAACCACACGCCTTCTTCCCAGAAGGGGTAGGCAGAGGTGCTACCAGAACACCCACGTTTCGCCTTGTATATTCCGTCCCACGATGTGATAGGGGGCGAGCCCATCGCCATATCGGGCACAAATTCCTGACTCCGGGCTAATAATGAATAGAAAAATCCAATATCACTTTGCCCGACCCGGGATTCGAACCCGAGACCTCAGCTTTGCAATCACACCGTAGTACCACTACGCCACCGAGGCAGTCAAATTAACTATTAATCATATCTTAAGTTAACTGATAAAATATATTTAAACCATCTTTGCGCTGAAGTAAAGTTTTAATCTAGTATAAGATCAATCACGTTTTGTGACTAAGCTATCGAGTCCAACATCTTCGAAGACGTTAAAGTTTAATCCACCGAACAAAAACTCCCAATCTGTTTAAGCAGTGTCAGAAACCGTATAGGTTTGTTTCTAAGTTAATTATTAATATACTATCATTGTCAACAGTCTAATTGTAATCTGCCCGTACTATATTATGTAAACTACATTAGGCAGCATATTACTGAAATAAAATCTCCAAAAACCCTTACATTAATGGGTGGAGTAAGGAGGGAGTGACACTCCTCAGAGGGACGTAGACTGGCTGTCAATAATTTTATTTATTTATTTATAAATAATAAGATAAAAATAAATATGACAACACGTTTAAATAAAGGTGACAATTGGCGGTCTTATCGCTTAACGCGATTTCTTCCAGACAACCATTAGATGGATTAAGTTGAAAAAAAAAGCTACAAAGAATAGGGTGGTCATAAAAAAGGTAAAAAAGAAAGAGAATATTAATCATAATTGAGAGTAATATGAGATATTGAGAATAATTATTTAAATCTTTATATTCAAATTACAAAATTATAGGTACATTTTAAAACTCCATCATTTTATTTCAAATCGAATTCCAAATATCAAGTACCTATATATTATAAAAGTTTCCAGATATATTTTTCAGTAATTGTCATCACGTACAACCAATATCAAAGATGTAAAAAGTTTTATAACTAAGCAATTGAGTGCCTCATATTTGGGTTCTGTACCTGCGATGTGTATGAAGTGAACGATACCTATTTCTGAAACCATGCTACACCGCGTCGTCTTGTTTTAGATAAAGGGCTCCTGAACTTTAACTATTTGGCCTAAACACTCTCAATCGTACTCTCGATTGTAGAGGAGGCTCGTGCCCTGCAGTGGGACGGATCTGGGCTGATGCAGAACTTTAAAACCCGATTTAGACGGGGAGCCTTTCTCGCATGATTTCAGGCGAGAATCGTATGCCATTGACGCATGCGATAATTGCTATATGATTATCGTATTCTGAAAACACATTTACACGGTGCAATATTTTTTTATCCTTACGATAACAGATAATCGTATCTTCGAAGCAAAAATCTCTCTCCGTGTAAACGGGGCTTAATAGATAGCCGTCTGAAATTTTCAAGGTTTGTTTTATGATGCAGGTAAATATTGTGTTATACTTGGAGATGTTCTGCAGTGAAATTCTTGTGGCTGAAACACACTGTTTCATGAAGTTAAGTTCTCACTCTTATGAAAAAATATGTAGGCACATGAAAAGAATAAGTAAAAACCTTCGGATGAATTTACCATGTAACTTGCATTCCTATGCAAGTCACTTAATTTTTAAATAAGCTCCACCGTATGAATGGTAGTATAATTTAAGCCCGAAGCTTAGAGCGATATTAAAAATTAAAGAAAATTATAATCAGTAAAATACGGAAAAGCACGCGTCGAACTCACGTTGCATGGTACAGAACCCGCACTGCGGTTATTCTGCTCAGACTTGGAAGGTTTTTTGCTATAAGCAATATAATTTGCGTGACGAACTCACGGTTCGCCTTACTAACGACTACGGTCGAAACTTTGTACACTCGACAATTTCATGCTAATCGTATAACAGTACCGGAATCGCTGTTAGAATTTGTTTAACCTTCATTTAATACTTTTTGCATATAAAGATGAATGCAAAAACTTCGCTGGTACTAACGCAAATGTATTATAAAACCCGTGAGGACAATTTAGAATTTTTATTTCCTTAATTTCCTCTATTGTTTTATGCTCGTTTAGAGTACAATTAATAAGATGTTGTACTAGTATAATCAGGTATAATAAAGAATAGTGAAAAGTGATAGGTATTGGTTACTGTACTGTACTGTATCAGCTCATATACGTCCCGCTGCAAGGCACGGGCCTCTTCTACAATCGAAAGTACGATTGAGAGTGATTAGGCCATATAGTCCACCATACTAATCTAGTGCGGGTTGGCAGGTATTGGTTACGTAACAAAATTGGGTAAGTAGATGAAAGTATCTATCGGGTTAAATACGTATATATTTTACGAAATCAGCCTTAGGCTATACCTAAAATGCCACACATGCGTTACACTATGTCGGCCTTTCCGTTCGTGCGCGGTAATCGCTTTTCAGGCAGATACAAATGCACCGCCACTTTTGAGTCTCTGGTTATTTCACTTACCGAGGTGCAACAGCAAAGGTTATAATTCTTTTTAACATTCACATCATGTTAATTCAATAATTAGGTACTAAAATACTATAGTTCGTTCTAAATTGTATGAATACTCATCTTTATTCATTAACACTTTATAATTTAAACTCAATCAATGTTTTGATTATTCTTAATAGTGTGTTGTCCTGATCAACTGTTTGGCACAGATACCCACGAAACAGGCAATGCCTAGTGTCACCGTATTCCAGAAAAATGTGAAAATGAAACAAAGCTAAATAAATATTTTATTATTTGTACTTCGGTTTTCAGTGCGATAGTGGTAATACTAAGGCTGAATCATCCATATGTAGTGTATGTTTAAGGACCTAGAGAGACTAGTGGTAGAGCATGACTCTACCACTAAGAAATTTTGTAATATTCTAGATGTTAACTCAACATTCATTTTAAAACTACATTTTAGTCGTGTATATAGCACTTACGTATTTTAATTTAATAGTACTTCAAATATCAAGCTTTATACGCACCTTAAATTAATTAAAAAATTGATTAAATCAAATTAATTGTTGTAAAATGGATGCCCTTAACGCATGGAGCCATTTCTAACAAAAATCGTTTAGATGTACATAATGAGGTAATAAATACCCGCAAGTGGGTATTTGTGTAGTAAAAGCAATGTAAACGTTTTTATATTTTTGTAAAATAACGGAGATACGTATTTCATTACTGCGTGTTTCTGAATAGAGAGCTAATTAATAGTTATTTTTTTTAAGTTCATCCGATTTATCTCTTTCACTTTTATTATTACAAGTATTTTAGATTTATTGAATTTTGGCAATGATTCAGATTCGATTTCTTTCCGAGCAACGTGAATATTTTCTATTTAATTAATTAGAACAACATTTAACGCTTAGTTCAATTTTATTTTACATATGTATTAACTATTAAAATATTTTTTGATTAATTTTAATATCATTTATATTAATTGACCGGATGGTGCAGACATGAATACATTAATTAAAATCTCATTCAGAATATTGCGTAATTGTTCTTGATACAAAAATAATTGAAATATATTCAATGACACAATCAATACATATTCTTATGAAGTATATTATGTTTGAAAATATAGTTTTATTTTTATTTTTATGTGAGATCGACTTTAAACACTTTAAAGTATTTTGATGGATTCGTAGCAAGCTTATTGTTATAAATGTCATGTGCTTATTGCACAGTAGATTTTTCTTCATTTTTCTTATTGGTTTTACAGCGGCGAGCTAACATAAAAATAAAAAGGTTTTCATAACTGTTTCATATGATCTACAATTTTAAAATCGGGGCGAAAGTAATTACAACACATCGGTTTATGTTCAAAATGTTATATGTAAATGGGCCACGCTGTTGTCAGTCATGACTCAGCATGAATGGGCAGGCTCGTCCAGGGCGGTACCACTATCTCACAGGAAATCGATGTGATGCGACAGCTTTGCTGTGGCGTTTCGTTCGGTGAGTGAGATTGCCGGATGCCTAATACCCTTTCCTCTTCCCATCCTTTTTCCTTCCCGCTCTCCTCCTGATATTAAGGGCCGGCAACGCATTAGTGAACCAAGCGTTGTGGATGGTCATGAGCGGCAGTGATCACTTACCATCAGATGACCTGTTCGCTCGAATGCCGGACCTATGCAATTATTTTTTTTCACTACAATATTTTTTTCAGTATTCCAATATTGTTGACTAATTCTTAGTATACAAGTCAAAAGTTATTGTAAAATTACGACAGATATTAAACCGTGATATTTTTTTACGGGACAGATATTTATTGATAAACGGGCGCAACGTCAAGCGGAACTTATTACCCGGACATAAGACGTTTCATTTTATTCTGAAACACTAATTTTACCATTTAGCTTCTGTTGTTTTTTATATTTTATAACAACTCAATATATCCAATTATTTAAATAATAATTAATCTTTACTTTTGCATCAATTACATAAGTTTCGAAAATTGGAAATGGTAACGGTTCCGGAAACAAGATAACAAAATACTCTCCTCAAATGGCTACGTAAATAGCCTATTGTGTAGAATGTTATCATAGTTCACTATTTTAATTGCAACACATCAGTAAGAAGTCGAGGCAATCACAGAATTTTCAGTTTACGGGTCTGAGAAGTCCACGACACTACGTTTACTATTTTGTTGAAAATATATCTTCTGATGAATTGTTATCCGTAAAGCACAACGAATAGAGACAGTTTCCAAAATAAAATTACGGTATTGACTTCTAGATGCTCGAAATATTGTTTAACTTTAAGGGCCTTATTAATAAACTCGGATGAGCCAAGGATTAACTTTCTTTGGCTTCAAAATTGGCTTGATTATTTTGAATATAATATTGAATAATGCAACTACAATATTGTGGTTGCCTAGCCTTCTATGCAATTCCGTGTTTACTAATAAAGTCGTGAGTACCGCGCGCTATTCAAAATAATAGTCAATTCTGAAGGCCCTAAGGCCCTAAGCGCACAAACACAAACTCCGTTCTAAAAATATTGGCAAAATAGTTGTAAAGCAAGACTTACGCAAAAACTTGTTTAACTGTACTGTCGGTAACGCGAGAGTGACAATTAATTTCCATCCATCGCTAAATGGCTCGCAACAAAATCGCAATTTTGTGCACATCAATTTTTCACAATTCACAAAACGGCGTGAAGTTTTTTGTCGAGCATCTCAAAATGAAGCTAAAGCGTTTTTTGCGTTCAGCCACTCGATTAGGTTTTTATCGATTTTCGAAAAAAAAAAGAATCTGATCACACTGTTCTGTGTTTACGCTTTAATTTATATAAAAATAGTGATTTAAAATGGGGCGTGAAAAACTTTCCGCAGTCTATGGATTTTATTTACTTAGCGGGTTTGGGTCAAATTGTAATCTTTGTAGAGATTGTGCAAGATTGATGCAGCAGCTAACCAGTAATGAGTATCGAAGTGGGTATATACGTTATACATAATATAATAATAAAATTATATCCAGTAAGTATTGAAAATAAGCCTAGTTATTCATTTTCTTTTATTAAATTAATTTTGTTTTATTTTATTATTTATTTTGTACTAAAATGAGTTCTTTTTTATTCCATTATGGCTTCGCACGGTTTGTGAATACAGCCAGTCCTGAAGTTTTTGTCAAATTTGCCCAATTTGACCAAACATGGTTAAATATAGTCCATCGTCTGGTATTGTCCATCAGTTGGTGCGTAGAATCACCATGTCATTCTTTAGTAAGGCGAAGGCAACCTTACCAAAACTTTTGATAGAGCTCAGTGAAAATATCGAATTAGTCGCATAAAACACTCTTGCTTAACATCCACTTCACTTGTGCACCTTTACAGAACTAAATTGAAGAAAATGCCTTCTACTTTATGCAATAAAACTCCAAAATGCAGCAAATTAATGAAAATAAAACAAGAGATATATATGTAATACCTACGATTTTCCCGCCCTTCTAAATAATGAGTTAAGTAGGTACAGAGATGTACCATCTACAAGTAAAGTAGGAAAGTCGTATTTATCTGTTTAGAATTTACTGTTAGCATTAATATATTTACGTCTTCTTCGAATCTGTACATTAATATATTATAATGTAATTAATTTAATTGGATTCATTAGAAATTTAATGATTTCAAGCATGATTAGTACCTATATTATGTATTATTATTAAAAATATTATATAAACCTTATTGGAACCGAAAAATCGGTTAGTACTTTTAATAAACCTTTATAATTATGCCTTATTATTGATTCAAAGACGTGACATAAATGGTTTGTGACAGAAAATTATCGATTACGTGTTCTTAATGCACTGCCTTTCACAGAATACTGGGTTTTTCGACAAATTGTTTATGTACCTGCAATCGAAATGCATTCTGATTTGAATGGGTTATCGTTAACTTACGAGAAATCAATGACAATCACTATAAAATAATTAAAACCAAAAGTGTTACAATTTGATTATGTTTCAGAAGGTTATGGATGCAGCAGGGCTTTAATGATTTTTAATATTACAATTAATGTAATCATTGACTTATTAACTTCTTACAAGTGTAATTACTATAATCATGAATTAATTGACTACTTAAAATCGCAATTAAAATAACAACGGCGTGAACTTGACATGTCAATTACACTTTCTATTTCGTTAAACGAGTCGAAACGCCAATCGTTAACAAATTATTGGCTCCAATAAATTGTTTATTTTGTCACGTACTAAAACTTAATATAAACATCAGATTGTCAAAAATGCTAATTTAAAATTGCGTTCCGTTTCTCGCAGCAGAGCGTTTATTGTCGAAGTGATAAGGTGGAAAATATATTGATGGCTGCCACAAATTCTGCGTGGAATTGATAGCCGCTTTGTCACGTACACTATTAAGAGCGTGATAAGTAAACAAATTGTCCAAATTGCTTGTCGGCGCTGCAATTTAAATATTGTTCAACGGAAATGTAATTTTGACGCGTGATAATTTTTATTCCGCCATTATTTGGCGGTTATAAAAACATGTGTAGAGGTAATTGGTTGATTTTAGATGGAAGTGTGTTCAAATTATGTTGGTCCTTTAAAATAATAATATAAGTGTACCTACAACATATCTATATTATAAAATATACACCTAAGCATGTTGGAATTTTAAAACGTAGAGTATTATCCACCCTTGCAATTTTGCCATAAATTAATATTTTGCCACGCATAAAATTGACACTGAGCTCAGAAACTTGGCGTATCTCTCAGGAATACTAGCTTATCTTTAAACCGCAACGAAATTAATGAGAAATAAAATTAAGAGCATTTACATAACCTTCCACTTTCATCCGCTATAAACCGTTTATGGAAAATTTTCCGCTAAATTATATTTTCTTCAATTTATAGGGAAGTAGGTGAAGAAGCCAGATGTAAAATATCACGGGTAGATTTTTATGTTTAAGGATCTTACAATGGAAGTTCCTAGGCTTGGAGCCAATAAAAGGTATGGCAAATATTGAGGAGATCACGAAAATTCTTTCTAGTACGGTCTTTTCCTAGGAGGCTCGTATAATATCCAATATCGTTTATTGGATTAAAGAAGATGATAAGCAGTTTGTTTGTTATCATACACATAATTAGGTTTAAGCGTTGACCCGCAGGCGAATCAATCAATTAAATAGAAATCGTTTTTCATTCGTGCCCAGCAGTGGGACATATATGGGCTGATAAAAAAAAAGTTTTTCATTAGCATTGATAGTTTTGCTCAATGCTTACGGCTCCCAACACTCGTTTACAAAAACATATTTACGATTAAATTCTATAAGCCTATCCTTATACGTCGCACTGCAGCAAAACAAGGACCTCTTCCATAATCAAAAGTTCGATTGAGGGTGTTCAGGTCATTGTCACAAATATTTATTTTTATCTCCACAAGCGGACGGACCACGACCGTTGTCCAACTTTTTGAACTTCTAGGTATTCTGTATTTATAAATAATTCTCTAATATTGTATTAAAATATTCTATATCCCAGATTATTGCAATTTATTTTAATAAATTGCTGTAGCTCAATATCCCTTTCCTCTTCCCATCCTTTTTCCATCCCGCTCCCCTACCAATTGGGCCGGGAACACATCCATTATCCAGCTTAGTGGATGTTCATGGGCTGCAGTAATCTCTTACCATGAGGCGACCTGTTTGCTTGTCTGCCGGACTTATACAATGAAACAAAAATAGATTATAGTTAAAATAGAGTATGTAATGTAAAAACTCGAGGCGCGAGTGACGGGCGGTGACCGTTGTCCGCGTGGCGTTGCGTCGGGAAGCCGTAACGCTGTCGTCGACGCGCAGCTGACGGCGCGCCTAACTACGCACTGATTTATTCGCAAACTGATTTATTGGGATCTTTTTATTTTATCCACGCTTCCCTTTTGTACGGGAGTTTAATTTTGTACCACTAAAAATAGTATTGATGTATTGATGGTCTCCGGAAACGTTTAGGTGTACTCCTAGTGGCGCTAAGAAGAAAATAACAGTTCAAAATTAAAAATCTATAGATGATTACTAACAGCCACCGATTATGATTTAATGTCACCAGCATGTATGCCAATGTTATCTAAATAAAATAAACGTAATAGATTATAAACAAGTGTTCTGAATAGATTTCTTGAACCCCATTGGTTATTATAACAAATTGCCAAAAAGATTAAATTTTTCATAGTTCCTAACAGAAGTTCACATATTTACCCTCTCCTATCTCTTAGCCCTATTCCATATTTTTGAAAAACCATGCAAAAAAGCCCACAGTATCCGGTTATTTATGGAAGAGGAGAGCGCGAACTGTGAGGCAAATTGTGATTTGCACGGCGCGGCGCGGCGCGGCGCGGGCGATTCCACTGCGATCGTATTTAGATAGCCATTGATCTACATGACCCGCGCTGTTAAATGGCGTAAATAAACTATCATTCACATGCACCCTATTGACTTCTGATTATAGCTTGGTAGCTTTGTTAAGGGTATAGATGATGTGGAGTCAGAAAGTATATTGGTACAAACTAACTTCTTTACGTTAAACAAATTACATGTATTCGAATGCGAGGTTAAATTACTTTGATTCTGTCTTAGATTGTATTAAGAAGTTTACGATAAAACATCTCCATAAGCGCGTTACTGTTATTGTAATTAAATTAAATAATCGTTAGTTATTGCCGAAATATACACAATATAGTCGACGTGGTGAATGAACATTTTATTATTAAAAGTAATAGTTATGTAAAGTGCACTCGACTCTTAAGTCTTTTTAGAATTTATATGAGTGAGGGCTAACGCATGGACTTTTTGCAATAATGTCTATTAACCTTTGATCAATAAAGGGACATTTTTTTTATCAGCCCATAGACGTCCCAATCGAATCGAGAGAATCAATTGAGAGTGGTTAGGCCATATAGTCCACCACGCTGGGACAAGGGACATGGATACAAAAAAAAATACAACAAACTTTATCTATGTAAAATGATGCGTTCATCAGAGTTAAATCGACATGGTTTAAAATGGGAAAAACCCAATGTTACGTAACCTGTTTGACGGGAATATTTCAGCACTTTTCCGCCCAAATAAAACCCATCCACAAAGGCCTGGTTCGCAAGTATTACATGCACAGAACCCCATTATAAACAGGCACAATGCGACCACCGCGTATAAAAATAAACTTCCATACTTGCAAAAACATTTTCGTAGAAAAGCACCCCGTACAAACCCGCAAACATAGAAAATAAGAATACGAACTCAAACTTCCCAGTGCCGGCGATTGGACGACGCGACTGAGCGGGACGGCTATACAACCACCGCCGAGTTGGAGAGAGACGGAGCGCACCCTAGTGCCTGCGTCCCTTTGCGCACCAATCCGTGAAATTAGACTCGTCTAAACGAATCTAACGATTATTTTATTATCCCTTTTACGCTAAGATTTGTTCCTTGCTCACTCAAATAAAAATAAAAGGTGAATAAGGCGTCGCGAGGGTCAAGCGGAGGGCATAAATTTTGCCGCCGTTTAGGGTTAGAATTGGCTTATTTTTCGCTTCTTTAAGCGCGGTCCGGCGTGCCCCGACGCACTGCATGACTGTTAAAATCGCCATGAAGTTGATTTTGTTTGGGCAATTTTGTACTGTTTAATGTGTATATTTTTGATATTAAAAAAAGCTTAATGCGTTAACGATGTCATGTCGTATATTGTATACTAGCGGCCCGACCCGGCTCTGCCCGGGTTGTATCGGTATCCAGTTGCATAAACTAGTTTTGATGATAACTTTAATTTCGACAATGTCATCGCCATACATTTGTGACGTATTTGCCATTGCTGATGTATAAGATTGACATATTTAAAGTCTAAGTTATGGGCAAAGTTAGTTTGTGCAATTGGCCCTTATATTAGTAAGGATAATGTTACCTACACATGCTGTTTAGGTAAGACTTGTGCCTCTACAGTAATCACTAGTATACAAGCCGTTTTGAAATCCAGTAGTTTAGTTATAAGATTAATTCGATTGTTGGGAATTTCAAACATTGCAGAAACGGTAATACGGCCTATGTGGGTAGGACCAGTTTGTCGCTTCATAAGGTAGACATACATAAGGTGCTGTCGACTTTCCTACCGCTGATAAAATTGTCATATTTTCATCAATATCTTAAATTCAGTGCATAATAATATGGTTCTTATTATACCATTCAAATGCCGGTAAAATGATGATTATGCTTCATACGAAGTTCTATTTGGTTGTTTTTCACGATTCCAAGCGTTAGGGTAATCTTTCAAGTTTCATGACGTTCGGTGGTATCAATTCAAACTAGACAATTAAAAAACTGTCAATTAAATATATGTATGTATATTCAACAGTTTGATACCTATTGATCGATGCCCAATTGCATTAGTTTGTAATGCGAACATAACCTTTTCTCTTATTTTTAGACAACGCATTCAAAAACGCACCATTGCGTCGCATCGTGGTAGATGTCTACATTAGGAGAACCGTTTACTAGTTTGTCGGACTTTTGAAATAAATAAAATAAAGAGTTTTTGAGACTATTTAAATCGCCGTGAAAACTGTTGCTCTCTGGTGCTTATCGATAACCAATTCCAACATTAACAACTTTGTTTAAAAAAAATAATTCTAGTATTATTTAGCAGTTATATGTTATTCAGTACATGTTGTGACGCCTGCAGGTAGTACATTAAGCATGTTACCATATTGTTAGTGTATTAGATAATATAAGATATAATGTAACTACCACTGGATATCCTTAAATAAATAAATAAACTTGATATAGAGAGATCTATTACAAATCACAAGATATTTATAATCAAATAACTCGGCTATAATTAATTGTAAACCGAGTAAACAGGGCGAAAGTGTAAAAGTATTTATTACATAAATCCTTCGGTTGGCAGCGCGGCGCGGCGCGGCGTTAACGAGCGGCTTAATGTTGGCAGCACTGAGTCGAGTTGACTTTTTAATTACAACCCCGAAATTACGTGAAAACATCCCCGAACTTCACCGAGCCGAATACAAATTGCGCGGAATGGCCACGCTTTATAACTGCGTTAATGCTGCTATGTTTATGCTGTGATTCAGTATTTTGTGATTATTTTGTACATTTTTCCATGGGAGAATCGATGGAACTATGGGACAATATTATTTAACATATCATATGCTGTTTTGGAGTAACCTTCAACGAAGAGTTTTTGAAGCCTTTATAGCATAATTTGTAACACATTTTTAACCATTAGACATTTGTTATTTAATGCACAAAATTGTGCCAATATTCATTTAATAAATTGGATTCATTTAGTTTACTTGTAGACTGTAGTTTAATAAAAACGGTGGATTTCTTATAATTAATTTGGAAGATTTTGAGGTAGAATCTGGGTAGAGCTAACCATGTTTTAGTCAAACGTTATAACGTTTAGGGAGTTGCTTTTACAATACCTATTATCTTATAATTCCTTAAAATATGTGGGTAAATTTCAGGAGCAATTGAGCATATTTATGCAATTATCACGTCGGTGTAAATAAGTATAGCAGGCAGTTGGTAAATTACTAGTTTCTGTACAATACGTAGAGCCACGCTGTTGTCAGCCACGACTCAGCATGAATGGGCAGGCTCGTCTGAGGTGCTACCACTGTCTCACAGAAGATCGACGTGATGTGACAGCCATGCTATCGCGTTTCGTTCCGTGAGTGAGACTGTCGGATACCCAATACCCCTTTCCTCTTCCTATCCTTTATCCTTTCCGCTCCCCTCCCCATCTGATGGACCAGCAATACATCCATGATCCAAGAGTTGTGGATGTTCAAGGGCAGCGGTAAACACTTATCATTAGATGAACTGCTTGCTCGTTTGCCGGACTTATGCTACAAAAATTATGGTCTCGTATATTGTGGAAACCAATGTTATATGGGAATCGTAATATACGGAAGTCTAATCCTCTTCATAAAAGCTAGACAGACAATTTGCTTTACAGTTTTGACCACTGCGTGCAATTACCATTACGTTTGAAGAAGAAATTATCGTAGACCAGAAAACAAGAATAAATTGAAATAATGAAAGATGTGATTTATTCAATTCAAAGCTTAAATCGGTGTCTACAACAAGACGGCTTATATTAAATGAAGTCTGAATAGTTACAATAGGACACAACTGCGAACAGCTACGCGATCGAACATTACGAGGCCCGCCCGACCGAGCTTCCTTCCAAATTACACATCGCAATTTTCTTCATTTAACAAATTGATGGGCCTTGTTTGCCGACCTCCCCTGTTAATCGAATTACAACCTTAACATAGCACACACTAAGTCGAAAATCACACAAACGCCGCGAGGGAAGTTTAAAACGCTTACGCCCAAAAGATAAGGTTGAATTTGGGCCAGTGAGAGTGTGTCGGGCTATTATTAACCTTAGTCAATTGGGATTAAGGATGGTAATTGCTCGAATGGGAGGGGTGTGGTGTGAGAAGGGTGGTTTGCGGTCCAAGTTTGTAATTAATAAAGCCCTCTCGATTACAAGTGCCTTTCCGCGCTGGGATTTGGGTGTAGGTAGGGAATATGCTTGGAGTGGAGTTCTCCGTCAGCGGTTCGTAAGATAAGCCCCTACAGATATGCATATCTTTGTACACTATATTTGCTCTCCTCTCGAGGTTGTTTACATTAATAGCTTATATGGGAGCTCGAAAGATTTGATGTTTTAGTTGACGTTTAATATATTTTGCAGTCTTTAATAATACAGCTCCGTTTCAAACACCGCATATTCTCTCTTTTCAGCTACAGAAAGTCCACTGCTGACCATTGAACCCTTTTAAATCACTTTACTAAAACCGTAATTTATTTCTCTTCATCAATTAGGTTATGTCAAAGAAATAAAAAAATAAGTGTAGTGTTGTGAAAAACCATGGCACGCGCCAACGGCTTGATAGTGATGTGAAAAAACTTGATATAATGCATACTACCCACATTAAAATATATAAAAACATTACAATAACACATAGCTACATTAAGTACACTATCGACAGTGTTTTGACTTTCGTTCCCTAATTATAAAATCCACTTCATTGGCACTTCATAAGACTTCGTTTTGAGATACATAGAAGACAGTGCCATTGCGGGGTCAGCAAAACCTGGCTTACCTATCCCGTGCAAAGTCTTACAGCGTGTTACCAAGCCTGTAATATGTGGTGTTTAAGGCCAGTAACACGTATAGCCATTTGCTGTCTATTAAACAATTTGTTAACTACAAGCAGTCATAAAAACGTCTTCGTATGTTTCGAATAACACCATTAACACACATGTAACAGTATAGGAACACCTTACATTCTCTAGCCAGAGTACAAATAATAATATTTACTCTTTTCTATGAAAGACCAGTATTTGTTGTTTAAAAGATGGCATTTGTAACATTAGTGATGAAAATTTACCAGCGTAAAGAAGCACTACAGTAGCAGCGAGCTATGATGGCTGTTTTGACAGATTATAATAGTGAGGTGAAAAATTCCAATTTGTTTCTTAAAATTATGCATTACGATTACATACAATTTACTGCATTATTATAGACAACAATGTACAGCAATTAGCTCTTTAGTTATTGAATTAATACGAAATTTTATGAGCCGACAAAGTCAAAACAGCCATCATAGCGAGCCGCTACTATAGTCATAAAAAATACATTATATGTTGCGAATAAATATACACAGTGGCATTGCGGGGGCAGCGTAAAGCCAGGCTTACTAACGCCTACGCCGTGTAAATTCACGCATCATGTTTAGAGGTATGTACTAACGGGTATTTTAAGCCAGCATATATATAGTAAAATGTCCTCTTTTAAAGATTTTTTTAAAGACAAGCACCTGTCATACAACTCACAGCTAACATGCTCTAGTCGTCGCCACAAGCGTCTCTTATGAAAGAGTAGTGCTTTTTCTTAAAAAATAGTTTAATAGATTTGTAGCGTGTGTTATGGTTTTACTAGTGTAAAGAATCACTAGTCATAAAAACATGATCGTATGTTGTCAATAACACTAGGTATACACAGTAGTACGAGTGACATTGCGGGGGCAGCGCAAAGCCAGGCTTACCGCCGCCTATCCCTTACAAATCCACGCATCATGTTTACAAGTATGTACTAAAGGGTATTTTAAGCCAGCACATGTTCAATAAAATGTCTTCTATTTAAAGATTTTTTAGTAAGTAAAGATTTTTTGAAGACAAGCACCTGACATACAAACAACATTGTAATATGAGAGAGTAGTGCTTATTCTTAAAAAACAGTTTAATAGATTTGTAACGTTTATGTTATGGTTTTACTAGTGTGAAGAATCATTAGCCATAAAAACATGATCGTATGTTGCGAATAACACTAGGTATACACAGTGTAGTACGAGTGACATTGCGGGGGCAGCGCAAAGCCAGGCTTACCGCCGCCTATCCCGTGCAAATCCACGCGGCGCGTTACAAGCCTGTTTACACGCTGCCTACCTAGTTTTATTGCCGCGTACAGCGTGCGAATATTGTGCAGTTACATAAAGCTATACATGTGTTCTGTCTTTTCTATTCGTACGCTGTGTGGTCAGATTGTATTTTTTATTATTTCATCGGCTTGGTGTTCGTGACGGACTTCACAATACATGTTAAAACAGGTACAGTGTACTTAATTCTTATTAAACCCACTGTGGAATTATTCTATTTTCATAGCGTTTATCTTTAAACAATACTACCTGTAAAAAGTGTTTTTTGTAATTTGTCTACCCATAGCTATCGCTTTTCTTATTTGTTTTCAAGGATTTTTCGTAGCAAATAATTAACTGAATATTCACACATTTTAATTGAAGCTATTTTATTGTACACAACGTATGCGACATTTGAATGACAATAGTTATAAAATGTAATTTACAAGAAAAATAAATTTCCTCGCACATTCCGCAGACAAAATGAAACACGCTTTAAAACTGTAACAATGAATCTCGCAGAAAGAATTCCAACAGTTGTCTACCGACGCATTGTTTAAGATATATATCACAATTAGCAGATGCCGGTGTCACCGCGGAGAATATCTGCCGCTTTTCGTCAACGGCCGGTCTCTATAATCTATCTTTGACAAGAAGTTAAAACAGCTACCATTAGTATGTATTTGTAATTTTATGCTCCAGTAAATAAATAAAGATTCAGTATTCATTCATATTGTTTATTAATATATACACCATATCTTTGTTTATTGAGACATAATTTGAGATTTCATTTTTGAGATTGTCGGATGCCCAATACCCCTTTGCTCTTCCCATCCTTTTTCCTTCCCGCTCACCTCGCGATTTTACGGATCGGCAACACATCTATGATCCAATGTTCATGGGCGGCAGTGATTACATTACGTGACCTATTTGCTCGCTTTCAGGACCTGTGGAATAAAAAAATGCATCGACATGACAATGACAGTTATTTTAACCGCTTGTTAAAGATAGACAGATTATAGAGACCAGTCGTAAGAGAACTTCGATCAGAGAATAAGTCTTAATGCGGAGTCAATTAACGCGCCACACTCGATATTGTTAGATAACTAGCCACCGACGGACAAACGATCTTCTACACTGCTCCGTTTGTTTGTTTTATACGCTGTTGAGTTTCTGTCCACTGATGTGGTGTTAATATAATTTGCTGGTTCAGAAGTACGTGTGTGGAAGTCGTCAATTAATATGCTAATTTATTTCCTATCTTTTTGTAAACAGGTCTATATCTTTACATATAACTTTTTGATAGATCCAATAGAATGCCTTACTCCTAGGAAATAGAGTTTCTAAGTAATATTGATTGGATGTTTTTCTCTGATTTTCAAGATGTTCTCGAGAAGTAAATAAACTGTAGAGTGTAAAACCTTCTTTGTTAATATATAACTATTGATTTAAGTCTTCATTACAGAAAAATAACAACATACAGAAACAAAAAAAAAACAAATAAAAACTTGCAAATGGCGGTCTTATCGCATAAAGCAATGTCTAACAGACAACCATGGGATGGATTTAAAAGGAAAAAGAGAGGGCAGTAACTATCATAACTGTAACTCGGGTTCTCCTAGCAAAACTCGATTTCGACAGTTCTCGCATTTCTTGTGTCTCCTACTAAATTAATTAGTGTTATTATAGTCTGAGTAGCTCAATGAGGAGCACCGCGTTAACAAAACATATTTAATCCGAACGAGCATCGCATACGCTCCAATAATATATCAGTCGTCGCGACATCTGCTCGTTATTTTATCGCGCTAATTCGTACAGCGCCGTGTACAAGACACTTTACACTAAACAACACAAACGCCACACACCTCCAAACTAATTCCATCTCTTACACATTAAAATAAAGTTTAATTTTATTTAAACACAGATGCCACTAAAGCTATAACAAAATGAATTTCGCTCACATGTGACGTTTCCGATACTACGTTTCATTTGTCTTTGGGAGTAATAAAATCAAACTTAGTAATAAATTTTACGATACTATTGAAAGGGAGACTGGAAATAACGCTCCTTGAGTTAAGAAACACTCATTTTATTTTGCACATAATTATTTAAAAAACTGTATATATGTGAACTAGTTTATTACATCTCGTTTGTCCAATCATAACTTTTACGATGTGTGGAATTATTAATTGATAAGAAAACTAACTTAGAATTAGTTCCAGTAGCTTTCGAGATATTATAATAAATAACATATAGTATTTAATTAGCTGTCATGTGAATCATATGCTAATGCGATTCATTTTAAAACACGATTACTATAAACGTTGAATATATTTAGAAGCAGTATACTCGAATTAATGAGTTTAACAACAAGAGTTTTAAGTTTCATTGTCAGATAAATTTAGATGATTCCGCCAAAATAAAAGTATCATAAATCTTATAAAATGAAGGCGTTTTATTAAGCTAACGAAGTATAAAGAAACTGGAACATCCTTTTAGAAGTTTTTTGTTTCTAATTTTTTATTTGTTTTATCCAAATGTCACAACAGACAACATTTCTTTTAAGCGATTTCACCGTAAGTGTTCTAAAAATATTAACACTTTATTAAATTGTTGTTTTTAATGCGAATTATATGGAATATTTGTTTTAAAATATACATCGTTGACACGGGCATCGTTTAACGGCAGTTTTGTCGCCCGTTTCTGTTTCCTAAACTCAATTTTAATGATATAAACACTGAGTCAATCTCGTTAATATTTATACATCCTGCGCACCATTAGGATTCGCATTTTACTAATTTTACTAAACACAAAACTGTCCAGTCGTAAATTCATATTTTAATGTTTCCGGGCTTTGAAAATTTGTTACCAATGTTGCCACATTAAAAATTAATAGCCGTTTTAAAACTATTTCGCATTGGCAACACTCGCCCCGCCGACGGAGAAGGAAACGGAAACGTCTATTATGTCATGTGGAAAACACGATTTTTTTAAGAAAATGAGATTATGAGGAAACTATAAAAATGTATGATTTATAATAGAAATGCCGGCCAGGATTGTACGACTATATTAAACGATTTTAAATTAATTTTATTTTGTGATTTGGTAGAGGAAGCCGTTTGTCATCCATAACGAAAATAAACATGCGTGTAGCGTTTGTTTATTCTCGTACATCGTATGAGCTTCCTGGGACGATCAGTCTGACATCAAACAATCAGTTTGCTATTGATTTTCTATCCGTCTAGCAATATGAAAGGTGTATCAGTGATTAAAGTATTTTTACCTAAGTATATAATGGAACTAGTGATGAAGCTGGGTGAAGCGAAATTAAATCCTAATTACCTAATATGTCAGGATCGAGCAAAGTGGTGATCCATGGTACTGCCTACCCCTATAGAATGCAGCCGTGACAATTTTATATGTATGTAATGGAACAATAAAAAATATTTAAAAATCATTATTTATTTTGTTACAGTCAAAGACCACCTCCAACACTCAGATCTCGAAGCAGACGATGTGGAGACAGACGACCAGACCTCCAATATGGACGACGACATCCTCACCCAATCAGACTTGGACGAGAACGGAGACCCCAAGAGTCCCACCAGTTCTTCCTCCAAGAAAGGGAAGGGGCAGAGCAGGGACTCGAAGGGGGGAACGAAGCCGCGACGAGCGAGGACCGCGTTCACTTACGAACAGCTGGTGTCTTTGGAGAACAAGTTCAAGACTACAAGATACTTGTCGGTTTGCGAGAGGCTCAATTTGGCGTTGAGTTTGAGCTTGACGGAGACTCAGGTGAGATCTCTATATTATTATTTTTTTATCAGCCCATATACGTCCCACTGCTGGGCATGGGCCTACTCTACAATCGAGATAATCGATTGAGAGTGGTTAGGCCATATAGTCCACCACGCTGGCCTAGTGCGGGTTGGCGGACTTACATACCGTAGAAATTCTTTAAAATCGCTACGGTATGCAGGTTTCCTCACAATGTTTTCCTTCACCGTTAAAGTGCGTAGTGATTGACTATCAATACACACATGTCTCCCAAAAGTCAGAGGTCTGCCCTGGAATTTGAACCCGCGACCACCGTGAACATGTAGGCAGCCGAGTCTGGTCCGTTACCAACAGGCCACGCACTTTATTTTATATTATTTATAGTGTACAATAAGTTGGAAGACACAGACATTTTTTCATTATTAAATATTTAAAGAATAAACATAACATACCTTACTTTCGTAATAGAATAATGTGATTGCAATTCAATCTTTAGATTGTGAAAAGATACAAATGAAATATTAAGTGCGCGGGTGAACTGTCATAGATTCGTCTTGAGAATTTACATACATACATACATACATAAACTCACGCCTTCTTCCCAGAAGGGGTAGGCAGAGGTGCTACCAGGACACCCACGTTTCGCCTTGAGTGTTCCGTCCCACGATGTGATAGGGGGCGAGCCTATCGCCATATCGGGCACAAATTCCTGACTCCGGGCTGATAATGCATAGAAAAATCCAAAATCACTTTGCCCGACCCGGGACTCGAACCCGCGACCTCAGCTTTGTAATCATATCGTAGTACAACTACGCCACCGAGGCAGTCATTTACATACCCATTAAACATATATGAAATCCATTGGTTAATAAGATCATGCCTGTTATACTGAGACTGCCTATGGCGTACTTATACTACAGTACGGCTACAAAGCTGAGGTCTCGGGTTCGAATCCCAGGTCGTGCAAAGTGATATTGGATTTTTGCATTCATTATCAGTCTGGCCGAAATTTGTGCCCGATATGGCGATAGGCTCGCATATCACATCATGGGAATACATGGGAAATACATAAAGCGAAACGTGGGTATCCTAGTTACACCTCTGCCTACCCCTTCTGGGAAAAAGGCGTGATGTTGATGTATTTATATGTATCTCCGTTATATTTTAATAGAAGAGGCGAGCCACTTATTATTCACGATTATTACAGCATTACACGAGTTTAATGATGTAATAATCGCGTTTTACGTAACAAAGAAATAAAAACTTCAAAGACTGATATTAAATAAGCCCATTGTGCTAATGTTACGTCTTGGTGATCTTAGTAGTTAGCGGTCTTGATGACAAAGCAGACGCGTGGACATTCAACAACCATTTATATTTACAACCCATTCATTTACCCACAGGTCAAAATCTGGTTCCAAAACCGCCGCACGAAATGGAAAAAGCAGAACCCTGGCATGGACGTAAACAGCCCAACCGTCCCTCCCCCACCTGCGGGAGGATTCCCCTCCGGTCCCTACCCTGGCGGCCTGCTGTACTCCCACGGGGTACCCTACCCCTTCACAGGACCTGGCCCGTACGCCCCCTACTTCCACCACCTGGCTGCGAACCACCACCACACGCACGGCAGTCTGGGGCACTCCCACACGTGATTGTGGCAGCGCCCGGGGTCCCAGGACTCTAGGGTCGACAAGGAGAACGACAGTAGTTGTGGACTATCCAATTAGAAGAAATATACGTGATGTGAAATGTTCTAGTATGTCGCCGCTGGTGTTCCGTTTGACAGCCGCGTTGTAAAAGCAAAGAATTGGGTTAATGATTTTTTTATTAGGGATTTGTTTTCTTGTTTTGTGGCAACATTTATTTTTAAATAGGAACGATGATTTTTTTAATGTCTCTAAATATATTTAAATTAAAGACGAAACTTTTAATTCGCTTTCTTTGGCAAAGGAACAGTAAAATATACGGCCAGACGAGAGAAGTTTTATTGTGGTGGGACGATGGTTTTTTGTTTATTTTTAACAAATAAATTAATTGCTCGTAATATTGTCATTCGGAACATTCTTATCGTGTTTATATTAATGTAAATATTATGAATTATAGTTGAAAATCTTGTATTCTATTATAAAATAGTATTTAGCTTAAGTATAAATTATAAATCAATTGTGATATATATTTTGTAAGGAAAAATAACACATGATCCACTTATCTACGATAGGAAATGTAAAGAAAGTTAAACATAATGTAATTAGTAATATATTGTTGTCTACATTTGAATAAACTAATTATGTAAAATACGTAATAAACTAAACAGACATCGATTTATTTTATTTATATTCTTTTCGATAATACGCATGACAGATACCTCAAAATGTAAACTATCTAGATGCTATGTTGGCCAAAAAGTGCAATTTGTTACTATAACGTCGAGGTCTAAGTTTAATAAATATGTATGAATATTAGTAATTCTCATGAACAGAGTATGTTGCTTATTTAACCCAGGTGTTATGTACCATTATTACATAATTGTCGTAAATAATGGGAAACGATACCGTTGCCAATACATTTTCTTCGACAGAATTCAAAGATTAAACCAAATTGAGAGAAAATACAAATAACCAAAATATTGAAAGTATTATTACCTCCTAGAAAATAATTTATTTACCATTATTATAAATAACAGTTAACCCGACAGAAAATTGTACTTTTATATTAAATAAACTTGTAAATAATATAGGAATTAGGAAGTGTAAAATCTTTTTGTAAATACCATTATCTTTATAAACTCTTTATGCACTAGGCTTACTTTATTTAATATAAACAGATATTATATAAATATTGTGCCAAATATGTGCTGTGCATTTTGTTTTGAAGAGTGTCTCTACTATTAGATCGTAATAAAACTAATCAACGACAACATTTTGACACTTTAATAAGCAGACGTCGCCATTTAAATTCATAATCTGTGGAAACAAAAAAAAATGAAACAAATTATTAAATATACTATTAATTTTAAAACCTGTATAAATATTTTTCTACAAACAGGCACTCTTCAAAAATGTATTGCTTAGTTGCTTAATTTATAAGTTTTATTTATACCACATTTGAACACTTGCACTATCTATAGAAGCTATACATATAGTTAAGGACGTGCTAATGTGTTGCTCAATGCTGTAAATATGTAACTTAAGTAGCCCTAACTCGATGTTGACATAAAATAGTTCCAAGTTACATACTTGTTTCATTTCATTATAATACATACATACATAAACACACGCCTTTTTCCCAGGAGGGGTAGGCAGAGGTGCTACCAGAACACCCACGTTTCGCCTTGTATATTCCGTCCCACGATGTGATAGGGGGCGAGCCTATCGCCATATCGGGCACAAATTCCTGACTCTGGGCTGATAATTAATAGAAAAATCCAATATCACTTTGCCCGGCCCGGGATTCGAACCCGAGACCTCAGCTTTGCAATCGTACCGTAGTACCACTACGCCACCGAGGCAGTCAGCATTTCATTATAATTGGACGCAGATATGCCATAATATACCAATCTTTGAATTCTATATGCGGTGATTTAATTCAATATATTTTTATGTCAAGTGTGAACAGGCCATTATGATATTTGTCAATGTGATATTTTACAGATTGCTACCTTTTGGCATAATTGGATCCAATTTTACCACTTTTGCTTAGATCCGATATTCGAACCAGCGACCGTTTTTCTGTCTCAACAAGTTTTCTGGCTCGACAAAGTTACTGCAGCTGATGGTAATGGTGCAGTGTTGTTGGGATTACTGACAGTAGTTAGACATTAACTTCACGCCATTCGACTTAACAATCTCTACCTGCTTATTCAAGTTATACTAAAAGAACCTAGTTAGGGGCCATGTGACTTAAAACTGTCTCACAGCACGATGGTACTATAATTAACATACCTAGCCAACATCTTGGATCGGAACGGGAAAGGAGTTATCATCAAAATATAATATGCCAGACATAAGCCAGATAACTTGTTTCTATTTTAAGGAAGGAGAGGATGACATAAACTTTAACAACACTTTATCTAACCTTCACCGGGATACAACCAGTGGAACAAGCGTAAGAGACATCCATCCTTGGTTTCCGCCATGTTAAACGGTAGTTCCTACCGGCCCGGTAAGAATGTTCTGTCAGCTATTGACCCCCGACAGTTTTCCTGACCGAACGAGACACAACAGTAAAGCTGTTTCTATAGGGTTTCAAAGAAAGGTAAGCAAGATAGAAGTAACATCCCGGACGAGCTGATCCACTGGAAGATAAGCTTAAAAATGCTACTCCACCACTCTAACTCTACCCCTTCAGTACAATCCTAAGCAACTACTGTTTTACACAAAAAAAACCTTACAACAGAGAATTATTTAGTTAGGAAGCCCATGTACGTTACCCTAACACTACAAAAATTATGGAAGTATGTACACAATAATAAATTTTAATGGCAGTTTATTAAAGCTTAAAATGCTTTCTGGTCGAGCTGCGATAATTTATAACTCGTTTGCACTCATAAAAATAGATAAACAGTATATTTTGCAAGATGTCATGTCGTCCACATTGCGACATCGTTCATAAAAAAGAACAACTAATATTTTGTACAGACCAGACTCTCTGGGAATGGAAAGATCTTTGCCTACGGCAACGTTTTTCGGATAGAATAGTTAACAATTCATAGAATAAGTATTTATACGCGTTTTAGTCAAAGTTAATATAGTATATATATATATATATATATTATATCTTGCACATACAACTAAAAGCTCATAATAAAACGTGAAATAATATTAAACTTTTAATTTCACTTTCAAGTTAGAATCAACACAAATAGGATCAACAAAAACTTATATACTATTCAAAATTAAATACAATGTTAATAATTTCATTTCGTTTAGTTCTATCAAAACTACTTACGGAATAGGCAGCAATAAATGCGTCGGTTCTGCGCCATTTCTAATCTCTGCGCTATCGGTAGCCGGGACATACAATTAAAAATGACAGATGATGTGGCACGTCGCAGACGTGATCAAAGGAGCCGCTTCCCTTGAACATAACCTGAAAAAATCGCTCAACACATTCTTAAGTAATTAATCTTGAAACGTTAGCTGCCGTCAATCGGTTGGGTGGGATTCAGGAGCCATCGTTTAGAAAGACGATTTAGGAATCCATCATGGTATAGTTATAGCCTGAAATTAGGTTAGCTGTAACTCATGGATAAGTATATGTACTGCTTCGATCCAAGTACCTAATCAGTCTCAAACAGTGATAGTTTTCTTTTTCAATGTTAGCCCTATATTGATGTCACATAATTTGCCTTAATCTCAATATAGTAATCCAATGCCCTGATGTCTCAATAAAGCCTTAACTTGATATCTGTACTGTACTGTACTGTATCAGCCAGCCGCCCATGTACGTCCCACTGGAAGACACGAGCCTTCTCTATAATCAAGAGTAGGATCGACAGGGATTAGGCCATAAAGTCCATCACGCTGGTCTAGTGCAGGTTGACGGACTTTACATATCATAGAAATGATTACAAATCGCTATGGTATGCCGGTTTCCTCACGATGTTTTCATTCACCGTTATAGTGCATCTTAGTTTGATATCGTCAGTCAATTAATGTAAACCAATGGTTTTATGATT
Source organism: Theretra japonica (assembly GCA_033459515.1). NCBI lineage: Eukaryota > Metazoa > Arthropoda > Insecta > Lepidoptera > Sphingidae > Theretra > Theretra japonica. The sequence goes on from CM065928.1 coordinate 3,248,326, forward strand.
GCGGATGCCAAACATCAGGCGGAGTAGAGAATATTGTTACTGGTTCTGGACGAGGCAATACTACGAGAAATATAGCTAATGATCATCGAAAACTCAAATAATTCACGCAATAAGACATAATTATCGTAATTGACGATTTTTTTTCCTCAGCCTGTCTCCGTCCACTGCTGGACGTAGGCCATCCCGAGTAAGCGTCAACCGTCTCGGTCTTGAGCAGCCGTCATCCATCGTCATTATGAACAATTATCGTCATTGCTGATTGATTATAGATGGAATTTGCAATAGGAATAAAAGCTGTAATCTGACAACTTCCCGGTAGTTTTGTGCAATAGTACTGCTTAAGTCTAGTAGAACTGTGGTTAGGAGCTTGGTCTATCGTGGCTGTGTCGTAGTTATCGTGTATTATCTTCTATTAGATATTATTTAGTATATGATTTATAGCTGTTCACAATATAACGGTTTATTGTAGTAAAACGGAAAGATTTAATTTTTTTATTTCGCACTTTATAATATTTGCAGCCTTTATGGAAGCTGGAATATTATATGCACGAAAGGATTTCTCTTTTATAAAGGTTCAAGTTGAATTCTCGCTCGGATGCTGCTTTAAAACGACAGTTTTTATGTTGTAACACGAATATTGGACGACATAACTATTAAAAATTTAAACCACAAAAAAGCTATGATTAAATTTTACTTTTTGTTGTTACTTGGCTATTGCGTATTCATAAGTCAAAAATATTTTTGGTAAATAAAAGTAAAAATAGTTGCTAATAAAGATAATAATGAATGATCTTGGCCACCTATAAACATAACCAAAAAAAAACAATTTGTTCCAAAATTGAATTACACCATGAGAATTAAAAACCAAATGCTATTGGCTCATAGCCACATAATTAAAAACGCGATGATATCCGTACAACCCCGCGAGGCAAACGTTTTAAACATCAATATAACAATCGGGCGGAATAGTGTCGTGTACAGTGGGGCACCGGTCGTTAACTGAGCCAGATCAAAGGCGCGCGCTGTATCGACGTACTAATGAGTCCGTTTGAACCTAATAACAACCGGGGCTTCTTGTAATGTCTTAATTTCGGAGCTAGCTGTAGGGTGGCCAGGTATATCGAAATTAAAATTATATTTTGTAATTGGATTTTTTTATTCATTATCAGTTCGGAGTCAGGGATTAGTGCCCGATATGGCTATAGGCTCCCCTATCACATCATGGGACGGAAAATATCGGGCGAAACGTGGGTGTCTTGTTAGGACCCATGTCTTTCCCTTCTGGGAAAAAGGCGTAAGTTTATGTATGTACTTATGTTTTAAATAGGTAGTAATAGAGAGTCGTACTCACAATTGACCTTTAGAGAAACGGGAATTACAAATAATCTAATGTTGAGCGTGCGTTAACGACTAGTTAAATTCTTAATTCCCTATTTCAGTGAGCAGCACAACATTTTTGACGAGAATTCCTTTCAATCGTGTTCAGTGATTCTACAGAAACTGAAATACGTAGTAAATATTTTAAAGCAGTTTTAATTTTTTTCAATACTTATATTTAATATTTGATGAAAGCGGATTTTCGTCATGTAAGAAAATATTTGCAACACGATGTATGTTGAAGATTAACTAATGGATTACAAAGTAAAATAGTCTGTGATCTGCCGATGCATCAGAAGATGTATCGCGTCATGTACTACATTTGTGTCAACAACAGAAAAATAATAAGATAAAAGAATTTATTTTTAATATTTATGTCAGCGCATATATTTCCCTTCCCCATTCCTCTCTGTACAACATTCATAGTCTCAAAGCGCGATGATGTATACTTGCAAAAATCTCTTTGAAGATAAACGTATATTTAATAAAAACATGACAGTCACCCTACAATATAGAACTGGCTATAACCTCGCGTTTATTTCACAATAAACTAAATATATCGCCTTTCTTCAACCGTTTTCGACATCCAACAAGTGGCAATTAAAACTGACAAATGGTATGAGTTAAGGCGACGTGTCGGCTTGTTCCGCCGTGTCGCCATGTTGCCGCGTCGCCGCAGCGCTGTGATGTCGCTTCATCCCGGGATGACAGCGCAGCAATAATGTAGAAAAAATGTCACGTGAAACTCGTTCGTGTCCCCATCAAAGAATAGGAGGTAAAGAACGCTGCATACTGGACGTGTTGCAATATTACCATCAGTGATAAAAATTTAATCTTGCTTTGTATCTTGCGGAAAAGCTTGGGACATCTGCATCGAGAATATCACTTATTGATAAAGCAATTAAAATATGTGTGAAGGAAAAATATTAGTAAATACTTTTAGTCACTTTTGAAATTTCTTCAACTGGATTTTCATGTCTTTCGATATTTCAAACTCACATTAAACTGGAAAATCATCACTGGATGTCGACACCATAACAATTACACCATTTTTCAACAACACTGTATAACTTTAAAACGACGTATCAAACTATACTCTACCGATAGCCATACAATAAATTGATGACCACAAAATGCCTTCAGAACACAAAATGGCGCCTAAATCGATCAACTGTCACCCGACATAATACACGTAACCGCAGCACTAAAAAGCGGTGGCATGTCGGCGGCTTTACCCGCTCGTTACTTTTGATTGATGGTGGTTTAAAAAAAAAGATAAAAGCGACGTGGATGTTATGACGCGAGACGCTGGCCGTACGGCAAAACGCCTTGTCGTCTACTACATTAAAAAGCGATAAATGTTCCCGCGTATATAAAAGAGAAGTGCCGGGGAAACAAACGCAATTTGTAAATTATTAGTGATCGTTTGCGGACTGAAATAAATGCTTTTTACTTGTGTTATGTGGCTAGGATATGTTCGCGACTATGCTTGATACCTCGAACTAAAGTACTTTATGTACCTTCGCATGTAAGTTTAAAAGACAAACAGGTAAATGCAATAATTTATACGTACTCATCTTTCGGGTATCCATGAGCCTTTCCGCCCCACGATATAATAGAGTACTCTCCGCTATACCGGACACAAATTATAGTCTCGCGCAATTCGTGTAAATTCTTTAAACAAAAGCTCACACAAAATGAAGTATCCGACGTGGAAAATTATTATTGGTTTATCCTGGATTGTTATATATATATCCTCGATATAAGCTGATGTTAGGCTTATTAGGCAACATAGAGTTTAAAAATCCTCTTTTATTAAGGCAGTTATAACATTAGTGTAGATTGCACAAAGTTAAACTAACGCATAAATGCTTCTTATGTCAGTCGCCTCAGCTTTGACTCTTTAAACACATCGGTCAGGTTATTGAGACTACATACATACATACATAACCACACGCCTTTTTCCCAGAAGGGGTAGGCAGAGGTGCTATCAGAACACCCACGTTTCGCCTTGTATATTCCGTCCCACGATGTAATAGGGGGCGAGCCTATCGCCATATCAGGCACAAATTCCTGACTCCGGGCTAATAATTAATAGAAAAATCCAATATCACTTTGCCCGACCCGGGATTCGAACCCGAGACCTCAGCTTTGCAATCGTACCGTAGTACCACTACGCCACCGAGGCAGTTGTATTATTGTAATATGTTTCTATATTTTAATGTGAGTCGTACCTATGTCTTTATTGAGCACTTTATTGAGACTATTACATATTTAACGCCCACTTTATACTAAATAAATATAAAAAACAAAGGTGGTAAATACGATTGCTAGATTTAGTATAATGCTTGGCTACAGAAAGGTTTATGGTTTTGATGCTCTACATTGTGGTAACCGATTGTGCAGACTAGGGGACTGGTCTACTTTACAGGGTATGTTTTCATTGTATGGTTATAAGTTAGTTAAATTTACAGTGACAAAACTACCCCCGTTGGGTCGGTCTATTCCTACTGGGTATCAAAATAAACACCGCGTGCCTCTACCACTTTTAAAATTGTTTATGACAAGTATATTCCTAATTTAGCACTTTCAATTATATTTTATCAAATAAGATTTACAAGGGTCCTTACTTAAACTTTGGAATGCTTGGTCTAAAAGGTATTTTAAGACAGGTCTCCAGAGCATACACAGCAATGTTACGTTCCGTAAAACGAAGCACAGAGGATTTTCTATACATTTTCTTTTATCAACGCACAAACAAACATCCACAATTTGTTTGTAACGGCAGCGCCGTTCATAAAGAACACAATTACTCTTTTAAAAAATATTTGATGTTAAAAACAATTTTTCCACTACTTTATTACAATCTCTGCGATTGTCACAAAAACAACAAGAAACAACATCTACGCCGTCACAAATGTTCTAAATTGGTTTATTTTTAATTAATTATGACGCCTCGAGGTAATAGGTGCCAGATCAAAAGCTTTTGTTTTAATAGAATAATTCTGTGAAGAAAAATCATCTTAATTTTGCTAAAGTGGTATTCTGATGTGTAGGTGAAATATTTCGGTGGCTTTTAACACTAAGTGGATTGTCATAATTGATTTTAAATTGTCGGTTTATTTTAAGAAACGCTTTTATGCGAAGTTGTTGAGATGAGAATTATATTTGAAAATGATTTCATTAGACGCGTAAATCACAAACGAAAGTGAATTTCATAATTGATTTTAAAATATCTTGAGTTTATTTTAATTGCTTTATTTTTTTAATATATTCAACAAAGTGATGATTTTTGTGTTGAATCGGCTGACGCACAAAGAGATTGGGTTCAAAAGAAAATATTTAGCATAAATTATTTGGAAAATGAGTCTAACTGAAAGCGATTAATACATCTTTTGATTATATTAAAGTAGCAATTTGAGCCTTATATAGTTTATTAACTATGCGAACTACCAACTTGTAACCCTACTATTGTATAGCAATTATATAAATCGTCATTGTCTATTTACTACTTACGAAGTTAAGGACCATTACAAATAAATGTGATTCAAAAGACATAGACGCTCCTTGCTACCACTTTATACATTTATTCAAATGTCACACTGTGTGGTGGTATTATTTCCGTGGTGTAACAAAGCGCATCGGACACAGCAGCGGTGGTGGCTGGTGACCGTCGCGTCGTCGTGTGATCAAAGCGCCAGACGCACCGTGACCACTAATGGACACAAACATTTAATTAAACATATCGCAGCTATGGATTTTATACGCTTGTTAAGGTTGAGTGCCACTGACGCGATGCAGCCGCTAAAAATATTGCGCTTGATGCTGTGGTACATTGTGAGGTCACAGTGTATGGTGTGGCTATAGTTTGGTTGGGAAATCATTAATTAATTCATTCTGTCTAGCTGATGTTACAGATAAAGGCCGTTGCTTTTATAAAACCACCTAATCCGCTTTGTTTTACGACAGGTACTTAATTTTTATGTAATCTAGTAGTAGTAGTTATTTGTTGAAAACATAAATCAGAATCCTTTTTTATCATTTATCATATTTATATAAGTACCTTCATTTTCTGAAAGAAATTCTAAATGTAACTATGCAAGTAATAGTTTATTAGTCTTAGGTATGTGGCAGTTAAATAAGCAGTGCTTATTTCACGGCCTGGCATATTTAACAGGTCAGAAGTGACGTAGCGTTCCACTCTCCGCATGCACTTCGCAGTTCTCACTGACTGAGAGTAACACAAGCGTTGCTTGTTCCTTTAAATTAACCACCTACTTCAAGCAGCTCTTGCGATCTTTAGGCCTGGTGCACACGTGCATTATTACTTAAAATATTTCAGCTATGGATATCAGTTTTCAAAATATCAATGTCGGATCATCATCATCATAATCATCAGCTATTTGTAGTCGACTGCTGGACATAGGCCTCCTCCAAATTGCGCCATTTCATTGCGTCCTTGGCTTGTCGCTTCTAGTATCTGCCAGCGAATGTTGGATGTGGACATCCAAATCGCTCAACTCTTTGTTTATACTGAAACGATAAAGTACTATAATGCATCAGATTTCACACTCGTATAGTGTAATGTGTATTGCTAAACAATTACGCCAGCCTGGAGAAAATTGGATGTGCACAAAAATTGCATAAAATGCACGAGTTGAACCCGGAACGCATCACACTAGCGTTGGTCGTTATGACAGCTTATCCCATAGATGTAGTATACTATATTTATGGCTTATTCAATATTGTGTTTAGTAGTTGCTTTTTATCTTCCACGGATATTCATTCTGTGGCAATGTTATTTATCGAACAAAACGCAAAATAATGGTATTACATGAAGTGGAGCCTACCAGACGACGCACAGCAACCATCGCTTTACCACTTAAAATTTCAATCTTGCGTCAAAAAATCCCGAAATTTCTTTAGTTGATAAATTGTTAATAAATAAGCAAGATATCGCGATATCAACTAAATGCAGACTATTTATCGCTTGCCTGTGCAAGTTTCCAATTAAGGCTTAGTGAGGTGTGCTCGCATCCGCGACGCGTCCCAGCGTCTCGGAATAACTAACTCAACCGACACGAATCACGGATTTGCATATTATCTACTTATGCACTACTTCACATCGGCTGACGAGAGCCAGCGACATTCGGAGAGAGCTCATTGGAGTATTCTTTTTCAGTTGCTGAACGGTGAAATTATTATATGTCGTGTTACGCTGTAATGTATATGTAATTAAGTGTCGTACAGTTATGTTGCGATAACTGTATGTAAGTACGGTGTCATTAACGATAAAATCAAAAGGTTATACAAGTTTGTTCAATGTATGAGATAAAGACAGTTGGAATAGGATTTTAAAAGAGGCTATTGTTCATTAAAGCATCACAAATATGAAAATTTAGTAGCGGGACCTTAGATTAGTATATACGTACATACATAAAATCATGCCTATTTTCCTAGAAGATGTAGGCAGAGGTTCTCCTGGTTACCACCAGATCAACCCAGGTTTTGCCTTGTCTGTTCCGTCTCAGAATGGGATAGGGGGCGAGCCTATCGCCATGTCAGGCACAAATTCCTGACTTCGGGCTGATTATAATGAATAGGAAAATCCAATATTACTTTGCCCGACGCGGGATTCGAACCCGAGACCTCCACGTTGTAACCGTATCGTAGTACAACTACGCCACCGAGGCAGTCAATTAGCATAAATATCTTTTATATGGTATAATCAATAACGATATGAATTAGTAACCTTAAATGATAATTACTAAGGGCCAATTTTGTAAAACTCATATGTTTCGATTAAATATTGTTATGAAGAAAATATCTGATATATGTTTTCCGAGCCGTTTCATCGAGACATCCTATTATATTAATTTTGTGTAACGAGGAGCAGAAATAGGCGCATTAATAATTTTCGCCGCGTGTAATTAGCTTTCAATACAGCTGCCAAGCGATTCTCAACGGTCCAATAAAACGTGTGCCACATACATACATAAACACACGCCTTTTTCCCAGACGGGGTAGGCAGAGGTGCTACCAGAACACCCACGTTTCGCCTTGTATATTCCGTCCCACGATGTGATAGGGGGCGAGCCTATCGCCATATCGGGCACAAATTCCTGACACCGGGCTGATAATGAATAGAAAAATCCAATATTAATAACGTGTGCCACATAGTGAAATTAATAAAACAATGTTCTAATCTTATGTGTTATGAAGTGTCTGATTAAACACGTTTTTAAACAAAAGAGAAGATAAAGTTTGTGATTATTTTTTATTATATGTGTAAATGCCAAATGGTACGTAAAAATAACGCTGACATCAATTGTTAGACTAAAAAGAAGATGAAATTAAAAATGATGTATTTTAGCAGATTTTCTTATGAATATTTGTTTTAGCACTAACTACGCAGGTACCAAGATACGGCTAAGTCAAATAAGACATATACAGTGCTGTAAAAATCTTTCTTTTGTTTTTTTTCTTTCTTTCCTTTTCAGCTTTCTGTAGCTGATTATGCTGATGTCATAAAAAAACGCGTCATCCATTTAACTAATATGCGACCTATTTCCCTATCAAACTATCTATTAAAATACATAAGGGACTGCAAAAAGTGATCCAGCATAAAATCCGGTGATTCGGTTTAAGTGTGGGATTTGGGTGGAATTTATCGGCGCTCGATCGGCACTTAAACGTCACGACTCGCCAGTAATTCGGTATTCAGCTGTTTAATAAATTGAGCCGCGTCTCGGCTTTCGGCGTAGTCTCACAGCGTGCCCATGGTTTGTGCGAGTCCGTGATTTTCAGCAAATTCTATTTTTCTGTTCATTATCAGGCCGGAGTCAGGAATTTGTGCCCGATATGGCGAGAGGCCCGCTCCCTATCACATCGCGGGACGGAACACATAAGGCGAAACTTAGGTGTCCTATGCTCCTCTGCCTACCCCTTCTGGGAAAAAGGCGTGATGTTTATGTAGTGATGTTGGACATACGAGTATTTGAAAAATAGATTGTGAGAAAGCTTGAGAACTCCATTGAACATCATCTGCTATGTTAGAACTTGTATCAGCCCATATAAGTCCCACGGCCTCTACAATCATCTCTACAATCTAGAGTACGATTGAGAGGAGTTAGGCCTTTTAGTCCATCAAGCTGTGTCAGCACCTAGTCGAAATGCTATGCATAATATACCTAAAGACATTAATATTAATAAAGCGGTAGGTAGGATTAAATCTTATCGCGGATATCTGTGATAAATACATAATTATTATTGTTTAAACAATAGCTACATATAATACTACTAAGTATTATATGCTGACCACTAAACAAACATAATGTATTATACCTATTGAATCAAAAACAATACCTTTAGGTAGACCGTCAAATGAGCTTAAAAAAGATGCTGATAAATTTCAAAAGGTTGTCGTGAAAATCTTAGAAAACTCAGCACACCGACATCTAGACTTATACCTACATGATCTAGTCTACAATGATGATACATAATATTGATCAGGTTTATTTGGTGACGTTATTGATGTTTATTTATTTATTTATTTATTATTATACATACCAGCAGCAAATAGACAAAACAAATGCAAAATTAAACTTATACAATTTTAGCTGACAATAACAATGAAAACGCACCATATCCACGACTTCATTTAAAAGCTGCATATTTAGGCGGAGACTGAACGAGCTTTAAGCTTTTAAAAAGAATCATAGCCGCGCGGTACGCCAGTAGTGATCTTGACTCAAGGCGATGTGCAAACATCAAAAGATTCACAAATAACACTTCCTCTATATTTTTATTGTTATATTTGTAGTTTGACGCACGTACAAAAAACCTTAGTTTTCAGTTATTATCAAGATATAATATATTTAAAAAATATATCTTCAATTAATCCAATCCATCAGTCATAAGAAGTCCACTGCTGAACATAGGCCTCTCCTAATGATTTCCACAGTGACCTGTTGGAGGCAGCCTGCATCCAGCGACGTCCCGCGACCATTACCTTTTCCATCTAGTGAGTGGATGACCTATATCCCAAAAATATATCTTGTATGACTATAATTATAATGAAATACTGTTATTAACTATTCATTATAGCGAATCTTAGACTGGGTAATCAAGCAATTACCTTTCAAAAACGTAATCTTTCTGACGAATGTTAAAAATAAAATAAAATCTATAGGTTGTATGTTATACTATATGAAAATACCACGGTTTATGTTCAAATATCCTGTATAATTTATAAACCAAGACAGTTTGCGGGGGTACAGTGGCGCGCCATACTAAAAGATCTCATTAAATCCCTATGAGAAAATTGCTTTCAACGATTTGTATTGTCAGACCGAGTCCGACTTCATAGCGTCTTTACGACTTAATATTTTTTCTTTCACTTACAAAATTCAGTACTTATACATTTTATATACCTAGGTACTTTCCATAATTTTCTTCATTTATCATTTATTGAATTGATATAATTTATTCTATCAAAATACAACAAAATACTTTGCTGCCTTGTCGACTGTCTATAGTCGCAAAACAAGCATTGTAATAAATATAAATTCTGTATAATTGTACTGATACATTTTCTTGGTTCAATTGATTTATCATATAGCTATTCATTTATCATTTATCAATATACAATAAAATACTTGGTTGCCTTTTCGGATGTCTCTAGTCGCAAAACAAGTATTTTAAAAAATAAAAATTCTGTGTAAGTGTTCTCATACATTTTTTTGCCACAATATTATTTCCAACAAGGCGAGTTATACATTTAACATATAAACAATGCAAAAAAGCATTATCAAAATGCAAAATTAAATTATCAAACTCCAAATCATGGAGACATACTCGTAATCATAAACTAACCATAAATTTAATACTGCAAAGTCCAAGTGTCCCTATTCACCCTTATTAGCGGTCCGTCGATGCGTGTAATTAAAAAATAGATCACAGCGCCGCCATTTAGCATCACAATGGCGGGATTAATGGAGGCCCGTTATGCTTCTGTTGCGCACATTGTTACAGTTTTGACATTTTTATTTATTTGCTTATACGAGTATCGCACTGACGCTCTTTTACTCCTCTATAGGCTGATTTGATAGTGATTGAAAATATTTGGGATTAGTTTGATTATGATCTGTGTTTTTGTTGTCAGTTGGAGTTCATGTTACTTTGGTTGGTCTTCGGAATATTGTAGGTTCTGATTAAGTGTATTAGATTTAAGGATGGACACAACCACAACCAGCTATGAAAATTCTAAGAATACTGGATAATCTTGTGCCTTTACATATTCTTAACGACTTGATAAAACCCAACAACCGCAATTGTACCTCGATGTGTTTTGGAACAATGATTTATGGAATCATAGTGTCCATTATCTAAGTATGGATACCAATTTTCATCATCGTTTCTATCTTACACAACAATCAAGCAACAAAATAAAACAACACAGTAAAGGTAACTAAATAAAGAAAGCAAATTAAAAACCGTTGCAAAACAGCATCGCGCAAGTACCAGGCGCGCAGAAAATTGAGATGATTCGCTTCGCTCACGCCAACAAAAGCCAATTCCGCTTTCCCGCCAGTTAAGCTATAACTACCCTCCATATCGCGATATCGCGTTCTAGCGTATTAGCTGCTTACTCGGTCGTGTTATTAAAAATTATGCAGCCAATCGCGGCCCGGCGGACGGCGCGCGCGGACGTGACTTTGGCGCGTGTTCCTTTATTGCTTTAAAAGCTTTTTAAAACGATAATAATGGGTCAAGAGAGCACTATGGCGGTTTTAAATTGTTTTCGAGAGGGTTAAACGTCGTTTTAGATGAGTTTAGACGATGTTTAGAGTATTTGGCGAAAGCGTGATTAGTTAATAGATATTGGAAAGTCGCTTAAGTTTTAGATAGCTTTAAGGCAAGTCTATTATTTGGTCTTTATTAAACTTATAAGAAATACGAAAGAAATTTAAAGCATAATAATAACAGTTTTCTGGGTTTTCAGTTCTCAAAGAAATTAACAATATTCTTTGAAATTCAAAAAACTATAATGTGTTGCGGACAATTAAGAATTTTCTTCGTACTTTCACATAAAATTTTAAAGACAGACCAAATAGCTATCAACAAAAAAGATTAACAACAAGACATCTTAATCAATCTTAGTATTTTGTGCCTCGATTCTCCAATAGTATTGAAAATAAACTGGTAGAATGGCAGTAGAGGCGTTTGTCCGTAAATCGCGCACGGTGATATATTTTCCATATCACGTGTAGGAGTTGATTTCCAAGTTGGGAGGCCGGGTGTTCAGCCGTGAAATGGGACCCTCTTACCATATACATGTCGCGTGCACACTTTAAATACAGACTTTATAATAAAAATCTTTCCTTTTTAAATTACTAATACAAAATTCTTAATTGTATTTTTTTTCTTTACCTCGTTTTAAGTTGGACTAATTATACGAATTATACATTATATTAATTCTGTCTTTACAACTGGTGTTATTTCTAAATGATTGTTATAAAAAATGAAACGTATTGAATAAATACTACGAATATCGTTGTACAAGGTTCCTGAAAATCCATTCGTATAATCATTTACTGTATCAAACACTCATAATTGCATCATCTGGTTAACCAATGCCGCAACTAATATAATATACATTAGAGTGTATATACGAGTAATATAGAGAGAACGCTGTCATACATTTGTCTCTTCAAAAACAGAGATTTTTTATTCGAAGTGTCGGTAGCATTGCCATATTAGTAAAAATGGAACTAATTATTTAACAAAAAATTGCTATCAATTCCGTTGGTAACCGAAAGTATTCTTAGTTATTATCCGTCTAAAACGAGTTTAAGTGGAATTCAATAACCCTTAACTTTTCTTTTTATATTTCGTTTTGAAATAATTCGTGCATGTTGAACAACCTGTCAAATGTCAGCCAATAGCACAGAAAAATGTGGTTCGACGCCACCATTTTTATCTACGTTTTTGAAGTACCAGCGCTCTATATTATAAATACTCTAAGATTAATAATACACTAGACATTACTCATAACACCTGAAGACAGATACGCAGGCGACGTATCGATTGGTGGCGGGTTCCCTCCTCAAAGGAATTAATAGAGTTCCCCCGGTAATGTCGGATGACAGCCCATTGAGATCTCCGCGCCAGGCGTACAATACTGTTGTTACTTTGTTCGCCTCCTGTGCCCTTGCGATCGCCCCAATGTCGCTCAAGATGTATTGCGTATTATGAGTAATTCTTTCGTGGTTTACGGCACCCCATAATGTTAGTCATTACTTGCGTTAGTTGTAGTTTTGCGTTTTTGCTAATGCGTTAGTCACATAAAAGATAAATAAACAGTGCAATAAGTGAAATGTATACTTTGCCAAGAAAACGTTTATGTATGAAATGTGTTATTAACTTATTATTATATAGCGCCATCTTGTGGCATTAATCCAATCCAATCCAATCCATCAGCCAAAGGAAGTCCACTGCTGAACATAGGCCTCTCGCAATAATTTCCACAGTGATCTGTTGGATGCAGCCTGCAACCAGTGACGTCCCGCGACCTTCACCAGATCGTCTGACCACCTAATGGGTGGACATCTCAAGCTGCGCTTTCCGCTTCGTGGCCTCCATACGAGAACTTTTTGGCCCCATCGGCCATCAGTTCTCCGTGCTATGTGCCCCGCCCATTTCCACTTCCACTTGCTAATCCGCTGGGCTTACTTTAGTTATCCTATGGATCTTCTCATTTCTGATTCGATCTCGTAGGGAATTGGCATTAAACTAAACCATTAACTATATACACTAAACTACACTCACGGAAAGTAATGGCCGCCACAAGTAACGATATAACTGTACCAGTCTGGCTCGCGCGAACGTCACTTCTGTCAAAAAGAGCATCGTAGTATGAAGTTTGCGCAGTTAGTTGCCCACATACGTTCAACTATACTGGTGCAAACTCATACTTCCACAGTCATATCGTTACGTGTGTGGCGGCCATAATCCAATGCTGTATTATTGCTAACGTAATCTCATCAAAACATCAACCTGACTTAGCTATTATTTAAATACATTTCAAACAATAAACCAAAGTTGACGCCAGCGACAATAGATACTCCACAGTCATTCAACAGCTTGTGCCGCCCCGAACTGCCAAGATCTAGAAACTTGGCAAGTGTGCTAAACAAGGGATCCAATTAAATAACTCGATAACAAGACGAGATGTCTTTGTGACGAACAATGCCTCGCCGGGCGGCTCACGAGATTGTTTGAAAACCTTAATTAATACACCTACTGAAGAGTTTTTTGGTGAGCGGATTTCGCACTGCGGATAACGTTATGTGTAGAGTACAACATTTATCTTTTTAAACACGTAGGCGTATAATTAGTAGAGCAGGTCGTGATAATTTTACCGAATGACAGGAGATAATCGACCCTGAATAACTAATAATCTTCAATGCAAACATTTTGTGCTACAACTTTGCAAGAATAGGCGATTGAAATGCAAGCCAGTTTAGCTATAAAAAGTAACAATTTGAGCGTGAAAGTCCTCATGCGCTTGACGAATGAAATGCAATTTGAAACTCGCATCCAACATCATTGTGAACGCTCCAGAAAGGCCAACTCTGTGAAAGTTCATCAGAAAATTTCCTTTAATTTCATATTACAATCACATACATACACAAGAAAATGCCGTATCTAGCTATACAATCCTTTATCCTACTTTTTCAAAGGTCCTCCAATCACTGAAAATTGTAAACCGCACGGACTATTTGGAGTGATAGCTTGTCACTGGAGATTTTCGTTTTAAAAACTCGACCGTCGGCCGTGGATTGCGAAGGACCTGAACGCAATTCCACGGAGCAGGCGCGCTTTGTGATGCAGATATCCTTAATCCCTGTCTATTTGACTACGTGTCAACGCCAGCCGCACGCGCGACGCTTAGAGAGGACATGCCACACGAGATATGAAATCAGAAAATTGTGGGGACTGTTCTTAGATGTGGTATAAAATGTGTCTTAGTTAATCACTTTGGTATGGTTTGTATTGATGGAAATTGCAATGGTATTAGCAAAATGACACATACATTTTACAAAATGATAATTTTACACCAAAAATTCTAATAAGAAGTGTAATAGATATTTAAAATGACAATTTAATTTTTATGGTGTTGAACCGTAGAAATTAAAATTATTTTACAGCTTTTAGGCATACAACAGTTTGTAAATACTAGAACTAAATACACCAATGCCTATAACTGTTTTGATGAGAACAAAAAACATTTTTAAATAAACAAGGGTAGGTATATCAATATAATTCCTTACGCTGAAACCGACAGCGGTACCAAGCAAGCGCGAAAGGATTATGAAGGCCTGAGATAGCAATTAGCGGCTTACTTAATTACAAGATAAATTAGTATGTAAATTAATAGCCGTGCAGCGCGGCGGCGGCAAAATATCGCTCGTTGGCTTTAATATTCGCCATTGTTTACGCTCTCGCTGTTAATTTTACACGTAGACGCGTTCCACTGCCGGCTAGGAGTGAAGGGTTATTTAGGATTGCTTATCTCGAGCAGAAATTATTGCTGGAAATGTATATGTGACTATCGTAAGATTTTTATGTAATCACTGGAGATGTGCATGATGGGATTTCCATTCGGTAACATTTAAAAATGAGACTTACATCTATTTTTGTCTGTCCTTAGTTTACATATGTGTAGAATCCACACAATTAGATTTTTGATGCTTTTACAATAGTATTTAGCTGTTAGTTATGCGTCCATTTAACTGCCTAACGTCAAATCTTTGTAATAATTATTACCCAAACATTACTACGTGCATTTGTATTATTTTCTTAGAATATAATCTAAAAATAGAATACCAATTATAAATATTCTTAGATTGTTCCAAAATACTTAACTAAAAATATAATTTTGAGGTGTTATACCTACACGGGGCTGTCAGATTTCATTTGTAAAAAAAAACTACAATTTTTAATAGTGAATTATGGCTCTCCATCCCTCGTACAAGACTAATTAAAATATCTCTTAGCCAATGTTTGCATAAAAATCATATCTCCCCCAAAACGATCCACTTGGCGATTTGTTCAAAACTAAATATAATGGGGGAGGAACCAGAGCAATTACAGATATTATATTTGCACAAAACCCCGCATAAAGACCAATGTGTTTGTCTTTGGTATTAGTAAGTGCAGCTTTATTAATTAATCGATATAGGTTTGTTTTAATTCTTCGTAGTAGTGTACTCTCGACAGATTGGTCGTGGCCATGTTGAGGGCGATTGCTGAGCAGCCGTTTTTAGTATATTAATATATATTAATTGTTTCATATCGATGATTATAATTGCGAAAATAATACTTTTCTCGGGTTGATGTTCAGATTTACTATTACCGCAAGTAAACTTCCCATTTAAATGTTGACTAAATTATGCGGTTCTCGCAATTTCAGATGATTTTATAGATTTGAATTATTACTGTTATAAAGCCTTCAGGGCAATTAATAATGTTTTTACTTTGATAGAGTGATGAAAATCGAAGGTAGCGTCAAAAGAAAGAAAAATGGAAAACAAAGCCTGAACTATCATATCTAATTTAAACAATCAATTATTCGATTGTAATTTAGATTAATTGCTCATCCCTACCGCTATTAGCATTAATAACAATTTGATTCCGCAATCGGTAGCCATGTTTGTTTAGCTGTCAGAGTTGCGCGCCGGCGCACGCGTGTCACGTGTCCGTATTTTTTTTCTGTTCCGCTATGACGAGTAATATGAGGGGTCAGTATTCCCATGATTGGTTGCGGATTTATCTTTATTAAAAATAACTTTTTGATGGTATACTTTAATATTTCCCATGATGGGATTCGGTCGTGGAAAAGATGGATGTAAACAGTTTAGAAAAACATTAAAATTTGAATAACTATTGTGTGATACCTATCAATATCAATGCTTTTTGCGAAAGATATAATATTTGCATAATGCGTGGCCTAACTTTTTTAACACATATGGGTCGGGAAATGGTCTTTGACGAACATTCAAGGGTCCAAACTCAAGGTTTGTCAGCGCGCGATGGAGCGCAGCACACTAGGGGTAGATAACGTACAAAATCTGCAACAAACTCAAATCGTCGATGTTGCTTCGAGAGCAGCCAAATTGAAGTGGCGGTGGGGGAGTCACGTCTGCCACATGCAGTCACAGCAGTGGGTCAGAATATCCACCGAGTGGCGCCCCGAACACCTAAAAAGACGACGCGGCAGATCTAGGCGTAGGTGGAGAGACGAAATCGACAGGTTTCTCCAAGATTGGCCCCAAATCTCGCAAGACCGCACAACCTGGACGGTGAGGGAGGGGCCTTTGCCCAGGAGTGGGACACTAACGGCTGAATAATAAAACATAGGTCGTGAAACCGCAATAGATGAAACAAATTTAAAAGAAAATATAATGAAAAATTGAATAAAAAATAAAAATTATCAAATCACTTACCCTTCAAATACAATATGATCCATCCCAATAAACTACGATAAAGGTGTTGCCAGATAACAGACGACAGTTTCATAAGAGATTATCAACATGGCAACACCGCCGCGGGGGCCCATATCAAATCGCCATCGAGATCGCCAGATAGTACCGCCGCCTGCTGTTTGATTAGACATCCACCCTCCAGTTTGTTTGTGTTTACAATTATATCTGCGGTCGTGATACTGATCGATGATGGCACGTTTTTTTGACAGATTTTAGAATCATAGATTTTGTCTGTATCTCATTTGCGTTATATTGTTTTTAGGGATTTAATCGTAAGCTAGAACCCACTGAAATGTAGTTTGTCAGCTGTAAAAAAATAAAGTTCATAAAGATACCACTAAAATTGATTCAAAGTCAACCTTTTAAATACACGTAGGTATTCGATACCAAATCGAGTTTAGAAGAGACAAATATTCCAAATTTAAAATTATGAATTACGACGAAGAATTACACGTAATTTCAAATTCGCAACCCAACCTCGTCTCGGAAAACAATCTGTGTTAACTCCAATTCCAAATTCGAATTTGACAACTTGACAGCTAATTAAAGTAAAAGGTAAACGCTCATTGGCGGCAATTAAAATTCTTGTTCGAATTTCGAATGCTATTGTTCGCACCCTCGGCAGTAGATAAACAGTCGGCAATTGGCGTTAGTGTGCGTCGGTCGCGCTGCACTTGCGCGATAGCTGCGACGTTCTCTTTAAAACATAATGGAATAAAGAAACAGTAAACTGGCCTCCCTTGTTTGGGGGAGCACTTCGTTATAGAAAACGTTGTTGGATTAGACAGTATTGATCATTGCTTGTGGCACGCACTGCCAGAGATTTTTTTGCAGACGAAATGCACGGAAAATGCACTATCTAAATAAGATGACTGTACATTATGTAACAGCTTACTTCTAAACAAAGTTTAAAGGTGTCAAATTTACGTACCCCTATTTTAACTAGTTTTGAAATTTAGTAAAAATATTTTTATACTGAATAGTATTTTGCAATAAATAATTCGATACGGTACGTAACGAGTCATTATAGTTCCCTTTTAATAAATATTTTCATAACAAAACTATCAAGACTTGTAACCCGTAGTACACGGTAAAACCCGTAGGTAGCACCATTCAGAACGAATCACCGTACAAAATGATATTATTTGTAACGTAATCCGCGAACAACTAACGCGCGAGATTGATATTACGCTAGGGTGATATTGACATTAATTTATATGGATACGGTTTAAAAATGTATAATGGGACGGTCTCCAGCGCTAATAAAGTCCCCGGGGGCGACATGTTGCTGACGCGTGTTTATCGCGCGTAATAGAATACATATTTCGAAATTAGAACCGATTTTCTCTACGGTCAGAACCATAGAGCTCTGAATGCCGCGCAAATTATTTTTACGTTTGTGCCAGGAGGTGTTTTGGCGCGAATTAGATCGGATGATTGATTGCGTAATTGTATTCAATCGTGTGGACGTTGCATCCGATAGATTGTTTTTTTATTGAGTAGTACAGCCGTTTTGTGGTTTTCTTTGGAATCTTGGCCAGAGTTGTTGCTTTAATCGTGACAAAGGCGCTTAGTTATTGCTTTTTTAATTGGCTTCATGATTCAAAATAGAAGGTAAAGGAGCTATCAAATCTACAGTGAATAATTTCCAAAGTTTTCTTGGTTTTAAATAACATTATGATTCTTACAATGTCGATCAACATGATCAGGATACGGGTGAAAATTGATGTAAATTTTCAACAATAAACCGTAATTATGGAGGTCAAATGTGTTTTTTCGCTTGGCGTTATTGAGCAATTGCCATAGCTTAGATTTACTTTGATATCCAATTTATTTTCATTCCAAATTTAAGTTTAGTCAACGATATGCTAGCGATTTTGTATCAACAGGATTTTACTGCAACTAATTTACCAATGCGATTACCAAATAAAGACCTGGTATAAAATTAGTAGCCCGTGATTTGCATCTGGCAAATTATCACTGCACATTTATTTTACTTTTAATTTGAATAATAAGCAAATACCGTAACAATCACATTATTCCGGTAAGCGATAATTTAACGCCAATGAAAGGATTATGCAAATCACACATCACGTGTCCGTGCACAAATCAACATTAAATATTGTTAAATAGCCTGTAAACGCCCGCCATTTTGTCTACAGTCGCCATTTTGTATTGAAAATCAACGGCGTGGAAAATTTAAATAAACGATATGCCTAATGTGCATAATTTTAATTTTGGATGTGTCAACGCGGTTTGGACGTCTTTATTCAAATTATACTAATAATGCTACGTGTGAATAAAGGGAATGCGTGTTGGCGCATTAACATTGTATATTGTTAGTTCTGAACTGGTATTGTTGTAAAGTTAATGGTATAACTTAGTAATTTATTAGATTTTCAATAAAATCATACATGAAAATCCTTTTTTTGCTTACATTAAAATTTCTGTTCTATAAAAATATTTTTAAATATCCCCGAATGCCATTAAGAAAGAAATGAACATGCCGTTACATTAGAGGATGACAAAAACCTAGCAAAATCAGAAACACTGAAAAGAAAATCAGACTCTGGCTCTACTTTACAAGTAAAAAAATATCTAAAAGAGCTTTAGAAAATCACGTTCAGATAAGATGCAGCAAAATGAAAATAAGAAAACTTTTGCGATAAATCCTTACAATAACTACACACAGTTACCTAATAAACACGACCTCCAAAGAAATTTAACTAATTACCTCCCAAGGAGCAGACAAAACAACACCCAGGGTCCCAAATAAGCGATAAATCAACTAAAGTAAAATATCGTGCGCTGGGGACCGATCTCGGCTGTCGTGCGACATAATAGGGTCTTTTATCGCGTCATATCGCGTTGACTCGCGATAACGAGCTAACACTACCAACCATTACCTAATGTTCGAGTGTTCATTTTTATGTTAGGCAGGAGACACTAATTTTGCGATCGTGCAAAAAGATTTAAGTCATAAAGGTCCGTAGAAACCGACGTTCAGCAATGCCCTTTCTATGGAAGAAAGAGATCGAAAAATGAAGGCTAATAATGTGAGACATTTATTTTTTATTTTATTTCATTTATTAGGTCTACTAACAATCACACACCAATGTATTTAAAAAAATAAAAGAAAACATAAAAAGCTATGTCTAAGTATTATTATATGTTATGATTATGGTTAGTTATGATTATACTGAAGCAAACACAGCACTCAATAAAACTAACTACATAAATCTACCTATTTAATTTTGTGCCTATAAAAAGTGAATTAGCAAATGACAAATACAAAAATTTAGCGCACACTAAAACAAGAAAAAAATAACAATAACGACAAGAAAACCATCACGGGCACTGTACACAAATTAATTATGAATACAAGAATGTAATTATTTTCGAAAGCTGTGTAATGTGTTTGCATAAAATTAATATCTATGTCTTTTGTCGTGTCCCAATAACGATCTACCAAACATAACCTAAAGTTCGTGTATTAAGATCTAGATTAGGCAGGACACAAGCATGCAGAATGTTTAAACTTTGAAAATGATTGGAGGGGACTTATATTCAGCGGTGGACTTTTATGGCTGAAAAGTAAAAGAAAGGCTAGTAATGTGTATCTTTTTTATTACCGTCCATTACCTAGTTCGTGTATTAATCCTAGGCGACTCGCCAAGGGACCCTATATTTGCGAACGTGCAGAAAGAGTAAGTATTTACACATCAGTATTAAGTAACGAGTGTTTTCGGTCTGCGCCTCGGGAATCGTTTTCAACCTTTGTAGAACTTATCGTCAACGGATCTATATTTAAGGACAAATATTTATTCACAAAATATCCTTTAGTCGGCCAAAATATTCCAATAAAAAATACATTTCGCAGATAAGCTGGACGAAAACTTCGCAGAACTTAAAGTCTTTTTTAAATTTTATTTCATGCAAAACCATCTACCAAAAATTCCTTTAAATCCACCTCACTTAATCTCAAATCAAATTATCCAAAATATTGACCGCAAACAACCACAACAAAGTTAATGTAATATTTATTTTGCATCGCGTCTGTCGCGGTCCCGTCGCAGCGGCACGTGTCTTGTCAATTTTCCCCCGCGTTGAGCATTCCCATTAAGATTCCCGCAGGATTAGCGGAATCAATGAGGTGGTTCGGCGCAACGACTGCCCGCTTGTTGTCATTCCCCTAGTTTCACTCAGGGGGACTCTGTTAAAGGTAGCAGTATTCAATGCAATCCGAAAAATATATCCGGTAATTGTGCTTAATTTAGGCTTGATTAATTATTATGATTTTTGGATCATAATTTATGTTGATATTAACTATCTTAATGGTTAGAAAATAAGTGCGAATATTTTTTTTCTAAAACAAGTAACTAATCTACCTATTTTAGTCCCGTCTGAAACATTGACAATGCTATTGCACAAATTACCTCCTAAAAACATTACAGAATATCTTACACCCCTAAATAAAGATGCCTGATGAATAATACGTAAGCAAACACATCTAGAATACTATCCCTCTAAATCGACGATAATTTTCAGTAGTGTATCTAATCAGACCACTTCAATGAGAGTGTCTCCCTGCCAGAACACTAGGGTCCAGCCGCATTGATTTATCGCGGGCCCCACCTGTTAGCACTGATTATCCTCGCCCGTCCTGTCGCCTCATCAGTAAAATCATTAAAATTTTCATAAATTACCTCATTATATTAATTATAATTACTACCTGATGGGTAAGTTAGAGACATAAAATGTAGAGACTTTGGCCATTATCAGCTTTTTATTTTTTTATTTTCTGAAATACATTGATTCCTTTCATAAAAAGGACTATCGGAATGGTACAGATGTTTTAGGCAAAGTAAATAGACTTCCATATTCTTACTTACCTATTCATTCATGTAGAGCCGGAATACATCAGTAAAGTTCTTTAACAAGAGTTGATACTGTTTATCTTGTGCACAACCCAGACACCTATCCAATCCAACCCAATCCATCACCCAAAGGAAGGCCACTGCTGAACATAGGCCTCTCCCAATGATTTCCACAGTCACTTGTTGGAGGCAGCCTGCATCCAGCGACTTCCCACGACGTTTACCAGGTCATCTGACCACCTAGTGGGTGGACTTTCCACGCTGCGCTTTCCGCTTCGACACATAAGGTTATTTGAATTTGATAATAACGAAGAAAATAACATGAAAACACCTGTTTAAATACTTAATATCGATATTAACGGAAACTGTTGTCCCTATACAAATATTTCGTACCACAAACAAAAAATATCAACAAAGAAATACATTAACTCCAATAAATCCGATAACATCAACAATGAAACATAATCAGGATTATAACGCGAGGTCCGTTCCCATTTCGCCGGGTCCCATTTGGTAAACTCCGATAAATAGAAGGACATTATGCGGCGGCCGCCTGGGACCGGCCGTCGATGCCGCAATAACTACGAGGCCGGCAAACACGCTGTTTGCACAGTACATGGTAAAAGAGTGTAATTGAAGATGTCGGGTTTTTATTTGCTTTGTTGTTGGTGTAGTTAAATTGATTTTTAAAGGGTTCGGATCGTCTACGCAAATGTTTGCGCGGTGACTATTTATTTGGAGTGTTAGGTGACGCGTATGATCTTGAATGTTATTCGTTCTAAATCTTGGTTAAGGACAGGTTATGAGAATATGAGCAATGTAGATCACAAATCCATCAGAACTCCATATTCTATGATATATTGCCTATCTTCGGCCATCATGAAACGAGCAATAGGTGCCTTCTCTTAGATCAAGATTCGTGATTTGTAGTTACGAGGAGAACTGTGCGGTAGGCTGTTACAGCTGCAATAAAAATATGGCGGTACGCCTGTCACACATAAAACCGACGTAAAATAACTAACAGCTTTGCTTTTACGTTTCGTTCGCTGCGTGAGATTGCTGGTGACCCAATATCTATGGTAGAATTTTCATATCCCCTCCATTAGCAACCATTGTTTATACTCGTATTATTGTATAATTCGTCGTTTCACATATTATAGTCTGTGTATATACGGTTTTCAGCAAGGCGCCATTATAGTAGCGACCAGCGATTATTTTGGCCTCTGGATACAATTTAGACTGCTTTACTACACCGCTGTCGCCACTTGGTGCACGACAGTCAATTAATCTAAACGAAAAAACAGAGTTACTTGTGCATAATAAAAAAACTTCCACAAAATATTCTGCAACGTGCACATACAAATATAACGACAAAATCAAAACTGAATTTCCCTCAGAACCGTTAAATCTGAGAAATACCAATTAACAATGCAATAAAACGAGTGTTTTACACCGCCTGGAGCTCAAAACTAAAGCGTGTAGTAAGCTAGGGGTACTCATAGGTCAATCCAAAGGAGCCGAGGGGAAGATGCAAGGGGCGCGGCGAGCCGATCCCGTTAAAACGTTAATCGAATCTGGACCTAATGGGATTTCTTTCTTGAGGGGCGCATTGCTAAAGGATTAATTTATATCAATTTAAATGGGACCGCTCCGTACAGGCTGATTCTTTTGTTTCTTTGGCATTCGTTTTTAAATTTAAATGTGTTTCTTCTGTTTTGTGAAGGTACTCGTATATTAATTGCAATGAAGGGCTTTCATACATAATGGGTGTGAAATATTAAAGTACTAATCATTGTTTTCTATACTCACTAATCATTTTTCATTGATGGTAGATCTCTTATATGTGAAAGGCCGCCTGGGGTGATACCACTGCAATGTCTATTTCTCCCAAACAGCAGTGTAAACGCATTGTTGTGTGCCGGTTTGAAGGACATTGTAACCAGCGTAACTACTGGACATAATGAGACTTAACAACTTATGTCTCAGGATGGCGAGCGCAGTGGAGTCCCAAGCATTGTTTTGTAATTCATGGTGTTATTTGATTTTGCTACTATCTATAAGCGGTCGTGTCGCTTACTATCAGGCGAATGGCATGCTCATCTCGCCATTCATAGCAATAAAAAAAAACTTTTACGAAGACTTAATTTAGCATAATATTTTAAAACCTTTAACCTATAGTGATAAAAGACGCAAAGATTATGTGACATGTTAATATCTTCAAAAAAAAAGACTTTTTATTAAGAAATCATTGGAACAATTGGTCTCAAGTATAAGATGAATCTGTTCAATGAATTACAAATACCAAACAACAATACTTCACCATTTTTTAGGAATCATTCCTTTATTTCTCAAACTGCTTTCCCAATCATCTTACAAATGTACGAAATTTTTGTTCGTTTTGCGAAGAGCATCACCCCACGAGCGCGGGGGTCTAATCCGCTGCGTTTGTTTGTCGCCTGTAATGTATGTGGGAGCCGCCGCACGCGGACAAATTAAAAACATACGACGCTCCCGAGCCGGGAATAAAAATGTTTGTTGACTAATTGAACATGTCACGAATACGGCCGAGGTCGAAACCTGTGATATTTTGTTTTCAGTCAATATCATCAGTGTTCGCTTTAGTGCTGGATGCGCTTTCAAATGCTGGAGTATGATCCTTGGTTCCTGTCATCCATTTTCAGAAATCAATTCTGTAGAGATCGTTGCTGCACATTTGCAGAACCTTAAATCTTGCCTATGTCTCTTTTTTATAGTCAAGCACACACCTAATTTATTGGGTTCGTGTTTTTAAAATAAAATAAGTTTTCTGCTGAAAATGAAATGAATTCTGATTGTTCTTTCGATTTTATTGATTTGATTTCGTTCTTTGATTGTTCAACAGGCTCCATGGCGCAGTTGGTTACACGCCGCCTGTGAAACGAGAGGCCGCGGGTTCGATCCCCGCACCGACACAAATGTTTGTGTGATCCACAGGTATTTGTTTCGGGTCTGGGTGTTTGTGAGACCGAAAAGTCTCTCGTAGTTTCTGATACCCACGACACAAGACTCGATCTTAGTGTGGGGTCAGAACTATGTCTGTGACTGTTGGGTGTATTTATTTATTTATTATTCTTTAATAAGACCGATAATTCACGTCTCTTTCACACTTTCACACACACCGATTCCAAAACATCGAACTCGACATATCGATTTCTCATCTCGTTCCAATATCGTCCCTCTGGATGTGCCGCCACCGTATGTAATCCGTGTTGTGCAGATTTTTTACTCGCCGTAAGCGCTTACAAAGCATCCAATCTCGCGTCTTGCTATCCACTGTCTACACCCTGCACGTATGAGACAAACTGTTCTCGCATCGCTTTTGTAAAGGATCTGCTAGATTGAGATATTGTTTAGAAGAAATAAGAGATTTAAGTGACGTAACACATGATTGAAAACGATGTTAAAATTTTAAGTAAAATAATTTGAAAATAGTTCACAAATTGTAAAATTATATAACATATTTCTTTGTTATAAAAAAAGTTATAAAACGCACTCCGTGGCGTATAACTTTCAAACAAATCTCATCTTTGTAGAAATTTAATTTTAATTTGAAGCTCAAATAATTAATTCGATTCTTCAATGATGTCTGTTAAAATTTCATTTTTGCATATTTTAACATATTTCAATCATTACACACGCTTTCCATAAAATAGGTACCCTAGTTAATTACGTCACCTGCCTCACAACAAAACTTAAACGTCCCTAAAATATCCGCAATCACAATACCCAAAACCACTTCGAAACACATTTAAGCGCGTATAAAAAGCAAACGTTCCGAAAATGGTTGGCTACGTGAAACCTGTAAACCGAAATGCCTAGTAAAATATTCAGATGTAGTTATACGAGCGACCGCGTGCGGATAACCGCCACAGATTAAACTATTAACAAAATGGTACCTGCCAGTTTTTCCACACGAACCGAATAAACTTTTGCATAGTTAAACGCCGTGTTTGCACTTGCCCCGCGGAATAATGCACGCGCGTTTTATACCATCGACTATTGCTAAAAAATTGAGTTAATTTGAATTTTGTTGTATGGAAAAATAAAACCTAAGTGATCTGAATGAAAAATTAAACTGCATATATGCCTACTGTAATGGCATATTATGTGTTGGAATAGCAAATTACTTAAATATGCATAATGAAAATTACAACAACCTTTCTAATTAACAATTCATTCAATTCATTCCTTCTAGAAGGTTGCAAGTATTTTGTATGCTCTACTGTATCGTTATTTTTAAGGAATGTCATTTGTTTGTAACCAGTTTTGTGAACCAAATAAATGAAAAAAAAAAATTCATTGATTTAAAGAAAGCCACTAGGTGTGTGCAAGAAAAATAACAGTCTGAATTGTAGCGCCCGGACCTAAAGATTTCAAATACGAATGACTACAAATTGCACTAATCAAACTTCATCACATCTGTCAGCCATCCCCAAATATGAACAAATCGAAATTGAAGTAAAAATCATGTTATGTAAATAACAGAAATTGCACATTTCCCATACCTATTTGACGGATCTGATATTTTATTAATGCTACGTCACGGTATTACCAAATGCGACCCCAGAATAATCTAGTTGCGAATTCAGCCATGACAGTTTTGTGAGCCGTTGCTTAGCAACGGTGGCTAATTGGCGGGAAATCGTTGTATGGACGCGCACGCTGTGTAGCGTGACGATTTTATTTGCACTAATGAATCGTAAATTTAAGAACTATTTCAGCTTTTAATATTTTTTTTATTTAATAGATCTATAATATTAAGCATACATTACATTACCTATCGTTTATTTAAATGGTAAAAAAAAGATCGCAAGTATACCTACCTATTATAGTCCATTGGAGTAAATCGGAATGTCGGGGAAGTCTACCTCTCTCTCTCTCTTCAGCCACAGGAAGTCCACTGCTAGACATAAGCCTCCCCCAAGGACCTCCAAATTGAGCTGTTGGAAGCGGCCTGCATCCAGCGACTTCCTGCAACCTTAACCAGGTCGTCCGTCCACCTTGTAGGCGGACGTCCAACACTGCGCTTGCCTTGCCGACAACCACTAAATTCTCCTAAAAACGGCAGTATAGTTTCCAAAAACATTCATGTGACCGCCATCCATGCCAATTCACTGGTCCTCATCGGTTGACTCAGAATCCGTTAAAAGAATCAATGATTATCGGAATTTCCCTACTTCCAGATTTAGCCGAATATCCTACACTTGAGACTTCTTCGCAATAATAATATAATCTAATTTCTAGGGGTTATATAAAGTCTACCAATAGCATTAGGCCATTGCGATCGACTAAATGGCGTCAAATTTTATAAGAAATCTTCTTAAATTTCAGTATTATTCAATAACAAACATGAAATTGACACCACAAGGATTAGTAGACATGGAATCTATTATAATCCAGTGAAGAGGTATAATTTGGTGTCATGGGCACGTGTCTGCGAATGAACACGTGCGTGTAACATTACATAATACTCAGTTATTGCAGGTGAAGCCGAGGGGTGTATAGCACCTGCCACAGATTATAAAACTGTGATTTATAATTGTTGCGCTTTTCAAAAAGGTCATTAAATATGTTTAATCTTTGTTGTATATTATTTAAAGGGTTAGGATTGAGAAGCCATTCGAGTGTTGGAAATATTAAATTGGGATTATTAAATTAAATTATTATGAAATGGAAAACTTTAGCGTGTATGGGTAGAGAGTATTTAAATATAACATCTGAATAAGTTCTAAATCATTTCTGATTGTAAGGCCTACTAAGTCCAGTTCAATCTAAATATGAACGCGTTAAAAGCAGAACCTATTCTTTTTTAAACTGACACAGCAAAGTGACCGCTTCGCATCCAATGGTAAGTGCCGTGCAAATTGGCGACAGATAATTAATAGATAATTATCCTCGTCATTCGACACAATCATACCGCCTTAATTTACATTATCTCTATGTACTGCAACTAAGGCCCTCCCCCACGGCGACTATTTGTAATGATACAGTCGCGCATTCCGTAAACGCGTGACAGCGTCGCTACTGCATCGCGACTGAATCGTGGTTACGTGGATGAGCGCACACAGCTTGCGCCCGTATCGCGATTGTATCAATGCGAACGCGCGACAGCATCGATGCAAAAAGTCGCCGTGGGCCTAAAAGGCCGAGTAGCCTAAGCCGCAAGTCATTTCAATAACCATCATATCGAATAAAAAATTCGATGTCTTATATAATAATAACAGAACAGAATATCAGCTAGGTAAACAATATGGAGGACGAAATTAACTTGTCTATTAATAGGGCGGCGGCGATTGCGCAGGCACCGCGTTATCAGCCCAATTATAATTCACCGCGCAAATGACACCGTCATTACCGACCGCTCATAACCGGCTTAACGGTGTAGCCAGATACACACTCCCTCTACCGACAGCAAGACAAATTAGGCAAGTAAGGTATTATTAAGGCCATATTTGTGTGAACTACGTTATCATAATAATGCATCCATACACACCATCCAAATGCATCAGCTATAGCAAATTCGACCTCACAGATGACGAATGCTTACCACATATTAAAAAAAGGAATACGAAAAGGTAATTCAACTACTATATCACACAGCTGTTTAACACTTTAAGATCAATTATTGCAATTAAAGCAATAATATGGATGTTAATTACTACATAATATCACAAAAATGTACTGTGTGCTCTTAATCAATTAATCTGAAATTTCCATAATCCGAAAAGCATTTATTTCTTAAAGTTACAAAAAACGCGAATCTAATCCGGCTCGATGGACGAATTGTCTCGCGTAATTCCACCTTGTGGGCCTTTAATTACATGCTTCGGAGATCGAGACACCTTAAGAATCGTCATTTCCTGCTCTCGAATCGTCATTTCGATTTCGCTTTAAGCGAAATTTCATTGCGACCTAAAACTGAAAGAGGGCTAACTTGACTTCTATCTGGTACGGTGCATTCTA
Source organism: Theretra japonica (assembly GCA_033459515.1). Classification (NCBI taxonomy): domain Eukaryota; kingdom Metazoa; phylum Arthropoda; class Insecta; order Lepidoptera; family Sphingidae; genus Theretra; species Theretra japonica. The sequence goes on from CM065928.1 coordinate 3,277,130, forward strand.
CAATTATGTTTGAAAAACGATTTAATAATAGTATCATCCCCTTTCTACAAATAAAGCTATTAACTGTTAATTGAATCTTGGTGAAGATCAAGACACAACAATCGTATTAATTCAAAATTCAACATAATCCGTAATATTACTCTGCGCCCAGTACAAGGGGGTGGCAAAACTAGGCGTGCGTCCCGCCCACTGGCTGTTAAACAAAGGCAAGCCAATTATTATTAAATATTCGCAGCTCAATTTATGGGTGTAGGCCGGGTAATTGTCCAGCGAGCGAGCGACGCCGGGTAATCGGCGGCTAGCTTAATTAGCGGGATAAATTAATGCGTTTATGTAATTTGAACGCTGAGCGCTTACGCAGCAAAAATACTCGCATTTTGCACTGTAGTATAATGTAATGGCATTTTGAAATTTTGTGTCAAGCTAGGTAATTCGGATATATGATCTGGTGTGTCGATAGTTTGGAAGTTGTAACTGACGATTATTTTATGGACTGTGTCGTCAGCTTCATCATGCTGACGTATCCTAAATTTGTATCTTTAACGGACCAAAAGAGCAGGCCCTGCCATTTTTCATTGGGACTCTAGAATAGTTTATTTTAATAAACAATTTAATTAAATAATCGTTGATATCGGAGACCTATTTCCAACTAAACGTCATGCAGGGACGGCAGATCGATATATCTTTAATATTCATTTCTGTTTAGTTGTATTTCGGGTTCCAGCTTCCAATATGTATTCAACAAAATTAGCACATAAGCCACACCATTAATTCCAAAACATCCTTAATACTATCAACATTAATCCTTATCTTGGCATCGCAATAACACTTCACAACACCCTAGCGACAGAACAAACGCATTTGAAAACAAAACGATCAAATCAAGCCGCATTACATTATCCTTCATAATTTAGTGACATTTAAAACGAGGCGTCATACCCGCCCTGCTCCTCTGGGATCGGATCGATGTCCCGTCGGTAGTTATTGGTAATGACGCCGTTTACAACGCGCGCATATGGACACTTTTGACGCAACCTGACTATTGTTACACAATGACTTTTAATGAGTTTTTTTATTTTCCTGATGTCATGCCCTGTTGCCCTGTACCTCCTTGTGGAACAGAAAAAATCTGATTGATTCGCCAAAGGATAACATATTTATTTTCGAATGTAATCCTTTATTTTAACGATCGGTTGATCGATATGCGTTTATGCATCTACTACATTGTGATTTAGTTACAGCAAGTTTAGTAGAAATATTTTTCGTGTTTAAATATTATTTATTTGTGTAAATCTTTATAGTACACAAATATAAACAAAAACACTATACAGAAACAATAAAAACAAATGGCGGTCTTATCGCGTTCGACAACAATGTCTTCTAGACAAAGATGGGATCGATTTAATAGAAGAAGATAGAGAGGGCAGTGTAAAAAATAAATAACTAAGAGTAAATAATACTAATTCAATACAAATATTCTAAAGTTTTTCGACTATGATACGCTGCAGCCAGTAGTTAGAAAAGATAGGTTAAAGTTGAAGATAGGTTTGCCTGATGGTAGATGGTCCTTTGGGTTGGTTAGATATTTGTTTTTTATGGGACGCAGGAAGAAGTATCTCACCTATTAAATAGACACAATCATGAACGAATCTTGAGTAACCGTGGATGCATTGCAAAGAACCGCTTTTGTAAGAAATTTTTATATTGCAATGTTTCGAATATTATGCCATTTAATGCTGATCCCACATGGCAATGAAAAAAATGCACATAAAACTCCTCAGCTGCTTTTAATAGAAACGATTAGCAACATTCTTCAAACAAACCGGATTTAAAAAAGTGTAATCGTTATAAATGAAACGAGATCAGCATTACCGCTTCAAATCTTGATAAATTGAACGCGGTCTTGACAAATTACATAAACGAATAGTGACAAATTATTTGATCCAAAATAGAGCAGTTAATCTGTGATTACAACTAGATATTAATTTTCATAAAATACAGATGTTACATAATAAAAGTATGTTGTAATAACAACATACGTTATTATGTTCAAATACTCTCTAAGTGACAACACAGGAAAATGTAAAAAAATTAAAGTTTTTCGTATATTATTTATATTCGTATATACATGACTTGTAATATAATTATAACTAGAAAGAGGCACATACAAATGTCTCTTGCCTCGTTCGCAATTGAAGTATTGCGTACATTATTTAGCATTCGATTTCCAATATCTCAACGAAACACCATTTCCTCTCTATCTAAATAGCTTTTACATAATGAATACCTCTCACAAAGATTCTCGGATACGCATCTAAATTAATAACGATTAAGTAGGTAATATTCAGTACAAGATTACTCCACAAATCAAAGCCCAAAGGGCGGGATTCCTACCTGAGCACAAGGGCGACAATACAGCAAGCTTAGATACAACCCTCGCATCACAAACTTAACCTTGCCGTTGCGAAACACGAAATATCTAACATTCCGCTTTAGTTTTTTAGATTACGACGGTAAAGTTATGTTGGTAAGGTATTCGCCAGTTCATTTGGGAAAATGTTGGCAAGCCCGCTTTAAGTGTTGCACGCTGTTAAATTAATGAGCCAATCTGGGAAGGTGGGGTTGCCACCTCTATATTTTACAAGGTGGTAATGTGTAGTACAGTTGTAGAGGCTTTTGTTCGCTTTAACAGATGCATGTGTTGCCTGGGACGCTGTTTACTCCGAGATAAAACTGTGAATGTTTAATTAGCTACTCATTTTGGCGTAATTAGTATTTGTAATAGTTTTGCCCTGGGTTTAAATGGGATATAAAATAGATCTTTATTTAGGTTAATCTTAAAATTTGTCTTTATGACATAGTATGGTTTTGGGTGTTTTGTCTTTTGATCTTATTGTGATTTGTGGATGTTGATCAAGGAATTTATTTTGAATGAAATTGCAGCTGTTACATTTAAAAAATGAGTTTCAGTCACTGCCATAGTACCACGTACCACTTTCTATCTTTGAGTTACTAGGTCTGACTACCAAATAAACACAGCTTCATCTTAAACCGTTTATAAAAATACCATGATTGCTATCGAGATCACAACGAGACCGCTGGACACTCACATTATACACAAATACTAAAATCTTATAAGAATTAACTCAGGCAATAGTCAAAAAGATACTATCAAAATCCATTATCACGTTATTTTTGGAGCCAGCTCAAATTTTAAATAAAATAACAAAATTCTCAATTTTATTAACACCTCGTACTAGACAATAAGCGCACCCTCCCCACCCCCTTCTATCCCCTCCCCCTGTGCGGGTAGTGGGTCGAACTAGAGCGACCTACAAATGTGGCAATTAGCCGCTCCGCGCCTGAGTAATGTTCGTCGGGCCGTGATTAAGACGAGCCCCAAGATAACGAATACACGACATTGTTTCTAACACAGATCGCTATGCGAGGGCTCTTGCTATTGCTATTGATGGCGACATGGCGATTGGAGTTGCCAACTTAAGACGTTAAGATTTTATTTAAAAAATATTTTATGACTAAAATTAGTGAACGTGGATCATAATATTATTCTGTGGAATGCTCATAGTCAATTCACTTTGACACATAGTTATTATACGCATTTTGCATCGATTTCCTGTGAGACAGTGGTACCGCTCCAGATGAGCCTGCCCTTTCACGCTGAGTCATGACTGACAAAGGCGTGGCTCTTCCACTTTCTATATGCGGATTCATAAAAAAAATAATGTAAAACTATATTTATTTTAATTTGCTTACCCTTGCTGCTCTCAATTGCATCAACTATTCCTGAAAAAAGGCGAAAAAATCTATAGAGAATTTGCTATGCAATTTGCAATAGAAACAAAACACGACACGTAATAGACCGTTGCCGGAGCATCCCCGCGAGGTAGCTCCGTTTGATAAGTATCCAGCCATTGTCTTATTTGTTTTGTTTAGACAACAGTTTGTTGCAACTCCGCCGCTATTAATATTGCCATCGGATATATTAGTCGAAGCTTTCGGTCCAGATTCAACGGCTCTGGTTTGGAGTAAATAAGGTTTGTCTATGGTGAGATTAGGCTTTGGGTATTTATTGGTTAGTAAGTCGTTTTCTCAGATTGGTTTGGTAACAGACATTCTTAGAATCATAAAGAAATTCCAAGTATCAATTTCAGTTGTAGATTGACTCAATTACGAATCTCTTCAATGATACGCTTCAATGTATAGCTACTAAGGGTCGTTAACAAAATGTCAAATATTTGTATATAAAGAACTGTACGTTTTTTAAATTTAAGGCTTAACTGTACTTATAATAAGTAGTATTTTTTCCGGAATGTTCCTTTAAAAAATACTTCGTTTTAAAAAACACATCTTACAGTAATGAAAATATAAATTGATTAGTTTTAACATACCCTAAACTATGTATCATGTATTTTATAATGAAAACACACGAGGTTAGAAAAAAGTTAAATCTTTTAAATACGACCTTTTTAGAATAGTAGCCACAAGTAAAAAAAATAAACTACCAACATATTTGTGTTCCAATTTAAATGCGATTCAATATCCAAGGGGTTCTGCAAGGTGCTTCTATCAATGTGCTTTCATGCTCTCATCATAAAATTTGTTTTTAAGCCTTATTATTACTGAGGTAAGGTTCAAAATCGTAATAAAAGCGAAGTTTAGGACGTTATTTATCGTGGTTTCGCTTTGAAACTCAATCAATTTACAAGTCATGTTTGACCAGCCAAGAACCCTCTAGATTCAGTTGGCTTGCGAGTCCACAAGTTAATTTGATTTGCGTTTACGTTAACGTTTCAAATCTTACATAAAATTGTGGTTTGAATTTAATTCAGACATTTCCTTGAATTCTAACTCGATCGATGTGACGGGTATGAACTAGATTGTATAATGGAGAACCTACTTCTAATTATCGATTTCCCTTAGACATTGGAAAGACAATTAGTGTTGAAAATGTGGGGTATTTCTCGTCCTGACACGGTATATCACTGAACCTGATGGTAAGAAAAATGTCCACCAAAGAGATCATCAATTGACAATTAACTTCTTTATTTTCTTCTTCTTCTAGACGCATAAAGCAGCAGACCGGGCTCTGTGGCGTAATTTGGGAGAGGCCTATGTCCAGCAGTGGACTGCAACGTGCTGATGATGATGATGCTGATGATGATGATTGGCTTCTTAACTTGAGACGTGACATTAAAACTTCACCGTCGATAAAATATTCGTATTCTTATGGACATCAACCGTAACCGATGTTGGAAATCCACCATAACAACGCACGCTAGTATACATCGACCTTAGTTCACCCCGCTAAAGCACAAACAAAATCAACTGTAGGCATTCTAGACTTCACTGCACTGCTCTCACCGATAGTCATTTCTTAGTCTACGATAAAAAAATGTGTAAATACCATTTCCCGTGCACACCTATTTCATTAGAATTCAAGGAGGAACGATTCCGCGGGGCTGCTATGAAAACTGTAGGCGAGGCCGCGGGCGCCTAATAATTGATGAGTGCATTAGACTGTAGACACTCCTCTCGCGTATGTTTTATTCAGGCCTTCGCGATTCTCCACATGTAAATGACACAAATGCATGATCTTACTGTAATTTACTGAAGGAAATTTATTTCAAGAATTTGTGAGGTTTTTTAAATGTTGCATGATTTTTTGAGCTGTTTTTGCAAGACTCGACGACGTTAGACAGAACTTGCTAGGTCATTTTCGATCTTTATAAACGAAATATTAGAATTACAAACAAAAATATAAAAAATGATTTATCTACCGTATCGCAATTACATATTAGCAAAGTTTCTTACACCAAAATTCACTGGAAGACTTGTGCCAATATTTTGTGTATTAATAAGTTTAAGTTTTTTAATTTTGTTTTTCATCCCCATTCAAATAGTAGATCTGACGATACTATACTTCACCGTTAAACCTAGCGGTAAATAACCACGAATAAACACACATCCACGAAAATCAAAGGTGCCTTGAGATCAAACCTTGCCTTGTCGTGGCAAATCATTCCGCTTCTACTCAGCTATGCAGCTATATAACTTACAATTTATAAACATATAAAGCAAACTAACAAACACAAATTACAAATCAAACAATTTAAATCCATTTTCCACTCAGCAAAACCTACGCGGCACACAGTACACACATTTTAAAATCCTTAATTCCGAACCATCCGCTGTAGTTGAAGAACCCTCTTAACTCGATCCAGCACTTAGTAATTTCGTCTAATCCGATATACAAGTTTTAATACCCGCCCGCTCGCCCGCGGCTGAAAAAAGGGACAGTGTTAAGTCTAAAAAAGTGCGCGTTTTCACACGCTACGAAGGGACTTAGATGAGGCGCAAAAAGGACCGCGACGCGACGCTACAACTTGTTACTGCAAAAACCATTCGCTAACGTGAGTTTTCGTGGTAATCGCTTCGTGCATTTGGCGCGATTTGGAATTGTAAATTGTAGTGTAATGATGGCTCAGATTACGTTTCACTGTAAAAGGGCAAGAAATAGTTCATTATTTTATAAAATTCTGTTCAAATTCCAGGTGACACTTTCTATTCCGGAGATAATTAAAAAAATACAATTGTATTATTAATAAGACAAATATTAAAATTACTTTTGCATAAGTGGGACTAATAGTCACTAATGTCCAACATTTTAATAAATTACTCTATGCTTGTCCCAACTTAGAATTGTAAGGAAAATTATAAAACATACAAATACGTTATGTGAATTGGCCACATACATATATTTTATAATAATATACACTCTCCAATATACACATGACAGTAAAAAAAAGAGAAAACCTACAAACAAAATTAAGGTATAAGTATTAAGTACGAGTAGATTACAATTGTCGTCGATTTTATTCCTGAGAGCAGTCTCTACCAGGCTCTCCTTACGGTACTTATAAACTAATAATAAATAACATAGTCTACAATCTACATACATCAACTAAGAAACACGGCATTTAGCGTTTTCTGACATTTACGTTCGGAAATATAAAATGTTAATTTAAAAATGGATTTTTATGGGATTTTCCGATCGGATTTTTTTTTTACTAGTTTGTTTTTACCTTAGGAACGACTATAGATACTTTAAAAAAAATGGAATACTTTATTCCAACAGCTCTGAATTCAATTTTTCTTTCAAATAATTTTCCCCCAGATATCATGATACGCGTCGTTAAATATATCTTAAAATAAATAGAGCCGAGATATTCTCATAATGAACTGAGGATTAGGTAGGTAATTATAATAACGCTTAGACTATTTATAATATAGAGGGAGCGCTGGTACTTCAAAAACGTAGATAAAATGGTGGTGCTGGGCCACCTTTTTCTGCCCTCCTATTGGCTGACATTTGACAGGTTGTCCAGCATCCACGAATTATTTGAAAAAGAAAAATAGTTTAGGGCTGTTAAATTCCACTCAAATCGTTATAGATGGATAATAATTTATTTTAGTTCGGTTACCAACGGGATTTGTAGAAATTTGTTGTTAAATAATTAGTTCAATTTATAAGCGAATATAGCAGTGCTACCAAAATTACGAACAAGAAAATATCTACGTTTTTCAAGACGCAAATGTATAACAGCGCTTCCTCTATATTAGAAATACTCTAAGTAATAACGCAATAATTTTTATAACTTTCAACGTTAACAAAGTCTTTTGTAGCCACTCAAAAAGAGCAAAGGAAATCGCAGCAAACAGCCAGCATGCAATTAAAAATTTTCACGCCGCATATTTTTCGCATATAACCAAGTGACACAATTATTTTTAAAACGTACGTGTAACACACTATCGCGTACGTTAACACGTATATAATAAAAGGTTTGCAATTAAAACGAACGAGCGGCGGGCGGGCGAAGTTGCCCAACTCTCGAAGTATAACAATGTTATTTTTCGCATCGCATAAACCACACCGCAATCTACAAAAGAAACAAGAGGAAACTTGGCGGCGCTCTGACTTCGATACAAAAGGGGAGCCACCGGGCCACAGGGCTGCTGACGAATATACTTTGATGGTAACAAATAACCATTACGATGAAGTACGGTTCATGAATACTTTCGGAGCGTTTACTGTCCTGACCATTGACTTGAAATGTAGTTATAATGTAAACCTAATCACTCTTAATGATACTCTCGATTGTGGAAGAGGCCAGAGCCCAGCAGCGAGACGTTTATGGACTGATACAGTGTATATATTAAATATTTATATGTATAATAATTTATGTGCATATTTCAACTCTTGGTACTAAAATAAATTACATACACGAGGATATTTTTGATTTCATTCTACTTTTACTTACGACATAAACTTATACCGACCATATTATGTTTATACAATTACCTACAACCTAGTAGATAAAAAATAATTGCCGTCTAACATTTACAACAATTGGCATTATAATAGTTTTCCTTCGACTTCTATAAAGGACTAAGGAGAAACTAAAGACACTTCTATTCATAGATTTAAAACTTAGACTATGCAAGTCTCACAATATTGACCACGCTCTATAAAGAGACAAACCAATAGTGATATATGGAAAGAAAACTAATGATTACTGAACCCAGCCTAATAATTTAGTAAATAAAAGAAATACCTGGTACATCAAAGACTTACCCACAAATTGCATCAAAGACTTTCTCTCCATTGGGACGAAAAAGGCCGATATTAATTAAGCATAACTAAAGTAATTTTGTTGCCAATTTAATACCTAATTATAATTAGAAGTAACTAGATACAAACCGAAACCAAACTCCCACCCAAGAAACACTAAAATGACAATTACTTCCCTCTACACACGTACAATTTAAACCCAGATACGCTGAGAGAGCAACGCAACGGCAACCCTAAGTGCGAAGCTCGTTACCATTCATAATTCACAGCAAAACTCCCTCGTACGTTTTCCCATTAGAAATTTTATAAGGTTTTTATTGCGTCGCCCGTTCCGTTGCGCCAAAGTTCCCGGGCTGACGGCTCGGCGACGCCACGCGAGCATTCGGTTTTACTTTTGAAACATTCACAAACGACTGTATCGCTATTGGTTGAATTTTGTCACCATTAGTATTTGCTGCAATTTGATTCGATAAAATAGGTGTATGAGTTTAAAATTATAGTTGTGATTAATTTTAGTTCTTTTTTGGTGGTATGTAGGTGGTAGAGTCGTTGCTGGACTTATTTGTATTGTATGGCCAAAACTCCTTTGATAAATGGGTTTTCTTGAATAGACTTGTTCCAGAAAGGTACGCATACATGATAGATTAATTTACAGGCATGATCTGTGATCAAGAATTGTCATCATTGGGTTTGTTTTTTTTTTAATTCACTAGATATGTAAGATATTTTGATTAGGATTTACCTGATGATTTATTATAATCTCGTCCTCTATTACTGCCTGAACCAGAAATATGTATTTGAAAAATAAGAGCCCCTCATACCATCACTGTCGGCGTCTTCGAAGATACTAAGTATATAAAAGGTATTTATGGCTACCTATTTAAGTAAATGCAAAAAGATTCCGCTACTGACCCCTCCGATTGTAAGTAGCCAACCTAAGATAGAAATCCCAAAGCGAAAGTGGAATTTAATATACAAGTCATTACATAAAGAATATCTATGGTATGTAAAGTCTGCCAAACCATACTAGGCCAGCGTGGCGGACTATATGGCCTAAACCTTCTAAATCGTACTCTTGATTGTAGTGGAGGCTCGTGCCCTGCAGTGGGACGTATCTGGGCTTATACAGTATAATAGGGTGTAACCACAAAATCTAAAATAGTTTACATATCTACTACTCGTAAATAATTAACTCATCCTTTAACTGTTTATTTTTAAGGCAAATAACTTGTAATCAAAACTGTAGGCATAAAAAAAATTGTTTAAGATTGGCTTGATTACATGAAATCGTGTCGAAAATTAATCTCCACGAAATATCTTCCAAGAAATGTTGGCGCCGAGACGTATTGTTTCACAACTTTGGGCATCGTAATTGCTTTTGCAGAGGACGGGTCGCTAAACAACCGTCAATTTTCTTATACTATAGTCTATGATCTTCAGACGCCGAAAACGCTGTTGGCAAAAATTATAGACTTGTGGACTTAATTATTAAGTTTTTCTCTCCTCACATTTTATTATATTAGATTTGTTTAATGTCTTTAATCTATCAATACAATTATGCGGGCCTCCTTGCTCTAAAACTTACTCTTTCCATTAACTTCGTTGTACAAAGGGTAGGTTTTGTTACCAAAAAACTAATCAAAATGATGTCTATGATTTTATTTACGGAGTTATATTTTTAACCGACTTCAGGAGGAGGTTCTTAATTCGGTGGGTTTTTAATAACCGACTGTCAGAAAATATAGTTTACGCTGAAATTAATACACTCAATTTATTCTCGAGGAACTAAGTATTTTACAGCGACGGGAAAATTTTATTCAGGAAAAATATCAATGACAAGTACTTGGACGAATAATAGGTATGTACACATATGCAAATACAAGGCCAAGTTTCTTTCCATCCCTTTTTTTTCTTTTTTTATATACATATGAGTTTTCATTTAGTTGCCTTATCATCACTTGAAGATCAATTTTGAAAACTTTGGCTACCAGTTACAAACACGGAAAAGGAAAACTATGATTGCAACTGTTGATGTTACATTACTTACACTTTTCGCATACAAACTGGATGACGTAATATTATTATGTTTAATACTAATTACATAATTACGTTAAATGTAATTGAAGAACTTAAAACGCTGTGAATCAAACACATAGGTAGTAGTAAAGTTTGTAGTTTTCTCTTTCAATAAAAATTAAGTTACAAGTTTTAGTTGGCGTCACACCATCAGCAAGGTTAATGAAAGTAATTAAAGATAGAGAACAATGTAAACTATCATAATGCTACACCATTGTGTTTATTATATAATGCCGTGTATCCTTCGTTGGAGGTCCTTAAATAAATAAAATAAAATAAAATAAAATAGAACAACATAATACTTCAGCTTTTAAAATATGTAAAAAGATACTCATCATTTGTTATTAACATTAATTACACTAATTTCTACATCACATTACCTGAACACTGCATCCACCAGACATCAGGGCCGGAGTGAGAGATTTCATTCAGAGCCCTCGTCAAAAATACAATGAGCGTGGCACGGCGAGCGGGTGTCAGCCCTGCGCGCGCTTCACGACCTCTATTAATTAAAACGCTGTGTAAACCGAGCTTTATCGGCGGCCGGCCGCGGCACCCAATTAGAGCCCATCGGGAACGGATCCAGAGGTGTATTACGAGGGCTAAGACCCCCTAAACTATTGGGCTATGAATATGGATAGATTCACAATTTTCTGCAATAATTATTGACAGTTAATGACATTATTTATTATTTTAATATTCTAATGCCCGAACGGCATATACGTATATACGTATTTTGAAACAAAATAATACCAACATCTAGAAGTCTACACTCGTAATTCAGTGTTTCAATCTTCAGAGGAGAAACTGGGATATTTTCTCCGAAGATCTCCATTGATAAATTCTCAATACAGTTCTCTCACTTCTAGCATAAACCGGATGAATATTCAGATACCTTCATGTTTCAAAAGCGAGTCTGAAATATATCGTTGCTTGTATCCCTCATGTCTATACGTACTGTTGTTTGCCTAGAACCAATTATCAATAAATAAAAAACGTTATAAGAACATTTAGTTTTTAAGAAAAGTCCTTCAAATAAATACCTAAAATCGTCTATTAGGATTAACTATTCCTTACATTACTAAGCTATACAGCCAAAAGAGTTTGAAGTTTTGTATTGTGCTTACATAATATGTCTCCCATAAAATGAAATTCCCCAAATCCGGCTCTCAGTGAGTCCAACGTTTCGCGCCAAAAATTATGCGGCTTAACGGCTCCCGGGTAATTTTGACAAACGACCGTTCCGATGCCACGCTTCAATGGAGTGTGATCGATTACTCGATTAAAAAATATATTCTCCAAACGATTCTAGACACGTCGATTTAAACAAAAAAACATTGCACTATTTGCGAACGCCGGTGGATTTTGCAGTAAATTTAACTTTTCACTGTATTGGAGGTATGACCTACCCGTATGGATGAATTAAGGTCAGTTTTATCTATGATCTTATTAAACGAAAAATAATTATTGTTTCCTTTGAAGTAATGATTTTATTCATACGTATATTTCTTTGGTAAAAGTGTATTGTTCTTGATTCTATAGTTCCCTAATAAAGAATGTAAGACTAATGTCTCCCTAGTCTACAGATTTAAAAATATAGCTGTACGGACAGATCCCCTACAAACATTGTAACAAATAATCGTCATTTTTAAAGCTGGAAGTTCCCCAGTTGTGTGCGGGCGTGCAATACTATACTGTTTCCATTCGTTTATTTTATTTTTGACAGTTCACGCCTATAAAGTACGACATTACAGTAGAACAATATTTTGAAATAAAAGTAGATACTTTCTTGACGGGTAACGCCCACTTAGAGTTGTGCCATTCGTAACGAATGACCACAGATAACAAAAACGATTTTGAATAGAATCAATCAATCGGAATCATTTGAAATAAAATTACATTAAAATGCTAATGAAAACAGTTAAACATAATATAGTACCCAATATTAGGATCGAATGTATTTGCTGCAAATTAATTAATATGAATAAAGGTATACGTATTGAAGTGACTTTTAATAAGAGTTTAATTTAAAATAATTACAATGATTACAACGAAAATAAATGTTTAGTACCTACTTGTAATAAACAGTTAAACCATGTTGGAATTCATAGTACTTTAAGGATTAAATAATTAAAACAACTAAAAGGTAATTTGTTAATATTTTTATTTATAAACAATCGTCTGTTTCGTCGGAATCGGCGTCGTCGTCACTCGTATCCCCAGTAACACTAATTATTAATGAGTGCATGGGTAAGTTGTCAAATGCGACATCGCGATCCCAATCAGACATTATTTCTTTCTTCGTCTTATCTACGACACTCGCCCAGTTATGAGGCGTCACATTTTCACACGCATTTTTAAGCAACTCCAGCATTTTGTTTGCGGTGAAAGGAGGAGTTGTATTTATTCTCGCAGCATATCCTTTCACTTGCGCCCATATTAGCTCTATGGCATTATACTGGCAATGATATGGAGGAATTCTAAGGACGGTGTGCCCATGTTCTGCAGCCATTTCATCTATAACGTATCGTTTAGGCTGCTTCCTCATTTTTAATATTTTAAGTAACTCTACTTTTAATAGGGACTCGTCCACCTCCTCGCCATTGTTACGGAGCCAGTTTATTATTTCATTTTTTTTACTGGCTTGCGTTGGCATTTTGTTAATTTGCCGAGAGTGATAGGACGCATTATCTATAAATATTGTTGATGGCTGTTCGAGTGACAATAACATTTCCCGAAACCATTTTTCATATACTTCGGAATTCATTTCTTCGTGGTAATCCCCTGTTTTCTTTGATTTAAAAGCTAACATAGCATCTTGCACAAATCCTTTTGCGGTTCCTGCATGACAAATTATAATTCTTTCACCTTTTCCCATTGGCACTGCGGTCGAGGAGCTAGCAGTGTTGTCAGTCCAAGTTTTTGATACCGTGTGATTCGCATTGAGCCAAGTTTCATCGGTGAAAACAACATTCGACCAGTCTTCTATTTTTTTAGCTTGTCTTAAAAATTCGCATCGATACAAAGCAACATCATTGCGTTCCATCAATATTTTTCTTTTGTCACATTTTTTGTATTGGAATCCAATCCTATTCAATACCTTCGCCAAAGAAGACTTTTGACCACGGAACAAGCCACTAGTTTTCAGAGATTGTACTAGGTTATGTAAAGTAGGAATCTCTTTTCTTTGGTAATAATCGTATATATGACGACGAATAGCATCACCATCAAAACTGTCAATTGCTGTCACTTTAAAGGGCTGACGTTTTTTCTTAGGTGTAGATGGCTTGTTTTGTTCCATGCCACTACTGCCGTAGCCTTCTTTAATTATTTTTGAAACTGTTGGAGCAGTAATACCTAATGCTGCTGAAACACGGTCTCTGATTTGAGTCACTGGTATAAGAGGTCCACCATTACGGCTTTCCCTTTCAAAGTACTCATGAAGTCGCAACACAAACTCCCTTGTTTGTCCTTTAAGCACCTTTCCTTTAGGCATTTTGAAAGTGATGAAGGCAGGTACGATGTTCTCAATTCAACCAAATGTAGGAATTCACGGGTAAAACAATACGGAGGAATATAAATACTCAACTCGACGTATGAAAAATGTGAATTAAAATTCAGCGAACGGAAAACACTAGCACGGGCGCGGGCGTCTCGTTGTGAGTGACCACAAAATGGCGGCGCGCGTCACCTGTCTGCCCAGTGTTGCCGTTTCACAATTTGTTTTTAACAACATTACTATTGCCGACGGAAGTGATAAGAATATTAACTTAACATGAGTAAATGGTTTATTTTAATATAATTATTAAATCAAGTAACTTAAATATCCCTGAAGTTTTATAAAACAATGCATGGAGCAAAAAATAAAATATGTATTAAATCGATTAAAACTTGTTCAAAAATAAAATCGTTTGTTATAAAAAATTGATTCGATAACGCATCAGGCCATCACTATTTGATTCAGTACTCGATGTGTCAAAAATAAAATAAACGAATGGAAACAGTATATACACAGTATAGCAATAAGCCATTCATCAGCGGAGGCGTCGCTAAACACCGCTCGCCGCGCCAGATAACCGCGCTGTTAAACCGACAACAATGCCCGCTCGCACTCAATAAAAGATGATAACACTGTGAAATATGAACTGCCGGGACCCTACTCCACTAACCGACAGGCGCCACTAACCTCACCTCTATATCCACCGTAATACAGCTTAAATTAGCTCAAATACACCATATACTTAAGACATTTTTCAATTGGTCGGCTGGTTAGCATAATAAACGTGTAGCAACGAAAACAAACCGCAGCGAGCGCACGAATACAGCCAAATTTGCCAAAGAAAACACGGTCAAGTTATAACGTTTCGGAACGTGACGACGGCGCGGCACAAAGCGCGGGAAACGCCGCTATTGGCGGAGAAGGTGGGCGGATAATATGGCGGAAATATTACCCAGGAGGTATTCAAGGAGGCCGGGAGCGTGGAGTGTCCCCACACCCCGCGCTCAACCCCCGCCCGGAGGTTAATTACCCTCCCGGCCGATAAGGCAGCGGCTCGCTAATCACGTACTTATGGCGGACTGAAATTAAGTTATCGTTGGCGGGAAAACGACGCTCAGTTTGTTTGCGTTCCGTTTTACGGATAAGTATTGTGCGGCCGTGAGAGTAATGGAACGAAATTGGCGGCGACTCCGCTTTATCTTTTATCTTTTATGTGTAACGTCTCTCTCAGATGCCGTTGTTCAAACTAAGAGCTCCCGGGAGCTCTTTTTAATCGTTTAGCTTAATTTTTGCTTTGTTTTACATTCAAATAATG
Organism: Theretra japonica; assembly: GCA_033459515.1. Lineage (NCBI taxonomy): Eukaryota > Metazoa > Arthropoda > Insecta > Lepidoptera > Sphingidae > Theretra > Theretra japonica. The sequence goes on from CM065928.1 coordinate 3,292,670, forward strand.
TTGTTAGAGGAAGAAATGTAAATCGACTTTTTATCAACATGAAAAGCGCCCCGGGTTTAGTGTAATCACATAACAATGGCTTCGGGAGCTGTTCTTATTAACTAATTAATTTCATTTAAACGACATTTAAGATTACTACAGGAAATAAATATCGTTTTTCTTAAGGAATACGGAGCTCTTTGTAGTTTGTTTATATCGAGTAGAGACATTCTTCGTTTTAATAAAAATAAGTGATCAAAGTGATATTACTTATGAATAATAAAAAAGCTTTACTAAACAGACATATGGTTAATTTTATTTCCAACATGTAGCTATTGATTTTCTTTTTCCAACGCAATAACCTCCCGAGTGTTTGACCAAAGCTCAAATCAAAACTTACACCCTTCGATGGCTGTCGTCGACAACCCCTTTCGGCGGGACGGAGGTCGTGAAATATTGGAATACAACCATTGCTGTGATTTTCATCGCATTGGATACATTTACAGGATTCTAAATATTTTCATTCTTGCATAATTACCATGCATTCGTTAGTATAAAAAGCCAACATGCTGGAGTACTACTGTATATTACATCGGGTCGGTAATAACAAAAAATAAAAGCTTTTTATACCTAACAATATTGGGAAATATTTATACAGTATGAATAATTTTATGAAGACACCTACTTAGGTGGGTGCCGTGAAATATACTCGAGATCCGCAAACAACACAACTGCCAGCTGAGCTCTCAAATAAAATGCGATGAAATAAAAAGATGCCTGGCGACAAAACGTAGATACTTACACATCTGACAAATTTAATTTACACGCAGCTGTACATAAACAGCCTTAAACGCCGACGAAACAAGAGCTACAGTTGCTCGGCAGTGCGATTGAGAATAGCAAAAGTATGTTAGTAAGTTTATACATATTTACCACAAAAGCGGCTCAGCGAGAGATCGCGGGATCCGTTCCCCAGTTTTATTTTTCCAAGCTCTAAATGGAGTCGGTGGAGCATTTAAATAAGCTTCGCCGGCTGAAGTATGGTAATGTTAGTAATACGCGGGAAGGAGCCGCGCGAACACTTCCAGCGGCGGCCATTTTGGATTTGGTCCTTCGAGCCGGAGCGCGATCAATTATTGACAGCACTTGAATAATTCAGCATTTTCTTTTATTGTTACGCATTCTTTTGAATATTTAATTCCAGACATTAGTAAAGCGTGATTCGTATAATCCGGAATGTATACAACAACGTAGCTTGAATAGAAAATGACTAAAGTCCAATTAATCGACATTCAATCAATTAAGACAAACAAATCAATTAAGACATCTTAGATTGAGATACATTTCTTAACTATGATAATCTTAGAAAAGTTTTAAATATTTCTCTACATTTTGTCAACATTATAATCGGCTAGCGTATTAATTAAAATCATAATTCAAACCCAAACTGCTCTATAAAACAAGCAATAGACAAAAACAAACTATGCCATAGACAAAAAATTACCCATCTGTCGCAGTTGATCAAAGGAACCGTTTCTTTATGCCTTAATTAGTAACAAATTATTGTACAAAAAGTGATCGGCGAGGGCGCGCCGGCCCGACACGGCTGGCCTACCGGAACGCGACAAGTATTTTAAGCTGTGAATGTGTCGGCAACACTCTTTATGAATGCCACATTTGAAACTGGTGTGAAGTCTATTACAGTTGAGGTCATGCTGGAAGAGAATCTTGCATTTCACTTATCTTAATAGATACGAATTGTGCAAGAAAGCATACTTTGATAGGCATAGTGGGTAGTTTGATAGGGGATTAAAATGTATATAGGTATTATATTATGTATAAATTAACAAGATAAGAGTTTTAAGGAACGCAACGTATGACATAACTCAATTTGAAATGTCTGGATTATAACGAGACCAAACTAAACACTAAACATTAATCACGCCGTTAATCGTAGTACTCTAAACATCCACCTGGCTAAATTTAAATAGAACATTTATAAGCTCCAACAAGTTAGAAGTTAGAGCGCGTCTAAATTAGCCGCTCATGTAACCATATTCCACACGAAACAGTTACGTTCCGTTGCACGCTAGGCTACCGAGTGGCGCGTTAGTGGTCCGTGCAAGAGTTCCACCCACTACTAACTAATTAGCTTCCGTATGCAGTAAATCTAAACTATATTGCGCCGACGTCTTTGATCACGCGCCAAGTGAAACGGAACGTACCGCGGACCGCTTCATGTCACATGCGCCCGCCATTTTGCCCTTTTATGGCTTTATTTAAATGTTTTCTTGTGCGTGGTTTTCTTTTTGCTAGTTCAAGAATAAATAAATAATACAGAGAAACACTAGTACAGCTCAAAAATAGTGCGTCATTTTTTATTAGTTTGTATTTTCGTCTTTTCTTCAAATAGTAGGTAGGTACCAGAGATTTATGAACATCCATGTTCCAATTCGAATCAAATCATTTTTTTTTTAAGATAAAAATTTGACGAAAACAATATCTTCTAAAAAAGCAATCGTTTGCGTCGTCGTAACCAAAGAGTACACTGTCGTAAAGAAACGCAAAAAACTACGTTTCCATGTAGTGAAATTAGAAGTCACGGCAAAATGTATCTGTAATAATTAACGTAAGTACGTTAGTTAGAACGTTCTAAGAAATAATTAACACATAGCTGCTGAAATATCGTTCCCAAAATTCAATTTGGTGCAAAACCGTCCAAACAAATATAAGATCTTCACTTCTGCACGTAATTATATTGACTCGTAAGCGAACATTTAACTTATGCTTCCTTTAGCCGCGAGACGAATGTCTTTTAAACTAACTTTCCGCCTTGATCTTAAGTTTTAACTATGATTGACGATGAACAAATTACCGTAACCTCCAGAGCTGCGTGAAATTCCAAACCAATTTAACAATGCATTATTGTTTTCAATACTGGCCAACTTTGATCTTTGTTTATGTGAGCATCCGTTGGAGAAACGGAATTTCAAAGTGGTAGAGCCACCTTGAAGGCTCTTAAAACTGTAAGCAAGAAATAGGCTTAGTGCTAACAGCCGCCACGATTTATTCTCTACTAGAAATTCAAAGATGTTTGAAGGCTATTAGTCTGCGTTAGTCTTGCGAGGTAAACTAATAATACTATTACTGAAAGTTGGAATTAATTAGGTAAATGATTGGAGAAATTCGTTTGTTAATGAATAACATGAAAAGCCAATATTCAGTGGGGTTTTCTAAGAAACCAGAAAGGCCGCCTTGAACTGAAGAAAGGCCAAGTTATAAGTAAACCATTTGTCTACCTAGAACCAATGGATCTTACGCAAAAATACGCGCAGAAATATGACAAAGCCGAGAGAGATGTCGAAAGATTGTTAACTTTTAAATTTTATGCTTGCACAAAAACATAACCAAAAATTAGATGATTATTCTGTGATATGAGACCGTGATATCTTGCTATAAGATATAGAAATATACTGGCCTGTTCAATAGCTTCTTCACGGCCCTCTAAAAGGACATTCTTCCCAGAAAATATCACATTATTTTATTACAAAAACTTTCTACACCCAATGAAAAAACACGAAACAAAAATCACTTTCTTTACAAACCTTTCATAGGTGTTAACGTCTGACCCTACCGTCGTCGTGTCAAAGGTATTGTGCGTTGTTAATCTAAATATAATTACAAAATCGGGAGGGTGTGGGCAGGGACGCGGCATCCATCACGCGCTGTCGACGGCTCAGGTGTCCAGCCTTGACAGACTCCAATACGTGTTGCCAACGAATCTAACGCAATTATAACTTACTTTTTATATAAGAGTAATTGACAATGTATATGGGGTGTGAACCGTGGGAAGAAAATTGGGTTTAACAACGGGCTATAGGCTTTCTGTTTTTTTTTTTATTGCATAGGTCCGGCAAACGAACAAACAGGTCACCTGATGGTAAATGATCACTGCCGCCCATAAGCATCCACAAAGCTGGATCATGGATGTGTTGCCGGTCCAATTGGGAGGAGAACGGGAAGGAAAAAGGATGGGAAGAGGAAAGGCGTATTGGGCATCCGCAAATCTCACTCACCGAACGAAACACGTCACGTCGATTTCCTGTGAGACAGTGGTACCCCCTTAGATGAGCCTGCCCATTCATGCTGAGTCATGACTGACAACAGCGTGGCTCTACCACTTCTTCTTTTGTGTGGTTTTCGTTGTGAACAATCATTATAGCGAGGGAAGAGAAATTGTGTCCGGCATGACGGTAGGCTTTCTCGCTACCATATTTTGAGACGATATAAGCTATGCGACCTGAGAATGGCACTAGATGCACATTTCCCTACACGTATTGATCATACCGATATATTCTTATGTACGTTCCTTGCTATAAACCCACAAAACCGCACTAAATTAAAGCTAAAGCACAACGTAGTGATTACTTTCTCTAAAGCTAAGGCCCCGATAAATGTCTTGTCTCTTACATGAACACATCAATCGTAAATATTACTTAGTAATTAATATTGAAATAAAACGAATTCTTACGGATTTAACAACAGTTCAGTTGAACATTTAAATTGTAAGTCGTTAAGCGGATGACTAATACCTCAATCCGCTCCGTGACCACGAAAACTGTAAAGTGATCGAAACGTCGGGGAGTTAAAATTTTTTATCAAATTCGAGATAAAATCCGTAAGGATTCGTTTTATTTCAATGTGTAACATTCGCGTAAATCTAAGAAACCATTAGTAATTATTATTTTTTCAAAAACAAATTTATATAACATGCGAAAAGTATAAACACAATTCGGACTTTAACTCGTCCTTTTTACCAGATAACAAATCAAACCCCCGACCAAACCTAAAGAAACGAAGTACAAAACAAATACAAGAGACACGGCAGACAGTTGTAATTATTATGGCATTAAGGCGATAGATATTGTATACATAATCGGGGCCGGGGTGGAGTCGGCGAGGCAATTACGGCCGATGCGGCGAATAATTGAAAGGGGATCGTTTTCTAATTGATTGTTTCTGGCCGGCTGATTGATATGATAGAACGATTACCGATACCCTTGCGCCTGCGTGCTCACTCGCTAATCTTATTACCCAGATTTGGTCTAGATTTGTGTTAGGTAGTAATCTGATGGTGTAGGTGTTGTTTTATATCAATTAGGAGATATTTATCGACTAGATTTGTGTTAGGTAGAAAGATAGCGTAGGTGTTCGAATTAATTAGGATCGTTTGTCGGATACGTGTTACGTTGGTTCTCTTTTGAAACCGATTCTTATTTTAGCTGTGTCATTTTGTTCTACATATATTATTTGTACTACTTTATTACTAATTTTATTGTGATCTTTATAAAATGCTAGATAATAAATAGTTTTTAAGCTCGCATCTATAACATTGGATCGATTTGTTTTATTTTAGTGGCAACAGCACTTTGATTTTACAATGTGATTGAGTTATGAATAGCAGAAACATTTTTTAGCCACATCTCAAAATTGGTTACTTCCTAACTGTGCTTCCTAACAACCAAGTCCATTAAATAATCACACTAGCATAAAACCTTTTTACGCAACCTCCGCGCCGAATTTAAAAACAAACCAAACGTCATTCGAAATCCGAACATCGGTGTCACCTTGACACTGGTCAATAGGAATGTTTTTCCTGGAGGTGTTGTAGTAAAATGGGATAATGTCATGCAGCGCCGCGTTTGAACATGTACGCTGCTGCCGCCGCAGGACTCGGCGTCGCCTTCGTCCTCTTGCTGCTCCTTGTTAGGTGGAGATGGAGATCGCTGAAGGTAAATCTATCGTAATGGCATTACTAGTTCGCTCGGTCTTAGCGCAGTAATAGTTCAAAAATCAAATCGAACAAGTTATTTTGTGTTGACTGTACTTAACTGGTAAATATTGAGAGCCTCTATGGCGCTGTTGGATAAGAAGCTGACTGTAGAATAAAAGGCCATGGCTTCAGTCCCCACCCCAAAACTAACAACTACATCAATCAGTTAATACGGTAGATAATAAGAATGAAAGTTTACTTACCACTTGTGACTTGCCAAGTGTGTAGCGAGATGCTCTCAAATTAAACTATGTGTCTAATACAGGATTACACAAACTAGTAATTTTTAAACGCATATTTTTTCATATTTACAAATTACTTAATTGGTATTGACAAGAAAAGAATTTCTTAATTTAAATATCCCTGCTCATAATTATCACCACTCGCACTTACTGACGACACAACTACACTTGACTAAAACATAGACTTGCACACGGTAATTAATTTGGCAATCAATTTTTCGTATTCGCTTAAAAGGCGAGAGCACCTGCGAGTGCTCGGGACCGATTTTATTTGACTTGCTTACTGTCATTATAAAACTACCCACTTATAATAAATTGAAAGCGTTAATTATATTTATGTATTTATGTCATGGCACAATAACATTATAAATTAGCTGTAAAATATTTACTTATGTTTTGATAAAAAAAAAGTCCGATTGAGAGAGAAATAGTCGTCTCGAATGGTAAGACGGAATCGCCTGTAACTAGTTGATACTCGTGCGATAGACGAAAACTTACCACCGCAGTAAAATAAAATATTTATTTTACTTTAATGATAATATGTTGGAAAGAAATAAATTATGAGTCATCTTTAGTACCGATTACCAAGCACTCATCCCAAAGAAGCCTGAATAAACTACTCAATAGAATCTTGTAAGACATGGATAATCCAAGAAAATGGAATCCAATAAAGAAGAGCATATAATCGGTAGTGAAGCTCCTATGCGTTGTAATGATGATAGTTATTGTGGTAATGATGGGGATGGTAATGACGATGGTAATTATGGTGACTGTAATGACGATGGTAATGATTTCGATGATGCAGAGCGAAGCGGACTGCCCGCCGTGCACGCCGGTGCAGCTGGTGCACCGGCTGTGTCCGCACCACAACGTGGTGCAGCGCTACGAGGTAGAGCAAAAGGACAGCCTCGACGAACACCTGGACGTGCTCACCAGGAAACTTGCTGAGAAGGTACACCGTCTGTAACTGATAACCACGTAGAAATTGTGATCTAAGGAAAATAATTTCGACATAAAATCGTTAGTGCTTTCATTTTAAGTATTTAGTGAATTTATTTGTCCAAGATTCGGTTATTTCTTCTTTCCTTTTATAAATTACATTAAAGTTTTATTTCTGTAAAATTATAGCGAAGTTAGTTCAGTAGATAGTTTAGCCAAGAAGAGCTGTCTATTTGATATTTACGTACATAAACTCACGCCTTTTTCCCAAAAGGGGTAGGCAGAGGAGCAACCAGGACACCCACGTTTCGCCTTGTATTTTCCGTCCCACGATGTGATAGGGGACGAGCCTATCGTCAAAAAGGCACAAATTCCTGATTCCGGGCTGATAATTGACATAAAATTTCCAATATCACTGCCCTACCAGTGACTTGAACCCGAGACCTCAGCTTTGCAATCATACCGTAGTACAACTGCGCCACCGAGGCAGTCGAGTTACTTCTTATAAGTACCAATAACGAAATTAAGGTTTTCAAAGTCTTATTTTTGTAGAATGGTGCAATAGTAGGTGCTTTCCCAGTAGCAATGAAATCAGATCTATTAAAATTATCATTTTTCTTCCCCATTTAAAACACTTTTTAATAGGAGGGTCGTCTCCGTCTGTCGAAGTCGAAGATACGAGAGACGCAGAACGAGATCGACAACCTGCACGCCATCGACCAGGACGTGCGGCACAAGTACCGCGAGATCATGGAGTCGCTGCGCTCCGACCTGCTGGGCAACGAGAAGGAGTGCAAGCGGCTGCAGGAGCAGATCGAGTGGGTCTCGCGCCGCCGGGCCGAGCTCAAGGAAGAGGTATTTGTGTATACCTGTTACACTGTCATCAGTATTGATCGTGATCCCAGCCGTGCCGTACAGGGTATATCAAAACTGCTACCGAAAACGAAGCCAGGCGGTAGTTTTAGTGACTGTAACCACAATAAAACTAAAATTTCGGCAAAAAAAAGTTCTTTTGTAATTTTGTTCCATTCATTGTATTTGGGTGGTAAATACATACATTTCGTTAAAAAAATAAATTACACCCTTTTATTTTTAAAGACGCTATAGTACGCATGGCTACTCCAATGGCTACGCCACTCAAACACAATGATATTTAAAACATTACAAAAAAAATCGTCGCGTTTTTTTGCAAAATTTTTAGTTGCATCGTGTCTGTAGTCACTTAAACTACCAGCTGGCTTCGTTTTTGGTAGAAGTCTTGATATACCCGGTATATACCTAACCTTATGTAAATTCCTGCAATAGCATTTAATGTCTTCAGTATCGTTCGTTGGGTTGTCCTGCATGGGTTCCACCTCTTTGCCAGACCTTCAATGTCTTCAGTTGTAGGACGAATTGCCACATCAGTCAGCTGGAAACTTAGTTGTATTATTATTTACTGAAAACATCCTATTTAGGTACCTAACTTTTAATCAAGTAAGGAAGGCGTAACTGATTAGATCAATGAAAAATTAATTAATAAAAAACACTATTTGTAACAATAGATCAACAAAATGAACGTCGCATACCGCAACACAGAGAAATACGTCCAGAAGATTCTAGCGGCGGAGTTGGCAGAGTCCGAGCCCGTTGATAAACTATAAGTACCCTTGTGAATGTAGTGAGGTGCGGCGCGCCCCAACTGACCATTAACATTGCTCTCAACACAGGTGCGCCGTGGACAGAGGTTGTACGGAGAGGCCGCCGCAGAGTTAGCCAGTAACCTCGCCGAGCTGCAGCGAGGCCGCGTGCCTGAGCACAGAGTCACCGACAAACCACAAAAAGACCACTCTTTAACATCTCTACGCCATAGAAAAGAACCCCACCTACCCCACGCGACGCCTGTGGGGTCCCTGGTCATCAAATCCTCGCCGCCGTACACTCCGATTGCAAAGCTGTCACATTTGCATCCGCCGCAATGAAATTCCACGTTTCCGATGTAAAATATTTATTTCGAAATTGTACTGTGCTTTATTTTTTTTGATATTGTATTTTTCTATTTTATTTTATTTATTATATCTATTAATCATATACATTTAACATTGTTTCCTTTTTTTTTGTTTTTTGTATTGTATCAGCCCATATACGACCCACTGCAGGGCACGGGCCTCCTCTACAATCGAGAGTACGATTGAGAGTGGTTAGGCCATATAGTCCACCACGCTGGCCTAGTGCGGGTTGGCGGACTTACATACCATAGAAATTCTTTAAAATCGCTACGGTATGCAGGTTTCCTCATGATGTTTTCCTTCACCGTTAAAGTGCGTGGTGATTGATTATCAATACACACATAACTCCGAAAAGTCAGAGGTGTGCCCTGGGATTTGAACCCGCGACCACCGTGAGCATTGTTTCCTTTTACTTCTTCAATATTTTCGCATAGAACATAGATATTTAATTTATCTACTGTTGGAAATCTAATCAAAAGTTTAAAATTACATTCCTTTAAATAATAGAAAGGTTTATCCATTATCCACATTTTAAAATCTTGTTATTCACACATTCACATTTATATTATTAAAAATAGGTATCTACTAATTTAACAATAATTAACAGAACCTATAATTTAACAAGGCGCCTTAAAATAATTGCTATCACTAAACATACACGCTTTGGAAAAATTCACAAAACAACAAAAGCAACGCATCCCGGCCGGACCCCCTTTTATTTTATACCTCTCGTTAATTCCGAGGGTTAAAATCCCCGAAAAAGTGAGCACTTGCCTTGTTTACAAGGTTTTAGATTTTAATTTAGATTGGGGTTGGGAGCGCTGCAGATTCAAAATGGCGTAAGTGTTGCGCAAAACGGCGGGAAAAATAAGTTGTTTGCCGTTGACATTAGGTCGCCGGGTGTTTTACGAGGGAGGCTCTCTGCGTATCCATTAAAATCGCATTCGTATGTGATCACCTAATACAATATCATCAAGTCCGCGCCGGGGGTGCTTTGTGAATAATTTCGCGGCAATCTGCTCGCATTTGTATCGGATTTGTATAATATCTTATAATTTAATAATTGTTATGCAAGTTATGAAGTTAATTTGAACAAATAAACCGCGCAATAGATCTTAGGAGTGATTTCGATTAGATATTTTTACATTTTACAATGAACGATTTTTTTTTATAAAGTATTATAACTGGGTATAACACAAGATTAATTGAGTATCTATGCTCTGGGACCTGTCTTCTACTAAGGAGGACGTAATAGTCAGGAGAGAGCAATACTGATTAATGATTATTAGTTATTGCTATTAACAAAGGTCTAACGAAATGGTGGAAAAAACGACTCTACTGTAGAAACCAAAATGTACTATACGTAGGAGCTGCACATACATTTATGGACAACAGTGGCCTAATGTTAATTGGATGAATTCCCAAACCTTAAATATACTTGGGCAATGATTTCCACAGTAACCTGGAATCATTGGGAGAGGCCTATATTCAGCAGTGGACTTCCTTTGGCTGATGAATGAATGAAATATACGCGTAGAAATTAAGTAAACTATTATTTTTGCACTTCTCTTAGAAGTTCTCGTAAACATTACACAATTGTCCAGGTTTCTTCACGCTCACCAAAACGTACATTAGAATGAAATCAAAACGTATACCAAATGTATTTGCGTAATAAAAAGCTCTTTAATTAAGCATCTCGGCGCGGCGCTCGCATCTGCCGCTTTTAACCTTGTTTGCAGTGCTTTAGTTCACATTTGTTACGCCCGCGGCGCAAACACTAGTGTGTCAATCATTGGCCCACTTCACCGTTTTGTTGGTTAATTTGTTGACTCGGTAAAAATGCGTGTACATTTTTAATTAAGTGTGCTGCGGACTATATGGGGTTTTAGTTTGCTTATGATTATTTGTTGGGTATATTAGTATAATATGTTGGGATTCTACGAATTAATTATGGGTTTTGGTAATTTATTTTTACGTTTGAGATTTGACCATACAGGGTCTGATTTTTCAAGATTTAGGAAAAGATACAAGTAACTAGGTATTAATTCGTACAACGAATGTATGTTCCTTACAGATTAAATAAGTTAACATCCTGGGTGCAACACGAAGAAGAAATTATGCTGGTTGAACCCGCGTAAGTTTAATAATATGTACAGGATAAAAAAAATATTCTATAATTGTTCTAAAATAGCTGCTGAAGTACTGTACTGTACTGTACTGTATCAGCCCATACACGACCCACTGCAGGGCACGAGCCTCCTCTACAATCGAGAGTACGATTGAGAGTGGTTAGGCCATATAGTATATATATATAGCCATATATATAGCCATATATATTGCTGCTGAAGTGCTGGATGTATAATTTAATTTGCTTCATAACATGCAAATAGAACAAATCAATGCAGTTCCAAATTAAATTGAATGAATAATAAAATATTAAACAAAATATTTTCTCAAAACTAAATTCATAGATGACACTTTAAATAGTGTTGATTACCTGTTATAAAACTCTTGCTCATACCTGAAGTCTACCTCAATCAAGCGCCATTTACATAGGGAGAGTTTCTCGCGGCGAAAATCGTATGCGATTATCGAATGACATAACCGCCATAGATTATCGTGTTCTGATAACTGTTTACACGAAGCAAATTTTTTTATATTCTTACGATAATCGTATCTTCGAGGCGAGAAACTCCCCGTGTAAATGGCGCTTTAACGTACTTTCTTGACTTTCTTATACAACTAACGCCATCTATATTCTGCCAAGGGAAATATTAACGTGTTTAATTTACGTGTATAATATTTTTCTAATACGACTTTGTCATTTTATCGTAGTAATAGGATGCTTATGTCATTATAATAAATCGTAATAAATTGATGACATAAGCCAGCGTTGAAATATTAACAATATATAATAAACTAGCATCTGCACCGCGCCGTATCAATATTTATAATGCTAGGTATATAATTTCTATCTCTGTGTTTTCATGTAACTGTTTAAAATAATTAGGAATATAATTTAGTACCTACTTGTATACGTTAACCATGGTACGAATATATTGCAACAGCAACGAATCGCAAAAACACTCACAAAGCGAGTGCCATTAGATTTTTTAATTCGCTAAGCGCCTCACATATACACATATTTAGTTGGATATACAATAAATTCACCAATTTACTCTCGAATACGAGACACGTAGAAACAGAGCATTCGCAACTCTCCGCCGTGGGTGTAATGTCGTCTCGTTTTTTTGCAAATGTCTACGTATATTTACATCTAAAAGATATTAAAAGTTGAGCCACCCTTCTAAGTAGGCGCTCTTTTTCCTTTTTGTCCTTAATGTAAAAAAGAAAAACGCGAAAACTTTCGGGACGTGGCGAGTTTAAATTTTTCCACCCTTAATGCGCTTATTACGAGCGGGAGCGAAATTGAGTGGTCCTCAAAGTTTTTTGTAATAACTTTTGTTTTTATTGTGTCTGTGTTTTATGATTGTTTCAGAACGTGTCGACCACAATATCATAAACTAAGTAATTCAAAGATTATTAAAGTAAAAAATGGTCAATTTATACCGGCAATGTTACCACTATTTTGTATGTAACTGATCCCAAGTTCATTTGTTTAGAAAATATTACATCTTGTTTAACAAAGCAACCATTTTGAATCTTTAAATCGATTAGTGTAATTTATTGTTCTACAAAAAAAATCAACCTTGTTTAGAATTTTGCCTAATCTGACGCTCGGCCCGCTTAGCGTCGCGTCGCGTCGTAACGTATTTTAATGTGTTTGAGAACCACTGACCGACAATACAAAGATTCAGGCACATAACGCGAAACACAAGTAATTTTATCAGAGGGAGGTGGTATTTACATTTTTATGTGGATCGAGAGTGTATTATTGTAAATTAAAAAATGGGATAACATTTCTTTTTTGATTGGAACTTATTTAAATGTGAATATTAAATTAAAGTGTCTTTAGAATTGATTGCCTACTAAATATCGAATTATTTTTTAAATATTTCATATAAATATAAAAAAACTCATTAAATACTAGTACTATATATACTCTTTAATGAGTTTATTCGGCGTTCGATTGATCCAGTATCTACAAATTACAAACCCACCCATAAATCACATATTATCTAAGTGAAACTTTTGGGTACAGTAGCCGTATCATGAAGCATTAGTGTTGAAGTGGAGAAGCCATACTGTATTAAAACTACAATAGCAATGGGTTGGCCTGACCGCGGAGTCACCTCAACCAAGCCCTGGAAAACCGACGCCAAATAAAAACCGTGCTGTTACTTCATAGGACTAACCTTCAAGGTAAATAAGTATCTATTCTATTTGACATAAATAAAGTCACATACATATTCCTAACCCCACACTAAGATCGAATCTTGTGTCGTGGATATCAGAAACTACGAGACTTTTCAATCTCTTAAACACCCAGACCCGAGACAAATAATTGTGGACACAAACAAGCCACAAACATCTCTCTCCGTGCGGGGATCGAACCCGCGACCTCTTGTTTCACAACCGGCGTTTAACCAACTGGGCCACGGAGGCTGTCTGTCTATCATTTGTACCGCATTTTCGATCAAGTGTACCTGTTGAATGCATTACATTCTCTCTCTTCTCTCTTCAGTCTCAGGCAGTCCACTGCTGAACATAGGCCTCCTTCAAGGATCTTCACATTGGCCTGTTGGAATTGGCAATGGAGTTGGTAATCACTTAATTATCGTAGCACTATAAATACATAATACTCATAGTTCTATGTTCACAACTTACCAGCAGATACATAAAGAAGAATTGTATGCTCATAAAATAACGTACAGGGAGCAATATCATAGCGGAAAATCGCATTAAAATTTATTTTATTTTTGACATTCGGTTGTCTCCATCTCAAGTACCTACATTTGTCACAGAAACATTTTGTTCCACTAAATATAAAACTATGATATAAACATACATACATAAACTCACGCCTTTTTCGCAGAAGGGGTATGCAGAGGTGCTACCAGGACACCCACGTTTCGCCTTTTGTTCCGTCCCACGATGTAATAAAGGTTGAGCCTATAGCAATATCGGTCACAAATTCCTGACTCCGGGCTGATAAGGAGTAGAAAAACCCAATATCACTGGCCGACCCGTGATTCGAACCCGAGACCTGTGTTGCAATCGCACCGTAGCTTATAACATGCGCGCCACCGAGGCAGTCGCAATATAAACGTAACGCTGTTTTTGAGATTAAAATATTAATGTTGACATACTAAGAGTTAAACGGCAATATTTATTCAGTTTTGATATTTACGAAAACCAGAAACAAAATATCAAGTACCCGTAAATTATATACATATATATATATTATCTGAATTAGGTATTCATGCCAATAGGATTATGTAATTACTTTGAAAAATAAAACATACACTTTAAAAGTATTCCACAGAAAATCCTACATTATTACACAAAAGAACAAACATATGGTTTTAAAAAAAATTGAGGTGATAATTTTATTTATTCATAGAAGAAAAACACCAAACTGTTTATTCATCATCTATATTCAAAATATTTCTAAACTATATATCTACATAATATGATTACTTCATAATCTAACATTTTAGTAACTAAACAAATTACAAATACCATAATCCATTTTTACATGCACTTTTTGTTACATCAATATGGTTCTGTACCAACATAAAAAATAAAAATTAGGTTTAACATTGCAATAAAACGAATTCTTCCGAATTTTATCGCGAATTTGATATATTTTTTTAACTTCCCGACGTTTCGATCACTTTACAGTTTTCGTGGTCACGGGGCGGACTGTAAAGTGATCCGTAAGAATTAGTGATAAAATCCATAGGAATTCGTTTTATTTCAATGTGTAACATTCGCGTAAATCTAAGAAACCATTAGGTTTAAAATACCGGGCAAGGTGTATTTTTAATTTTTATGTACTTCATGTCCAACAAAGAACCAATGCGGAGTAAGATGTTAGGCTAAAACGATCTAAAACTGATCATTATTATTTAAAAAAATACTGATTCTATGAGAGAACACGCTGTAATCCTGGCTGGCTTTACCAATATTATACTTCATGTGTAAATTCATATACACAAATAGCCCAATAATGCATGCATCAATATTGCTTATGTCCATGATAATACTCTTCTCATTCTAACTTACAATACATTATGCTACTTCTATTAAAACACATTAACGGCTTTATTCATAGACAATACATAAACCTATTTTTTTATCTAATGTTTTGTCCCTTTCGAATGACTTTCGAAACCAGTTTGAGCGAAGAAGACAAAACATTTGATAACTAAAATAGGTCTAAAATCTGACTATGAATAAAACGTTGTAAGTATTAACGTATAAAATTTTCACTGATTTTAAGGCAGTTGTGTAATAATTTTCTAAATCCTGTTAACCCAGTTGATAATTTCACAGACAAGGCATTTTTTCTGCGACTTCATCAAAAAGTTACTGACACTATTTTAAATGTTTGCATTGTCTACTCTAATTTAAAGGACAATATAACACATATACATAAATATATATGCCTATAGTATATACTGCAAGTACAAAAACTGTCCCATAAATATTTTCTATTTTTTAACATTCAGAATTACAATATGAAAAGGTTATTTTGTTTAGGCTTTGTAAATATTTTATTATAAATAATTGATGCTTTTTCCTATGTAGCTTCAACTATAGGAACATGATAAAGATTAATCTTTCTTACTCTGTAGAACACTTGTTTAATTCATCTATTTTATTTACTAATTGTCTATTAAACGATGAATGTTTTGATAATAATGCTATATGGTTGGCTTGACATCTGGGTCTAGACAAAAGTCTGCATCTAATATGACCTGAAAAAAAATATGTTAATGTTTTCAAAACTGAAAAGTTCCAGTAAGCGCCATGGAGGCTGTCATATTAAAATGTTATACAAGAGATATTAATCAAAGTACATAATTTAAACCAGCGCCCTTTATAAACCTATTTTTTGCTCATATTAAACACACTCAACCCGACACTCAACAGTCCCATACATTTTCCTGACCTCACAATGAGTTCAAGTTTTGCATCGTGGGTATCAGGAAATACGACAGACTTTTCGGTGTCACCCAGACCCAAAACAAATACCCGTGGATCACACAATATGTGTCTCGGTGCGGGGATCGAACCAGCGACCTCTCGTTTCACAGCCGGAGTCTAACCAACTGCACTAAGGCTGAAAGTTTAAAGGCTGTCAACACACAATTTGAAGCATATGAAATTGGACACCACAAAAACATACCTCTTTTAACAAGTAACTTGTATCGGAATAAAAAATAAATTAAAACTCTTACAGCTTGCATCCCGGCCACAGCTCTGTCGGTCTCCTTGTCATCATCATCGTCTTGCGTGTCGTGGTCACCATCTTCAAGCAAATTGAAACAAAAATATTCAGAATCTTTGGTCTTACTGACGGTAGAGTGTTCGCAACTACCCAGATATCGACTATCCTACACTATGGTGGAAAACTCGTCAGTGGTTCAAACAAGTGTGTTGCAATTTGGGGTCAACTTGTGTATATCCAGCTTTAAGCATATCGATTGGTGAGTGATAATCGTAAATGTTTTTCGCACATCGACAGCTGACTTGGACCGCCCTACTACTTTTATTTATTGCATACGTCCAGCTAACGAGCAAACAGATGACCTGATGGTAAGTGGCCACCCCCCATGAACATCTGCAACACCATAGGGGTAGAGATCCGCGAACCAGGTGTAGAAGTATGAAACCAGAAATTTGCTATACATAGTGCTAGCCATTATTTTAAAGGGTATAAGATCGCTTCTGCAGCATCATATTCTTTCAACAGCTGAGAAAGATTTTAATCACTCTACAGCCTACTATCAGATGTCAGCGCAATCACTGACATGTCAGTATTTAAAAAAGTGGCTTTAGAAATTACTGAAAACCTCATAGGCTCAGTTGGTTCCAAACTGACTGTTAGTCGAAAAGCTGGGTTTGGGATATCTGTACTTGGCTTGTTTGTTTGGCTTACAAATATTTGTCTCGAATGTAAATTATAAGACCCATTTCTCAACATATACCCACCTTCCGATATCTGTATAAACTGCAGCGTTCCATCCACAATCTGGCCGGACAGCACCCCAGACAGTCCTGAGACATTCATCTGTCTCCGCACCTTCTTAGCCTCGAGCTCCAGCTGCTGTTGCATGTATAGGTCTTTGTGGTGCACCTTGTTGTGGTACTTCAAGTGATGGGCTTTCGTGAACTTCTTGTTGCATGGACTGCACCTGGTGAGAGAAAAGAGGATTACAATTGAGAGTTTGAGACTAGTACTTTCTTCCTCCAAACAGCAATGCAGACGCATTGTTATGTTCCGGTTTGAAGGATATTGTAGCCAGCGTAACTACTGGACATAATGAGACTCGACACATTATGTCTCAGGATGGCGAGCGCAGTGGAATGCCAAGCATTGCTTTGTAATTCATGGTGTTGTTTTGTTTTACTACTGTCTAAGAGCGGCCGTGTCGTATCGCTTACCATCAGGCAAATGGCATCCTCGTATCGCCAGTCATTGCAATAAAAAAATATTCTAAACATTGGCGCTTTCAAACTCCACAACTTCCTCAAATGAAATAACTTTACGTATTGGTTATGTCTGTGTTAATTCTTGTTTGGGCATTTACCTACCTAAGATCGTACACGTCGATCATCAAAATCAAACTTATTGTAATGGTAAATATTTGAAATAAATTAATATTGTACTTACTCGAATTTCTTCTCCCCAGTGTGTGTGAGCATGTGGTTCGCCAACACGTACGAGTACGTGAACGACTTGCCACATAACGAACATTGGTACGGACGCACGCCCATGTGCAATCTGACAAAAAATATACTTATGTATAACGAAACATTAAAATCTCTAATACAAATTATTGCTTATTATAGATAACGAATACGTGAAAGATTTCGTAAAATCAGTTTAAGGCGCATATAGTCCACGGAGGAACAGAGGCATCCTCTAATTTCGGGGAATTTTGCCAAAACACTTCACCATTACTAGGCGGAATATTAAATGCAGCTACTTTGAGACTCGTCAAATAAATAAATAAATACACCCAACAGTCACCACACATAGCCCTGAACGCATACAAGACCGAGTCTTGTATCGTGAGTATCACACACTACGAGACTTTTCGGTCTCACAAACACCCAGACCCGAAACAAATACTTGTGGTACACACAAACATTTGTTTCGGTGCAGGGATCGAGCCCGCGGCCTCTCGTTTCACAGCCAGCGTCCAACCAACTGCGCCACGGGGACTGTCATATAAAATACTCAATGATAGTAAAAAGCTGCGTTAGTGTTTGCCTACCTCTCGTGTTTCTGTCGGCTGCCGTAGTCTCCGAAGCGTCGGTCGCACACGCGGCACTTGTAGGGCCGCTGCCCCGTGTGGCGCATCATGTGGCGCCGCAGCTCCATGTTCAGCACGCACGCGTACCCGCAGATACTGACACGTCACAACAACCACTACACTCACATCTTCATTACACAAACCATTTATGATATTTTCCATACCTATACATAGTAGTCAGGAGTACTAAGGGCATAGATTACTTCTAAATTATGTTTACGAGGGATAAAAAAATAACTTTTAGACGATCAACCGAAAAAAATTATTAAATAGTAATCCAGCATAAAATCCCTGTTACCCTACATAAATAAATTATAACATAATGCCTGAATGATAGTAACAGGAAGCTGTGATATTTTGAAAGACAAACTGAAAATCTCTGTTTGAAACCGAGAGGAACACCTACTTATTCACATTTTGACCTCAGTCTCTCATGGTCAGTAGAAAAAAAGCAATATTTTACCTGCAAACAAAAGGCTTGATGCCCAAATGCCTCCGTATGTGCGCCTGTAGGGACGCGTTAGACGTGAACGACGCCCCGCAAGTCTCGCACGTGTGCCTGAGAACCAATATACAGTTCGTAACATATCCAGTAAAAAAGAAATTGGAGATGAAAAGAAATGAAAATGCTTTATTGAAACCCTTAAATTATTATACGTTATTTAAATCCAGTCACTTTTTTCCTCTCTATAACCCGGTTCACAAGGCAGTTTTTGAGAGAAGAACGGGCAAGAAACTCTGGCATTCTCTGTTAGTCCATCAAATTATTTTATATTTTACAAAAACACTGTCAAATAAAATGCCGTTCACAGCTCAAATGACGATTAATTAATTTGCAAACTGCGTTTTATTCTAATAATTCTTTTTTTCTTTGGGACATCATCATCATGGTACTTAGGATTTTTTTTATTGCTGTCTAAAGTCTATCCTCATGGTGTGAAATGCTCACACACGCAAACAAGTGAATTATTAAGCACTGTCTTATCAAATTGAATTTAAAATATGTATCTCCTTACTTTACATTTAATAATCCTTCGAGTTTTAACAAAAGAGACTTAATATTATATGAAATACAAACGTTTTTTCATAAAAGTATTTCTTCTTGAGGTTGGAGTGTTTCTTCTTGGGCTTAGGGTTGAGAATGTACTCGGGAATGGGTTCTGACATGGCCATCATCGACTCTTTGAGGATGATGTCTTCATTGTCCTCGGCTTTAATGTCCACTCTGGAATCTGATCTGGACTTGCGTGGGCGGCCACGTTTCCTCGGCACTTGTATGGGCTAATAAAATACGTAACTTTGTATATTATGTTTATTATACTTTTAATATTGTAAATATATATAATTATAAGCAGACAAAAGAGAAAAAAATAGGTTGAATATTTTTAACATTGTTATGACAATATGATGTAAATTAAATGAACTTTACATAAAACATCTTTCAGTTATGTAACTAGTCTAAATAATAACTATTCCAACTTGTTTATTTAAAGAGGATTAATTTCTGTGGGTTACAATAAAAGTTATTGAAATATTTTCGTATGTTCATACCTGTGGATCCAGTTCAGGTTCAGAATCATCACCAGGTATAAAATCAGGATCATCTTCATTATAATCTGGAACAATAATTACATTTAATAATTTACAAAAGTGTCTAATCATGGATTGATAATTTTTTTTTTATTTAAATTATATTTACCTTCTTCAAAAGGCTCTTCCTCGTCCTGTTCCTTCTTCAACTCCAAAGACCCATTTGCTAGTAATGTGGTGAGTGCCTCAGGTTCCCTCGCAACTTCCTTCGGCTTCTTGCGTTGGTATGGTGACACATCTATAACAAAAAAATAAATTTACTCTTTTTGATGTTAATTAAGCAGATCTACTTCAAATCATATTTTTACAATGATAGTAGATGTCATTTCTAAATATACGTATACTATTAACATTTTGCTATTTACATGTATAAGGGGAGATAGACGACTCATTATAATCTTCACCTACAAAAAATCTACTTATAAATATAGGGAACAAAGAATTAATGTTTCTGTTCATTATACATTGGACCATTTCAATTTAGTCATATTGATATGAGTTATATTTAAAACTGATTTCAATTGATCTGGAAATCTGTTTTAAATACAACTCATATCAATATGATCTGATTGAAGAGATTACCAATTTGCCCTTGCTCATTAGGGTACTTCCTAGGCCGTCCCCGTTTCCTTGGTCCCGGAGCTTTAGTAACCACGGTATTGCTGGGAGTCTTCACCATGGTCCTGGTCCATTGACCCTGTGTGCTGGTTTCAACCGGCAGCTCGTACTGCAGTAGTAATCCATTCTCTTCCTTTATTGTTACTTCTTCTGTATCTGTAATTGAAATGAGTTTAGCTGTAGCCTGTTTTCTATATACATAATAAACTTAATTGTGGATATAAGTATATAGAATAAGTAAATGTGTTTATCAAAGTATTGTAAATTCTTTTCTGAATATTTTAAGCAATAAAATCACTTTGAAAAGTTTGTTTTTGTTCTATAAACTATTGTCAGAAATGCAAGGTAAACATTATTTTATGGAAGATATCTTGTTTACGTAGTTGCTGATGTATAGGTTAACCTAGAAACAAACCTTTTGTGGTGGAAACATTGTTGGTCTTCAAGAACTCCTCCAAACATTCCTTCAGCGTGTCGTTGGATACGAGGCATTGTTTCTTGAACTGATAGGCGACGGCAAGTTTGTCCACACAATTCAGACATATTAAAGTTGGCAAATCGTCATTTTGAGACACCTAAAAAAATCACAAATATTTCTTGTTTTTATTAATTGCAACTAGTATTTACATACACAAAATCCTGGGATGTCAGCAAAAAATTCAAAATCGTCAAAATAAACCGATAATAGCAACATTATTGTACGAAAAAATTAATAGGGTGGCCATCGCAACCATTTTGTAATTTTTACTCACGTCGACGCCGCAGCAGTAAGTGTACTTGTCACCAAGTTGCTCGTTATTTTCGTCCCAATCGAAGAGAGAAACCATATCACCGCTGTCCAAACATACTCGGCACGTTAATTGCCAATCCATTTCAAGATAAATAAGCGTTTAATGTGACTTATTGTGCTAATAGACGCCGTAAAATATATAAATACCATAACCAAACATAGCAGGGTTGCCAGCTTTGTAAACAAATTTTGAAAATATTGGATATTATGTTGATAATTTTTCCAAAATACAAAAAATAAAATATAAATATTATTTCTCAAGCAATGTATTATCAAAAAAATTTGAATACTACAGGGCATAGGCATTAAAAATCAAAATTGTAGTATATATGTAACTAGATTTTAACACTTGTGACTCACATTACTGTAGTCTGTATCAACCCCATGGATGTATTATACAAACACGTCCATGATCAGCCCCTATATATCCCACTGCAGGGCACGGGCCTCCTTTACAATCGAGAGTACGACTGAGAGGGGTAACGCCATATAGTCCACAACGCTGGCCTAGTGCGGGTTGGGGCACTTCACATACCGCAGAAATTCTTTAAAATTACTACGGTATGCAGGTTTCCTCACGATGTTTTCCTTCATCGTTATAGTGCGTAGTGATTGACTGTCAGTAGATGTATAACTCCGATAAATCAGAGGTGTGCCCTGGGATCTGAACCCGCGACAACCGTGAACATATTGGCAGTCGCATCTGGTTCGTTGCTAACAGCCACCACGCACTTGTAACATGACTCACATGTAAAGAAAGTAAATGTAACGAATGTAAATACCAATAATTGAATGCATGGAACATACATGATGAAATTAATATATTATTTTGTTCAGTTTTTATAAAAAAAATATGAAGCCCATGTTTGAATGCTATTATTTTCCGGTAACGTAATGTTTTATTTTCATCTGACAACCCAATTTACAAATTATAATCGGAAGATATATTGCTATCACTTTCGGGCATGCTTTCGGGAAACGCGTTTCCCGCGCAGATTTTGAATGTGGTTATCATTATTGTTAGGCTAAAATTAGATGGGAATTGCAATATTATTAAATAAATATAAGTTTTAATAATCCTTTTGGCTTAATTTGGCTTGGTGGTAGGTTTCCTATATGTGAGACCGCGTGGGTAGATACCGCCGCCATGTGTATTTATCTTGCCAAACAGCAATTTAAACGCATTGTTGTATTCCGGTTTGAAGGACATTGTAGCCAGCGTAAATACTGGACATAATAAGACTTAACAACTATGTCTCAGGATGGCGAGCGCAGTGGAATTCCATTTGCCAAGCATTGCTTTGTAATTCATGGTGTCGTATGGTTTTGCTACTGTCCATGACCGGTCGCATCGCTTACCATCAGGCGAATGGCATGCTCGTCTCGCCATTCATAGCAATAAAAAATATATCTAATATATATAAATCTCGTGACACAATGTTTGTCCTCAATGGACTCCTAAACTACTTAACCGATTATAATAAAATTTGCACACCATGTGCAGTTCGATCCAACTTGAGAGATAGGATAGTTTAAATCTCAAATTATAGTCGCAATTTTAATTTATTGCTAATTATTTGTCTGTTATTATTTGACAGTCACAATCATCTGTTAACTCCAAATGATTCTAACAGATGTCGATACCTTTCGACTGGGTTGAGTAAGTAATCAATAGATGGCGCTGCTATGGTAAATCTACGAACGTGTCATATAAGCTACATTTTAACAGTATAATTACCACGTGTTGTTGACGCTATAAAATTAATTAAATTTATTTTAAAGTTTTAGCAGGAATTTTGCAAAGTATTTGTGTTTGCGTATTTTTTTAATGATATTCGTCGTAGTTTCGTGTTTATATAAGGCCTATCTACAAAATAAAAGCAATTCCAAAAAATTGTCAACATGCCTATTTAGGCATTAAGGGATGAAATGGGATAAAGTGGGACGAACGCGATGAGACCGGTAGATGGGAAATAATGGGACGGGATGTAACAGAATGAAAAGGAGCCAGATGAGATGGAATGGGATACGATAGGAAAAGGGATAGTAGGTACTTAGGTTGAGTTCAGGAGTACAAAAGTTTGAACGGGAATAAGATATTTCTGGTGTGGAGTGGAGTCTAAACATCTAAGCACCCAGGCGAAGCTGGGCCGGGCCGCTAGTGTTAGATAAATATATAAAGGTTTGGATATTCTTTCATTATTTATTTCGCAAATTAATTTAAATTTCTTGTATGAGACAATTTAATCGTATCAACTTAGAGTATTTAAACTATTGTAGAGGGAGCGCTGGGCCTTCGAAAACGTAGTAAAAATTGTGGTGCGTGGCCACCTTTTTCTGCCGTCTTATTGGGTGATATTTGACAGGTTGTCCAACATGCAGAAATTATTTGAGAAACAAAATAATAATAAATAGTTTATGGCTATTGAATTCCACATAAACTCGGTTTAGACGTATAACTAAATATACTTTAGACTACCACCGGAATTTATAGCAATTTCTTTTTAAATAATTAATTCCATTTTTACTAATATAGCCGTCCTACAAAAATTATGAACAAAAAAATTTCTGTCTACGTTTTTTAAGACGCAAATGTACATAATATGAAAGCGCTCCCTCTATATTAAAAATACTCTAAAATCACGATATAGGTACATTCGAGTGTTTTTTTTTTGTGCTTAGTAATATTAGTTTTAAAAATACATAAAAATATACGGTACTTTTTCTTTATAGGAAGCGTATGCAAAGTTAGAGAATTTTGTTAGCATACTTACTTCAAGCTGAACCTAACATGTGCATAAAATGCCTAAAATTCTAGGATTTCAAAAAACATCACTGTAAAATATCAAATTATTTCCATACAAAATCATGTTTGTGTCTCTAAATTGAGGAGCCATGGTATTGGATTGCAAAATCACGTAATGAGTAATCAATTCATCTATCTCTCCTATTGATTTAAAAAACTAAGGATAGGCCCTTCAGTATATTTGGAGTAACAGTACCTAATATTTTTTCATAACTATGTAGGAATAAAAATAATTAATTAACTTTTTGTAATATATTTTGTTTTAACTGTGGTAGCAATTATTATATTTTTTTTTACTAAACTCACTACGTAACACTTCTCTGGAGTTACAATTTTATTAAAATCGACAATATAAAATTACCATGATGACCATAGATGTAGTATAAAACCCCTATGACGATAGTAAAACTCTGTTGTATAATTGACTGAACATTTGTGTTCAATTCAACATTTTAGTGATAGCCAAGAGGATCACAATACTCACTCATCAATAAACTCATAATTTGAAGTAGTATTTAATTAGGTGGGTCAAAATAAAAATATTAAATAATATTTCATGGTCTAATTTTATTTTCAGAGCCTCTTATAAAGTAACATAATTTAATACATGTTCCATCAGTATAAAAATCAAAGATCATTATTTCACAGGTTAATTGCAACTAATAATTTGAATAATGTGACTGTTGGGTGTATTTATTAATTTATTTAAATATTTATTTGTATACATCATTTATTTGTTTTTTAATTCTAATTTTCTTACGCAATATTACACCTTTGGCGTTAACAATTCACACTGTGATCATGTATAACTATCGAGAGTCTAGACACTAAATGGCGTTAGCATAAAATAAAATGTAAATATAACATAGTGTTGTTTGTATTTACATTTGTATTGCTATCTGAATATCTTAATTTAATTATTAAATTACTTGCTGTCTTGGTCAATGCAGAAATCCGAGTCTAAAACAACCTGTAACAAAAAAATGATTGAAACATACATATTGACTAATACATAATATATTGTGCAAATGACACACTGTTTTGCTTGAAATAAAATTTCTTTTTAAAGTTTCCATTAATCTAAGAGGTTTTTAAATTTAGCAATCAACAAAGCAGTCGCTTGTAGTCTGTTTTTTTTTTCAAGTTCACGATATATTAACTGTTGCACGCCGCATGGCAAAATTGGAACACTCAAACCATTTATATTACACCTACCTACATTTTGTGCAAATAAATGATTTCTGATTCTGATATACTTTATTGTTTCTGTACAAATTTTATAAAAATAACTATATTAATAAAGAATATTTATATTTTTTAACATATTGTGACGGTTATGCTCACCCCTTGCATGCCAGCCACAGCACGGTCAGTTTCCTTGTCATCTTCGTCCTGACTGTTCTGCTCTCCATCTGCACACATTGATGACAATATAAATTGTTGTTTGTTAAACTTTGGATATGATGCAATTATAGTAACTTTTTTTCAATTTGATTATTTTGACATGTGAAACTCTTATTGGGATGTTTGTGTAAATGCGCAATAATCTTACGTTTTACTCGTTATTGTTCTAAGTCAGGGATAATTTGATACAGTATCTATTGTAGAATGTAAAAGCTATCATTTCTGCTAATTTAAAAATGTATGAATGAATGTGTGTATGAATCATTTTTTAAACCTACTTTCGATGTCTGGTGATATAAGCCCACTTAGTCCTGTCACATTCATCTGCCGTCGCAACTTTTTGGCGTCCGTTTCGATCTGTTGCTGTACATACAGGTCTTTGTGGTGAACCTTATTGTGATACTTCAAGTGATGCGCCTTTGTGAATTTCTTGTTGCATGGACCGCACCTATGAGATGAAAGAGTAAGAGATTCGTATACACACTACTAAAACAATGCACAATGATTGGTAAGCTGCGTGTTTGGAATAGAGAAGAACAAGGTTTAGACAGTGAAATGAGAGAACTATACTGTTTACTTTATAATTTCCAAGTATATGTGCTCGTCTTGGACACTCTTTTTATTCAACTCAAAACACAAAATACTTTATAACTGTAATAACTCAACACTTACGAATATTTCTTCTCTCCAGTGTGTGTGAGCATGTGATTCGCCAACACGTACGAGTATGTGAATGCCTTGCCACAAAGTGAACACTGGTATGGACGTATACCCATATGCAACCTGCAATGACATAAATTCATTAGCTTTACTTATGTAAAAACTATTAATCATTTTCTAATGTCTAACTTATGTTAAAGCATGGGTTACGCCCATTTTGTTGGGTAGAATTACAAAGATGGCAAGTATACTAAACGCTTACCCCTGTATACTCGCTGATTGTAAAGTATAGCATGTTTTTGTCAAATGTTATATGAAAATCTGTTATCTGGCCAGGTTAAGTAATTTTTTTTTTTTACTTTAGGTAATCTTCCACCACCCTAGTAAAGGTAAACCAAGCTTGTACCTGTACTCATAAATTTAAAACAAATTGATAGCAAACTGACCTCTCGTGTTTCTGCCTAGTGCCGTAGTCACCGAATCTTCGGTCGCATATCCTGCACTTGTAGGGTCTCTCGCCAGTGTGGCGCAGCATGTGCCGTTTGAGCGCCTCCTTCATCACGCACGCGAACCCGCACACACTGTTGTATAATGAACATTAAATTAACTGAAACTTCTTGAACCCTTATCTATGGCAAGTAAGCGTGTTCCGGAATAG
Organism: Theretra japonica; assembly: GCA_033459515.1. NCBI lineage: Eukaryota > Metazoa > Arthropoda > Insecta > Lepidoptera > Sphingidae > Theretra > Theretra japonica. Next base: position 3,319,626 of record CM065928.1, read on the forward strand.
AGACTGCGTCTTGGCAAGCGTAGCGTGCATCAAGCAACAGACCGGGCTCTGGGGCGTAACTTGGGAGAGGCCTATATTCAGCAGCGAACTGCAAAATAGTTTTTTTTATTGCCGTGATAGGCTGACGAGCTAGTGGCCCGCCTGATGGTAAGCGGCTTCTGTTGCTTATGAACTCTGCAATGCCAGGGGCATAGACAGGCCTCTGCCTACTGTGAGGTGAAAACTCTCTTCAAGCTTCGTTTCAAATAGGAATAGTGCTCAGGAAACACAGAAGCAGGGAACTCATTCCAGACCTAAAAAAGAACGCTGGAAACGTAACGTAACGTAGGTTCGGGAGCGGTATGCTTCCAGGTGGAAAGAATAAACTCTATTGCGGTGACGGGTGGTGCGATGGTAGAAAGGCGACGGTGGTGGTGGTTATGTTTGTGGTGAGAAAATTTTGGAGTAGATTAATTGTATTATTACCTGCATACGAAAGGTTTGATGCCCAAATGTCTGCGTATGTGCGCCTGCAGGGATGCATTAGATGTGAATGAGGAACCACATGTCTCACAAGTGTGCCTAAAAATAAAAATAAAATAATGTATATATTATCACATCACCACTGCTCTTGTAAAAAACAATGTATGTGATGGGTTGTAGCACATACATTCTAATCAAATCTTTTGGAACAACTGGTTACCTTATGATATTGTTAAAATTATCTTTCAAAGGACAATTATTTTAGTAAATGCAGAATGCTTGATTGTAGAGGAAGCCGGTGGTCAGCAGGGGGTTGTATAAGGGCAGTAATATTATTATATCTCAATTACAAACAAACAATTTTATTGAAACTCAATTACTCACGTTTTTTCATAGGTATATTTTTTCCTGCCATGAGGATATTTTTTTTTAGGCTTGGGGTTGAGGATGTGCTCTGGGATAGGTTCGGAGTAGGCGAGTATTGTCTCTTTGAGTAGAACATCTTCACCATCCTCTTGTTTCACCTTGGATTGGTGGGGAACTTTTGGAATTTTTTCCATTTTGCGAGGTCGGCCTCGTTTCTTAGGCTCCTTCTCTATTAAAGGCTGTAAAAATAGAATGAAAATGGTAATTGTACATAAAATGGGCAACTTTAAAATATCTCCCACTTTTCCTGACACAAACACAATATATACAGAATTGGAATTCTTATCTATTCATATTGCAACATTAATAAGAAGGGTAATGGTAAGTACCTCGTCCTTCGCTGCTTCTAACTCGGACTCTTTTTCAGGCACAAAATCTGGGTCATCATCTGCATAATCTGAAATTAATAATTGTATTATCAGTCCACCGCTTGTTTACGAATTCTTATATGCATGCAAAGACATTGCATATGTATGTTGCCTATACGAAGCAGATAAATTAGAGGAGGATATTTGTATAAAAAACATAATAATGATATAGATAATGGAAAACCGTGTGTCTAGCTCTAGATACTCCAGCTAGTAAAAAAAAATATATATATGAAATTGATTTAAGTAGTTTTTTGTGCAATGCATTTATGGAATAAACCTTCATCATTCAATGAATAAACAAATATAGGACTAAAGATAGTTTTCTTATGATGTACTAAGATGTCATGCATAGTTTTAATAACAATCTAGCCTTATGACTAATAAGCTATTTGAATTTAACCAAACTTTTTAAGAGACTATGATTAAGAATATAATAAATAACACTTTTCTAATTGTTTCTATTAAGGGGAAGACACAATGTTCGCGTGTTTTTTTTCACTGTCACTAACTGCACTTCCTTGCACCAACTTAAAAGGTTTTGTCCTTTTCAGTCTACTAACTAAGTCCATGTTGTTAAGGAGTTGGATTACCTTGATGTTCACTTGATGATGAAGCCTATGTGTCATTGGCTTATATAGGACTAATAAAAAATTAAATAATTACCGCCACCACCAAAAGCATCCTCCTCTTCATCCATTGGTTCTTCTTTGAGAGGTTCCTCAAGAGAACCATTGGCAAGCAGTGTTGTGAGAGAATCGGGTTCCTTTGTCAATTGCTTGGGCTTCTTGTGATGATACGGAGACATGTCTGCTTGAACAATACAATATGACTATGATAATGCAAATTATAATATTCAAGTAATGAAAGTTTAGATTATATTGTCAAGAAACATACCCAAGGCATGTGTGTACATGAGAATATTAGTGGTTAACAAAGCCTACATCCTATATGAGGGCCAAGTTGGAAGAACCATCAATGAATAAGAAGGCATAAAAAATTGATTAAGGTATCAACTTTATACCATGGATTTCTATCTACAACCTTCTCCTACCCTTATTGTACTTGTAGATTATTGTATATGTAAATGGTAATAATCCTAAATGAGAAACAGACTATTGGTCAACTCTTACCAATTTGTCCCTTTTCATTGGGATATTTCCTAGGCCGTCCCCTCTTCCTAGGTGGTTTTGATAGTTCCGCACTGATAGTCTTGGTATCTGATCTCGACCAGTGACCCTGTGGGTCATGTTCCACTGGTAGCTCATATTGGAGGAGCATACCATTCTCTTGCTTTATAGTAATTGTCTCGGTTTCCGCTGAAAGCATTCATATTTTGTTTAAGGAAATACTCTCAAAATACTTGTTGGATAAAGGGAATTTAAAAAAAAAGTAGGAACTATATGTTTTGGCAGGATGTATTTATTTATTTATTTATAACATCGTTACACCATCGGTGCGCCACTGATAAAATTACACATACATATATTTTAATTCAGAATTGTGCAAGGTGACGAGCCTTTATAGGTGTATACAGCATGTAAATATTATATATCAGTTAAGAATCCATAAAACTTAGCTATCCTTTATGTTAACAGTTATTTGTATTTAAAAGTGTGGCTAGACAAGAGTTTTTGGTCCTTATTATTCAATCCAAGGTTTCATACAGTAAAGATTAAGAATCTTTATTGAGATTCTTTGATACTGCTTTCATACATTCATTGAATGTGTAAGAAACTCTTGTAGTGTAAAATTATGGATTAATACAATGTATACTAGTGCTATAGGTCGTTAGAACATGTTCTTTATACCTATAAGTACATATTAGAAAATTGCAAATCATCTTACTTGACGAGGAAATAGGCGCTGAAACAGCAGCCGAACTTTTCTTGAATTCCTCTAAACATTCTTTCAGCGTGTCGTTGGAGGTGAGACATTGCTGTTTAAACTGGTATGCAAATGTAAGTTTGTCCACGCAATTCAGGCAAATTAGCGTCGGCAAAGTATCGTTTCTTGCAACCTTAAAAAACGAAAAATATCACAAATATCTTCGTGCACTTTCGACAGAATAATTCTGGGATGTCAGGAAAAAAATAGTAAATTCCTCAAAATAAACCATAGCAACATTATTATACGAAAAAATAATAGGGTGGCCACTGCAACCATTTTGGTGTGGTAATTTTTACGTACCTCTACGCCGCAGCAGTATGTGTACTTGTCGCCAAGTTGTTCATTATTTTCGTCCCAATCAAACAGAGAGACCATATCACCGCTCTCTAAACATACTCGGCACGTTAATTGCCAATCCATTATAGCCAAAAACCCTTCTATTGAAGGGAAATTACAACAAAAAGCGCTGTAAATTGATGGCGTTGGTTAAAACCGGAAGTCAAATATAGTAATGCCAACATGGCGACTGGAGTGCGAGTTTCGGCGGAAACGAGTAGAAATGCTCCTGCCATAGTAGGCAAAGAATATAAAATGTAATGCCTTACATCTAAATGATTTATTAAATCATAAATTCTTATCATTAAATAAAACCCCCATCAAAACTTAAGTTAGTGAAATATAAATTAATATATAATTACTTGAAAATTAAAACTGTATTGACAAACCAAAAAAAAAGAAGTATTTTTAAAACGAGCAATGAGATATATAAAAATGTGATCCTTTTATTATTGTTATACCCCCTGCGAAGTAAACAAATTAATGCCATTATTATTATTTAATTAATAAGAATTTCATTTACTTTAACATGTAAAAATAGTTTAAGAACGTTCAATTTGAACAATGATCGTACTTCGCGGATATAGAGGAATGTTCCGTCAGTCGTCACTCCCCTCCCCTTTTGCAAAACGTCAAATTGGCACAAATTACAACAATAACAAACAGGATGAAATTATTTCGAGACTCTCTTAAACTGAATTAAACATAGTCAAAATGGAATTGTTTAGATCAGAATTGTATTATATATTTGTAAGAAATGAATCGAGTTTGTGGTGGAATAGAGTGACGGGAGCATTTTCCGTACGGTCAGGTAAGTCAATTTCTTTATTTTTCGTGTGTTTAATTGACCTAGATGATATATTTAATTTATTTAAAATAATAAATTTATAATTAACTAAAATATACAGTTCAAATTGTTTCTGAAAATTCAAGCTTTAATTGCTTAATCCAAAGCTAGAAGTGATGAAATTTAAATAGGGCTTAATTTTCCTTTTATTACGACTGATTAACAAGGAAACGAAGAAAAACATTATAATTATTCACTATTAATGTGAGTTAGTATTTTTTATAAAAGTGAGTGATTTTTTGATACAAAAACCCCCTAGTCAATTCTTCTAAATATCCTTATTACACAGATCATGATTAAATATTTTATTTATAGCATGGGACATGTCCGATATCGAAGACATAGAATGTTTAGGCATAACAGAAGGCATCATTGGCAAAGTTGAGCATTCAAATATTTTTGAGCCACGACTGATGATTATAAAAGAGAGTGTGCCAGTTGGTAACATATACTTCCATCACACAATTCACAAAATAAAATCAATATGCTTTCTAAACATGGGAGTCACCAATCAAGAACTGGAGTTATGTGTTTGCACTAAACATGGCTCGTCCAGTTCAATCACAAGTACAAATAAAAAGATTGGCAGTAGATTGTTTGAGAATTCAGCTTTTTTGAATAAAACTGTTGGTGCAGTGAAGAATGTCAGCAATACCATCAAAACTACAACACAACAGGCTGCTACTCAGGTAACAATTTCTACTTAACAATATAATGGTAATTTAGTTTTAATTATGTAACATAGGATAGAAATCATCATCATACTATAGTATGAATTATAAACTGTTGGTCATTTTATATCTTTACTTCACCATTTTTATTATAATTTCTAGGCACAAAATGCCCATGCTGATCATAGTTCACCCACAGGGACTAACTATATTACATCAAAAAATATATTTTTTTATAATCATCGAAAATAAACTTTATAATCAAAACATGTCTGACTAAATACAAAAATAATTATCATCTTATTTAGCATTGGACTTCCTTTGGTGGACAATTAATACGACGAGTCATAAAATGGGTGGAAGATAGGATGGTGATTCATAAATTAGTAAGGATAATGATAGCAAAGTTTGACAATAATGATAAACATTAGGTGCAGCTATGTTTTATCATTAACCAATAATAAATAAATAATAATTTCACATATGAATATTTGTTAAAAAAAAATTATGTTGTAGAATGTAAATTTTATTAGACATACATACTTGCAACTATATAATCAAAATATAAAGGAGTAAATATTTTAAAAGACATTAATTGTAGTAATTATCTCAGTTTGCGTGACCATACCACTCCACGCCTATCTTTTATCATTATGATAATGTTATAACATGTAATCTCAATCATACCTACTCTCGATTATAGAGGAGGCTCATGCCCTGCAGTGGGATGTATCTGGGCTGATACAGTATAGTACAGTATAAAATATAAATATAATGGTGCATTTAAATTGCACATCCTTTATGCAAATACTATTGAACAATGCATAGTTTATATAATATGCAATGAGGATTTTGTTGAGTTTCATTCCCAATTGTTTTTTATATCCAATTTCTCTTATTGGCTTCTAATTTTGTATCTGATAAAATTGTCCCTTTAGAATTCAATTTCCACAGTGCAGTAGTGAGAGTCGGGACAGATAATTCTCTGTTCAGAGATCATGTTTACATTGTATTTTAAATAATCTACTTTTAATAAAAATAATCATATTCTTTTGTTTTTTTTTCCATAACACCCAAATGTGTATCAGAGCATGATACTTTTAATTATGCCCATAAACAAAAGTACAAATAACGAAGCTTCTATGTTCAATTTGAATTTCATAGTAGCCCATTCATTTATAATTGAAGGGAAATGCAAAAAATCATTTTTACCAAAAATTATAGTGAAGTATAATAATTTTGCCCTTGGAATGAGTACACTGTCATGTCATTGTCTTGTCCTTTGTTTGCACTTACAGTCAGGTGTACTGCAGTCCCTAATCTGATACAAAATTAAAATGCACTCCGAAACCACTGCACTCAATTTCCAGTTTGCATAATCCATTCTATGTAACTTTTCAATGTTTAATAAATATCTTTAAATAAAAAAAAATATTTCTTCTCACAAAATCATAGTAACATAATAGCCTTAAAAATATTTATTCCATAATGTATTTGTGAGAAGCTGGTCTACTTTAGGTTTAAAACCTGTGGTGCTGATATTTAAAAGGAATAAATTTTTCTCCATCAGGTAAAGCAAACAGTAAAAAAGCAAAGAGATCCGAAAGTGGCCGAACGTTTCGAGAAGCGCCTCACAGACGAGCTCCACAAGATATTTGACGACTCCGACAGCTTCTACTACTCCCGTACGCTGGACTTGACCAACTGCCTTCAGAGGCAGTATGAGATCGAGAAGATGCTAGAGTCAGAAGAGGGGACGGGCAGACCAGTCACCGACATCACGAGGTGGTGGAAACACGTGGATGATAGATTCTTCTGGAACAAACACATGCTCAAAGATATAATCGCTTTGGGGGTAAGTTTTCGCATTTCATAATTGTACATAGTAGGAAGTCGGAAGTCACGCAGAAGGGTGATGTGAAAACCATTTGGAAAAGCCTCAGTTTAGTAGTGGCTTTAATCTTTAAAAAGTAATTAAAAATAATGTATGTATTTTGTAGCGGAAATGTTAATTAATTTTACATCATATGAATTTACATTAATATTTACATTCCATTAATCATTTTAATACGGTTTTAATTAAAGTTAAACGGCTAACATATTACATTTATGCATAGTAATTTTATTCAATCGTGTCATAATACATATGATGTAGTTATAATTTGATCTATTGTTTCCTGAAAACCGCTACTAACAGGTTAAACATTATGGTCGAATTCGCTGATCCAAAGTAAGTAATTTAACAAACATTGTTTTGGGTGCAAGCAAGGTTATATCGCAATGCTAACATTTTTAATACGGTTGCATCAAGAGGATGTGAACAATTTAATAACACATCACGTGTTTTGAACTAGCAATGCCTATTTGTTGCTATTCAGGTTATCAATTTAAATTGTTGATAATGCCAGATTTAGTTTAAATAGGTCTCCTTTTAATAGTTTTGTTAGACATAATATATTTGATTATGCGGAGTTCTGTACTGTAATAAAATATTAAATATCTATAAAATATTACTATTAAAAATGCAATGACTAAACCTCTGACGTAACCGAATAGTACAGATATCGAAAAAGAAGGGATTTGATTTCAAAATTAGCACGGAAAATACTTTTATCGTGTTAATTTTACCTAATCCTCATGTTGGTTGTATAAAAAATAATTTAAAATATGAATGAATAAATAAGCCAACTCGCACTAGGCCAGCGTGGTGGACTATATGGCCTAACCACTCTCAATCGTACTCTCGATTGTAGAGGAGGCCCGTGCCCTGCAGTGGGTCGTATATGGGCTGATACAATACAAAAAAAAAATAAGCCAAATCCTTACAAAAAAAATAATTTTTACTACTCCATCTTTAATATAAAGACTAGCGAAATACTTAACCGAAACTGCTAGGATTCTTCCTGTTCAGAATAATATTTTCCTCCAAAGTTTTAGACTTTATTATCTAATTTATCTTGTCCACAATATATCAGCCTATACTCGTTTACTGATGAACACGGAACCCCCTGCAACCGACCATTCGAAAGGACTTACCGCTTAGTCCACCAATTAGTGCGGTTCAGATTACCAAATTTTTTTTTTACTCTGGCACGGCATATTGTCTTCACTGAACCTGATGGTAAGCGCAAATGCCGTCCAGACAGAGTATCGAATGGCATCAGACGGCGGTCCCATGCCATTCGATACAATTATGCCGGCCTGCTGAGATGCTTCTTCACACTAAGTTTAATTCCCAGAGTCCCGACTGCGACCAATGGATCCTGCCCATCATCCAAGGCTACGTCCACCTGTCCCAAATAGCAGTGGACCCGGCGGATGCGAACCCGCTTAATACAGAGAGCCTCAACAACGCCAACAGCTGTGACGAGACCTTTACACTGGGCCTTATATCCAGGAGGTCGAGATATCAGGCTGGGACTAGGTAAGCTTATTGATAAACATGTCTTTTTTCGGGTGTCGGATATGGGTTTCAATCAAATATTATGCATGACCGTAATCCGGATAACAATGCAGGAATCTAACACGCGACCCATTTAGTTGAAATTTGACTTTTGCGGCGGTCGATTGGTAAATATTTTTTTATAGTTTATGTCAATTATAGTTCATTTGCATAAGGAAGTTTGTGGTTTAAACTTTGATAACACATTAGTATAATATAAAATGAAAATTTGTTATTGCTTATCGCCGTCTTTAAATCTTTTCATTGGTTCAATAGTGGCGTATTTGTCCCATAAGGAATTTGATTCTCAGGTCGGGCATTCCACTGAGTGTGAATTTTGAAAGATCTCATATGACTGGGCTGAAATTAAATAAATAAATACACCCAACATTCACATACATAGTCTTGACCCCACACTAAGGTCGAGTCTTGTGTCGTGGGTATCAGGGACTACGAAAGATTTCTCGGTCTCACAAACACCCAGACTCGAAACAAATACTTGTGGATCACACAAACATTTGTTTCGATGCGGGGATCGAACCCGAGGCCTCCCGTTTGACAGCCGGCGTCCAACTAACTGCGCCACGGAAGCTGTCAATTTATGCCCAGCATTGTGATAGGCACGTCCCTTATTATATGTACAGCGAAAACAAGGTTGGTGAACTGCAGCTAGCGGTAATTCGTAAAATTAAAAATAATGTATGCGGTATCAAGTATGCAGGTATAAAGTTCACTGAATCCAATTTTTATTAATGACTAATTAAGATGAGACTGTTCAAAAACATGTACTCGTAATTACATAATCTGTAATAATGACTAATGCGTTCGAAAAAACGCGTGTAGCACTATAGAAATAAATATAAAGTTACGTTATTGTTTTCATAATTGAATGTTGTAAACTTGGCAATCGGTGATATTGCATCCGTTAGGAAACGGACAACATTTTACATTTGGCGCTCCGCCAAGTTTGACGGCCGGCCGACCCTGACCGACATCCCATTCATGAGAGCATCGCTTTTGTATCTCGTCTCTTTGAGCAGAATGCCCTGAGATCGTCGAAATTGATTTCTGATTTTGTTTGACCTCTCTAGATTATATTACCCCTCCTTTTTCAAAAAGAACAAAATTCAATTAATTTTATTATTTCATTAATTTGGTTACGGGTTTTAAACTGATTAGAGAATCCCAGAGATCCGCTGAGCTTCAGTCCTCCATTTGTGTTAGATGTAGTTTATTAAATTGTTATGAAAATCGATCGAAAGGTGTTTAGGCTCTGCTTTATTACATTGTTCTAAAGCGGGATAATAATCTCCCCATAACCTTTAAAGAGATTAATTCCGATTGAAAATGGATTAAAGTTAGTAGCATTTATACATTTTTCGACCATGCTCTTCTTTTTAAGTGTCGATACACATAGTAATAACATTAATATTTTATGATTATTCCTACAAGACCAATATCAAATGATCACCCACAAGATGGACAGTAGTCGATATAAGGGTTACAGGAAGTCGCTGGATGCCAGTCACTTTCATTAAGTCCGTGTGGAAATGCTCGGGGAAGCCCTATGTCAGTAGACTTCTTGTAGTAGACCGAAGAAGAAGAATCTATAATGATTAACGTACAATATGTTATAAGATATAATCGTCGCGGCATCGAGCCCGGCGGGAACGTGGCTAACTACGTGGAGACGGAACAGATCGTATCGATTATATGCACCGACAGCATACACAGAGCATCTTTTGTACAGGTGAGTGTTAAAACAAAATTTAGAATAATTACTTTATTTTTATCGGGCGACACCGCCCGCGGTGTTTGGACTATGCGTGGTAGCTGGTATTAAAGGTCATCAGTGCATTGACCCTCATATCTTCTTTGATGACATCAAGCCAGCTTTATTTTCGCAGAACGCGTCTGGCTCAGGCATGTATGTATTGCCCTAAGTTGTTGTACAAGTGTAATCTAAATCGGCTATCTTTGCAAACGACATGAATGCTTTCAAAGAAATGAACTCCACAGGAACTTAAAATACTGGGTACATCAAGACTGCTACCGAAAACGAAGCCGGGTGGTAGTTTTAGTGCCTTCACGACACAATGCAACTAAAATTTTTGCAAACAAAAAGCGATGATTTTTTTTGTAATTTTTTTTCCTATCATCTTTGAGTGGTAAATACATACATTTAAAAAAAAAATGTACACCCTTTTATTTTTAAAGAGGCTTTAAATTATAATTTTAGCAAAAACTATGTATTTACCACCCAAATACAAAGATATTTAAAACATTACAAAAAAAATCGTCGCGTTTTTTTACAACATTTTTAGTTGCATCGTGTCTGTAATAACTAAAACTACCACCTGGCTTCGTTTTCGGTAGCAGTCTTGATATACCCTGTATATTCTTCAAATATAAAATTACAATGCTTAAAGGATAATACCACGATTTGCCCATACAGCATACCTTGTCCTATTTTTTAATTACGCTGGGTTTTGGCTCAAAGCCCCTGGCATTATGGCAGTCCTACTTTTGTTTGATAGGTCAACAATGGTAAATAATGCTGCGTTGGCCTCCACGTCATTTCTTTTAGGCCATATATCTCATATAGCTGGCACAGCTTTACTTTATACTCGGTTTTTGTAAGTTCATAACGTCACTGTTCCAATTTTGATTTCGTGTATGAATTGATTTTGTTAGAATTCGTCAGAATTTACCTGCGTGCCAAACACATCAAGAAGCTTTTTAGATATATTCACTGATTATGGGTTGTAATCTTTGAGAGCGTGAATGAGATTGCAAGGACAGATGTATAAGTGGTTTGGAGCGTCAATTTGGGATGACCTGGGACGGATATAAGCTTGGCAAATTGTATGTACCACTTGTGGTAGCTATGCCTATCTCCGTGGTGAGATAGGTGTGCGTATGTATGCATATTGAACTCAATCATGATTATATTTTAGTGTAAGCATCGAATATGCGCTCTCGCGTTTTAAATTCAGCTTGTCACTCATTGTGCCACGACTTCTATTTACTCCTTAGCAAATTGATATAAATTTGATTGATCCAGCGTAGTTAAGGTCAGTTTATAAATAACGGATTATTTGATTACAGTTACAATAGTGGAGTACGTTTAAATAACGTCATGCGCTGTCGATTTCGTCCGCTTTTTGTGCATAACTGTTACTTATTTTCGTATTGAGTCAATGCGCTCTTTTGGTAACTAAAAAGTTTGTGGACTCAGGACTATACTGATTTTGATATGAGGTTTAGGTAATATTGACGTGCTGATAGTTTTGTTGGTAGGAAGGCTGTCTTGTTAGCAACAAAATTACTATTTATATAAGCAACAGGTTATTAACTTAACTGTGTAGGTCTTTTTTGTTAGAAAGTAATGTGATGGAAAATGTAATGAATTATATTTTTTATCTATTGAAAATTGATAGTGACGGTAATTGCCAAGGAACAAGCGGAAGCGTACACGTCATGACGTCACCTCTCTATGCTTTTAACGCCTTATGCTTTCTTCAGTTTATTACTATTATCAGATGCTAAGCCATCACTTTGCCATCCCACTACATTTAAAAAACAACTGTGACATTGCTATAAAAAGATCAGTAGGTAATGTCGACATTGCGGTTTATTGCACAATAGAAATAGATCAATGTTTTATTTTCCTTGTTGGGAAGCCAACAAATTGCACAATGCTGTGTTATCCAATGTTTAACAAGTCCAATCATTGGAATAAAAGTATTTAAATATATTTTTACATACACACATACACATACATAAACACACGCCTTTTTCCCAGAAGGGGTAGGCAGAGGTGAACTACCAGAACACCCACGTTTCGCCATGTATATATATATACATATAAATATATGTTTATCAGCGATAAATTCCTCGTAGCTTATGAGAGTTATAGTATTGTAAGATCGAGGCTAATGCTATACATATTAACAAAAGACATTGTTATCCTTGCCAGAAGCAGCGTTATAGAAGGGCGATTGTGGACGCCAAAGGTGTAAAGGGGTCTCACATGTGACAGATAGAAAAAGAAAATATAAAAACGTATTCCTTCGCTACCAGAAGGGTTTTCAAAACTGAATGCCGCTAAAGACCCACACAACATATGGTCCTGCGCCGCCATTGACCCTTGTTTTATCACACAAGTCACCTTACAAAAGAACATTATCAAAATCAGTTCATCCATTCAAGAGTTATGATGCCTTAGATAATTTGATGTGCACGTCAGACTTATAACACTCAACTATTTGCGTTGAGAATTAAAAATCAAAACATACGAAACAAATCCTTCAATAAATAAATTATTGTTACAGGTGCGTGGTTCTGTACCAATATTTTGGAGTCAACCTGAATATAAATTCCGGCCGCCACCACGTCTCGATAGAAGTAAGTATTTAAATGAACAACATATTGAATTTAGGATGCATTATAGATACTATTCTATCAGTATAGAAAAATGACTTTGATTTAGATACTTTTTGATGTATGATGATCAGGACTCGAAGTTACTATTTAAAATCTTCCATCTGGTTTTCAATCTACCTTCACACGACCAGCCTTTGACGTGGTATCACCTATCTTCATAAATGTCTTGATTCGAGTTGTAAAATTAATTTCACAGCCGAAGACGAATCCCACGCGGCGTTCAAGAAGCACTTCGACAACGAGATAAATCTGTACAAGCAGGTGTGCATCGTGAACCTGGTGGAGCAGCAGGGCCGCGAGCGCGTCATCTGGGAGGCGTACGGGAACCACGTGCTCCGGTACAACAGCCCGCACCTTATATACGCGACTTTCGACTTTCACGAGTACTGGTGAGTTTACCAACTGTTGTAATAAATAAACCACACACTAAGATCGAGTTTTGTGTCATGGGTATCAAAATGTACGAGAGACTTTTTGGTCTTACTAACACCCAGACCCGAAACAGATACCTGGGGTTCACACAAATATTTGTTTTGATGCGGGGATTAAACCCGTAGCTTCTCGTGTCACAGCCGGCGTCTAACCAACAGCGCCACGGAGGTTGTCAAAATAACGGCGCATGTGTGTCTTTGTTTGTCTGTTTGTTCACTTTTAACTCGGAAACCAGTGGTCCGATTAAATGCTATTTGGCTAGGTTTTAGTGTACTATTGGCTTTGATAGGGTTTACCCTGAATTTTATTCAGATGAAGTAATAATTTTCGGATAAGTGGTGAAATGCAGCCATGAATGATTAATATAGCTTTCCTGTTGCTGCAACACTCGTCGATCTAAAATTGGCAATTAAAGAGTAATTTAACTAGAAGAGATACTAAGAATCTCTATGTATTTTAATATAATTGACTTATACAGGGTATATCAAGATTGCTACCGAAAACGAAGCTAGGATAGTTTTAGTTACTTTAGACACAAGGCAATTAAAATTTTTGCAAAAAAAGAGCGACTTTTTTTTGTAATTTTGCTCCTATCATCGTATTTGGGTGGTAAATACATATTATGTACATTTTCTGAAAAAAATAATGTACACCCTTTTATTTAAAGACGCTATGGTACGCAAGGCTTTAAATTATAATTGTAGCAAAAACTATGAATTTACCCTCCACACACGATGATATTTAAAATATTGTAAAAAAATCACAAAAACTAACATCTGGCTTCGTTTTCGGTAGCAGTCTTCGATATACCCTGTATATGAATGTTTTATACCAGCCGAGGAATGCACTACGAGAACGTGAGCATCCTGATCAACGCGATCGCGGACGTGATCGCGGAGCTGCGGTTCTGCTGGCGCGACGACCGCGGCGTCATCTGCACGCAGAGCGGCGTGTTCCGCGTCAACTGCATCGACTGCCTCGACCGGACCAACGTCGTGCAGGTCAACTCATTCACTGTTTACATTTTAAACATAATTATTAATCGATTCTCAACATGAATCCCACACAAAAACTAGTTTTAGCAAGTCTGATAGCTCTTGGAATGTTTATTATATGCAAGGATTTGGAAAAAAAATCGATTGAAATCCATCGGATTAAACCAGTTGTAATATTGTAGAGAATGGAATGGTAAAAGAATTTTGGAACGGTAGCAGTCACACTTAGCAAATCCAATGTGAAAGTAATATGGTTATATTTAAGACATTGACATAAAAGGCACTTGACTGAGAAACTGACTGCCTCGGTGGCGTAGTTGTACTTCGATACGGTTGCAATACTGAGGTCTCGGGTTTGAGTCCCGGGTCAGACAACGTGATATTGAATTTTTCTATTCATTATCAGTCCGTGGTCAGGAATTCGTGTCCGATATGACGATAGGCTCGCCTTCTATCACATCGTGGGACGGAACAAACAAGTCAAAACGTGGCTGACCTGGTTACTATTAGGAGAACCTCCGCCTACCCCTTCTGGGAAAAAGGCATTAGTTTATGTATGTATGTGACTGAGAAAATAAAAAGCTATATTTTTTTTTTAAATGTCTCAAATATTCAATTTATCATATTTAATTACAGACGGCAATAGCGAAGTACGTCCTCGAGCTACAATTATGCCGCCTAGGGCTGGGTACTCCTGGCTGCGGGCTCCCACCTTCATTGCGGCAGGCCTTCCTCACCATGTGGGCAGACAACGGAGACGTCGTGTCCAGGCAGTACGCCGGCACCAAGGCTTTGAAGGTACTGGTTATAAGAATAATTTGGTAACTTCGTGTATTGACATGCAGTCCTCTCATTATATGACAACGCAATATTGTTATGTGTTTAGTAGAGTGTTGTTCATTTTGTGAGACTTCTCATTAGTACTTGTAACATTAAACTAAAATTATATTATTTATCCATACAGGGCGACTACACAAGAACAGGGGAGCGAAAATTCACGGGCATGATGAAAGACGGCGTGGCTTCGGCAAACCGGTAAGTGCATAAACAAACATATTTTTAACCTTGTTCTAAAGGCTACAAAGCCTGTTTTTCCCCACCACAGATTCATCATACGTCATTTTAACGACGCGATGACGCAGTGCGCTATCGACTTGGCGCTAGGGCAGCCCATCGATTTATCGATAGTCGATGAATTCGATAGTATATGGCGCGATATTAGAGTTGCATCGTTAATGGTTTTTGAGAATATGGATACAGAGAGGCCGAAGTTACAGATGATGCCGAGTTATTTCGGACACTCACTGACCAATGAGTTTCTGTCGGTGGAGATCGCATACGGGGTGACAAGGTCAGTTTCTTGGTATAGTTGTGTGGTGTCGTACTAATGGTCATTCAACAATCAATGGCTTTTGTTTTTTTTTTTTATATTAATTCATTTAAATACACATTGAAATTAATATGCAATTGTGATAAAATGTATTCCTTAAACTTTCTAACTCATTAAAATTACTTACCAATTGATCTATCGCTGAACACATTTCTTGCAAACTGAACCACAATTCTCCAACAAGGACTATAACTATCTTTAATCAAAGACTACACTGTTGTCTCCTGCGCCTCAATTATTTTGTAATATTTTAAAATTACCAGCCAAACGCTGCACGTACGTTCATAAATTCAAAAATATTCTACCGCCTTTATTTTATCCCATACTACGTCATAGTGGTACAACGTACGTCATGTACGTGTTTTTATTTATTTTTATTTTTTATAGACTGCCTCAGTGGCGCAGTTGTACTACGGTATCATTACAAAGCTTAGGTCTTGGGTTCGAATCCCGGGTCGGGCAAAGTGATATTGGATTTTTGTATTCTTTACCAGCCTGAAGTCAGGAATTAGTGCCAGATATGGTGATAAGCTCGACCCCTATCACATCGCGGGACGGAATATACAAAGCGAAACTTGGGTATCCTGGTTGCACCTCTGCCTACCCCTTCTGAAAAAAAGGCGTAATGTTTAAGTATGTATCGCAAAATGGGGTGAATAGAAATCGCGGGGTCTAATAGACAAAAAAATGTTTGTTGAAATGAGTTTATGTATGTATGTATGTTATAGACCAAAAAGGGTCCATATTTTCCCCGCAGATACTACCTGTCAACGTTCAAAGACGCGCTCCGGCAAGTGGCCATCGACGTGATGACGGGCGAGTCGCGCTCCATCCCCGAGCAACTCATCGTGCCCGACTGCAACCGGTGCACCTCCGTCAAGGTGCTCATGTTCAACGTGCGTGCATGCTATGCTACTCGTACATGTAGATCTTTTTATTTTATTAAAGCCTATCAGAAGGAGAACATCAGGTAAAATAAAAAACAGGTTTTGTAGATAATGCTAAAAACAAAATTGGGCCACTGAACAGCATTTGAAAAAACTGGTTTACGTCCGTTAAGGTTAGTAAAGCTTATGTTTCACGTGTGCGCATCTTTATACGCTATACTGGTGGACGTCCTTCTTAGTTACTTTTTTGTACATAAAGCTAAAAAACAATTGGTAATCGTATAGTTATCGAAAAAAATGTAGACCTCGTCCGCTAAAATGGTCATGTTTTAGGGTATTAATGTTTATACGCTATAGTGATCTTTGATATTTTATTTTCGAAAAAGCAAGTTTGCATAAAATTTATTAATTTGCTATTCGTAATGCTGCTACAATTTTTACCTTTGGCTTTGTTGGAGTTTATAAATTAATGTGTTGTTTTCATTGGCTTATGTCATACTCAACTCTCTTCATCAACTCCTCCTATTAATTTAACTTTATGATTGATTTCGTTGCGGGTTAAAGACAAGTTAGACATTCCCAGAGACTCGCTGATCTTCAATGCTCAGTGTCATGACAATGCGTGCCACAGTTGATCCTGGCTTACAGGAGTTGCAGTGGTGGGTGTGAGGGTCGGATAGTCTCCAGAAGTCCTTTCGTCATTTATTATATCCTATTTGTTGCTCTTGTCCGCAACTGCCGTTCTCCCTTTCTTCACCTATCGATTTATTCAAGTATCTGTTCCTATCCTGTTCCCGATTTTCTAATCCCAAATCCCTATCAATTCTTACGTATATTTTTTTTATTTAGGACCAGGCAGTTCCCGACACGGCCGCGATGGCGCAGCACGTTAAATCCCTTATAGACGACTGTAAGAAGCTGCTCGTCGACACCGAACCTATACTGGGCTCGTGGGGCCTCATCGACGCAGATCCCAAGTAAGTAACACATATTTATAATATATCTATGAAATTATTGTTAACTATACAGAAAGTCAACGTCATTAATTTTAATATTGTATATTTCTATCCCAACCCGCACTAGGCCAGCGTGGTGGACTATATGGCCTAACCACTCTCAATCGATTCTCTCGATTGTAGAGTAGGCCCGTACCCAGCAGTGGGACGTACTTATATGGGCTGATAAAAAAAACATGTATTAGTCAAAATATTTTACACCTATACTATCGATGCCAGCGTAGTGTAGTATGTAATATGTATATGGCGTAACCCCTTTCAATCGTACTCTCGATTGTAAAGAAGGCTCGTGACTTGCAGTGGGACGTATATGGACTGATACTTATAAATACAGTAATTTATCAACGCCCTTGTCGAAGAAGTTAGGTGTATGGGAGCCAACATTTGAATTGTGTGTATGTATGTGTGTGTGTGTGTGTGTCAGCACGGGCGACCCCGCGGAGACGGAGATGGACAGCGTGGTGGTGCTGACGAGCTCCGCGTACTACGTGGCCGACTACGACGAGACGTCGGACCGACTGCTGGGCGTGCAGCGCGTGCCGCTCGCTGACCTCGCCGCCATCGAGCTCGGCACCTACGACGCCAACACCACGGTCACTCACACACCATCCTCTATACATTTTCTATCTTAACTCATTGCATCAGGGTTTAATATTGCTTGCACCGAACTGACATTATTTGATTCGGCTTTTATGTCAACCTTAGAGTTGTATACCTGTTGTAAAACTAAAAGCTACGCTTTCCAAAATTGACACTATATTTTTCAGGATAAAAAGTAGCCTATGTGTTAATCTATGGTGTTAGCTACTCCCATGCCAAATTTTATCAAAATTGACCCACCCGTTTACCCAAGTAACATACATACAAAGACACACACTCATAAACTTTTGACTTTATTTATTAGTAGGATATTCTATGTGGTCCTTAGATCAGAATACTCGTCGTACAACTATAAGATATGTTTATAAAAATATGTAGAAAAGATATACGTTGCTGCCCATTCTCTGGTCTACGGAAGCTTCAGATGTTCTGCCTCAGACATTAGTCGCCTTGTACGGCTCTGTTCTACCGGACACCACGCCAGATGGCGGGGCGACTTGCACAAGAGGGCCGGCAGCTACTGGATGCATAAAGCAGCAGACCGGGCGCTGTGGCGTACCGCGGGAGAGGCCTATGTCCAGCAGTGGAAAATAACGGCTGATGATGATGACGATGAAGAAACGGTACTCCATAAAACAACATTCTTCAAAAATATATGTTAAAATATTTGCGTTGCAGATATTCGGCGTGGGTCGCAAGACGGGCTCGGAGCCGGTGTACTGCATGCGCATCAACTACACGTACAACGGCGAGGCGGGCTACTTCCACATGTTCCGCTCCACCTCGCTGCGCTTCTTCAACAACATGGCCGTCGTCATCAACACCAGGGACGAGATGATCGGTAAATATTACCTATTAAAGATACATTTCCATTGAAGCGGAGAGGTATGCTCCATGGGGAGTGCACCGAGGAATTGTTTGAGATGGTACCATCGTCGCCTTTCTACCATCGCACCACCCGTCACCGCAACAGAGTTCATTCCTAATACCTGGAAGCGTACCGCTCTCTAACGGTACGTTTTCAGCGTTCTTTCTGACCACCCACGGGCAAGCTCCGGAATGAACTCCCTGCATCGGTGTTTCCTGAGCGCTATGACCTGCCCTTCAAAAGAGGCTTAAAGAGGGTACTCTCCTTAAGGTAGGCAGCGACTTTGTTGTGCTGGACCCCTGGCACTGCGAAGGTCTTTGGGCAGCAGTGGCCGCTTTCCATCAGGTGGGCCGCTAGCTCGTCTGCCTATAACAACGGCATTATAAAAAATGCAAGAATCAATCAATGAAATATGATTGGCGTCTGAGAAGAAATCCATGTCGTCAAGATGTGTTGAACTTGTGTGTTGGAGAGATTCCTAAACGTCTTCATTTGTCTCAAGATCATCTCAAGATTAATAGAAACTAGAAACACAGACTTGAATATTGTTAGACGTTCTATTGCACGATGAGTGGATCAGTTGGAAGAAGCCGACAGGAATCGACTTATTGCATATAAATTGACATACGTATACACACGCTTCGGCACTGATGCCAAATATTTATTTGTGATAATATACAAAGGTAAAACTCATATTTTTTTTATTAATATTTATCCTGCTGTGTGAAATATACTATTTTAAATGAGTCTGACGCAACTTTATATTCCTAGAATCGTTGCATTCTATATGCGAGTCGCTGGTCGTGGCGAGAGATGTTGCCAAACTGCCGCCGATCCCCTTCCACGACGGAATTAAACTGGAGAAGAAGAAATCTAAGGTCAGTGCATTTCTTATGTCATGGAAACCACCACCAGCTTGTTACTAAACCCAGTCATTTGTGTCATGTCCAGGTGCATCCGAACCACGCCCAGTCTGGTGGTACTCGTTCGTCCCTCTATTTGGACTTGTCTCGACTGCCCACTCTAACAAGGAACGTCAGTGAAACGCAACTCGTCGCGGACATCAGGAGCGTTGGTGTGTAACCGTTCACATAATCTATATATTGGAATTTTACCTTTATTAATAATCCTTACCTTTACCCTCCCTTGTCATGTTACTGCATTGACTGCGGCGCCTAAACAATGAGATATCAACCTATGCGGTTCGTAATATGTAGGTATACAGCACGCCTTGTGTGTAATGGCCGCATAGGCTTTATACAAACAAGCACAACGGGGTGTGCGCCGCAGTCAACAAGATAATAAAAAAAACTACAGGAGATAGTAAAAAATATGGTCCTTTGGAATTCCCTCATTGGTAGGGCTGTGGAGATTTACGGCATGCTATTAATTCTCTGGCATGTAATATTCCTTTCTGCCTCGTATATCCTAAAATGTAATTATGCCTTCCCCTCCTATAACCTGATTTGTAATCATTAATCATCCCCCACATCCTCCTACATCCTGTACAGTGATCAGCTCTTCCTTCTCTTTTATCCCGGTATGTTCATGACCGTCCACCCCGCCCTCCCCCGCTGTAGACTCAGAGGGTTCGGCGTGTGCGAGCGGCACGAGCGGCGTGTTGTCGCAGCTGGTGCGTCTGGTGGCGTCGCCGGCGCGCGCGCACTACCGATACATACACGCCTCGCTAACGAGCACTGTTAGTTATTTACAACTTATTTTTTTTTTATGGTTTGCTTTTGTGTTGAGTATTCTAGGGTCAGATATAAAAGTATTTATGTTGATATATCACACAACTCACACTAGTACATGTAATTTTGTTTATTTCTTTATACACAGGCAGTGCCTAATTTGCGATGTTCTGTGATATTCTTGTGTTTTTCATTAATCATGTATTTAGTTTGGATTTGGTTGGGCGTATTTCTTGAAGTAACAAGACATTTAAATAGGAAGTGTGTAGACGTCAATTCAATTATTGAATAATATATTCCCCTATTTTGTAGCAATACAATAGGAATAGAAACGAAATAATAATAACAGACAAAATAAAATCAAAACAATAATTCCAGGATCAAAAGCCCTCAACAACATGACCGAACAGTTCAGCAAGCTAAACAAGCTGAGCCACTCGCTCAACGCACGCGCGCGCCCCTCCCTCCAACTCAAGTTCGACCAGGGCGCCTCCAAGACCAAGAAGATCTTCACCCTCGGCCACAAGCCCGACGCCAAGAAGAAGGGCAGCCTCTCCGACGGCATGAGCTCCGACTACTCCTCCGACGACGAGAACAGAACTAATATCTTCGAACCCACTTTGGATAACTTCGAAAACTCCCAGCACTACATAGGCAAAGTCGAGCAGAAGGAAAATGAAAATGACTGTGAATTGATCGAAAATCCTTTGTACTCTTCCAAAATAGAACCCAGTGATAATCGAGACGTGTTCTTACATACAGAAGTGGCTCAACCTAAGCATCTAAAAACCCCGAGTCATGTGAATAAAATTAATCCATTCGATACTGAGATCAAAACGCCGGAGATACAGGTCGAAAATGATAGTTTTTCTAAGCCAACGCCGCCGAATACATTAATGCTTTCTCAGAAATTGTCGCACAGTTCAAATGATGTCAACTATGAGGAGAATCAAACTGATGGGGTCAATTACCACGTCCGTTCGAACTCTCAGCACGAGATCACTCTGAACATCGCGCAGTCGCACAGTGAATCTGCTTTGAAACAGTTGAAGAATATCGCGAGTCCAGTGTCGAGCGCTACTAAAGATATGGTCCTGTCTCCACTCACGAAGTTGGCAAAAGGCGTACAGACTTTGGGTGCTAATTTAGATCCCAGGAAAATTAAGGTATGTTTCTAGATTTAGGTAAAGTTAGATAAAATAGCCGGCATTATCATTTCCGGATAAGGAAAGATGAATTTGTAAATATTGCAGACATATGCTGGATACAGATAATTTTCAACATGACTGTGAATTTCTAGAGGCCATGGCTGAATATGGTTATAAGGGCAATTAGTTTAGTATAGATCAAATTTATCAAAGACACTATAAAGTGTCAAATTCAACAATTACAATGGCTCACTTGACTAATTGTTAGTAATGTCAGTTTAAAACAAGGTTTAAAATTGCACCTACATATTTGTTACACATTTTCGGCCACCACATCAAACTCAACAAAACTATTTCCAATCTCCAGGGCTCAGCGAACATAAAACACGTGACGGAGCAACAGTACGAGGAGCACAGGAAGCTGCAGGAGAAGTGGCGCGACTGCAACACCAGGCTCGTGGCCTTGTGAGTCACCTGTATGTTCCTTGATGTTCTTAGCGCCAGTCAGTGCCAGTGGGGCAATGTTGCACTTAAGTTCTTACATCAGTCAATACCACTGAGGCAATATTACACTTAATGCTCTTAGCGCCAGTTAATACCAGTGGTGCAATGTTGCACTTAACACTCTTAGCGCCAGTTAGTAGCAGTGGTGCAATGTTACACTTAATGCTCTTAGCGCCAGTTAGTACTAGTGGTGCAATTTTACACTTAATATTTTTAGCGCTGGGCGTTTTGTTTAGTTAATGCTCCAGGTAGGTGTACCAGTTTTTAAAAGGAATTATTTTTGTTGTTTTTATATGGTGTTTATAATTTTGACAATTGTGAATTTAGATAATTGTTGGATTTTTAAATCTTATGTGACAAATAATATAAATGTATGCCTCGATTGTTAGGTTCAAATTTTAGTACAAAAAATTGTAACGTCTAATTTTATGCTAGTATTTTATGCTAGCTGGAAGTATTTTTCATTTTTCGTATAATAATAATAAGTATTGATTTAAAATAGATAATTTAGTGTATTAACTAATTGGGACACCTAACTGTGAATTAGTAAACCACCAGATTTAATTATTGTGACATGATTTATGAAAATATTTTATAATTTTATACCAAACAGTATTTAGTGATGTTTTGCTGTTTCTAGTGATGTTGTATTGTTTGTCTTTTGTATTTATTGATAGTAATGTTTGACGTTAATGTGTAGGTAATCGACTAGAGTTATGAGCAATAACTGCTGATAGAATGTATAGATAGTTAACCCTTATCTTTTCGTAAGTCCACTTCGTGCAGTGCGGGAGAAAATAGTTTGCACAAACTATTTTCAAGCAAATGAATGGTTTTTGGAGATGAATTTATATGGTCTTAATCCAATTATATTTTTTTAAAGCTTTTATCGATTCTACCTGTATTCATCTGGCATTATATAAACTTTAAAATTATATAAACTTTGACATTGATATCGATGATAACATTAAATTTCTCACAAAGAAAAATCTTTTTCCATCATAATGGATGTTTTAGGTGTAATTTATTACATAAACATCTTATAATAGAGCAGTTTACACCAGTTATTATTGCTCACAGCTTTATGTCATTCTTAGTTACTATTAGAGATCAGGGTCGTAAAATCTGTCCCTTAATAGTAGTAAATCTAAAACAGCGAATTCGAATAGTACCGGCTACGGTCAATAACGTTTAGCCCTCATTTTGAAATTTAATAAAATTCCTTTCGTTGTCTGCATAGGGATCTTGTTGTGCAAAAAAGTTGCTCAAACGAATATTGCCAAACCATTCAAAAAATATGCGCATTTTTATGTGACAGAATCATTTTATTCTGAAAAATAGTAAGCGTTTTCACTGCATATTTGTCACAAAAACCATATATTGATCTTTGAAATCTGATCTAAATCTAAATTAATTAATATTATTTGCACAACATGATCCATTTAAATTTAAAAATTTTCATATTTCTCGTTCAATACATTAATGTACCTACTGTAATCTCACATTCCATTCTAATATATTTTGCTAAGGACTTAGATAATATGTTAAATTTAGGAAATGACACCAATTTTAGAGAATAAAGGTATCGCTTAGTATTCATTGGAAGCGACACCAACTGTTTCGTCAATAATTTATTTACTTCCTTATACACAGTTTGTACATGTTTGTATAAAACATCATTAAGTTATTTTTGAATATCTTTGTAATAAGTCCTTCATAATATAAAGAAGGGTACAATTGTACGAAACCTATCAATATTTGCGCGGAGTTGTACTTTGATTAATCAAAGTGATGTCGCTTTCAATTTAAATCTTCCTTTACGATAAAATTAAAATTAGAGTTTATTTAGTTGCTAATTGAATATAAATGTTATCTAAAAGCAATCAAAAGCCCAGTATGAAAGTATGTCCTATTACCTCATACCAAAAAGTATATATAAAAATTACAGTATTAAAATAAAATAAATAAAAATTGCTGATGTTTTTAAAACATGTTGCTTTAGTTTAGAATCTTTTTTTTAGTCTGCCACATTAATGTATGACCATATTTACGCACCACCACGATAAAATATATATAGGTAGGTTTAGTGAAATTACAAATGTATGTGTATATTAGAATGCTAGCAAAATGGGTAATAGCAAATAGCAATATGTATAAGTTATTCAATAAATATTGTGCAAAATCGCTTTGTGATATTTTAGAGTTATTCGGAAGAACGAATGAGCAGAAATTACTCAATCCAAAATCATACAATAATATGTATTTATTCGTTGCGATTTCGCAGTGATATAATAACCCTTTGAATATTATTATAATAGGAAATATGAAATTGTGACGCTCATCAATATGTATGTATTACGAAAGATAATACCCATATACACTAGACCTTAGTATGAGAAGTACAGAAGATCAGGATTTGTTTTTTAGTACAAACCAGCTCCAAAAAGAACCATTCGAGTAACTCTAAAATAAAAAAAATAAAAATATTTCAGTTTCATATAAATTATATTTTGTAAAGCTTTCTTCAATTATAACAACTCCTGTCATGTCAGTGCATTTTACAAGTACATGCAACAATTAAAAACAAAAAAAGCTAGGTATAGAAAATTTAAATAAAATTGGTAAATAGTTTCATTTTTGTTTTGCATATTTTTTTTTATTCCATTGACAAATCGGAATGTAGGAAATGGTGATTGCCAACGTAAAATATTTAATTTAGCACAAGCTAATGTTATAAACCCTTCTTCCTATGTTAAAATGCATTGACATGATTCACTCACATTTTCGTGTTATATAATTATAGTAAATGCGCACCAATTAACATTATACACATAATTCAAATATTATAACATAGAATTAATTAATACTTATTGCAGTCGAAATCGTTAAACATATGTCGGCATTAGATATCGAATGAAATGTTTTTTGTGCTCGTTTCGAATCTTTCAAACACTTAAAAATTTACAAAGCTTATAAAGTTTGCACGTAACATTTGTTTCACTTTAATTAATATTAATATATTTCATTTCAGGATATTCATAAACGATTTTGATTGCAAATAAATTATAAAGTAACACAGTACAAGGATCAGTGCATGACAAAATATAAACAGCTTCAATTAACACTTATCAATACTTATTTAAATAGTCGTTATAATATTTATCATGTATAAAAACGTGCAAAAGTGAGACGAAATAGTATTAGCTTATATAGCCAGTAGTTAGAATATTTGGACAAGCTGTTGAAAAGGATAAGTGCCCACATCACGTTCATAGCGAAGTTATTGTAGCTGCAGCAGTCTAAGGGCCAATTTCACAAACTAACTTTGCCCATAACTTTAAATTTGAAAACGTCAATCCTATACATTAGCAATGTCAAATACGTCTCATATGTATGACGAGGACATTGTCAAAGTCAAAATTATGGGCAAAGTTCGTTTGTGCAATTGAGCGTTAACGTTTTGTTTTACAATTTGTTCACCAAATAAAAATTTACCATTATACGTGTACTTATAAAACAAAAAGTATAGTATTATAAAAATAAAGTACAGTAGCGCCATCTCTGAAAAATCATACCCACCGAAACAAATATTTTGTGGTATTGTTTTTTTTTATCAATTGCAATTTATAGATCGTCTACGAACTTCTGGCGCCCGAATGCGTTGTTGTCAAAAAAATAAGAATAGTTTATCTCTCTTTATATTTTATTACTTTGGACATGTTAATATTATTAAATAACCGGTATATAGATACTTGTTGTTTATATTATAAAAAAACATACCTTGAACAATTATTTAAATAGGTATATATTACATTTTATTTGTAGTTCCATATTTAGCCGTATGATAGAATTGAGATTATCTGTATTCTGTACTAACGTTTAAGATACTTTTGAAGATGTGGGCAAATTAGGCGAGTAGATATTGTGTAGGATTTTGTAACGGCTTTGTATTTCGAATGGTGATTGCCGAAAGCTTTTAGAATCGAATACGTATAACGATAGCTAAGGCCAATTTTAGATGAAATATTATACTTGTAATTATATGAAGTTTGTGCTGTTTCATGTGATTGTTGCCAACTTTAATAATATTTCGTTTATGGGCTTTATTACGATCTCCTTGTTATTGAAATAAACATTTCACTGGCTGACACTTTAAGATGTATAAAATTCCATTCAATTTCTATTCAATGTTTTTGTATTATACTTTTAAATAGTATAGCAAACGATCTTATTTGGATGTCATTATTACTTGATACTTTGTTTTTATTTTTATGTCCAAAAATAATTATTAATTTATATAATTACGTTACATAATATGAGTACTTATTTGTATAATTATCATTTCGGACCTACGAAAGATAAGCAAATTTTGAAAACTTGTTTCAATGACTGCATTGTTTTATTCCGTAAATTGTTATTAATTTTTCCCGTGATTGTATTTATGTACATATATCGGTTATCTGTTTATTTTATGAAATTTCCTAAATAAATAATGCTTTTGACGAGTTTATGAAGTTTTATTTTTTAAATCGTCAAAATAATACGCCAATAGCTACACTAATAACACAGGCTGATAGTAAGGTAGAAAAAATAGACTGTCGAGGTAAAAGACTTTAACAAATAACAATAACAAAGAAATTCTAATGAATTACTAAGACATCATATTCATTGATCGAATAGCCGCTGGCCGAGTCTTATGTCGCGTCGTGGCCGTAGGTATCAGGAATTACGTGTCTTTTCGTTCTCACAAACACCCAGACCCGATACAAACACTTGTGGTTCATATATATATTTTTCTCGGTGCGGGGATTGAACCCGTGGCCTCTCGTTTCAAAGCTGACTTCACAGAGTACATTGTTATAGATTGTCTACGATCTTTTGGCGTCTGAATGTGTTGTTTTCAAAATAATAGGAATAGTTTTTCTCCTTAACATTTTATTTTAATGATGTTACTATTAGATTCCGAGCATAAATATGCTTGTTGTTTCACGGGGAAATATAATAAATAAATAAACTACCACCTGGCTTCGTTTTCGGTCGCAGTCTTGATATACCCTGTATATTTTTCAACTGTAACAATCGTCGCTCTTTTAAATAATTTTCTAAATTCCGATATCCCTATTTACTGTTTATGCATATAGCTAGTCCTCAAGTTTTGTTTTATTACAAATTTGCTCAATTTGGGCAAAAGTGGTCAAATCACGGGGCCAAATATAACCTATCGTCTGTCGTTATCCGTCAGTTGGCCAAAGTAATGTAAGGCGAAGACAACCTTACCAAAACTTTTGATAGGGCTCAGGGAAAAAATCGAATTAATCACATAAAACATTCTTGTTTAGCCTCCACTTCACTTGTGCACCTTCACAGAAGTATATTGAATAAAATGCCTTCTACTTTATACAATTAAACTTTAAAATGCAGCAAATGAATGAAAATAAAACGAGAGCTATGTCAATTTCTACGATTTTCCTGCCAAACTCATATATTTTTTTATAGTAGTTACTATTATAAACTCTATTCTTTTTTATTTAGTTCAGTTTAATTTATATAACTTATTGTGTTTGTGTTTTAAATAAATATGTTATGTTTAAAGGTAGTTTTTTATTGCCTGTTATTATTTTTTTGAATTCTCAATATTAATCCAAATTCTTTTTGTTTATTTCGTTTTAAACGTTTCTGTAATGCCTAGTTTTCACGCTTGCGGAGGCTAGGCCACAGATCACTATACTAGTAATAGGCTAGGCCAGCGTCTACCAGCGACGCTTGGCATGCTTGCTATTAGTGATGTACCAATTAAGAAAAAACACGAGTCGACTGAATTCGAGATGATATTAAGGTAACTCGAATTGTATTCAAGTTAAACAGGAAGAAACTGAGTGATATGCTTTGTTAAAAATTCTTTTTTACATAATTGTGGATACAAAAAATCCAACTCTCTGTTAGAGCAATTGATGGCCTCCGTGTCGTGGTTGGTTAGACGCCGACTATGAAACGAGAGGCCGCGGGTTCTATCCCCGCACTAACACAAATGTTTGTGTGGCTCACAAATATTTGTGTCGGGTGTGGGTGTTTGTGACACCGAAAGTCTCTCGTAATTTCTGATACCCATCACACAAGACTTAGTTGATCTTAATGTGAGATCAGAACTATGTAAGTGACTGTTGGGTGTGGGGTGTAATTGTTATTGCTAAACTTCGCAGGTAGGATTGAAATAAAAAGTATTTTACTTTTTCCGAGTTGGCACTTCACTACAACTATAAACAATAAGCTTTTATACTCCTAATGTAACAATATTGACATGTAAAATCTAATATTTAATGTAAAAAGGGAAAAACTGTTCATTTTTTTAAGCGCAAAAACGTGTAGACAGAGTATCGAATGGCATCAGACTGCGGCACCATGCCACTCGATACAATACTTAAGGCCTGCTAAGATGCGTCTTCTCACTACGGTGGAAGGATCCAACAATGTTCATCAACGTTTTGTTGTGTTGTTTTATCATCTACACGTTTCAATAAAGGCCTACGCACACCGTGACGGAATACCAAGGGAATTTGCCACCGGTTAGTCGCTTATATACTGTAGAATTTAGTCGGTCTACCAAGGTATCCTGTGACGCGACGCGGCGAATGACGAAGTATACATTGGAAGCGCCTGCTGCCTGATACACATTTCAGCTATGAGTTGCGTTTGGAGGGGTGTTGTTGTGTCTAATATACTAAATACGTCCGAAGACGGTACTGGTGCGGCCGCAAATGCAGTGTGCATGTACCTCCACCTAGACTGCCTCATCCCGTGGCGCGTCGCGGCGTCCTGCGGCGTGCCGTGGCATACCGCAGAGCGCCGCGGCATCCCACCCGGTGATCCCTTGAGGCGCTCTCCGATGCCGTGTCAAGAAATCCCTTCCGATGCCGCGGCATAAATTTAAAACATTGGAAGTTATGTCCAATTACTACCAAATAAGTTAGAATATCCTTTGTAAAAAATAAAATCCCTTGCCATTTCGTCCCTGTGTGCGCAGGCCATAATGGGTCACTATGATATGCCTCACCAATGGCGTGTCCATTATTTACTAACCATTAATTAGTCTGTAACAATATTGTCCATTGTTCATTAGTTAAATGTTGTTTTTGTTTACTCATGAACCTAATAAATAAATACGTTTATATAAATAAATTCACCCGTTGGACCCGAGCTTGTGACAAACTCGCGCCAACGTGTAAATGCATCGCACACGCTTGCCAAACCTCCAGAGTACAATAAAAATATTTGACATTGGCATGACGCATCTAAAATATGAAATAAATAATGAAAATAAGCGAAATTTTGTCGCTCGCTTATTTGACATATTTTGAAACTGAGGCCTAAAGGGCTTCTTGTGTGTAAATGTATGTTCACATCATGCATCTCGCTTTAATATATGATTTAAATCAATCTATCTCTTTCACATTGCCGTATGTTTTACAACGTCTATGGAGAGAGCCAATAGAAAAAAAAAATTAAATTAGTCTGTGGTTATAAGTGTATAATCTGTGGTCTGTGGTGTCCTACATTATTGTGTTGTAGTGTTAAAAAACCACTGATTTATGGAAATAAAGTCTATCAGTGATCATTGTAAAAAACACAGAAGTTCTTTAAAGACTTATAAGTTTCAACTCGTCTTCCAACAGCGTAAAAATGCCCTACCGTCGCTGAGCCTCAAACAAATTTTACTTCCATTAAATGTGTCGGTAAAAAATAGAAATTGCATTATAAAAGATGTTGACAAGTATCAAAAGAGAACCATCAGTGGATTTAGAAGATATTAGTGAATACCGATATGACTTACATAAATGCAGAATTTGTTTGAAGCCTGGAGAAATTGCCATATTTGGAGAAAACAACATACTAAACAACGTAGTAGAGTTCGCAGCTATCACCATCAGCGAACACGATGACCTCCCGAAGCATCTTTGTGAGGCGTGCCATCTGCTGCTTGAAGCCGCTGTAGTATTCAGACAAATGGCAAGAAAAACAGACGAACTACTTCGCGATATTAAACCGTTCAACGACAATTCTCAGGATACATACGAGAGCTCTAATTATTCACGCATTATCAAAGAATTACGTGAAGAAAAATCGCGCAATGAAAATTATTCTTATTCGGAGGTTACTGAATACCAGTCTGATGCATCACAGTTTGAGGTCGAGTCTAAAGACGACGACACTGACAATCTGTCCACAAGTAGTGCAAGCAGCTCGGACATCAAAAATGAAAGGGAATATTTGGTCATCAAAACTTTTACTGAAGAAGAATGTGACAGTGATAACAGCACAGAATGTGAAACTACAAAAAATGACACATACATGATTGTAGTTGAAGATGAGGAAAATAAAGAGAAGAAAAAAACTAATCCATTTACATGTAGCAGTTGTTATACTAGCTTCAAGACAATAGGGGAACTTGAAAATCACAATGAATTGGAACACCACATCAAATTGACTGACAAAGTGAATTGTGCTGTTTGCAGTGAGGTGGTAAGCAAATCATTCTACAAAGTACACATGAAATTACATAGAGAAAAATACAATGAAAAGAAAAAGAAACGCTACAAAGTTGAATGTAATATATGCAACAAGAAAGTCAATAAAACTTATTATAAGTACCATATGAAAATACATGGAACTGAAGATGATAAGGCTGATAGAATGCGAGACTGTACACTGTGCCACAAGTCATTCAGTATTAACTACTTAAATGATCATATGAAAAGAGTGCACAAAAGGGGACCAAATGGAGAGAAGTTAGAAATAACTAAGGAAACACAAAAACAAAAATATCTGCAGTGTCCAGTTTGTGACAAGAAAATTAAAGAGCTAAGTTACAAAAAACATTTAGCTCAGCACGGGAGGCCTCCAAAGAAATATGTGTGCGAGCATTGTGCCAAGGAGTTTATACATCCCTCAGCATTTAAAACACATTGTTTGATACATGGAGGGGAGTTGAAATACAAATGTCAATTTTGCCCATACCGGGCACAACATTTGGGGCTATTAAAAGTACATGTTCGCACCCATACTAGAGATTATAACTACAAGTGCACTGAATGCCCTGCAAAGTTTCTTACTAAAAGCAACCTCAACCAGCATATGCAAAGACACAGAGGCCCTGGGAATGTAAAATGCTATGAATGTGACAGGACATTTCACCGTCAGCGTAACATGGAAGAGCATTACAAAACAATCCATTTGGCTATAAAAGATGTAATTTGTAATATGTGTGGCAAAGGTTTCAGTCACCGAGATAGAATGTTAAGCCACCAACTTAAAGTCCATAACAGAGATAGACTACTTCCGCGTGTTCCAACTTATTTAAAGCTGGCTAATAAAAATGATACTTAATTTAAGTGAAAAATCAAGAGTAATAAAAAAATATTTTATTAGCATAATAATCATGTAAATCTACTTCGTCAATTATCAATAAATATATATTTTATTGTTTATGTTATTTATACACAAAGTAACTCAATAAAGTGAAACCCTTGTCATAAAACAATATAGGCCAGGGCTTCTCAAACTGTGTTGGGACGCCTTGAGGCGTTGTGTAATCGATGCGACCGAGTCGAATGGGCTAAAATGGAGCCCTGTTTAGAGAATCTATGCTCGGAAAAGCAAGCACATTCTTCCCATTATCAGTAAGTCAAAAGTAAAATATTTCTTTTTAAGCTTATTTGTTTGGTTTGGTTCTTAATTTCAAATAAAAATATTAATGTCCAATTACAGAATTTTATATTATTATGCTTGTATTGAATGTGTTAGGTATTTTATTTTTAAGGGCGTCACAGTACAGTACAGTTTAGGGAATTTTATTTTCATTTTCATAGCCCAAAAGTCACGGCAAAATATGCAGCGTGAATTTTTCAAATGGGCGTGGAGGACCAAATCCGAACAATGGGCAATATCGAAAAATGCTGAAAGGAGTTACGAGCCCGATTTTAATGAAAACTAAAACTGCATACCTACTTAAATTTTTGATAAATTAATAGGCCTACTTAGCTACGAATCGAACCCGATGATTTTGAAAAAAAAAAAACATGCTGTATTGCCACACCAGTCGATAATGTTGTTAATAAAAACCAATTTCCGGGAACGTTTTTCGGTAAACTAAAGGAAAGCGGTCATTTTAGCAAAATAATATTTGTTTCATTGTTTCCTTCACACCCGGTAATCTTACGTCGGGAATGGAATTTTGAATTTATTCGTATTTCGTTGAAATTTGTATGAAAAAATATACAAAGAAGTTGAATACTTGAGTAGAGTCCATTCCCAACACAAGGAGCCTTGATGCTTAGGAGAGGAAAGAAGAAATATTTTGCTAAAACTGACCTCTTTCCTTTTGTTTTACGTATGTGTCATTACTTTCCAAAAATGTATCTTTAAAAGAATAGGCTATTAGCAACATTATCGATAATACAGCTGTGTTTTTTTTTTCATAATTTTCGGGTTCGATTCCTCGCTAGGCATATTGATTTATCAAAAATCTAAGTATTTAGTTCTCATCAAAATCGGGCTCGTAACTCCTTTGACGATTAATCGATATTCCTCATACTTTCGGATTTGGCCATTCATACCCACTTGAAAAATTCACCTATATGTGAGTCGAGTACGTATTTACTTCATTAACTGAATCCGAATAAATGTAGGTATTACTTCCATCATCTAATAATCTGAATCCTTTGCAACATTATTGCGAATATATTCACAAAATAATGGATGGCTTAAAGGACAAGACTCAGAAGTGTAAAGTTGTTTTAAAAAAAATAACCTTTCAAACAAAATGGAAACAAATTCAACACTGTACGTACCTACGAAAATTAACTTTAAAAAAGCTTTAAAATTACTGATAAGTCCATAATTATTACATATTTAATTCCTAGAAATATAGATACGTTTAAGGAGAGTTGTAATTTCAATTTACAATTAAAAGTAACTTGTATTTGATGAGTTTTGCTATTTGATTTTGCGACCCACAAGGCCACCCATAGCAATAATAATTGGAATTGAAAAGGATATTATTTATTTAAATCCGGGATATATGCATCACTATTGCAATGACCGCAGACAGTGTTGCTGTTGATAGAATATGCCGTATTTGTCTGAAAGAAGGTACTATACCCATTTACGGCAAAACTATGGACACCGATTACTCTTTCGATGTACGCACCTTCGGCGATATAGAATTAACTGAAGAAGATCGTTATCCTAAACACTTGTGCCTTTCATGTCAAAGTTTATTACAATCTGCTAAGTTGTTTAGGAAAACGGCGAAAATATCTGAGGATATTTTAAAAAAATACGAGAGCGACGAAGGGTCCGACGAGGAGCTACTCTCGGACGATATCGGATGGGATTCTGAGGACAATTTTGGCGACACTTCAGAGATGTCGAAAACAATTGACGACGATGACGACATAAGCTACAACAGAGATATAGATGAAGCACAATGTGGTGAAAGCTATGTGGATAAATATAATTCAGACACAACTGTTGAGACATTATCATGTGCAATCGATCCAAGCGATATAATTGACAGTAAAGATTTGGAGTCTGAGAATAAACCAGACACCAGCAAGCCAATTATAAAAGAAAACAAACGTTCCACTGCATATTTAGTGGCAAACTTTTTTAAGGAAGTTCCTGATGATAAAAAAGATAGCAACTTTAAATGCAGATTAAAGTATACTAGGTACCAATGTAGATTATGTTTCAAGACAATATCCAAACAATATTGTAGAGATCATTATGCTCAGCATGATCCTGACATACCAAAGCATACCTGCAATATTTGTGGAAAAAACTTTATACAGAAAGTTGCTTTATTGAACCACAGATTCATACATAGCACTGAGTTTAAGTTCCGGTGCAAACTGTGTCCATACAAGGGACGCAGTTCAACTTACTTGAAAACTCATATGCGCACACACTTGAGAGAATACCGATTTTTCTGCACTGAATGCCCTGCAAAATTCTTAACCAAGAGCAACTATAATAGACATCTTGAACGGCATAAAGAACCTACTTATAACTGTGAAGTATGTGAAAAAAGTTTTCGGTGGAAATGTAGACTGAAACATCATTATGACACTGAGCATTTGGGTCTGAGAAGCCACATCTGCACTTTATGTGGCAAAGGTTTCTCTTACAGAAAAGATTTAAGACGCCATGAAATTAGAATACATAAAACCAAAAAGAAAGACAAAAGTCCTTCAAATGAGGATGATGAGGAGGAATCAGACATTGAATAAGAACCTGTATTAAAATATACAATAAATTATTTTAACATTTTGATAGTAAATTTTAGATAATTTCTATTGTTCTAGTGATCCATATTCCTTACATAAGCCATGTACTTGATAGTAACTTTGTTGTAAATAATTAAATTTTAAATGTAAATAATTAGATTTATTCATATTTTTAGTTAATTAAATAATATAATGTTGATAAAGAATTCTTTAATAAATAGTTATTTGTAGTATGACATCAATGTTTTAATACATAATTTTGTTAATTCTCATACAAAAGTTATAAAAGCCTTGCGGATTATTCATTTTTAATGATGTTTTATATATATGGGCGTTAAATATACCAAGTAACAACAAATTAATAAGAAACATTAATTTGTTTTTTTCTTGTCCATTTTGTGCCAAGACATGCCATTTATCATTAAAATTTGATCAAAAGCTCGTGTTTTTGTATTGCCTATATATATATAAATAATAATTAAACTCTAAAATTATAATCGATTCCCACCTAAAAACTAGAATAAACGTCTATTACATCTGGACCTGGTACAACTTTATTTATGGTACTTCGAGTCGGATATTTTTTATTAATGGCGACATCGCGCTCCCCTTGTCATGGCTACCAATTGACTCTTGGTCTGTGACATTAGCTGCCTACAAATAAAATCCAGCAGGGTCAGCACTTCTGTTGTGCTTCTGTTTCAACAGTTGTTATTTAAAGATTAACACATCATTCATGAATATTATCTAAACTGGCATTATGATGCAGAATTTGTAACTCTATGTCTTGTGATATGAAGATTGTGCATTCGTTTCGTGTTCTTTCACAAATACCTATTGGATCATGAAAGAAAAAGTGTACATTTTATTTTCAGATAAATACATTACTTTAATTATGAGGACGTACCCACAATGTATAATTGGCGGGAATTGAAACTAAATAAAATTATGTCCGGGGAAAAAATCCAGGTAAATGATTCAAAGAAATGCAGAATTTGCTTGAAAAATGGTGATATCCGTATTTATGGTGAAGACTGCGAATCTGACTTATCCTATGATGTACGAACCTTTGGTGACATTGATTTAAGTGAAGATGATGAATACCCAAAGTATTTATGCAAAAATTGTCATAAACTTTTGCAAAGTGCTATTTTGTTCAGAAATACTGCAAAACAGACAGAGATAACTCTGAGAGAAGCTCGGTTAAATTCCGCATATGAGTCGGACGGGTCTTTTGCAACAGATATTTCGGAACACAATTTTGTTAAAACAACATCCGAAAAAGATACACCTCAGTCCTCATCAGTGTTAAATTATTTTTCTGATATTTTAAGCGACGAAGGTTCATCGGATAATAGAATTGTTAAATGTCGCAGCAGAGCCAGAATAAGTAAAGTTCAGTGTCGTATTTGTAACAAAATAATAACAAAAGCATATTGTAAAGATCATTATGCTCTCCACGATCCTAATTTAGCCAAATATATTTGCGATATATGCGGAAAATCTTTTCGTCAGCGAAGCGCACACATAACTCATCGGTTTACGCATAGTACAGACTTCAAATTTAAATGCAAGGCTTGTCCATATCGCGGTCGGAGTTCAGGACTGTTGAAAAATCATATGAGAATCCATACTGGAGATTACAGATATATGTGCTCTGAATGTCCGGCTAGGTTTTTAACAAAGAGTAATCTTAATAAACATTCTTTAAAACACAAAGACCCACAATTTAAATGTGATACTTGTAAAAGAGGCTTTCATTCTAAACTAACGCTAGAGCGCCACTTCGAAGCTGACCACCTCGGAATAAGAAATCACGTATGTGATACATGTGGTAAAGCGTTTGGATACAGAAAAGCAATGATGCAGCATCAACGTGATGTCCATAAACGAGAGAAAAAATCACACGGTCGAACTCCAGCCTATTTGGAGGCTGAAAGAAAAGAACAAGAAAAGGACACAGAGAATTAATAGATGTGTTCACTAATACCATAATGTGTTTTTAATGAATAAATTTGTTATATACTGAGCAATAAAATTAATCTTTCCGTTTTTTAGAGTCACGTATATATTTTCATGCTTTTAATGGCTTTTATTTGTGAAAATGTTTTTATTTTTAAAATAGGTATTACTAATTTAATAAGTTTTTGAATATTTGTGTTCTTAGATATGGCTAGTTTAACATTATGAAATTGAAATGTTAAATTAATGTGAGCGATTAAATATATAGCTCATATGTATGTATATATATCCTTATTTATATAATTATTGTATATTCATCAAATTAGCATACATATACCCCTACTTTTGTCATCTCTGCACTATCTCAAGGTTGAGTGGAAGAGAATGCCTCTGGCGTTAAGTCCGCCTGTGTACAATACTTTGGTATGTGAAGTTAAATAAATAAATAAATATTCTTTGAACTGTTCGTTAAAGAATCAGACAATGGTACTGCAATTATTAATTACGGCTTAATTAATAAACAATATAGACTTGTTGGAAGCGGCCTGCAACGAGCGACATCTTGTGAGCTTAACCAGGTCGTCCGTCCACCTTGTGGGTGGGCGACCGACACTTCGCTTGACTGACCGGTTACTATACCCAAACCCAAGAATGACTTTAATACATAGACAGAAAATATTAGTATTCTCTGTCTACGCTTTAAAGGTATTTTGTATTTTATTAAGCTTCTCGAATTGAATAAATAAGAAGCGACTGTATTGAACAATAACATTAAATTAAAATAGTAGTTTTGTACATTTATCTAATATTTTAACATCACTTATTTTTTTACGATAGGCTCTAAACAATTTAAATATCGTGTCAGGAGTGTAGATCAATTTTGCACTGTTAAAAAAATCTGTATCAGTCTAATATCGATATTTAAAACGTCACTAGATCTGTCATTCTTATCAGTCTGTGTTCTTATCTCTAATCATATCGTCTGATAACGATAATTTGTTATTACTCTGTGTATTATTGATAAATATTGTTTCTTACCCCATCATTTATAGACTAAAATGGCTTCAGCTTATTTCATGCTAAGAATTCTCAAACGTAAGCGACAGAGACAATTACAAAAAAAAATTCTGAAGCTGGAAGATGAAAATGGAAAAGGTGATGAAACTCTAGAAAAACGGACCACTGAAAAATGCCGGATTTGCTTAAAATATGGTAGTATACCAATTTATTCACACAGTAATTCCTTTGACATATCAGATGCAATAAGGATTTTCGGTGATATTCATATCACTGAGCAAGACGAATTTCCTAAATTTTTATGTCATTCCTGCCACTCGTGGTTACAGAATGCTGTATTATTCAGAAAATCAGCTAAAGCGTCTGACAAAATACTTAGACAGACTACCTCCGTAAATGAGGACCATTATAATGACTTTAATATTGATAATGAAAACACGAATGACTCTGAGTATCCTAAGGTTACTGTGAAGACATATAAATGTAAAATATGCAATTTAAAATTTACTTCTTTAGATAAGTATGTAAGCCACAAGAATTCTAGACAGCACAAAAATGTAAGGGTCCAATGTGCTGTATGCCATGGGATATTAACAGCACAGTTGTATAAAAAACACATGGCAAGGCATCAATCCGCCTCCCATCTAGTCTGTGATATATGTGGTAAGCTATACCGTAAGGACAATTTAACCCGCCATCTTCAACTGCATAATTATGAATTACCATACCATTGTCAAGTGTGTCCGTATCGTGGAAGGTTTCTGGAGTCATTAAAGATCCACATGAGAACCCACACAGGGCAAAAGCCATTCTCATGTGATAAATGTGAATTACGTTTTCTGACAAGAAGCAATCTGAACAGACATCTGCTTACACATAAGAAAGAAAAACCTCACAAATGTGTTGAATGTGGGAGAGGATTCTACACAAAGAAGGATTTAGATGCACATTTTAAATCTGATCACGTTGGTGTCAAAGATTTTGGGTGCAGGTTTTGTGGAAATAAATATGGCACTCGAAAAGCGCTGATGAGACATGAACTAAGAGTACATAAGAGAGACAAAATGGCGAAAGGGAGAATGCCATTGTATTTACAAGAGGAGTATAAAAAAAATAATGATTTTGGCTAATATTATGCTTGTTCAATGTACACTACATAAATTATACCCACCCATTAACTGAAATTTACAATGAATTATCAATTGTATAAAATACAGTTAAATCTATTCAATGTTTTTGATTTAATCAATGCAGTTACCTGTTCCTTTAAAATAATTTTATGGAAGAAAAGAACATCTTGCCTTTGGCTTTCCTAAAAACAGAAATAAGTAATTGTGTATTTTCCTATTTATAATTCAATGTTGGCATTCTTTTATTAAAAATTGTATTGAATCTAATATAGTATATACAGTAAAAAAATATTAATTGAATTGCCTTCAAAATGTCCTACCTTGTTTAATCTATGTGAGTACATATATTTTCCAATTAAAAAACACTGTTTCAGGCGCATGTAATTCTTTATTTTCATAAATAGACAAAAAAGTACATAAACATTTGTATAATATTGTTTTAAATAAGATAACATGATTATAGAGAGAATAAATTTAACACCTTAATTTCTGTGAACTATTGATCATAGATTTATATAAAAATTATTGTATTATTTGATTATTAATATATCAATGGTTTATTTATAATTATGAAAATGACATGCTTGTAAAATGGATTTTGGATTAATTTTTAAACCCTAATATGATAAAATTTTGTACAGTTAACTACACATCTTTGGTATAAATAAATACGAGTACTACTGAACAATGGAAGATTTTTGATAGTAACTATTTTGTATAAATATCTAAATAAAGGCCACATTATCACTTATGTTCGTACAACACAGGCTGAATTTTCCTAAGCATCCACCATATGAATTTATTATTAGTTGAGTATGGTATTTTCTACATGAAGATCATTCCTAGTTAACATTGTTTGAACACATTACCACAATATAGAAAGCAGCAATAATATATATATAAAAAAAAAAAATTGGCTTCACAATTGAATATACTTAGATATACCTATCATTTATTACATGGATAGCCCATGTAAGATAACATGCTTTGGAATTCATATCACAACAGCAATAATTCTCATAGAAATACTTATGATGGATGCCTAGGGCATCATTAATTATATGGACACAGAGGAAAGGCTCATTTACAACAATAAAGTACATCTAACATGAACATTGATCGTTTTTTTGGTACTCAACACTTAATCTTATAAGAAAATATGCAGAAAAACTGCATTAAAAATACATTGTCAATTTGTGCTACTTTTTAAACATCAAAAATACATAGTAACACTAACAATTATTACAATATTATTTTTATAACTGTGTATTCCATTCCTTGAAATATACTTGAAAATAATACTTTACTGACTAGATTATGTATTTGAAGTAAATAGTGACAAAAATTGCACAAAAGCTATAATATTTAAGCACCATTACTAAATATTCAACTGCCACATTAATAAAAATTCTTAGCCTATAGAAATATACATAAAAATATTGTTTCTCTATGTAAAGTGAAAAGTGATGAAGAAAATGTAAATACAATATACATTTATTTGCAGTATTTGAAGACAAGATTGAGGAATTTAAATCTTTTTGTGGACCACATGGACCCACCTAGAAGACAGAGCTTTGGCTAACTGTATTGTGATACCAAAAATTCTCATTTTTGCAATCAGTATCAGTACTATCAGAAAAATCATAATAACTTACTTTATAATAATAGTATTGCAATTATAGTATAAGTACACACAGTGGCTATAGTGCTAAATTACTACACTATGTGATGATTCATGATCTATGCCAGAATGGTGTATCATCTATTCCTAAAATCATACACAAAACATTTGAGAAAAACAGGGTGCCAAATTGGCAGTAGAAGTTTGCATCACAAGTTGACAGTGTTTAGTTAAAAAATATATAATCCCACAGAAATAATAAATAACAAACTATGCAGTAGATCTCAAATAAGTGCATACAATTTACTGGCAGATACACTAACTGTAAAAGGTCGACTTATTCATCCATTTAAAATTATCTCTCAGTATATTCCTTTATAATTTTATCAAAATACTTAATCATATGACGGTCCCCTACACATGGTGACTATAAACATGGACGCAAATACAAACTCCAAGGTTTGCAGGCACAGCATCAAAGTGCACCAAATATACTCTATTCTCAGCACCACAACTTGAAATACTAGCAGATACAGCACACCCATTATTGATGGTACTGTCAACAGTACTGAAAACATTACTGGTATATCTGTGAACAAATTCAGATAACTTTATGAGATAGTCATGAAGAATGAGCAGTTATTTAATAAGAATGAAGGTAAAAGACAAATACAGTTACTGAATGATAACTACAATGAAACCAAGCAAACCATTGACTAGATGAACAATATTATAAATGTTAATGGTAAAATATGGAAAAAAATAGATGAGGCTTATTAGCACAAATCTTTACTTGTTGACTTTTCAATAATGATGATATAATTAAGAAGAAAAAGCATTTATTGATTTTAAGTGTGCATGATTACAGAATATGGTATGGAAAATTGTCTGGGATAAGTTCTTAAAAAACACTAATATTTTTATAATATTTTTTGTATAGACTAAATTGAACCAGACTACTTCTATTTTTTTGAACTCCTATTAATTTACATTTTTTTGTTTTCTCTTGTTACCTCTAATTAAATTAACTCAATGGGGATATTTAATTAAAGAACATACGATGTTTACTTTGTCTTTTTTTTTCAATTTTATTAACTTTTTGAGACTTACCTCTTTCACTAAGACTCCCTTTTCTTCCTATCAAAAGCCTAAATGCCTCGATAACAAAAAGGCCAACCAACACGCCGTAATCACGACCCAGTTTCGTTGGATCCTTCTCCACCTCATATTTTTCTATGATCAATACAGATTTTAAAATAAGTGTGCCTAGTTCACATGTTGCGAACAGCCCAAAATAAAATGAATTGATATACAAAAGTATTTCGTAAGCCAAACTCGAGTTAACCATTGTAGTGAGTTGAGATACTGATAGCACATTTAATACAAACTCATTGGATTTAAATTAAAATATGGTAATGCATTTAAAAATAGAACACAGGGGAAATGAGAAAATAAATGTCATACTGACAGCTTACGTTGACATTATGATTTTTATTGTTTAACATAGAATCGGCAAAGGATCGTGAATTATACAGACAATATGTTTTGGTACACTATTGATAAATTAAATGCACGAGGACACTATGCTTCTTAAGGCGTTAAATGTAGACAGTTTCCAACGCGTCGATATGAAAATATTTGAGGATCCTTATACTCAGCTGATGGACTTCCAACAGGAACAGAAAGAAACACCGAGCATTCCACTAGATCATGATATACACTCATTTGCAAAATAAACGGGCGGTTTTGATTTTAATTCTTCTTTAAAAAAATACGGTACCAAAATGATTTCAATCATTTGTACATGTTACTGGCCGGTTTTAAAAATGCCGTGGTGTTTAAAACAGTACGTTCTAAATTCAAATTTTCGTTTGATGCTCGTTTTTACAGAAAACCTCTTTTTATCCTACATTTTTGGTGCGAAGTTCCAAAAGATAATATCGGTTTTCATAACTTTAGTCAATTTTTATGAATTTATTTCATATTCTTAATTGTTAATGCTTCATTTGACATTTTCAATACTGACGAAAATGGTTATTTGCTTATTAATTTACAAAATTGTGAAAGTAAAACTACCTATAATTATCAAACAAACCAATAGTAACATTTGAAATGGTTCATTGCTTAGGTGCCAGTTTATTTTGCAAATGAGTTTATAAGAATTTAATATAATTTCCAAATAAGATCAGTAGAAAAAAAATCTAAAACATATTTGAAAAATATTAAACATATATTTATTAAAGACATAAAATACTGGATTAGTTCTGTTTAAATTTTAGTAAATAATAGACTAATTTTGAATACATTTGTATTGTATACATATAATTTATTTAATGATTACAATTTTTAAGACAAAACATAACATACACTATTTTATTTTAACATCC
This sequence comes from Theretra japonica, assembly GCA_033459515.1. Lineage (NCBI taxonomy): Eukaryota > Metazoa > Arthropoda > Insecta > Lepidoptera > Sphingidae > Theretra > Theretra japonica. Next base: position 3,362,443 of record CM065928.1, read on the forward strand.
AATATTACACTTATATTAGGATACCTATCTACAGTATTATGTATTAAATTAAAATTAACAAAATATTAATACCATTCAATTACAAAATTAGGGACAAGTGAGCATAATCTTTGTAAATTGTAATATATTGTTCACATATACACAAGGCTGCCTCCAACAGGTCACTGTGGAAATCATTGGGAGAGGCCTATGTTCAGCAGTGGACTTCCTTTGGCTGATGGATGATGATGATGATGATACACAAGTTTAAGTCTACTGCTTCATACAACATTATCATTATTGCTATGTTCAGCCAGTAAGTAAGATGGCATTCGTCCATACAACATTTTCTCCCTTTTATGAACATGCCGTTGGTGTTTCATCATAGCATTCCTGTAGCCAAAAGCCTTCCCACACATGTTGCAAACATGATTCTTAATACCAAGATGATCAACTTCATAATGTTTTTGTAGCAGTAATTTCGTATGGAAAGCTCTTTTACAAGCATCACACTTCATCTGTGGTTCTTTATGTTTCAACATGTGACTATTTAAATTGCTTTTAAATAAGAATCTGGCTGGACATTCAGTACACATGTACCTATAATCACCAGTGTGGGTTCTCATATGTGTTTTAAGTAGTTCTGAATACTTCCCACGATAGGGGCAAAATTGGCATTTGTATGGAAAATCATTACTATGTCTTAGACTGTGGTTGTGATAAGCACAGCGTAGCCGAAATGATTTTCCACAGACATCGCAAACATATTTTTTGTGGTCTGGGTCATGCATAGTCATGTGTTCTTTGTAATATGATCTGTTAAATACTTTACTACAGATATGACATGTCACCTTTGTAGAATACTTTATTTTAATTTTCTTCTCTGTTTTTATTTTATCAATATTATCTGGAAACTCAATATCGGGCCATTTCTCAGGTTCCTTAGTATCGAAAACATCGTCATATTCGTGATCTGATGACCCTTGTGTTTCTACAAATGTTTCTTGCTTTACTGTACGCTTCAGAGCCTTCTCTGACTTCTTGGCAGTTTTTCTAAATAAAATTGCGATGCCCAAAAATTTGTGACAAACCGTACATAATTTCTTGGGATAATCATCTTCGTCTTCATTTATTAAAACGTCCCCAAAAATTTGTAAGGCTTCCTTAATTTCAGTGGTGCCTTCACCATGTAAAGATATGGTGCCATCATTTAAACAAATTCTACACTTGGACATTATATCATCTTTTGCATTCAAGTTAATTTTGATATTGCGGTAGTAACCATCATTAACATTTGTTTTTTGGCTAGCTTGCATTTGATAGAATAGAGCTAACATTATCGTAGCTATTACTGTAATTTTCCAGTAAAATTACAGTATATAATGTAATTTTTCAGCAAATGGACAATATGTAATAAATAACTAATAAATAATATTATTACACGCTCTTGTAGAGATAGGTACATAAAAGTAAGCAAAAAGCAACAAAAAACTCTAAAAGCCGGTGGGCCATGACAGTGACATATGACAATTGACATCTTTGTTTTTTTAAGGTACTGGCTAAGGTTACGAATCATTCTCCCAAGTCCAGTCCAATCTCCAAGTCCATATTAAGTAGCTTTAAGAGCCATAGCGCACTGTCGACTAAAACAAAGGCGACCAGGGCCGGGAGACCAATCCGAGCGTAGTGTGTCTTGAATTGTATTTCCGATATAAAATCGATATGGAAACAACGAGCTTTTTTGTGCTAGACGTCAAGTCGCCTCGAAAGTCGCTCTCAGTGCGAATGCTTCCATTTGAACCCGTGGTTTTAGTGGTCGCCGGCGACTAGCAGTCGCCTGTGTGACGCCTGTGTGAACGGCGACTTAGTGCGTACACTCCCATACAAACTATAGGAAGTCACAGTCGTCGGCGACCGGTCGATAGTGCGCAATGGGTGTTAAAGTTGGATGCACAATTGACAATTGTTTTTAGTTTCTATTTTTATTTTCGATAGTCAAATATATATAATAGCCGATTTAAACTCCATTAAATAAAAAGTTACTCGTCTTCTGTAATTTTTAAGTCAATGTATGTCAATTATTGGGGAGACCATTTATACCAATTGAAACTTATTGAATACTGATACTTTAAAAATAAAAGATAATTTAGTTTTATATAAAATAAATTTTAAATGTTTTATATCATACCTTAAAATTTATCCACTCATCTTTAGATCGAGTCATATTGAAGAGATCATTAATAAATTATTTGTGTATGACAACCCAAAATTAAGTGCAATGAACGACGCAAACGGGGACGGGGCGGTCGTGTTGCACGTGTTTTTATTTTTGCTGTAATGCAGCTATTATGAATAAAAAAGTTTAGTTTCCTCAAAAACTTATTGGATTTTTGGAAGATTTGTGCACTTGCTGTGTCAACTGGTTATGAATTGGTGAGTATTATTTTACATTAAATACGAACGACCACGCGCTCATGAAGCACGTTTTTTTTGTAAAATTCGGGAGATTTAAAAAATATAGTTTCAATAATTTGGTACCATTTAGAAAACACAAATTTATTGAAATAATTCAAGCTCGTTTGGAATTAAGAATATGGAATATTACGATGTGGCGACCGCGGACCGCGTCAGTTATTTAATATATTAACCCAGTGTTTCAATGTTTATTTTAATACTTTGATAAAAACAATTGTATTGTTATAAGTTAAAGATGGACCTAGTTTTCTTAGGTAAAATAATTATTTAATCACATGGATTCTCAATTTTTCTATATCAGTTCAATTGTTTATATTAACATTTGGAATGTACCGTTATGTTGCCGCTCGGAATATCCTATTGACTTCTTAACGAAACTTCTTACGATGACTTATTTTTTAAGGTTTTTGTAATAGTGTGATATTGGGTCTTTTCAACGAATAAAAGTGTAATAGTTCTTTTTATACGTGTTAATTGCACTTCGGCAATTCCGCTCGCTAGATACTTTGTAGCATTTTGCATTAATATTAATTATTACAATAGAAAACTTTTGGCAATTTGGGCAATGTAACATAAATTCAAAACTTAAAATTTTAGTTTCATCTTAAGCTCAAAAACTTCAACGAAAAAGTTTTATTAGTATGTGTTACTTTAGGTAACATTGAAAATGCGCATTATAGTATGCCAGGCACCACATATCATAAATAATAATTACCAGTGCTGCCAGAATTTTATCAAATTACACATTGTTGAATTGCAAAATAGTTTTTGTTTATTAACCAACTATACTTGAAAATCTGTAATATTAATAGGAGTACAATAGTTGCAGATTTATATGTCTTTCGTCCAAATTGTAGTCTTGTTTAAGATATTTCAATAACAATCAAGTATTGTTATGATAACATGTTTTAATGAAACATAATGTTTTTGTTTACTTAGGTAAGCAATAAGTTAAAACCATGAATAACTTAATATTATTAAATGTCTTCAACCCATAATTTGTTTACACATGATGTCTATGTAATTCGCAAATATGCATTATATTTGATGCATATTGTTTTAGTAATCTGTTTATAAGCTCACACATTCATATTAAACATATAGGAAGTGTCATAATTTACTATGCCCGATGTGTAACTGGTGGCGTAGCATTCAAGCGCACATCCTGGCCTTTGTGAACTCAATACAAAGAGTAACTAATGACTCACAATGTATTAAAAACTTTCTTTGTGCTTTATGCATGTTTGTACAGATTTGAATAAACATATTTTATTTTTACACTAAGTTAGGAATGTTCTCTTTGGCAATGAACCATTGAACTTGCTGATTGCCTGATAAGATTTCATATTGGCAATATTTTATTTTATTTTATATTTATGTTCTAGTTTTTTAAATACTAGTTTACTGTGTTCTACTTAACAGCCGAAATAAGTTTTCAAAAATACTTTTTTCCCACTGCGAAAACCATTGAATTTACCTGTTTGTCGGTTGTTGAAAATGTTATTAGATTTTCACAGATAATATGTGTCGATTTATTTGATAAATGCTTATGAAAAATTGTTTCTAACACCTATGTCAGTGTGATCTGCATGCATATTGATAAATGTAATCTAAATGGTGCAGGAATAAAAATCTTTAGTAATAAATTGTGATATTGATAAGATACCCAAACTAGAATTGATCAGTTTTTTATTGGCATGTCCATAATAATAACGAAAATTAATAATTGATAAACCTATATTTTTATTACATTTTTAAAAAGGAAGTAAATAATTTCTATGTTCCAGGTGCCTAAATAAAGAGATGAGATTATTAAATTTCATACCCATTTTTTAAAAAGATGTAATAGTATTTTTTGAATTTGATGTTTTACCGCTTTAACCGCCTACCGCTGGACGTCGACATTCTAAAGTAACCAACCATCCCCATCTTGCACAGCTTAAGTTCTTTGACTACCTGTCACCTTTTTGAACTCGTCAGTCCTGGCTTCAGGAGGATGTTTCTAGTTCTACACCACATTTTCCAAAGCGCGGTCTCAACACCCAACTTTAATTATCTGCTCTATCGACCATGTGTCTGGTCGGCACTCTTGAGCGGTCCACATAAATTTTATGTTCTAATCCTGCGAACAGTGGTGAAATTGGTTATGGAACACCATTTATTAACAATTTCGTCCAGAGATGGACATAGCTATTTCCCATTCCACGCGATTTCCGCCTCCCGCTCTTCACAGCCACTTATAAAAGACGACCTGCGGAAAGCGACAGCGTTGACCGAACGCGGATTGTCTAAATAGTTGCTGACATTGTTGGTCTGTTGAATATACAATATTTGGCGTTATACAACAGCCAGCGAGGATTAGAGGCGGGCTAGGCCATTATTTTACTGCCCAACCAATCTGTTCCATTTCGTTGCGCCGCGTTTCGAGTGGTTAAAGTTTAATACAAAATAAAACAGTTTAGTTTATGCTGCGATTTAGAGGATTCGGCCGTCTGTTTCTCCATGCCTTAAAATACATAAATTCTGTCTGAAAAATAAAGAAAAAAGGTCACCCAGTATATTTAGGCACTTAAATCATATGGTTTAAAAATTTTATTTTTATATTATGCATAAAAGTTGGACGATTGCTTGATCATATTATTAACTTATTTGTGCCTTGGGTTTTTGCATCAAATTACATAAGTAGATGTGTATCATTCGTAGATATTTTATACACGCTTATATTGTAGTTCCAATCATATAAATATTCATCAATAATCAAATAACTTTACGACTGTGGTTCATGATTAATTATCTAATTGAAGGGCGCCCGAAAACTCTGTAGTACCTAACTTTGTCGATAACTAAATTACATTCGATGTCTAGTTGCCTGCTAATGAGCCATAAACGTTTTCCTTTTTCTATCCGTTCCTTTGTCGTAAAGGAAGTGGCAACATAAAATACAGACGCGTTAAATACAGCTATTGTGTGGAAGTAACTTGGTACATCGCGCGTCGGGTCGCCGGACAATCGACATAATTCAATCCACAATGCGTTATCAGCTATACACCGATTACTTTTAATCCTACAATCATATATCAGGTTATTATTGTACCTTGTGCAATGTAATCATTGTTCTGATCTTATCTATTGTATTAACATACATAATGAGGTTACTCTTTCCTTGAATATCTGCGAATTTATCGTTGCACTTTTTTACTACGTAATTTTGGCTTATAAGCAAGTGGATCACTCGGTGTTAAATGATTACATCTTTTCACGAATATTTATCTATTTAAATCGTTATTGTACACAAATTTACACAAAAACACTATACAGAAACAATAATAAAAAAGTACAAATGGCGGTCTTATCGCTCTACAGCAATTTCTTACAGACGACCATGAGATGGTTTGAAAAGAAGGAGATAGAGAGGGCAGATAAATAAGGAATTGGAGCTAACTAATATAATAGAATATCTAAAATATAAACGCGCGTTGCCGAAGGAGATAAAGGGTATTGAGTGTCCGGCAATTTCACACACCGAAATCAGTGGTCCCGCTTTTCTATAACTATGTATGTCCTATAACTCAGTTATATATTAGTAAAATATTATATTCTTCGTTTAAATAATACACACATAAGTAGCAAGATATTCTGGGCGACTGCGCATCTTGTACCTTACTCTGTAATCGTATAATTAGTTTGTTTACTTGCTTTGGCCCGCATCACGAATGCATTGCTGTCTCAATCTTTCTTTTGGAGCAGACAATAAAAGGTATTTGTGTTGGCCATAATAGCATTTTGTTTGTGAAGAAGGTGGGCGTGTTGACGACCGTGAAAAAAAATGGATCTTGAAACGAGTAAAGAAAGTATTTATAACCAATATCCTTCCATAGATACAAAGATATTCAATATTTATGGCACTACAAAGTTATTACGATAAGCTCTTTATAAATCCCCAGTATTACAGCTGGCAACATATCGATCAATATTATTGGGAATATAAAAAAAAATAAAAAATCCACTGCTTGAACCGCCTGTCTCAGTGGCGAAGTTGTATTAGGGTACGATTACAAAGCTGAGGTCTCCGGTTCGAATCCCGGGTCAGACAAACTGATATTGGATTTTTCTATTATCAGCCCGGAGTCAGGAATTTGTGCCGGATATGACTATAGACTCGCTCCCTATCACATCGTGGGACGGAACACATAAGGCGAAACGTAGGTGTCCTGGTTGCAAATCTGCCTACACCTTCTGGGAAAAAGGCGTGGGTTTATGTGCGTATGTATGTAAATAAAACCATCAAGTTTCTCGCAAGAACAATTATTATCTCCCAAATGATGATTTTTAACAATTATGTCAATGTAGTTGTAATTTGTTACATTTCTTTTGAGGATTTTGGATAAAATGTTCAATTTAACAGAACAACGCTTTTATTGTTAGGTATTGTTTTTTACCGTAAAATTGTTTGATTGACAATCTTATTGTTCGCTGCTTCTGCTGCTATCTCGATATTATCTGCATATCAGCGCCTCACTTTATTTTATTAAGGTGATACTAAAGAGTTTACGCTCTTCATACATTTACACTTGTATAGTACATATACACAAATAGTACACATACATACAAATATGAAAAGGCACGGCGAATGTGATACAAATGGTTGATATTGATATTGACATATCCATCTTTACAAATATTTTATATATAACTATGAAAGTAGTAATAAAAATCATGATGAACTGATACACGTCGCATACCAAAACGATTGAAATAATTCAATACAATAATGTCGACAGATAAATGTCTAATTCTTGTTCCAATTTATGTATATCTGTATGTATATGCAACAGTTTAATCTCGGAATAATTGGCCAAACCTTGAAAAAACCAGAATGTTTCTTAAACAGACACTATTTACACTCGCGATCTTATTGCTACTAAATTTCTACTCAATGTATAAAACTTATGTAGCACGTTAATTGTTATATATTATTTATGGTATAAAATATCTGATATCCTAAATGTGATGAAAATGATTAGTCTAGAATCTAGATCATCACAAGATTTAAATATCTTAAAATAATTAGAAAGACACTGTTACTTACGCGGTTATGGCTTGTTTATTAAAGTTAGACTGATGTTATTATGGTGTGATGTACACATCAAGTATTAGACACAAAACATCAGGATAATGTTGTATACAATTTTACTAAACTTATAACAACAAAATCTGAATGCGGTCTGGATTTTAGGAGTCGTAAATGAAGCAAAATTTATCTATTTTTCATGTATTTTTGTGCTCTAATTTTTCGAGTATCATCTGATTTACTAGAGCATTCTAAGCTAAGCTTAAAAGAGCTTTTCCCGTATAATCTGGCAGCAGGTTTCCAACAATAGCTAAAATTGTATTTCCTCTCAACCAGCAACAATTCTTATGTCTCTAAGCCAAGGACGTGTGTCTAGAATAAACTATAGTACACACTGCTGACGACTTAAAAGTTATAAGCTAAAATAAAGGATGAAAGGATAAATACCCAGTAATAAAATTAAAATAATAGACATTTTGCTGTGAAGTGTGACCGACAGAGGTCACGATGACCTCATATTTTATAACGCACCACCTAAGCACATGTATTGTGAAATCCAGTAAACGTTTGAAAATTGAGTAAATAGACGTGATATTTTAGTCACAATACGCTTACAACCTTCGGAGTGTTAGCTTAGTTATAAATAATATTATTGCGTTATAATACCGTTTTATTGGGGCCAAAAGTTCTCGAATGGGGACCGTGTAATGGCAAGCGCAGTTTCGGACGTCCATCTTGCAGGTGGATAAATTTTATTGACCTTGATAATTAATGAAGGTCACGGGAAAATCGTTGAGTGCATGGTTCCTGGTGGAATTCCTGTTGCTGATGACTGCTTTGTCAAAATATTTCTGGGTTACTTTTTGTATTCAAAATGCTGTCATAGTAAAGTGGGTTATATTGATAGTGTAATATTCATTGCCGCGCGGGTACGCATTGCGTATACCGCCTCGCTTCACAGCACGTGCCGTGTATTTCGAAAATCCCACAGAGATTATGTCGCCACAGTAACGTTGTGATAGCGCGACAAATATTTGCCTACAGCCGCGTTTATCAGACGCTGTATCTCAAAGGCAACAGTAGCTGCTTTGCCTTAATATTTTTATAATACAGCTTAGACTGCAATTGAGGTGGATAACTCGTGTTTCAGTAATTCTACGAAAAGGAATGGCATAGAGTACGGTTTCCGTTTTCGCTGAATCGTTTTTATATATTCTTCGTGCAAGCTTCTAGTATCAAATTATCATTTACTACAATGTATTGTGTGCATGATCATATCGGAATTTTAGAAGTTTCTATCATCTTAATAACTCTATTGTGCATCCCACATTCAATAGCAGATAACAATGTGCGTTGTTGTTGTCCTTTGTTTTCAAGTACTATCCTCATATATATTGTATCACAAGGAATGTAAAGAAATTGTAATTATGAACCAATGAGAACTGACGGTAAAAAATATCACATCTAAAGCATTTCAGGATCGAGGTTTTGAAGTTCCTCAATGTCCATCCTACAGAAATCATAAACATACATAAACACACGCCTTTTTCCCAGAAAGGGTAGGCAGAGGTGCTACCAGAACACCCACGTTTCGCCTTGTATATTCCGTCCCACGATGTGATAGGGAGCGAGCCTATCGCCATATCGGGCACAAATTCCTGACTCCTGGCTGATAATGAAAAGGAAAATCCAATATCACTTTGCCCGACCCGGGATTCGAACCCGAGACCTCAGCTTTGCAATCATACCGTAGTACCACTACGCCACCGAGGTAGTCAGAAGTACAGTATAGTACAGAAATCAGGCGTGACTAATAAGATCCTATAGCATAAGCTTGTGTATTTAGTCCCGAAAGAATAGTTGGTGTCATTGCTAGCACCCACAGTACGGCAACCATATAACCGTTTAAACATGTGAACGTAACGGCATCCTGGCCACAAGTTATACAAATTGAAATACACTAAATAAGATATGATGGACGCATTGTATGTCCGTTGTATGTATGTCTTGTACGCCTACGCAGGTGGTAGTCATATATTTGGATAATTTATTCATAGTTTTAGGGCCCGTTATACACTCGTTCCCGTCTCCCAAATGCTATTTTGGCGAAGGAAGAAGATACGTGTACCAAAGTAAATGTGTGTTAAGGGCCCGAGTATGAATATTGATGGATCGAGTGGCCACTACAGAGGTCAGTCACTTCTGTTGCGACATATTTTAGGTCAAGATACCACAGGAAGTAACTTATAACTGCGTCCAACTCGATTCACGTACGCATATTTATATTTAAAAAATATGAATATCTTGACTGTTTCAATTTGCTATTAGCGCGTGTAGCGAATGTTGATGACGCAATATTCCTGCCGTAAATTATGCAAATTCCAATTTTATTAGCTTCATTAATTTATTTTATATACATGCCTAATAAAGGTAACATATCATGTTGACATATTAAAACCTAATATTAAAACTACTCACCTATCAGTATGCTTAAATATGTATCTAACGTGTTGAAAAAGTTGATAAAATTTTAACGAAGGAGATAATTTTAAAAAATACGAAATGGCAACCAAAACAAGCCATATCTTCAAGGTAAACTCACTAGTTTTACATAATGTATATACTGGTTTTATAAAACTTTATATCATGTTTATGCACTTGAAAAACACGAAAGATGGTCTCAGTCAAATATTATGCAAGTAGGTCATTTTAGAGTCCTCAGACTCTGGATATTGGGGCTAACCGCAAATCGCGATGGTTACAGGAATGCGCTGTTTCATAGCCTAGTTGCAGGGAATGCGAGAGGCATCTAACTTCCTACACAAAGATATTGTTGGATTTAGTAAGAATCTGATACAGTAGTGACCACTGATGACATTGGATAATATGCGATGGTATACACTGGGCTGTTAATAATAAATAACGTAATGTAGTCTTGACTAAGATGATTTGCATACCATTGTATAGAACTAGTAATTAATTACAAGTAAGTTGTATGTAAGTTAATTATATATTCATCAATGGATGGATCTGTGATTATTGCACTTCCATTTAATTTAGCATCACATTTTTTAACCGACTTCATTAAACTTTTATTATCTATACCAAATAAAACTATTAAAAAAATATTTGGCAAAAACAATTATGTTGTAAGAGTATTTTTAATAGCAATGCGTTATATCAGTCGTCTTTGATAAAAAAAATCCTTTCAATTTTTTTTATTTATACGGATTCCAAGTACAACATTCAGAAACTTGCATTTTCATTGTCAATTGTATCTATTTAACATCTATATCGTATTTAAAGACGTATCGTCATGATATTACGTAACACTACATATTAACACCAAAATATGTGCTAAAAGCGGTACTTTATCTTATCTTTGCAACACCATGACCATATTTGTGGGTTTTTGGGTTGTTCAAATATTATATCAGTTGTGAGTTGTGAAGATACTGTCGTTTTCCGTGCGAAGGCATCAGCGTTGTAAAACCACGCAACTGTAGCTTAGTGATATTAACGGGACTTGTTAATTACATCAATTCAATGAAGTAGCGATGTTTGTGGCTGTGAGTCGTGGGCTTATATAATTAATTTGGTGGTAGAGTATTAGTTTCTCTAATGCCGACCATAACACGCCATTCCCACTTGTGAGCTTTCTTGTGCAAGGGAAAAGTGCCTTAATTTTTTTCCCATACACCGGGTAAGTAGAGGAAACGGTGTGATGGGGTTGTGGCTTGTAGTGTATCTAGGAAGTAAAAATCCCGCGCATTCGTTGCGGTAATATGTTCTGGGTTCCGACTAAGCTATTACCCTAAATGTTACTAACATTATCTCCTGATTTTCTTATCAATAAATATTTGTGCTCAGACAACTGTCTGTGACGAACTCATCTATACTGTTATAGGATTATTTTTTGACACTAAGATATTTTTATCAATTACTAATAAGCAATGGTAAACGTTCAAAACATATAAAAGGTTTTACTTAATGATTTGTTATCACGTATTTATAAACAAGCTGATAAGCGTGACGCGCATTATTGCGTAAAAATGCGTCGCTTACCTAATTAATTTATCTAGTTGCTACTCATTAAACAAAGATAGTATGCAAGCTGATTGTATTTATGACCTGTTGATAAAAATTGGTAAAGTCCAAAGGGAACTTATCGTTTTTTAACTAATGCCTTGTAAACATTACTTAGAAATTATTAATTATTACTCTTTTTAATTAAATGTAGATTCCTATTATATAAAACTTTTAGTTTAGGAGTTTTTCATATTTTATGTTTAGGCTGTGGTATACCTATAATGGTTAGTTTTTCATATTTCATCTGTGATATATTTTAGATATTCTAATTAAATGTATGATTAATGATTTTTAACGATTTCGAAATATCTTTTTAGGTATGAGAGTATTTCTAAAACAAATTATGTAGTCGACACAAAGATGCTTGAGTGATTTCACTTTCTTACAGTCCGAACGCTAAAATATGAAGTTTGCGATTAAAAAAATCATAATTCGAGAGCCTTATCTACTTTTCTTCTTTTCCTGTACATAACAAAGTTTGTTTCTTGATTGATATAGTAATTTTGGTTTATTTATCAATCACAGTATTTATTATTATGAGGAAAAAATTGATCGTTCTTTGGATTATAATATTTAGGTGATTTATTGCTGTGAGTGATTGTGCGGAAATACAAAAGTAATTAGCGTAATAAAGATAACGATAATTAATTATTCTTTATTCACGCTTTTTTCAATCAGCAAAAGCTCTCGAACAAAGTTTTGTCGCTTTTTAAATGTATCTTATTATCTGTAATGCCCCACCCGTTCAATGGTCGGCCTCTACCGGCCGCATATGGGTACCTTCCCGGCAACCTCACAACCTGTTTTACTGAATGTATCTTTTGGCGGTCTTTGTTATTTTTTAAACGTCTGCGGACGAGTCGAAGGGGACTGTGCTGTACAGCTTTGTAAAACTTGGTAATAAAAATGCAAAGTCTATCGACGTGTTCCCCCTTAAAGATTATCTAAAGGTTCACGCAATCAAAAGCGTTGTGACTCATTCCCATGGGACATTGCTGTGATTTTTAATAATAATAACTCTTTTAAATTACCCTTTCTTATTTTGAAATTGCCCTTTCGTTCGTCATTGTCGTTTTTGGTTGTACATACTGAACTTACTTTCAAACCAGCGGCGATTTTGTTATTGATACCTAAAAAAATATATTTTGTTGGTTTTATCGTTTTTGTGTGAGTGCGTATTTTGAGGTTCTGCGCCTTGGTTTGGTGATGTTTGGTGTGTTTAAAATGTTGGGTTTGCCCACAGTTAGGATTTATGTTGGGTTAGCAGATCGTAAATCATAAGACATTCATCTACACGTAAATATGAAAAGTGACATGTTATTTTTATTAAAAATTGTTGAGTGTGTTTTCATGCCTTTCTGCACTGTGTGTCAACCTATATTACTCATAAACCAATGTTGGTTATTTTTAATGTAAAAATGCGTGGGTTAAAATTTATAGACTACAATGATGTATAATACTGTGTCTTTAGTTTTTATGAGATACTAAACTGGTCATTATCAACATTCTCATCATCTACCTACTGTCGTTTTAAAAGGGTTTTATACATAACAGTCTAGTCGCCTCAGATTTATTACAAATATTTAAATACGGAGAGTTTATATGTATATTTATCAGGTTTTTATGATTTTGATGTTGAAAATTTATTGCGCGGGGAAGTTGAAAAGTTCGGCATGTGTCTTAGTTATATTATTATTTTAACTAGCAACGAGATTAATCAGAAACAAAACAAATAGGAGGATTGGAACTTAGCCTGTGTACAAATAATTAAAATATTTGGTCAGTATTATAGAACCAACTGTTTATACAACGCAGCCGGCGTTTTTAACCCCCCGAAGCAAAAAAGGGGTGTCGTTTGTCAGTCTATGGCGTCGGAGCGTGCATTGTGCTAACTGATGGACTGATTTTAAACCGTTTTTTACATGTTAACGTTTTTTCGATGGGCACGGCATCGTGACTGCACTGCGTCTGAATACTGACCTGTCCAGTTGGGTATCGATTAGCCAAAGACAATTATCTTTTGCCATTCGATATCATTGTTCCCGCTTCTTTAACTGCCTCTTCGCGCTACTTTTTTCACGTATAATTGTTTTATCAATACGTAAGTATTAATTGATGTAAGGACTAGGGCTCATAAATAGTATTTCTCACAGTTTATCGAAAGCAGTAATCATTTACGGCCTTCGACATAAACAGTTTATAAAGCAATTATATTTTGTCCCTTTCAAACGAGTTTTGAATTCAGTTTGGGCGAAGAAGACAAAACATTTGGTGCATAAAATAGGTTTAAAACTTACTATGAATAACAGGTTTAGTGGTCACTTAGGGTGAGGCTACGGATTTCCCATTCCAATATGAATCAACTTTGGACGTTGTTTTATATAATTACCTATATAAAACAACCTATATATACGTGTATATGTGATATTTTACGCGCAACGTTTTGTGTTATGTATTCATAACACAAAATAAAAATATAGATAAAATACAATGCAATTATTACCATAACAATTGATTTTTACTCAACACTATTTCTGAAACCCGCGATATAAAATTTGATTGATCTTATTGCGGATTGAAGACTATGCGACTGTTGAATGAATTATTTTGATTTTGATTTTTATTTTTGGATGTATTATTTACGTAAACTGAAAATAATGTATGATTTGTCCTCACAGATCGAGCACCGACCCGACGTGCAACACAGATGCCCGTATCAATTTTATGATATATGTGGTAACGCTGTGAGCCATGGAGATGACGCACCAAGTGGGGGCGGAGGCCGAGAGCCTCCTGCGCCCGGACCAGAGGGGAGCGCAGATCATGCCCGGACAGAAGTTTGGACGTGAGTACTTATTGGAATATTAATTGTATTTATTTTATTTGAAGGGATTTTCTATTAATATTAGTCTGATGTGTTAATGGTCACGTGTTCGTTAATGGTTCTTAAGAGTTCTGTATCTCATAGGTTATTTTTTGCGGAGGAAAAGTTTGTCTATCTGATTCATTTTACAATTGTATTTAAAAGTAGCTATTTAAGTACAGTATTATTGTTTACTTATAAACTTATTTAATACAAATGATATCCAAATCACCGGAATACCTAACTGCCAATCACTACTTTTATTTCTGAAAAAATCTAACACTTTTGGTAAAGTTATTTATGAATTATATTTATGGTACAAAACAGCTATAAAGAGGTTCGTATAAAATATAATTCTTAGTCTAGGAACAATAAAGGCGTCTGGAGTCGTCCCAGCATAGGTTTTAGGCCGTTTTATTAGTCTAGATTTTATCTTGGCAAGTATCGATTGCGGTTACGCGTCGGATTCGCGGAATCGCTACCGAACTGAGTTACATCATCGATTTAATATAAACACTACTTTATATCTGTCTGTACGGATGTTTCGATGGTCACTTTTTTATGCTTAAATTAGCCAGAAAAAAGCCGCAGTGATAATTAGTTGCATAGGAATAAGGTGTGCAGTTGTACTACGGTATGATTGCAAAGCTGAGGTCTCGGGCTCGAATCCCGGGTCGGGCAAAGTTTTATTGGATTTTTCTATTCATTATCAGCCTGGAGTCAGGAATTTGTGCCGGGTATGACTATAGACTCGCCCCCTATCACATCGTGGGACGGAACACACAAGGCGAAACGTGGGTGTCCCGGTAGTACCTCGGCCTACCCCTACTGGGAAAAAGGCGTGAGTTTATGTATGCAGTTCCAACAGCAGGATAAAATAGCATGAATGACGATCAGGAAAGACCAGACACTATTAAAATAAGTTATTAATGAAAAACAACATCTTACCAATAAATAAACTAAATAATATTAAGCAGGAAAGCCAAATACATTGTTTACGTTTCAATAAATACATAACATTATTAGTTATTACTCAATTAATGCTTAAAACAAGTACTCTGCGCTTAACACATTGTTGTTAACCAAGTATCCTCGTGGCTTCAGACCCTTGTATGTTTTCTACCTCACACCAGATTTACTCCTGTACAGTTTGTATTTTCTAAAAAACATATACTAAATATATAAAATAGGCAGACTTAACTTTACGAATCTTGTTTTAATTAGCTTTATCATCTCAAATTGCTAAAGAAACGTTTCCATGTGTCCCGTGAACAAAGAAGGTTCGTTATTTCATAAATTAAAAGATTAATTAACAATAAAGCAAAATGTCACGTAACTTTTTGCATAGCAAATAAAAAAAAAACAAAATTTCATCTTAATTTTCGGTATAATTCATTCTTTTGATTCGTGTCGTTTACCAGTTGTAATTTCAATAGAAACGCTAAACGCGTCAGCCAAGCCGAGTCGAATCACTAATATTTGTTACCACTTACCACTAAACTCGTCAGTAGCGTGCTAAATAATATTACAGTCTTCGGTGTATCGTCGGCCGACCTTGATGGTAGATTTGTATGCTTTATTACTTAATGTTAACATAAGCTTCAGTTACACATACAAATGTTACGGCAGCGGATGTTAAAAGCGATAAAGATTTAATTAAAGTCAACTTGTTAATTGAGGAATCCGCTATATTTTTCCTTTATGGTGTCGGTTAGACCATTTCTTACTATTATATTTAAAATGGACGTCGGGACGTCGCTGGATGCAGGCTGCCTCCAACAGGTCACTGTGGAAAACATTAGGAGAGGCCTATGTTCAGCAGTGGAC
Source organism: Theretra japonica (assembly GCA_033459515.1). Taxonomy (NCBI): domain Eukaryota; kingdom Metazoa; phylum Arthropoda; class Insecta; order Lepidoptera; family Sphingidae; genus Theretra; species Theretra japonica. The sequence goes on from CM065928.1 coordinate 3,378,747, forward strand.
TTCCTTTGGCTGATGGATGGATGATATTTAAAATGACGTTTTTGTAGGTTAGATCAAGTAACGTAGAGTCGAATTGAAACGTGATGTACAGTCTTGTTCCATCAAATCTTGATCCTATTTTGTCCATAGGATTTAAGTTAGTTTAAACATCCTATGGTGCTCTTAAAATTTTGTTCACTTCATCAGCTACTGCTTAAATAAAATCAATTGGTCCAATAAATTACTTAAGGTATGAAAAGTGTTCTTAGGATAAATTCCTTCAATTTTTTTTATTGCGATGAATGGCGAGACTAGCATGCCATTCGCCTGATGGTAAGCGATACGACCACCCATGGACAGTAGCAAAACCAAACAACACCGTGAATTACAAGGCAATGCTTGACATTCCATTGCGTTCGCCATCCTGAGATTAAGATGTTTAGTCTCATTGTGTCCAGTAGTTGCCCTGGCTAGAATGCCCTTCAAACCGGAACAATAGTGCATTTACACTGCTGTTTGGCGGAAGAAATAGACATTGCGTTGGTACCTACCCAGGTGGTCGGTCACATACGAGGGAACTACCACCAGTGAACGAAAACCAGTATATTTTACTATCAGAATTAATAAGAACTGACCTAGGTTTGTGTAGAATCACAATAGTTGTATTCAATGTCGACGATTTATAGAAATATGTATAAATAATATTTATATTTCTCTAATAACAAACATTGATACCGCACTCCGAAGTCATCGTAGCAGTAAGCAGGATGTTTAAATCTCAATTACAAAACAATTTATACTATTAGATCATGTGTTTACGTTGCTCATGCCTGCGACGTGTGCTTAGCCTACTGCTTTATGTAACAGACAATTTTTGTACAATTTTATTTCATAAATACATACTACAAAAAACGCAGAAAAGGATGGTTTCTAAATTCAATTACATACAGCGTCATAAACTTTTATGGGTCGATTATCCTTTTATTTAGATTTTTTGAGCAATGGGTTCGGAGAATTAAGATAACTTATTGTAAAGATTCGTCTAAATAATTTCTAGTATGACCGGTTATCGCAAATGCGTTCGTAGCTCCACCCTACAACTGTATTGGGATTTGGGGGACGATAAAGTATACACTTCTATGTAGAAATGTCATTTATTTGTACAAACAATGTGGGTTCACAGCATGTTTAGAAGGGAAGGGGCAGGACATCAGATAACGAGACAAATATCCACAGTTTGACAATAACATTAAACTGAAGCCTCGTAGATAAAGGCACAGATTATGAAGAGCCATGATCTGTCTTGCAACGAAATAGTATTTATCTAGTTGTCTGTGTCATAATAATTGTGACTGATGACTCACCTTTGTTGCTCCTCTGTCGTTTTGATGCATCGTGCGTACCCTCCGATTTAGTGTAATCATTTCATAAAAATATATTATTCTTTGAGCTATACCTATTCAAATTAGCACCACAATGTTCAACAATGACGCATCGATGTGTTCTCGTGTTGCTGGAATGTTTGCTTATGCATGCGAAATACGTTTTTTAGCGTCATCTACTTTTTATGGCTGTAGATTTGCCAGTTTATATTGTGACGGCATGAAAATATGTTGGTGAATTAAACACAACGTTTGTATTGTCGATGTTGCTGCGCAGACGAGGTCGTAGAATGCTTATCACAACAGTAACAAGTGATATTGACCTACCGACACTTGACCTTATTTATCTTTTATTTTTAATAATAATTCATTCAGTAGGTTCTTTGTTGTTGTAGCTACCTAGAATTGGACGCATATTGTTATAAAAATGTTTATAGGGGATTACTATGTTGGTGACTTTTGGCTTATTGTCTGTAATCTACTATCCTATTAATGTTTCGTGACTTGGTCAACAAGGCAAGACAAGATCAAAGACAATTATTGCTCAATTGGCTAAACATGTTGCAATAGATGTCAAAGGTATTAATGAACAAAAAATATATTACTTACTTTCAGTTGCACTTCCAAATAGAGCTATAGTTCAATTCCAAATAATAGTATTTATAAAGAATATAGTCATTACGGTATTTGAAAAACATTGATAGTAAATCAAATGCAGTTGTGATGGGAGGTCAGTGGGGTGAACCACTGTAATCAGCAAGTTATCGACGTGTTCAATCTAGCATATGCATTGTCATACGAACATAAGTCATTGGAGTTCAAACAAATCAAGCGGGTGGCCGGAGTGCATACAATAAATTAGTTGGCGTGATTGCGCCGCGAATCACAATAACACCTAATGAATTGTGATCTAATTACACTCGTTTGTGTCTATTGCACAGATCAAGTGTGGCATTTTTTATAAATGAGTAGTGTTCCGGCATTTCTACTCACTGGTTAATTGTAGTTATTATTTTGAAAATAGTTATTTTATTTTTAAATAATGCCATCTAAATGAATGGATGCAGGCCGCTTTCAAAAAACCGCTCTGGAAATATTTCAGAGTCTTATATCCAGATGTGGACATCCTTTCCTTGATGATCAACTTCTTCATTAGATTTAATCTATTTGTAATAAAAATCGACAACTTGGAGGATGTAATATTTTGTCTGTGCCTTATACACTCTGAATCAATAAAGCCCAAGATAAGATCTTATTGAGTGATAACCTCGAGTTCAAATCTTGTGGGAACATTACCAAAGTTTGACATTTATTTACTCTAAGTAATTTAAGCAACATATTTACTGAAGGTGTCTTACGACCGCAATTAATAAACTACTTTGATCGCTTTCTAAGACTCGATTCCCAGAATAAACCAATCAAGTCAAAGATTTATCGACACGCGCTCATTTGACACATTTTGATTGATTTAGTTTCGGGATCGATGCTTAGGTAGAAACACGGTAGGAATAAAGAATTGGTTTCGAAAGAATTATTTCGGTCACAAGTATGTCGTTATTTACACGGTATTCGAAAAAAATTACATACGCAAGTAACAGGCGTAACTGGTAAATAGATAAAAGTTTTCGAACAGCGATACTATCAAAATAAACTTTATTTCATTAATTAACGTACTTTTGTTTTCCCATGAGAGGTTTAATTTCCTAACTAATGTTCGATAGCATTTACACATTAACAAAGGCCTAAACATGTTTGATCAATGCAAATGAGTTGTAGCAACAGTGTTGGTTTGATGAAACGTTTATCGTATGAAGTGTTGGCGTAGGCAGGGAAAGTGATGCAGGACCGCAGAGAAAAACAATGCTTAATCTCATTACCACCAGTGGGCGGATGATGTCAGTCGCTCAGACAAGTAACCGTGGAGCATTCTTAGCGTTTACCATTGACGTATGTGATTAGTAAGAAAAATTATCAAGTCACATTCAATATAAGCCTCTGTGTGGCAGTAGGTAAGACGTCGATAGAGAAACGAGAGGCCGTGGGTTCTATCCTCGCACCGAAACAAATGTTTGTGTCATGTATTTGTTTCGACTCTGGGTGTTTGTGAGACCGAAAAGCCTCTCGTAGTTCCTGATACCCACGACACGAGACTCGATTTTAGTGTGGGGATTTTAGGGTGTATTTATTTATTTTATTTATTACTCCAACACAATATGGCTGTATGAATCTCTTTAATGAGGGAATTTATAGAAACATCCATAATTGATGGCTCGATTGTCCAGTGCCGTGATAGCCCAAAAGCCAGTTTACTTTCAGTATCCAGCCTTGTGGTTTCTGATTTAGTTTACGTTTATATTGTCTAATGGGCATCAACTGGTTCGGTATCTCACATTGGTTGATATAGTCTTGTCGATGTATTCGAAACCGCAATCGCGACAAACTTGCATGGGAAACTATAACGGGTTTTCCACGGCGGAAACTAATATCCTATTAATTTATTTTTTTTTATTTTTTCCTGTAACATATTACCTTGCTGTATACATAGGATTCAAACCCGTGTTACTCCAGCTCATGGTATCAGTTGCGTTTTACGAATAGCTTGTAAATTACGATTGCAACCCGCTTAACACTTGCAGCAGTATTTTACGTATTATAGCAGCAGCAGCGAGAAATCTGTTCCGAGCTGTTTATGTTAAACCTCGATTGACCTTAGAAAAGTAAGTTAAGGATTTCCGCTTCATTTAAGATGGTAAGTGAATCGATTGAGGGATTTAGAAAACTTTTCTATCAATAAATGATTTTATAGGCTTTTTTAATAATTAGTGTATACTTCTTTAGTGCACAATCATTTTTCATTATGCTCATGAAACTAATTGACAAACTAATCATGGTGTAGAATGTAAAATAACCCCTAATAATTAATAACTGGCATCATAATTGTAGAGATAAAGAAAAAAAATAGCGCTCTCAAGGAATAATTCTGTCTTGTTTGGTAGATCATCCAATATTCTCGTATTCTATACACTTTGTTCTTACCGTGTGATCGGAAAGATGTATGGTTAACATAGAATGTATATAAAAAATATAATATAACCTACCAATTGCGAACAGTTTTCATAGCCAAATATCCGTAAGAAGCCTAAGATGTGAGGTGATTCAATGTTTATGTAGATATATATTTCGGAACAGCCTACTCGCCTTGAAGGAGCCAATGACCTAAGCCAATTAAACAAGGTCTGTACATCATACCGCTGTCAAATAAAACCTTTTTAGTTTTATGGTATCAACTCATTTCTAATCTGTGGGCGGCAGTGGGTGTGAATGTCATTGCCAGATGAAAGTTGTGCGTGATTTTATTTGTTCCACTTTAGTAATTTTTTATCAAAAGTTTATGGTTTACGTAGTTCTTGGGTGTGATAAACATCAATGTTGGTACGTTTGATATTTTTGGAACAAGTTGTATTATCGTTTTCATTAACATTTTATTGATAGCAATCGATGATAGTAAAGGTAGTGAATGCATATAAAGATCTGTTGTGCCCAATTTATTGGTTAGATACTCACGTCCTTCGAAGCTAGCAAATGTCATCATGGTTGTAAACTACGAACATAACCAAGGCATGTACGACTTAAGACTTAGATTTAGAACGACTTTGTCCAAACATGTTTCTTCGACCATAAATTATACCATTTCACCCGCTGAGCTTCGGTCTTAATACTATGTAAGATCAAGCGTTGTTTACATGGAAATTTTAACTGTTGGTATGTTTATATTTAAAGCGATATTACCTTCCTAAAAGGCTTTTACATCAATAATGAACTAATGGTGAGTGGTTAATCCGCGTGGGCGAGAATTAAATTGGTAGTGTGTAGATAGGACACCTAACGCGACAGGATGGATTAGAATAGTATATGAAATGATGAATTCTTACGGCCTTATTCATAGACAGTTTTAAAATCTATTTTAGTTAACGAATGTTTTGTCCCTTTCGCATGACTTTTGAATTCAGTTTGAGCAAAGAAGACAAAACATTTGATAACTAAAGTAGGTTTTAAAACAGTCTATGAATAAGGTCGTTAATGTTTAGTAATCTGAACATTTTTAGGATGTAATAATCTCTTGCCATTATCGTCCTGTTTTTCTAGTTTTGAAAATTCATGACAAAAAGTTTTTATCTAGTTAAATGATCACTTACATGCTGAGCACCTATTATTCGGGTCGACCAAATCGCCTCAAGCAAACCGACGTTAAAATATACAGTTATAATTCCATAGAGTAATTTAATGCACGTGCATAGAGATGTGATATTTAAAAACGGAATTAATAGGTTAATAACGTTACACAATACTTAGATAATATAATTAATTCGATTTGGAGGCTCGGAAAAATTTTATGCTGCATAATGATTTCTTTCTTTTCTGTGATCCATTGTTTGGAAATCTGCCTAGACGGTAAGTCATTTTTTAATATATTAAAAAGTAGTTTAAATTCCCTTTATAAATTTAGTTCTATATTTGGAATTGATGGTGTCTTTCAAAGAGTTTCTGGTGGTGATTTAATACGTGCCGGTTATGTAGCATTATTTACATCTAGCCAGTATTTATATAAGAAGCTAGTTATTTTCCCAAATATGGTTTATTTTTTAAAATTCAAATTACGTTAGATATACCAGTAGAGATCTTATTTTCTTGTATTAATTTAACTGCCATTAAAATGCTTGTGAATTTCGCACGAGCATTGTCCAAACGAATCTGATTGTGCAACTTATTCCCTAAATGTGTTTTGAAGGAGCAAATTCACTTAGCCATGTCGGTTCGGCGGGGCTCCTGCGTTGAGAGCTAGTGTCCCAAATCTTGTTATCGCATGAATAATGCAGCGTTATTGTAATATTGTGGCTACGTAAGTGGGGGTATGAAGTTAATACCTCAGTGCGTTTTGGCAAGGAAATGCTTTCACAAAAATGTGCGGACAATGCTTTTACAGGCGTCCAATTTCGGTAATCTCTTACTGGGTCGTTTTCCGCCTTCCCGCTGACCTATAATTTACGATAACTTTGTAGGTGCACGCATTGTCGAAAGATGACGTGGCGGGCCCTTGAATAATTGGGAAATTATTTGATTATCGTAAACAGGAGGCGGTAAAATTAACTGCTTTGATTAGTTTAACAAAAGCTGTTAGATTACTCTAAATAAAAATATACGCGGTATTTTTTTGTTTAATTTATTTTGTATTAAAAGACTTGTAGATTGGTAAATATGCGGAAGCTATCTTGCTGCACACGAATATATTTCTAGAATACATTTTGACGCAATCTTGGCTACGTTTTCTGTTATTTATTTTACAAAAAGTAATTTAATTGCAAGTAGTACAATATGAGCATTGAAGATTGAGTAGATTAACCTATTTATTTTTTCTCGCTATTTTTTTATTTTTTAAACAACGTAATGATCGCTTCTTTACCACTGACTCATCTATTCTTATATTAAAATCGAAGTATTAGTATTCCTAGCATATTACTGCGGCTATTTTGTGAAGGTGGATCAACAGTTTTACTACAATCAAAAATGTTACAGAGCACCTAAAGTGTATTGGCGTATGACGAAATTTGGAACTACAATTAAAATTTAAAAAAAAATATATTAAACGCGTTGTTTTTGATATGTATTTTAATATAAAGAAAAAACATTTATACTTGTAATGTATTAACATATTCAATGTAATTAAATGCGTAGATGGAAAAACTATTCGTATTATTCTGACAACAGCGCTTTCGGCGACAGAAGATCATAAACGACATGAACTTATTTTTTTTTACAAATAACACCCGTTCTCACTCACCACTACACCAGTGGGGCGCATGACCGACGCCCAGTAATGGCTATTGTTTACTTACCAACTGCATCCGAGTCGAGATAAGCACATACTTAACCAATGGCGCACACAATGGCCGATAACGTAATTGAAGTTTTTGTTAATTAACTACAACGCTCATTTAGAAATTTTATTTAATTGGCTTACGTTTTACGTATTTAAAATAGCGACTATCTAATAAATGGGCATTGCCTTCGTAAAGACAGAATTCTGGAGTTAGACCCAAAGCTCAAAACTCAGTCTTCATTTTAAACTATGGATTGATTCAACATAAAAATGTATTTCACAGTTTTTGTACAAGCAACTCGAAGGTTTCCGGAGAAATATCAACTCTCGTCAGAATAGCGGATTGGGGTAATTTTTTTTTTCAATCGTGGAGTATGCCCGTAGTAAGCTGAGAAACATTTTAGTTATTATTACTATCGTACGTTTAACTCTATGAGTTTCACAAGGAGAAGTGAAAATATTAGCTCTAACATCGTAAGTATGAAAGTCGGACCGCATCATAAGTTTTAAACGGGCTGAAAGTATTCTGTTTCGCTTGGCTCTCAACAGTCATCAACGCACGCCCGCCCGCAACGATTTTCTGTTGTCCGTTCGTCTGTCCTAGTTTTTGATGCTTTCCGTTTTCTTTTTAAACATGGCCTTAATGTTTTTTTTTAATTACAAGGTGTAGAGGTTAAGGCTGTTTGTAGGTCTTCCTGTAGTATGAATACTATCTTATCATTTATGTAAGGTCATTTAATACTTTGATATCGCATCTCGTCATTACATATTTCTGATGATTTAAGTGTATCTGTACTTAAGAGCTGAATATTATTATTTTACACCTTTCCTTCACCTATTTCAATGCATTTAATTTGTGTATAATTTTCATTAAATTTAGTATTTTCCTTTGAATATTTTGCTTCAAGGCTATTTAATCTTTACTCGAAATATGGTACAGTGTTTTGGATTTTAAGGGTATGGTTTCTTTTTAGTAAAAATATCCCATTTATTAATCAGGAGACGTCACACTTGGGTAATGATATTAATCATCGTTATTATTCATCGATTCGTCTCGACGCTGCCAGCTATCGAATTGTCATGGCTGAAAATCATCTGCAGATATTTTCTTGGCGACTTTTCCTCGTGTTGGTCATTTCCTAATGAAAGGCATCAAGGTTACGCATCGCCGATAACAAAATCAATAAGTTATTTTTGTTACACCATAATTCTATGTTAGTCAACAAACATCTCCTCCATACGTAAGAGTTTTAAGGCCTTATTCATAGAGTTTTAAAACCTATTTTGTTAACGAATGTTTTGTCTTCTTCTCTCATACTGAGTTCGAAAGTCAATCGAAAGAGACTAAACATTCGAGAGCTAAAATAGGCTTTAAAAGTGTCTATGAATAAGGCCATCAAACATTAGTCCACCACGATGTCAATGTTCGAATATGGTTATGTATTTTGTATTTCTTACACATAACGGATCGACGTTACTCAATTTGGTAGTTAAATCCTCTTTGTTTGTTACCTCTTCTTCATATTTAGCATTTAAGGGTACAGAGTCAACGTACGTTCTGAGACAGTTTTGCAAGTCAATTTCAAAGAAACTTGCATTATTTATATTGGGTATCATCTCTTTGTGAGCCCATTCAAATGGCGCACGTGTTTAAATGACGCTCTTTTATATTTTAATGTATAATAAAGATGAAGTTTCGCGCCTTTTATGCCGCCATACAAGGGACAGACGCTGTGTTACTGAGATCACCCAGTTTTAGTTCTATTTTGGTGCAAATTTACACGGTAGTTGCTTTAAACGATTCTGTCATTTGACGGGTTTAGATTAAAATATACGGTTTAATTATATTTTTATTCAAATATTATTTATCCTGGTTACTGTAGGTGTAGTAATACAATATGACCATTCATGGGATTACCCATGATTTTGATAAGAATTTTATTCATTAGCCTGAGCAGGAAAATGTCTTGCGATAAGGATGTGATTGCAGAACAAACGGCAATTACTGACTGAATTTCAAAAATACCATGCATTTAAGGGTTAAAAAAACATGTTACAAATACCTTCCACAAAAATGTAGTAGGTGCATCAACGATCATCATGCGAGAAATACATACAGCACACAGCTTACAGAAATGTTGAATTTTGCCGGTTAAAAACGTGATATTGTGGTGCTCGTTTGTCGAGGTTATTATACGCAGGTTGATTTTAACTCGCACTGATTCCACAACAGCTATTTTGCTTATTTGGGCTCTGAATAAAAAAGTTAAACATTTTTTTATGTTATTTATTGTCAAAAATATTTTTTATTTTTTGCTATCCTTCATGCAGCCTTGTGTTTTGTTTGACATACAAATCATCTATATATCAAAATAGTCATTTAATACAACATTTTATGTAAAGTAATGGCACGCTCATAAAAATCAGCTGATGCCTAGCGGTTAACCGACAACGATACGCACACTACTGTGTTTAGTGCACTTTACATTGCGGGTTTAGGAAATATCAAATTAATAATTAATAAAGTTATAAGAATGTCGCAAATGATTGTTTTACATTAAGATACGCCAGCTATTAGGAATTCAAATAATTTCATATTCACAAAACATACGATCCACTTGTAACTGCAATGTGAATCTATTCTCGGCAGTTGTGGCGCCCCCCGCTGAGTTTCAAGTACTGAGGTATTGCATGTAAACTCTAATGTGGGCCTTTACATGTTTTCTTATGCAGATCAATAATCGAACACCAAGTGGACTAGAATTAGCACGACTTGCCTCTAAGCCGCGAATAATTTATGTATAACAATTAACAACGCTGTAACTAAGTCTCTTTGCCAACGTATAAGAGTCCTATCGATTATTTAATTAGCTCACTTGGTATGAAATTATAGAGGAAAAATAAAATTTCTGTCTGTAGAGAAATTCAATTTTCCTCTTCGAAGAACGATTTTAAACTGCGGGTAACAAGTGGCTTGTACACTTTTAAAACTACGCAGCTATAGCTAGTAAATAAACATATCGCGGTTTTGCTGTCCTACTTATGCGACTTTAAAATACCTCTTTCGGTCAAGCTTAAGAGGAAACGGAGTATTGCCAAGTCTTATACGGGTTTAAATAGTCCAGCGGAGATAAACTTGGCTTTGTTCTAAATGTCGCATAGAATATTTTGACGTGTTTTAAAAATGGAACATGTTCGTTTTATTTGTCTTCAGGATGTTGTTATTGCTATGGGCGTTTTGGCAAATACGACTGTGCCAATAGTTACGAAAAGTTCAGTTGTGCTATATTACTTTACACTTCATTTGTACGATGTTACTACAAATGCGAGTATTTAAACTAGTGTACAATATGATTTATAATAATTCCGTTAAATATATTATTCAAATATTTTTTCCTTCGTCTGTATATCGTTTTGTAGAGTCGTCTATTGTAGAGCTTTCTCTTCGTAAAATCTGCGTATTTCTCGAGCCAAGTACCATGTTTTGTAGTCTATTAAGGCTAGTCAATGAAAATACAAATGAGTTCGCTTAGTAATGTGATATTCGATAGATGCGCGGGTTAGTCAGCGCGAGGATATACGTATTGCGGTTTCCACAATTATTCATATTATTTTATGGCACTTATAAGGCGTTAAAGATTCAATAATGAAATGGTAAATAAATCATATTAATTAAGAAATTCTAGTATTTAGTAGTAAACATCCTCGTATTTGTGGTCATTATTCAATTATGAATGACGTCTTTTCTGTTGTGTGTTTCATCTGCGCATTTGCAGACGCTGATAGCATAATTATGCTCAGATTAGAAGGAAGTCCCTAGTTCGTCAACTTAGTTTAAGTGCCCTATAATTGTACTTTTATCAATGCCTAGTACTCGTTCTGTCGTCCAACATCCTTCTTTCTGTGTAGTTTATTTTGTGACGCTCGTTTGATATTGTAACTTGACCAAAAGTGAAGAATAAGTTTGAGTACCTCCTTCGACTAACCTTTATAATTGACCGGACACCATTGTGTTTTGAGATTCTAATCATGACAATTCCGTTGTTAAATGCAAGACAAAACGACGTCTTTGTAGGATATACAAATTACAAACATAGCATGATTTCAAGCTCTATTAAAACAACCTTAAACTATCCTTTATAAACATTCCCGAATTGTTGTATGGATGGCACGTTCAGAGACATTAAAACAAGAATATATTCGGAGCCCTGATCGATTATGTTGGTTAGGTACTTGATGGTGTCATTAAATTGATTCCCTATCCTTGAGGAGCGTACTGGCGTCTACGTAAACACAATTTCCAATGTCCGAGGTTATCTGGAGTCACGGGCTTCATTAATCAGTGTATCCGGCGACGATTCGTTATTTATTGTCTCGGCTGCGACGATAAACGCGACGCTCAGTGGAGCACTCGCGACACGGTTCTGTTCTAATGTCCGTGACAGGTCCACTTGCGGTAGAAACTACTTTTTTCTGTTTTCCATACCCAATGGATTGTTAAGCTCCGTGATTTTTTAATTTAAAATTATCGAAACGGTCGGTAGTTTTCAGTATGCATGCTTGTTTTGCATGTTTTGCTTTTGCTGTTGAATTATTATTGTTCGCTTTGTTGATTGTTAGCAGTGTGGTCAGTTTAGTTATTACTGTATATGTATACTGTATTAATACATGTTTGCTTTGTATCGTTAAGTTCGATATACTCGTAGGAGAATGAGTAATGTTCGAAGTACGTTTGATTAATATTAACTTCATCATAGGCTTTAACAATCTGTCATATTTCAGGTTCACAAATGTTAATAAACTGATGGCTTTTCTACGTAGTATCAGAAATTAATACGTCATTGATTGAATTTCGATAATAAACTAAAGCTAGATTTGTGCTATATCAAAATCTCTGCAATATTCCATAACCTTACTAAATGGCTTGACTTTGGTAACGGAAAAATAAAATTGGCCAAAGCAGGCCTGTCCATTCCTCTATGCGAATTTATTGAACGGTCGTGTAGTCTGTTTCGGGTTTTACGTTCGGCGCGTTTGTTCCCTCGCAATCCACTCCGCGTGTAGGAAATTTAGTGGAAGGAATTGCTGAAATGTCACCTGCAGGGTTTGGGCGGTTCGTACAATTTTCTAAGTGACAGCGCGCAGATTGCGGGAAAATATTGGCATATTTTTAACATGAGTGTTGAGTGTAGAATTTTCATTTTGAGACCATTATGGTGTGTAAGGATCATGGCAATGGTAGCTATAGGCTGGTAATTGTTGTGATGATAATTAATATGCCTTGTTCATTCATGAACAATTAAGTGTTTAGAAATAAATCTTACTTAAAATTCATTCGTTTTTTTTTAATAAAATATTGATTTCACTGTTTATTTCATGTGAACAAAATTAACATGTTTTTGGTACTATAGAAATGTAAAGCAATAATTAGTGTAATTTAAATTAAATTTTCTGTCGATTAAGAAAAAAATAAAAATATGTTTTCGCTATAACAAATACGTGTAATTTGAATAGAAAATCTAACAATGTGATCGTACGAACACTTGTTTACACATGTGTACCAATTTGCGAGCTATAAAAAATAAAAAGTTTATTACCAATACAAGAGGCGATAATCGATCCATTGTTAGATGGCGAAATTGACCCGGCGCAGGGCTCGCGCGCCTCCATACCTGGTTAATTGTGATATAAATTATTTTCTAAATGTATTTTTTGCCTTCGTGACTACAGTTTTTGAGCCGGGCAAAATATCGCCGACCTACTTTGAGGTAATTTAGTTTTTGTCGCGACTATTCGTAGGCGTAGTTTGTAAAGAATTGAGGTTTTGAAATTAAGTTACCAAAGGAAATTGACGGTGTTGAAAAATGTAGGCGAACATTTCCGACGTGTTTTGTATGAACGAGCGTGACCATTAGACGTTGACATTCACCAAAGCGACTGCTAACTCAAAAGCCAAATTATGAAAGTTTTAATTACGTAATCCGCTGCAGGCGCGGTTCTGTTTATTAATTTAAAAACACCGTTTTACTATTGCTTTAAGAAAAACTTAAGGCGTCATTTATGGTATGGTACTGGTACCATTAGGTACCAGTAACTATATGGTTGCATTTTTCTTAATTAATTTGTCACCCATGGCACACAGTGTGAAATGTACCAGGCGAGTACAATAATAGCTCATATGTTTGTTAGTATTGAAATATAATGAATTCTTACGGATTTTATCGCGAATTTGATTTAATTTTTTAATTTCCCGACGTTTCGATCACTTTACAGTTTACGTGGTCATGTCATGTGGTCTTCACAATTCGCGATAAAATCCGTAATTATTAGTTTTATTTCAATGTGTAACATTCGCGTTAATCTAAGAAACCATTAAGTACTAAGTGGTTTATGTAGATGTGTATTGTGCGCAGGCTGGGAGGCAGAGGGCGAGAAGGTGCCGTTCCTCCGGAACGAGCCCGTGAAACTGACACCCGCCTGGGAGGCCACCAACCTGCCCAATGACACGCTCAACTTGAAAGGTAATTGCGCTTTAAATACCTACGCACGGCGCTCCACGCAGTACGCCCCGTGCACACTTATAGCGCGTACGAATGTTTTTGAAATACCTATGTAGTATATACTTGAACGAGTCAACACAATGGTGTGTTGGTTTTTGGGTAAATTACTAAATATAAGGAAAATAACAAAATTGTAACTTTAACATGTTATGTTTTTTAAAGTTATTACATTTGGCGTTTTTTCGTGGTGTCAGAGGAGACTATTTATTTAAACAGGTCGTGGGTTCGATTCCCGCGTGGAGATTTTTCTTTTTTTATTGTAAAAATATTCTGTGAGTCTAGAGGCGACAAAAATATGAGAAACTTTCGTAAATTAAATCTACAATACTATGTATACGTACTATTATCAGATTACTAACTTTTTTGTCAAAAGCGCCACCTGTTATCGCAATGAGTAAATTGAGAAATCCTAAATCGCGCTATCAACATTTGCACGCGCCTCACTATATATACCAAGAGTTGGTGTACGGTGACGTCAGACAGATGGTAGCGCGTCCCCACTTCAACGCTGTGGCCTCATTTCAATAATGCTGGTCCACATTTTAATCCGTGGGCATAACAAGAGCTTCTCTAAAACACACGCAGGTTTCATTGATAAATTTGTGTGCACCTAAGGGTTGCGACAGTTTTTTTTTTAGAAAATTTTATTCTAGTTATATTAATTATGTTGTTATTATTTATCTCTTAAACATATTTCTTAAAAAAGTATCAATCTAATTAAGAACCCCCAGATTTTTTAAGTCGGTTAAAAATACAGCTAAATAATATGAGCTAAAAATATACAAACTTAATGAATAATTAAGTTGATATGATGAAAATAATAAAATCAGGCTTTACATTGTAGAGGCTAATTTTAGGCTCCGTTAAAGATTATAATTACTGACTAAATTACATATAAAATATTAACATCCTTAATATTGGGTATGCAATCAAACTACTGTAGATACCACAATTAGTATTCTCATATAACAAAGCTGCGATAGTACCATAAAATAAGAAGTTATCTTAATTTCTACCCTATCTCTACACCGAAAGTAAACCAATCAAATTAAGTTAAATGTAGGCGCGTCAATAAATCTTTCACCGGATTGGTCTATTTACAGTTCCCACGAAAAAGATGTAGATCCATTATTAATCCCAAGATAGAGATGTAGTTCGATTGTTAATTTTTGCCTTTTGAATTGCATTTTATGCAATTCAACCCGCACAACGCTAGCGTGTTGTGACTACATCCAAAACCCTCTCAAAGATACTGACGGTTGTTGAGGAGGATTTAGTGGTTTCGCCACACAGTGGGCGCGACGGGACGGCGACGAGACGCAAGCGCGGCGAATGCAACTCAAAATGACCCGTCGATGTTACGCCTGCGTCACGTCGCCGTCGCGTCGCGCTCGCTGTTTGGCGGAACCATTATACGCTCTGTGCGAGCTTTTATAACTAACTAACTAATGTTATAACTAAGCGCCCAAGTCGACGAAATCTTGGTCTGGTGTAGTTATTTCTGGGTCCAACCCGGCTCTGCGCCCTGTGCCAAGGCATCGCTCACACCGCCCTAGCTTCGGCAATGTTGATACAATACATGCGTTGTTGTACGCCAGGTATCGCGATGGACCTGGCACCGCCCAAGGACAAGTACAACATAATATTCCTGACGCTGATGCTCCATGGCCTGGGCACGCTCACCGCGTGGAACATGTTCATCACTGCCAAGTCTTACTTCGTGGACTACAAGCTGGCCAACGCGCGGGAGTATGCCGAGAACTATCACGCCTACGTAGGCTGGGCCAGTCAGATACCCAACTTCTTGTTCAGTTGGTTCAACATATTTGTTAAGATTGGGTGAGTGTCTTTTTCTACTTTTAAAACGAAAGCATATCATTTTGTACATAATAATATTTGACCACACAATGTTTACTTCAGCGCTTGTGATTAGGTCAGTTAGAACTTGCAAATGCTCTCGCTCATAAAATAATATTAAATTTTTGTATACCATATAAAAAGCAAAAGAAATAAATCTGCTGTTTTTTTTTGTATTCAGCTTGTAGTCTTGGTCCACCAGGCTAAGTTCTCAACAATCTCCAAAAGGTACATTTACTGCGAAATGAATTTCATTAATTAAAATTTCGCGCGTAATTCGCCTTTAAGCAGAAAATATCCTCGGAAATGGTTCTTAAGTAGCAGCATGTTGCATTGAGAGATATTTTCCTCTTCAGCGGCAACCTGACGACGCGCATCGTGTGGTCGCTGATGATCGAGGTGGCGATCTTCGTGTTCACCGTCATCCTCGCCATGGTGGACAGCTCCGCGTGGCCCGAGGCCTTCTTCTGGCTCACCATGATATCTGTATTCCTACTCAACGGTGAGGAAATTTATAAATGATTATTTATGTAGGTCGTTCAGAAAGTGTAAAAAATATAAAAATGTGACTTGGGATACATATTTGCATAATTTTGAATCAATTTAATTTAATGATTGCTAGTTTTCATTGAACAATTAGGAAAATCAATATTGGAAGGGCTTACGTTAATTAGTCGTCAAATTATGCAACCTGTGAACAGTTAACGATGTTTTACTGACTAAGCTAGAACCTTTCGGGCAGATATGAGGATAATGCAGGATCTCATAATTCACAGCCTAGAGGATTTTTCGCTTGCAAATAGAATGCCTTAAAAATACTGGACTACTTTTCCGTTTTCATCAATTCCATGTCACTGATTACATTTAACAATTTGTTGCAGCATTCAACGCGATATTCCAGAACTCAGTGTTCGGCGTGGCGGCTCGTCTACCCCCCAAGTACACGGGCGCGGTGGTGCTCGGCTCTAACGTGTGCGGCACGCTCGTGGTGTTCCTCAGCTGGACCTCCGAGCTCTTCGACAGCATCCGTACCTCTGCCATATACTACTTCATAGGAGGGATGTTCGTGCTCCTCATATGCTTTGATACTTACTTTGCGCTGCCCCTTAACGTGAGTTACTTTTTGTAATAATATGGTAAATTGATTGCGTTGAAGATGATGGTCAGTTTGATTTAAATAATATGCATTCTAAATTTACTGTTTCGTTGTCAGAGGTTCTACCGGTACCACGACACGCTGCAGCAGCGCACGATGCGCGTGAACCCCGCGCTGGCGGCGACCAATCACAACGCGGCCGTCAAGCAGGCCACGCCCTACGGCACCATCCTCGCGCAGTCCTGGGTGCAGCTCTACAACATATTCCTCACGTTCTTTGTCACGCTTTCTGTCTTCCCTGCGGTACATTCAGGTGAGAATTAACTTTATTTTGAGTTAGAGTATAATAAAACAGGCTGCAGGCAGGCTGTAGGATGCAGGCTGCCTCCAACAGTTCACTGTGGAAATCATTGGGAGAAGCCTATGTTCAGCAGTGAACTTCCTTTGGGTGAAGGATGATGATGATGATGATGATGATAATAAAACGCCAGGGTGAGGAAGTTTTGACAAGTCTGGCTCTTTTATGAGTTGTTGGTAATTGATTTTTTTTTCAGATAAAGTCGACACTCGTTCAAGCATCCCGTTGATAATCCCTGAATCCATACTACAACAATTGTTTTTTTTAAAGATTGTTATTTTGAATGTCTATTAGTCATGAATTATTATTGAAGGTACAAAATGAAAACATTGACGTAAGATAAAGTGAGTAAATAAAAACATGCGTGTATTGTTGTTTTCAGACATTAAGCCATCGTCGTCGGGTTTCCTGGGCGATCAGTTCACGATGATCACGTGTTTCCTTACGTTCAACGTCACCGCCATGATCGGCAACATTACGGCCAGTCTAATACAGTTCGTAAGTATTTGTGTGAATTTTTATTTTTAAATAAATTCTATTTGCGAAAAATGCTATGAAATTTTCATTAATGTGGTCTATATTTTAGCCTTATTTAGTGCAAACTTGTGAGGACATGTGTTTGGATTGTGCTTATCTTGAAAATGTTTTCGTATATTGCAATAAACCTGTTATTATTTATTTGTATAAACTGTAAACAAGTCAGTAGTATATAGAGATGTTTATTATATAGACAACAGACATTTTAGTTTCAGTTGTAAATTTTACATAGATGCTATAAATCTTTTGGCCAAACAATCCAACTACATAAAAAATCACCCACCCCACTGCAATAAATTTAAAACTTATTCCTTCAGCCCAACCGCCGTTGGCTCGCACTATTCACGACAATCCGGTTGCTGTTCATCCCGTTCTTCCTGCTGTGCAAGTACAAGCCAACAGAACGGACCCTGCCCGTGCTCGTCAACAACGACTTCGTGTACTGGGCCGCTGCAGTGTTGCTGGGCTGGAGCTCAGGGCACTGTAGCTCGCTGGGCATGATGTATGTCGGAGGGTGAGTAGAGGTTTTACAACTTTTTGTAATAAATAGAGGGCAATCGGTTTTTGTAGAATGGGTTGTAAGCGTCGGGAGTCGAAATTAACCAAAAAAAACTATAAAATCAGTAAAATATTTTTTATTTCAATAGGTTAAAAATAGTCTTAAGTTCATAAAAGTATGCAAACTGTAATTTTGTTTAAAAAACAATGAGTTCGAAAGTGATGTCTAAATCAAGAATATATTGAAATTGTCGCCCGAACTTTGTACATTAGCGTGAGGTCATATTATGGACAAGCTTGCAAGTATGATATCGAAGTTTAAGACTTATCAGCCTTCCTATGGTTGAAAATGGTAATGATGATAAGTTGATGACAGTGGTAATGATGTTTTTTTTTAAAATAACATATCTGTCCTTGCAGCAAAGTGTCTCCTGAGCATGCCTCTACCGCCGGCATGATTGGTGGCGCCACGCTAATCACGGGCATCATGATGGGCATCACGTTTACGCGCCTCTGCCCCATCATCGTCAACCTCGACCTCTGGCGCGCCATCTAGCGGCTGCTCTCCTACCTCGCCACCTACTGCCACCTGGTTATCAAGTGGTTGGCCCACTGAGTTGGACCAAAGGTGGGACAAAGTGGCCGAACTGCTGGTTGGTCCAAATATTGGTAGCAAGGGCCAGACTGCTGGTTGGCAGAACTATTGGGGGTACGAAGTGGACTCCTATAAAGTATTGTGTTCATGTTGGCGTGAATATTGAATATTTGTGACAGTGAAGCGGATGGAGCAATCTGTTTGGTGTAATGTATCATCATGACAATTTGTAATATTGGCCCATGCAGTTTCAATTGAGTTTTAATTGGTATATACATATGACCTATGGGCTATGCTTCCTCACTAATTGGTACTATTAAAACCAAAATATGTTTGGCAAATGTTTTAGAATTTCTATTGTACTTAACAGATTGTCATGATGATGCCACAATGACTCGAAGTTAGTGATAAGTGGCAGACACAGTGAAGTGACTAATATCAATCATTTCTTTTATTTGACAGATAAGATTTTGTTTTAGTGAAAAATGTTGGTTTTAAGTCAATGTTATTTATTTTCACTTTTCTAATTGCATTTAACATCTTACTAATCTTGCCCACTGTGTAAGTATTATGTGACCAAATTTGAATCTGAATGTGATTCACCTCGAGATACTGGAATAGTTACAGTTAATGTTTCTTTTGGTGCTTTATATGGTTTAAGACGGATAAGTGTCAACTCGTTATGATAAAGGCATTACATAACATTACACAATAAAGTTTTAGGGTGACTATAAAGTGCACTGGAATTGTTAAAATTCCATTCTGAATGAAATTAAATTGTATTGAAGCACAAAAGGCAAACGGGTTTATTCATAGATAATTTTAAAGCATATTTTAGTTATCAAATGTTTTGTCTTCTTCGTTCAAACTGTATTCAAAAGTTGTTTGAAAGAGACAAAACATTCGATAACTAAAATAGGTTTTAAAACTTTTTATGAATAACGCCGTAAATGTTTATTTTGGTTTGGCATTGTGCTTTTGTAGTTCCCCTAAACCTGATAGTGAAGTAATATGGCTATGTAAAGTTATACATACTGTTAATGTTTGTAAGTGGCAAATAAGATATTTATTATATATGTAGCTAGTACAAAACGGTTGGATATATGAGCGTTATATTTGATTAGCGTAATTTTTACATAAGTGTTTTATAGGATTGCATTGTTTGTTTGAAAATCTCATGTGTTCTGCATGCTGAGGCATTTTCATTAATTCATTAATTTTATTTTAATTCCTTTCTTTCGGGCTTTGCACCACATTTTATTGTATTTATTTATGATGTATATTTTTTGGAAGGATAAATTAATTGTTATATTACAGTCAATGTAAAACAACTGGTCCGATGTGAACATGAGGCGTACCAATGTGCTATGAAATTTTTTTGTATCAGGGAGGCTCTCTTACATCCTCGTTTCAACTTGAGAGTAAACTAGTTGTTTTGCGATGACTATACCCAATAATTGTCTTGATTATTTTTTCTATATATTTTGTGGGTTCCGTTTACTATTTAAAATTTTATAGAGCAAAGCTAGAAATTAATTTTCATTTATCCCTAGTTTGTTACTTACAATAAGGTATGATTATTAATAAAATCCAAAGTGCTGTATTTAATATAATGACTAATGGTAAGCCGACGAGTTAATTTTACATTGATTATGGAATCATGAATAGTATATAAGACGCACAAGAATCTGTTTGATGATATTGGAATTTGTATGACACGTTGATAAATATCAATGGACCTAGTATATACGCTTATAATGTAACTATCGTCGGCATTTTAGCACCAATATCCTAACTATTGTGTTTGACAGACTGAAACGACTAACAATTGTTTATATTATTTCATGTATGGGTACAAGTAAGTTACTTGGCTCCTAATCTTTATTTTTTATCGATATCGATTGTAATTATAAAGACTGGCGTAACAAGGCTAGGCGAGTGAATTTAATTTATACTTAAATCACAATGTTAAATTATTTTAAGCAAATAAAAAAATATATTACGTCCCTATTCTATAATTTTTATCTATCGATATCGATAAAATACATCGATAGCAGCAGGTGTTGTACTCTTTAGACAATCTATTTTTCTTTCATCCATTGTGTTCATGACATAAACCAAATATTTTTCATTCGCGGAATTCAAGAACAAAAGTATTTTTGTTTTCACGATAAGTATGGCAGTTATTTAGTTCAATAGTATGTATTTATTTCATAGTAAAATGTTTTTTTCCATATTTTGTTTGTTTTTATTTTTATTTTCAGTGTGCCGTAGATAGTAGTTATCGCATGTGTCTTGTGTCTAGCATAATTCGGTAAAGAATGGGTTTAGAGCTGACTATCCACCAGTAAAATATTTAGAAGGATATGAAATGGTACAGAGAAAAAAATATGAGGTAATGAGGTGACTGCAGTAGTCAAATGCGCGTCATATTCTGTCATAATTAATTTATGTTTGTGTCGGATATTTCGATAAAATAATATCCATTACGCCACATTTCAGATATGTTGACTCCGTATCAGCCATATTGAATATTTTAAAAGTATATATTGCCAAATCAGTCGATTTTGTCTGGTTACAAAAGGTTTCAGAATGGTAATTTAACCTTTAAAACAAACAATTCTTGGCTAGTCAAATAAAAATAAAATAAAGTTAAATAATCAGGTAGGATTAAAAATATTAATGGTAAGTTAAAATGGTGAGCGGATGTCGATAAATGTATTTAATGGGTAGATCGCGTAACATTTTCTTCCATGGTGGATACGCAGCGTAAGTATCGGCTTGCTGTGGACGTGCAGTTGGTTTCGTTTGGTAGTGCTTGTGAATGTTGATACCCTGGTGCCTTATCCATCTTCCATTGGTTTGTATCACTGTTAGCGTAAGTTGTTGAACGAATAGCGTATAGATGGCCACGCCCCAACGAATGTACAGATACATTTTACATACAAGGTTTTGTATTGAGACAGCCCTGTCTCAGTCATTGCACACTTGATTTGTAACTGGGATGCACCCAAGTACCTTTGTCCAAACAAAGAGTACATAATATGCAACTTGTTGGTCTTAAGGCCAGTCTCATCGCAACCTACTTCGTAGTTTATACTGCATATTATGGAGGGACGGAGTATATTTATAAAATAATGTTCCTTTTCAAAATTATAAATATGCAATATTAATCTACTATACTGATTCTGTCGACGGGTTATAATGATAAGCAAACTCGGCACTTTGGAAATAGTTACGGTACTAGCTTTGAAATTTAAATTAGAATATTCCTAGTACGCTCAACAACTCGGACTGGTGGCCGATATTAAAATTATAAATTCAGGATTACAATTAAAATTATTGGTTTATGTGTCATTCCCGATGGGTTTTTGATTCTAATAACCGTAATTATAGAAAACACTGCTTGCGTGAAAGAAATTCGATTTCTTTTATAAATAAAAATCGTATCGGTATTCTTAAGTGACTCCATTACATTCCATTATTAAAATGAATTATGGGAATTTAAGGTGATTAACCATATCATCAAGTACGATTGAAGTATAACATTGGGGCGTGGTCATATGAATGAATTTGATTTGCATGTATAGATAATATTTCGTTTTTGATATTGGGAGTTAACAGAATGTTGTTAAATGTATCCAACAGAGCAAGTTTCATAAATCTATAATATATTTTAATAAAACTGTCGTATTATGCCTAGGTTTACGTCAAATTCTGGAGCTATGACTACATTAACGGTTTTCGTGGCCAAGACAGATGTCGGCTGTGAAAGATGAGGCAGCGGATTTGATCTCCGCTCCGGGACAAATATTTTTGTGATTCACAGGTAATTGCTTCAGGTCTGGGTGTTTGTGAGGCCGAAAAATCTCGTAATTTCTGATACTCACGTCACAAAACACTATCTTAGTATGGGGACGTCACTATGTATGTGACTGTTGGATTTTTTTTATTTCATTGAGGCATACCCATCGGACTTAGTAGTGTATACTGCTGGTATATCGAAATTGGGCCGTCATTTACCTATGTATAATGTGAATGGTTTTAGTTATCCCAAAATTAAATTGATATCGAGATAATGAAGTAAGTTTGTAAGTTTATTCGAAACCGTTTTTTCAAATATACGATGGAGTAGAGTTTGCAAGATGGATTGACAATTCGACAGTTTTATTAAAACTTTGCCGACCGTCACACACATCCAATAGAGAATATAGGAGTTTATTCCGATGACAATAACGAAGTATTGAATATTTACTGTATTATGAACGGTATTTAAAATAATCAGAGTTATATGTCTTATGAGAGATTTAAGTCGAGTCTGCGAGTCGTGTAGGGTTAAAAAGATTCCTTATCGTAACTGCCAGAACTTGATTTCCTAAAAATATTCTGTAAGAATTTGTTATGATACACTAAGCTATGTAGAGCAACTATTACTTAATAAAGTCCGGTTTTATACATAATAGGTATTTACTAGGTATGTACGTTCCACAAATTTAATCTAAACATCTCTACCCTATGCCGTCTATACACTTTAAAAAATATTACTCCCTACTACGACTCTCAGAATTGACACATAAATAATATATGATATCTATTAGACTCACCATGAACAAAGTAACATGGTGATTATGCATAGTGTTAACTCTTCGCACTTGTAACGTTTCCACTCGCTATTAAGATTTAAATACTCACTACTCATACTGCATTTTATAACAGATCATTCACATTTCATATAAATTCTACTAAAGGAGACCGACTAGTATGCAAAATGTAGCATATAAGAGCTTGAATTTAAGAAACAAAGTAAATGTTATACTTGCCTACCAATTTAAAATAATAGAAGGAATTATTGGAACTGTATGTTCTGTACTGAAAAAAGAACTTGCCATAGCTGGACATTAACCAGCATTTAAAATATTCTACAGGTTGCTGTATAGATTCTTGGGCTAGGCCTATATTAAGGCGTAGACATCCTATGATTGAAAATGATGATGACGATTGATGACAATGGCCTTTAGCATATAATTATAGGACAAAGTTTTGTAACAAAATCCCTAAATATTATTGGGTTGTAAATTGTTAGTGTAGTGGAATAATACATTTTGTAAGAGCGCAATACATGTCGTATTTTCGCAAGTTCATTGCAGTTACAAACGGATGAAAAGATTAGCTACGTGTTTATGATAATAATCTCTGCACGAGCGTCTAATAAAATGCGTCTTAACAGTTTCAAACGGACACTGGTAGCCAGCGAATGCACTAGAAATTGAAATCGTAATCTCATCAGAATGCATCAAATTGGTTTTTAGATTATTGGGTTTATCCTTCCTTAACTGAATGTTATTCGCATTCCATAAAGTAGTAGCATAGTGCTTCTGATACAATGATATAAATAATAATTTTTTTACCCCCTCTCAATCGTACTCGCTTGTAGAGGAGTCTCGTGCCCTGCAGTGGGACGTATATGAGCTGACACAGTACAGTACCAATAATGTATTGGAGCTGACTAAAACTAAGGAATAACCTGTCCCCACAAAATTGGATACAGAAACGGGCAGTTCCATTTAAGGACTAACGTTATTAATATAGGCAAGGATTAGTAATTTGCAGTCGCATTGGGTTAGCCCACAGCGCAGAGAGCTGATCGGGCCGAAAAGTATTCGATTGACATGTAAGTCGAATTGCAGGGTATGAGGTATATTCAAGTTGGCCAGACGAACGAAGATGTAGAAAGCTGGATACAGACCGCTGTTGAAGTCTTTGAGGGAGGCCTACATTCAGAAGCGGACTTTTTGTAGCTGGAAAATATGGAAAATTGTTGCAATTTTGTGTCCTTTAATGCAAATTCCGCATAATGCATATTTGCTTACTATTCGGTCTAAATAAAATATGAATTTAATGGCATTTTACTATTATGAGACGAAATGTATGCCTGTATGCAGTGTTCGTTCTGTCTTTCGCAACTTTGTACCTAAACTATATAGACTATCGTGTGTCCTAATATATCGTATACTAATTACTATACTTGCTCTTCTAAAATATATCGTCTCGATGGAATGACGTGTTCATGACACGAAAGTAAAAAAACCTGCAAGAATCAATAACATAATTTTACTTCCTGTATCCTGATTTTTTATTTAACATACAATTATTGATCTAGAAAATAATAAGTAGGTACCTAGGTTCATTGTACAAATACCTACGATGGTGTAAGTGGTACCTTTTTTAAAATGTGGGAATGCATATTTTGTGTCTTCAATGAAACGTCATTTTATTGGGACGAAATTATAAAAATATACTATAACTAATCACCTTAAAGAGTACCTTGATGCACTCCTTAGTCGAAGGCTGTGAAATAATAGCTTTAACCTTCTCATTTGTAGATACCACGCGCCCATACATCATATCTACTTATTTATTTGAGTGTGCATTTCAACGACACATTGGTGCAGATGTGTCGCACCGCAAGACTGTGGGTTCGATTCCCAGATAGTGTAGATTGCCCGGGTTGAAATATTTTCCATTAGTAAGATAAAAATCCTTTTTTACTAATTGTGTCAAAGGATTATTTAAAATGGATTTATTTCTTCCATATAATACACGATTGGGGAATCTTTGATGTCTAAAATTCCTATTCCAAGCATACTCAGATAAATAAATAGATTAATATTTGAAAAATCTTATGAAAATCGCTACAGATATTATATAAATGTTGTATCCAATTGAGTTTTTATATGAATGTTATGAATAGAAATAATAGGAAGTATTTTTTGTGATTGTCTTTGTCAATCCATTGTTCTAATATATCGGTTTATATTTAATCATGTCTAAAGTCTAATTTCACCTTCTATTTTTAAAGATACCTAGAGAATAGAGCCTGACCAAAATTCGATTCTCGTAATTCGCTTTCGACACGTATTGCAAATTCAAATGCTAAGACTACGGTATAATATTATAAATCTATACTAATATGTAAAACTGAAAAGTTTGTTTGTTTGTCTGACAGCGCTTATCTCAGGAAATACTGGTCCGAATTGAAAAATTATTTAAGTGTTGGATGGTTCATATATCGAGGAAGTTTATAGGGTACCTACTTTTTATCGGAAAAAAAATATGGGTGAAGCCGCAAGCAATACTAGTAGTAAATGATGAAAATGATTATAAATAAAAATACATTTATACTAGAACACTAGAAGACTAGAACAGTAACTGCCTTATTCATAGAATTTAAAATCTATTTTAGTTATCAAGCGTTTTGTCCTTTTCGAACGACTTACGATATTGAGTTTGAGTGAAGAAGACAAAATATTCGATAACTAAAACAGATTTTAAATCTCTGTACAGTCTATGAACAAAGCCGTTATACTATAGTTTTATGTTATAATAAAAAATAATTTATAAAATATGTAATTGTCGAAAGCGTATTATAGATTTTCGATGAGACCCTTAATCCATCACTTTGATACCTTCTTTATCTTTCAAATATTATTATAAAATTAGGGCTGCCAGTAAAAAATAATTCCTGCTTATTCCCTTTCTGTAATCTTTCTAAAATTATTTTTTCTGCGGTGTATTTTCATTAGATATGGCCCTTTATTTATCCTAATATTACGAGTACTCAAGTACAAATATTAATTTAACCTAACTTTTGTGAGTAGTTTAGTATTTGTCCTCGTAAAGATTTACTTTAGTATCCCTGTATATAGAGTATTTATACTATATTTGTATACTATATAGATAGAGTATCACACTGTATTATAGACAAGTATATTAGTGGTTTTAATTCTTCAAATCTTTCCTCAATATTTATACCTTTGTATGTGGTAAATGATAAGATTGTAACTTATTTATTTTTGAATAGTGTTTATTCATTTAGATATTGAATGAGTGAGAGTTGGGTGCAGAAAATATTCTTAAGTCGAAAGGTTTAGGTTTGGTTTCAGGACACAACTTTTAAAGTGAAATGTGTTTCGCATTTCGTAGTAAATAATTGTTAATTCACTGAATCATAAAACTTGGCATGGAATCATATTCAACAGTTTTCTATAAAGTATTCCGACGCGTTTGAAGTTTGCCTACTCTCTCTCTCTCTCTGTTAGCGTGATGTGCAAAGCCATTTTTTTCAATTGCGCATATTACAGAATTTTTATATGTAGTAGATAATGGGACAGTTTATTTAGAGTGTCAATAAGTTTATATTGTATTATTTAAAAATAAACGACACATTTAAAACCGCAATACACAATAAAATGTAGCATCACGATTTTCATATTATTGCACGTTAAAAAAAAATTAAGTTACCACATTTTTTTAAAACTTTTGTTAATTTTTAACATCGAATTTTATTTGAGTATTTATAGTTACAATTTTATAATTTGCCATATTATCGCCAAATGCGCCTATAATCTATTTACCAAAATAAAAAAAACGTAAAGGTATATTTAAATTTAAAACGTCATAAAGATAGCTCAATATTGTTATAGAATATTCGATTTATTGAGCTTTTCGCGTTATCCATCGGGGTTGCGTTTGTTACAAAAAAGAACAGGTTTTTTATTTCATGCTACCAATTTTAGCCAATACAGCAATGATATCATCGATTTTTTAAAATATAATTAATTTAAAAAAGGATTTTAAAGTGTTGTTCTACTTTGTTCAAATTATATCGTAACATCCCTTCTGTAACGTAAGTAATCTCTTCTGAAAGATACTTGGAAAGGTCTGGAGGGAAAGCTGTTAAGCTCCCCTTTTGGTAACCCGGCGGAAGCCGAAAGGGATATGTCAGTGTCATTGAGATTCCAGCTCGGTACGCGTGCAAAACATACTGACCCTTTATCATGCTCTACCGTACAAAATAAGAGGTTGTAATACGGGTTTGAAATAACCATGTACCAGTAACTGGTATAAAGACTTACAATATCTATAAAAATCCGAGATGAGTAACAAATACGAGTAATAAGTCGTGGACACCTAGATACCGTTTATTCAGGAACTAAACATAAATTAAAGGACTGCCTTTCCAAGTACAGATGTTATTATATTCAACGATGTAGGCACCGATGGATAAAGCGAAAGTTCACATTTTTAACAGTAATAGGAAGTGCGCACAAAAACAAGTCCGTACATTTGTGACAATAATAACGAATCTTTTACGTCTTGTAGTAATATTTTTCCACTTTTCCACAACATGTATTGATGTTAGCAAGAACCACTTCTACCGATCTTACACTGTTCACTTGATAAAATACTCATGTTATAAAATAAACGGATGAAAACTTTGTTGTCTTTTATTAAAAAAAAATACAATGAAATCCATTGTTGAAGACAGGCCTCCCTCAAATATTTCTCTAACGACTTGTTGAAAGCTGCATGCTTAGATACAACGTTTTTCTGCAACCTTTGACATAATGGTCATCAGTCCTGTGTCCACTTCAACGTTTACTAAATTATTTTGAGACAGTAAATCAACATTATTTAACACACTGTCGCATTTATTTATGTGAGTAAGCTTACTGGGGTCCTTAAAATTCCTCTTTACCTTCCGTCCTTTTTCTTTCCTTATCTCATTTTATTTTCCGTAGCTTGCAATGTATCGTTGGTGATAAGGGTCTGTATCAATCGCTTTCCTAGGTATTAGGTAGGTAGGTATACTAATTAAGTATTGTATTGTATTGTATCAGCCCTTATACGACCCACTGCAGGGCACGGGCCTCCTCTACAATCATAGTATGATTGAGAGTGGTTAGGCCATATAGTCCACCACGCTGGCCTAGTGCGGGTTGGCGGACTTTTCCATACCATAGAAATTTATACAAATCGCTATGGTATGCAGGTTTCCTCACTATGTTTTCCTTCACCGTTATAGTGCGTGGTGATTGACTATCAATACACACATGACTCCGAAAAGTCAGAGGTATGCCCTGGGATTTGAACCCGCGACCACCGTGAACATGTAGGCAGCCGCGTCTAGTCCATTACCAACAGGCCACCACGCACTACCAACCAAGTACTACCAATTAAGTATATCAAAACTAAACTATTGGTATAATATTAATCCTGTATCCTGATTATAAACCTACGGATATCTTATGGCTCTACCACTGTTGACATGCTCTATCAAATAATTTAATAACATAAACACTTCTTGAAATGTGTTTTATTACTTATTGTTTTCCTAGTTATGAGGGTGGCCTCGATCTGTGGTAAAGGAGCATAAATATTCCGTCACAGTAAACCCTGCACTTGCTAAGAGGCGACCTAAATAGATGGTTAGGATCACTAATAACGAGGTACGCGATAGAGCACTTGACTTTGTATTTGTCGTGGATGTAAAACCTTGTACTTCTCGCCCTGCGGTATCAAAAACCGATGCTAATGCCCGTGAGTGCCCGTGAGTCACCCAGGGGTTTCACATAATTAAAGGACACGCCTTTTACGAAGTAAGCCATAGGTGAGAGTCAATAGTACAATTCTGGTACTATGCATTTAATTATGTTTTTAATAAGGGCACAGAAATCTTTTATGGAGACGAGAAAGTTTTTCCCAACAATTAAGGAGTGAAACGACGATTCCCTTGGGATTTAATTTGGGTTGTGTTTATGTGTCATGCGTCAACGTTGATTCATTTTCTCCAGCTTTCTACTTCCGATGTGCATTGGGAATAGAATAAATAGGAAGTGATTACATTTAATTTAATCTAGTCACTCGTTGATTATATTTGGTAATTTACAAGTTATATAATGCTTTTGTATTGCGTTATTTAAATATATTCGCCATTTTTTGATTATTTTTTTTTGGTTTGGTTCGGTTGCTTTTCGAGTTGTCAAGGTACAGGAGTTGAATAGATAATGTTTGTATATCTATTAGGGGTTCTAAGGTTATGCAATAACATGATAATTGAAAAGACAACAAGTTCTTTATTGTGTTCAATAAATAAAAATAAATAGTTTATAAATAAATAAACTAACTAAACCCTAGCAGTTTCGTTCGTGCGTGCATCCTATGTACATTCCGATGTGAGTTATTTACATGAGGTATTTGGTTTAATAGGTGGGTGATGACGACGACGAAGATGACGAGGAGATTGAGGACACGCTGGAGTAGCTCGGCGACTGGTTGGAGGACGCCGATGTGTTGGAGTCTCCGGGGTAGTAGGAGCTGTAGGCGAGCTGGCTGGGATCCCACACGCGAGAGTACGGGCCGGAACTGGCGGGCTCCCACTGAGGACTGTAGGAGTCCTGAGGAGCAGCCGGGGTGGAAGCCGGCGGGCCGTACTGAGAGGCGGGAGGACCGTATTGAGGAGCCGGAGGGGCGTCAGTCGGGGTCATCATCATCATTGGCATAGCTGCGAAAAAATATATTGTATTAACAACCATTTGGATTTTGTCTGATATATTAAAATATATCAATGTAAATCGTTCTCACCTCCTTTCTTCATTAGCAAGTTGTAGACAAGGAAACCAACGACCAGAGTGATGGCCAGTTTGCTGAGGATCAAAGCCTTGATAGCCTTGATGCCGATGATGGAGACGAGGATTGGCATGAGAGCCTTCATCTTCAGCTTCAGCAGCAGCAGGACAGGCAACAGGAGCTTCTTCTTCAAGAGGCCTCGGGCTAGAAAACATATAAAATTAATAGTACTACGACGTTTCAAATGTTATGTTCGGGAGTTGGTAATAGTACCTTCGCCATTGCTTTCGTCTTCAGGGAATTTAACGTCCAATCCTCTGTCAGCTCTGTAGGAGACCTCGGCGCTCTGGAACAGGAACTCAGGCAGTTGGAACTTGAACTCGTTTGTTTGCAGCATCCTCGCGACCCGCTCGAAGATCACTTTATCGATGTGTTTGGAATCAAGGGCCCTCGCCGACTCGGCCGTCACGCCAGCATTGGTATCCAGGTACGAGAGAACTTTCACTTTGAGACATGACATAGGTGAGTCAGTTTCAAAACAATCACTGATAACACTGTCCAACAGATCATCACTTGTCCTTAATCGAGGCATCTCGATCTCGTTGTCCCTGATGCTGTAGCCGCGCACGAGGGCGACCGAGGCGATAAGTAAACACAAGCACTTCATTTTTGTATTTCACTTTGTCATTAGATTTGATTAATTAGACGTACGGCCCGGCCGGTTAATGGTGCAACAATGATTTAATTTTCAATGGGCTTGGTTTTTATATGTGATCCTTTGGGCGGCGAGGCGCGCGCCGGCTGCGCGTGGTCTGAATAGAAATTGTTATCATACTTGGCAAACTATTTAAAGAAAGTCCTGCTCGGTGAGAGTGACGTATTTCGGTAGTTATTATATTAATATATTAGTTTCGTTTTATGTCAATACCTTTTGTGTTTATATAAAAGTTTAATATAATTCTTTTCCGGAATTTATTTAATTAGCAGAATTAAATGGGATGGTTACATAGCGTCTATAAAACTAATAAACAGATTCATAATTTTAAATACGAAGTATTTGGATAGAACTGTTCAAGTTTGTGCAAATTGAATGCTATACGTACTAAGAAAAAAAATAATGTTGTTTCTTCTAGATCTGGGGGAAATGTAGCCGGCTTCCAATTTATGACATGTTTCGTCGATATAATTATTAAATCGAATTCAGATTAAATGCAAAAATTATAGAATAGCCGACAGGGAATTTGCAATATAAAATTTGCTTTTATTATTAAAATTCTAAGGGCATTAATAAAGCGAATAAATAACTTTCAGTGAAGGATCTTCAAACTCCAGACGACGAACATTCTCATTGAACGTTAATAATAGATGAGTTCCATTGCAATCCGGAAAATTAATTGATCCAGCGAATGTTAGTAGGTGTATTATTTTTTAAGGGTAGCTTTATGTACATTATACTTATTTTCAGATCTAGAGTTTTGTTTACAGCTTAAGAAAATCTCTGAAGTCAGGAATGGAACATGTCTGATGTAAAACACCTGAATTGAAATGTGACTATATGGGATCGGTAATTTTAGAAGGCGCTAGTATAATATTTCGTAAAAAAAATTAATCCGTGCCAATAATAATAGGTACATACTTTGATAATGCTAAAAGTTTAGCAAAGAGCATAAACATGATTTGACTTAGATACAACGTATGTTTTTGTAATTGCGATGTAAGTTAATCTAAAATTAAAGATAAGAACGATTTAAAAAATCTTTTAGTTAATCTCTGTTTATTCCAAGATAGATTTAATTCCCAAAACAGATAGTTTAGAATATATAACTACCTGCATGAAATAAGTGTTGACAAACTTCATAATACGTAACTAAATTTTGCGTAAGTTCCAAATAAAACTAATTTAAATATATTCAGTCGATGTGCGAAAGTGTGAAGAAATTGCGACGTGTATTTATAAATAAGGCTTCAAGGAATCTTACGTAGTAGTAATTTTAAGTTGGCACCATTATATAAAGTGGTGTTGTTAGGCAGTATTGCAGTTGTTTCTGGCTATAAATCATCAGAGGGCGTTTATTGTCATTCTGTGTTGGTGTTTGATGCTCTCACCATGCTTTGCGTACATACAAATCTGGTTCGTACATTTTCCTCGGCTGTGCGGTTGTAACACGCTGCCATTGTTTAGTATGGTAATACTGGTGGTGACGCCACTTGACACCATCCTTGGAATTTGATTTCGATTATCATGCTTTGACCGGCCGCTTCAGGTATTTTGGTCGTAGAAGTTAAGTTTCTTTTTAAATATACTTACAACTATGCGATTCATTAGTTCGAGTATGTACATATGTATTGCTACCATTCTGAAGACGATGATTGAATGTCGCAGATATTGTGTAGTTATCTCTTTATGCTAAGGCTCAATATATTCTTAGGTAAGTACTTGTAAAACTTCTAGATCAGTGGTTCTCAAAGTTGACTGCGTTCCGAAACAAAAACAAAATTTGGCATGTACGAGGCTCATCTTTTTGCCGTAATGGGAAACCTTACCGCCATGGACCCACCAGTGGGTCGCGACCCATAGTTTGAGAAATACTGTTATGGACATTATTTTTGGATATGGGTGTTCCCGTGTATTCATTTGAATTTATGAAAAAATCTAATTTGTAGTTGAAGCTTAAGCTTCCAAATCTTTCAATAAAAAAGATTTATTTAGAAAATGTTGTATTACAAATAAAACTTTTATTTAAAACATCCATCCGAACCCCCAATCCCTTCCATAATTTATCCTCTCATCAAGATCGTTAAATCCATCTAACCGCAGGAGTTCTAAATGCCCTCGAGATGTGATCAATTGCCATCAATTATTATGCGCTTGCTCGTGTTTACAACACATCCAAAGTCTCATTCATCGGCAAGTCAAGTGGAGTAGTTACAAGAAATGACCAGCATTACGTAAAAACATTTCGCCAGGAAAGTGAAACGTGCGTTTGTTTGGCAAAAAGCGCGCGGAGTGTCCGCCGTACGTCGAGTGTCATGTCTACATTATGCAATAAGGGTTGTAATCCGCATGCGCAGTGCGCGCGCATTACCATTCGCGCCATGTCCGGATTGTGAAATTTATTGTTTCACTTCCGTTCGACTATTGACGGGGGTTTGGTGGGGAGAATGGATGTATTGGCTTCGACTTTAATTGTTGTTTTGATTTATATTCATCTGTATCAGCCCATATACGTCCCACTGCAGGACACGGGCCTTCGACACAATCGAGAGTACAATGGAGAGGGGTTACACCATATAGTTCACGCTGGCCTAGTGTTGGTTGTCTGATTGTTTTGATATGATGTGATTGTCTGTCGCAAGAGCTCTGATTATTTTCTTGTTAGCCTGACTTAAAAAATAGAGGGGGTTCTAAGATCATCTATATGTTTTTTTATGATTGTTCACCGCCCTAATGTAGATTAATAAATTAAACGAGCCAGTAATAGTACTATTGACTGCCTCGTTGGAGTAGTTGTACTTCGGTACGGTTACAACGCTGAGGTCTCGGGTTTAAATCCCGGGCAAAGTCATATTGGCTTTTTATATTAATTGTCAGCCAGGAGTCAGGAATTTGTGCCCTATATGGCGATAGGCACGCCCACTATCACATGCTGGGACGGAATAGACAAGGCGAAACGTGGGTGATCCTGGTAGTAACCAGGAGAACCTTAGCCGGCCCCTTCTGGGAAAAAAGGTGTGAGTTTATGTATATATGGAGCTCGTAATAGTATCCTTGAACCCTGCTTGAGATGACGTTTTACCATTCTGTTAAATAATATGCCAATTTAAAAGCTCGAGCGACGTTAACGTCACGATGTAGGTGATGAACATGACAAGTTAAGGTTAATTTGGTCATTTGTATTGACGAACAGCTGTCATACATATAGAGTAACAATTGACGTGACATTATTGTCCGCACTGTATTAGAACCAGGTACGGTCGCAGTAAAATATTGGCGAAGGGGGCTTCTTAATCTAGGTGCTCCTATTTATTGGTCAATTAATTTCAACAAGGCTGAAGGATTTATTCTTTCAATATGTTAAGGCATCATAATTAAAAAA
Source organism: Theretra japonica (assembly GCA_033459515.1). Lineage (NCBI taxonomy): Eukaryota > Metazoa > Arthropoda > Insecta > Lepidoptera > Sphingidae > Theretra > Theretra japonica. The sequence continues at coordinate 3,412,993 of CM065928.1, forward strand.
TACTAGGTATAAACGTAAAAAAATACGTACGGTATATACTAACTTTAGCGGTGGTGCGCCTACGCCGCGCCGTAATGGCTGCGCGACGTTAATTAAAAATTATAAATAATGAATTTAGTTTTTTTTATAGTATAGGTTCGGGCAAACGGGCAAGCAGTTCACCTGATGATAAGTGATCACTGCCGCCCATGAACATCTATAACGCTTGGATCATGGATGTGTTGCCGACCCATCATATATAAATTAACTATAATAAGTTTTGTTTGGTACCCACACGTGGTTGGTCCCGGGAATGTGTGGTTCGCTTCGGCGGGGTTAACACGTTTTGTGTTACATAGTCCTTATTTATGTCGCAGTTTGAATTTTGATTAAACTATTGCCATAAAGAATATCAACGTTAAATATGCCTTACCTAAGCAATAAAGCCATAGAATTAAATACACAACCACTGTCTAAAAGTGAAATTTTTGTGTCATTAAAACTTGATGACAAATTAATATCGTATATTCTACGCATGTGGATGTAAAAAGGAACAGAGAAAGAAATATCAATACATGTTACAAACATTTAGAAAAAATGATTACAAGAAAGAATAATAAAAATAAGAAATAATAATTAGTTTTAACTAAAATATCCGTTTAAAAAGGGAGTTTCTGACTACATTTAAAGCAATTTTAACTGTTTATTCAAAGATTACGTCTCATTTTTTAATTCTAATGGCAGCGAATAATGGCTCTTAACCAGAAAACCCTAGAATGAATAATGCGAGCAAAACATTTTGAAAAAGCTTTCATTCAGAAATTCGTGAAGTACGCAATACTAGAAAGTTTCCGAAAGGGTTGGTGGCATAAAGACGAATGGAAAACCATAAACCGAAACTTATTGCGATATATATTAAAATCATACTCTGTTGACACTTTGTAGTTCTGGTGAAATTATATAATCAAATGCATAGCATGGATTTATAACTGATGAAACCACATGAAAGTTAGAAGTGGTAAACCTTTAGACCTCAGTAGGTATTGACCGAGTGCCACTATATCAGTGCATTGCTTGGCTCGTGTTTGGCTCGAGGTCCAATACACATTTCCCCCGCCTAACATTTTATCCCCTTCCCCTCCCAATGTCCCCTCCTCTTTTAAGATGTTGGCAACGCATTTACGATCCCATGATATAGAAATTTATGTAAAGCAATAAAAAACAGTAATTCCTCCTGATGGTAAGTGATCCGACAAGTTAAAAGCTTGTTTGTCGTAGGTACCTGTGATTTGCTCGTTGAACCTTGGGTTTGATCCCCATATAGGCAAATGTTTCTACGATCCACAAGTATGTATTTGTTTTATATATGGCTGTTTGTGAGACCGAAAGTGTCTCGTAGTTTCCAATTCTCATGACTCAAGACTTGCATCTTAGTGTATGGTCATAATTGGGTGTATTTATTGATGCAATTACGAGAAGCATCCATAACCGAATTTTATATTCAAATTTCGACAATAATGGGGCTACTAATCTGGCCTGCTGGTAGTATGTAGGTAAGGCGTCCGAGTCATAAGCCATAACCGCTGGTTATGGAGCAGGTACCGTGGTAATGTGCGCAGCACTGGGTCACCAGGCAGGCATGCCAACTGTCAACGCATCCTGGGCGCCCGCCTGAATTATAATGAGCCAAGTTGTTAACTGCGGCCTGCGCCATTTTAGTCATAATTGTTGGCCTCTGTGGCGTGGTGATTAATTGGAGAATAGGAACTTGACTCCCGTGTTGTAAATCATATATTTCTGATTGTTTATATTCGTGTGCGCTCCGTTAGTAGACATCGTACACGATAGTGGTATGCCCATCCTAGTGGGCCATTAAAGTGGGTCGCGTTTTGGGTTCAGCCCGTGTGTATTTGGTTTCGAACACGTTGGAAAGGAAAAAATAGTTTCATTAAATGTTGAAGAGGATAAGGCAAATATTCATATACATTCATAAATATACATAACTCAAGTTAAATCTTTATTTGTGCATAAGAGTTCAATCAAACACTTGCTCTTTATATATTTTATTTGTAGCTCTTGTGTATTTAGTTTAAGTATTTTATATGTCTTCTTTTGTTCAATAAAGTTTTATTATGCAATTGAGTTTTATCTTAATTTTAATAAATAAAGACACCCAACAGTCACATACATATCTAGTTCTGACCCCAAACTAAGATCGAATCTTGTGTCGTGGTTATCAGAAACTACGAGAGACATTTCGGCCTCACAAACATGCAGACCCTAAACAAATACCTGTGTTTCACAGAAATAGTTTCGGCGCGGGGATCGAACTCGCGGCCTCTCGTTTCACAGCCGGCGTCTAACCAACTGCGCCACGGAGGCTGTAGAAGTTTTTCTTCGTCCTACTTTTATGTGTATAATGTTACTTGCGCATCTGCACCCATAATTGATTAATCTATTCTATCAACTCACGCGTAATACACCGGAAGGGGTAACTAGACGTGACATTATTGCCACACAAAGCTGGCCGAGCTTATTTAGGTTCCAAATTTGACAGAGGGTGAGCTAACCGCCAACAAGGTACCCTACCAGGTATGCCTATACGAACATAGCCCAGAAATATCTTCGGTAGACCATTCCGGTATTTATGAAAAGTAACCATGATAGGATCATGAGATAAGATAATTTGAAAAGTGATAGGACGTATCACGTAAGGATATGTTAGTAAAATGACGCTGGTATTTATCATCGGTTGCTATTGTGATCATATAACACCATCATTTGTTTTCAGTGACAGAAGTCGAGGAATTCTCGGGAGTGCAATAATTTTATTAAATAGGTAGTTGAAATTAATCAGTTTGTAGTAATTAAATAGTGAAGGTATAAGATATTAAGTAAACGGTACACTGTTGCAGAACTAGGCATAAAGCTTGGATTAGATTGCACGATATTTAACCGCGGATAACATTTTTTTTACGAGGGAAAAACTTGGTATGGTTTCCCTCCTGCAATTCTTGGGGAAGGGGACAGGAAGCTTATGTCGGGTTCACTGGCCTTCCAGCTCGGTGCGCGGATGTTAATACCGAGCTGGGTCCCTAAAATTAAAACCCTACGCCGGCATAGCGGTCAAAACCCCTCGATGACCCTCTTCGCGCAAATCAGAATGTCTGCGGTTCCTGCTAGCGTGGCTAGCCCGGTACTACCCCGCAGCCACCCAATGCGGTTCGATAGCCGCGGATACCTACTGTAACCTAAGTTTCTTATTGATATTTTATGTATCATAGAATTAAATTTAATTATCCATTAGAGGCTAGAAACGAGTTTGCTATATCGCTGTATTGCTTAAAACTGGGGAACATCAAGAACCATAACAAAGTTAGTATAGATTTTCCACGAGGTTAGGTTAAATTCTTTACGCTTTTACGTGCAATTTGCAAAGGAAACGTAAACAACCAGCCTAGTATTCTGTTAAATAGTAATATAAATGTCAAAGGCGTCGATGATAGTGTCACTGGAGTGCGTGATCGTGATAACTGATCAATATCCACGCCAGTAGAAAGGCGAGCGGCACTCGCGCTGAAACCTAATGCGACACATTCTTTACTCACTTCCTCAGGGGAAAGTGATTTCATTAAATGTAAGGGACGTATGCCACGCAGTCTACTTACCCCAATAGTTTCATATTTTCTAATATTTATATTGTTTGTTTAATAATGGTGCTTGGTATTTAGGTTGTATATGTTTTGATTTTTGATTAATAAATCAGTTGTTATTTGGTGTATGTTAATTATCGTTAAGCATGTTTGGATAACTTAACGATGTCAGACGACCTGGTAAAGATGGCGGGACGTCGCTGGGTGCAGGCTGCCTACAACAAGTCATTGTGGAAATCATTAGGAGAGGCCTATGTTAAGCAGTGGACTTCCTTTGAGTGATGTATTGGATTGTATGGGATGTTTGGATAATAAATCGTTTTGCGAAGTAGAACGTGTAGAACTTTCTTTTATATGTACATATTTAATTATGGAAACGCTTTTTTTACGTATTTAAATGTTCTGCATGTCCAGGTATGTCTGGTAACAACTTGCTAAGACTAAATAAAATAAGCTATTCATGATATCATTTTTATTATTTGAGGTGAATGATAAAAACAAATATATTTTTTCAATGATTTTTATTAAAAAACAAATAAATAGTATCAGTCACACATCACAATCACACATCCACGCATGCACATTTTATTTCAATAAATAATCTGTATTACATAGTATTTACACGAGAGACGGTCTTTCGAAGAAACCGTTTTATTTGGTCTGCTTGTCTCTGCCCGTTCGCAACTGGAGTTCGAATTTCAAATTTGAATTTCGATCAGCGGTTAATCAAACGGTTTCGAGTGAAGAGTCGTTGATTTGAGGTATCGGTAGTGTTGTATGTTAGTGGTAAGCGTTGTAAGCCAGCTCCTGCGCGAGTTCCTGGGGCTCGGCGTCCCTCCTGCGGCGGGTGGCGGCGTAGGCGGCGTCCCAGGGTCCGTGGGCGGAGATCTGCGGGTGCGAGTTGTCGGCCGCAATCTGGGTAAACTACAACGTTAGGCTTATGGATAGTAGGGTTGCGATAGCTTGTTAGTTCACTGTATGTCATCTCCTGAGTATTGTAAAGTTAGTACATAAATGTGCGTAGCAGAGTGCTCTTAAAATTTGAATGTGCCAATTAGTGCATCATTTAAAGTAATATAATTCAGAATATCGAATAGATATAGTACTCAATGAAAAAATGATTTTTCAATTATTATACCTTTTCTTAAAACCTATGGTAAAGTTTGCTAAAACTCACCTTCTTGCAGAGCTGGAAGATGGCCAAAGCGACGGACACGACGAAAGAGAAGAAGGACAGCTGCAGCGCGTTCCAGGCCTTCAGTCCGAGGACTCCGATAGCGAGGGGGATGAGGGTCATGGCCTTCAGCAGCACGAACACCAGGATGGGCACAATGATCTTCTTGAGCTTAGCTTTGCGGGCCTCGCCGACGGCGCGGGCTCCCTCCTTGTTGAACTTGACGTTCAAGGTAAGCTCGTCATTGTCAAGGTTCCTGGGGCTCACGGTGATCTTGGTGTCGGCGATGGGCAGCTGGAAGGTCACGTCGTGGGACTGGATGTAGCTCTCAATGGTGTCGAAGAAGTCGCCAGTGGAGCGGCCGGTCACGTCGTTGGCGGCGTCGTTCTTTGTCACTTCAACGGCATCAGAGATCTGGAAGAAATGCATTTTAAAAGATGTTCGCAACTAGGACTTAATTTGTTAAAATCCGGAGTTAATAATAGTTACCTGGAAAGTGTCCTTCTTGAAGATGGTGTCCAATAAAGACATGACCTTGTACTTGATACAAGCGGTTGGGTCAGATCCTTCAGCGCAGCCAGACCTCATCTCCTCGACCATGCTGTCCATAGGAGTACCTTTCCAGAAGGCCTCCTTGGCGGGCTGCGCCACCGCGCTCCCGAACAGGGCGAGGGCAACTAAACACACAACTTTACTGGACACCATTTTGTTTATTGAACTCCAGTTGTTGACTGAACGATGGTTGAATTGTTTGTGATAGTTTCGACAAGGACTCCGCGGTTTTTATACAGCTATTTCAAATTCAGAACGTAGTGTGCAGTTCCGGTACGCATTGTCTCACTTGGTACGCGGCAAGCGGGCACTTTCGACCTTCTACCACCAGCAGGGTCCAAGTGTAAGGGAAAGCTATTTGATTCGGATCCTCATCAGCGTGTGCATGGAAAAAGAGCTTATGTTCTAACAATTTTGTTCGATGATTGGGTGTTTTAGCGTCGCGCGTCGGAAGCGCCTTTTCTGTTGTTTGTGACACCGTACCCTGATTTTTGCAGCTGTGATCCAGTATTGTGTCCTTCACACACTGTGTGCAATTTTATGTAGTGCGAGCGGGATGTAAGATGATGGTAGTAAACAGAGTGATTGATATGGAGGAGGAGACTCGCCGCACGCGCCTTCACGCATACGTAATGGTGTCTAAGCCGATATCATTGAACTTGCTGCACCGGAGATAACATTGATAGTTGATACACAGATTACAACTATGTCCAGTTTAAATGGTAAATTACCAACCCCTAGTAACCCTTTGAATATGAAATTATATTCACTGTATGATCCTATTATTCTAAAAACTATGGGTTATTTTCGTCGCATTGATATTGTTGCTGGGTTGGAGAATTACTTGTTAAATTCAATATGAGATTTTTTTGGAATCAGCAAAGTAGTTGGTTTAGAGTTGTTATTAATAAACCCTACTTTGTTTGCTAATCAAAAGAAACTATTAAATGTAGGTACTCGTATTGGATACCGTAAATCGTATTACTGAAATTTTGCAAAACATCTGAGTTTTGTGGTTGTTTATTACTTCTGTTATTGAACAACATTATTCAGGTTTTTCGGTGACTATATTTTACGTGGCGTCACATAACGTTTTGATTTTTTTGTTCGTTAAAAGATTAAAAAATATAAGGCCACCTACATAGCACCGACAAGATCTTAAGAAACAAGTGTCTGCATCGTGGGTACTATGAAACATTTCGGTTTCTTAACAGCCAAACCCGAAACGAATACTTCTGGTTCACACAAATATTTGTTTAGTTGGGGTAATCAATTCGGCTTCTTGTTTGAAAGTAGCTGTCGGCGAAGCCTAAGACTAAGCTCAAGAAGATCATCGTGCACATCCTGGTGTTCGTGCTGCTGAAGGCCATGACCATCATCCCTCTCCTCATTGGACTCCTCGGACTGAAGGCCTGGAACGCGCTGCAGCTGTCTTTCTTCTCGTTAATCGTGTCCGTCGCTTTGGCCATCCTCCAGCTCTTCAAGAAGGTAAGTTTTGGCAAAGTCTTAATCAAATAGGGCGTCTTAACCGACTTCGCAATTTAGGCTATCCGTTTACACACGTACATACATTAGACATGTATACGACACAGGTACTTTGAAGTATAGTGTTCGCTATTAGTCGGGAATATGTTCAGGATTAGAAGGTGTTTATAAGTCTCAGTGATTACTGATTATAAAATTAATCTCTTGTTTATCCTTGGATAAACTTTTATCGCTGGATGCAGGCTGCCTCCAACAGGTCACTGTGGAAATCATTGGGAGAGGCCTATGTTCAGCAGTAGACTTCCTTTGGCTGATGGATTGGATTGGATTGGATTATCCTTGGAATAAAAATGTGGTGTAATTGAATTATTATCATACATTAAACGCATTGGTACCAAGCAATGATTATTATGAGTTCTCCGCACGTTTAGTGCGAACGATAAATGTCTTAGGGTGATAAATTTCTAACAAGAATTACTACGAATTTACGGTTGTAGAATGTAATGTTTTTGAGATATTAAGTATAATATAACTTATAATTCATAGAACCATGGATTATAAGTTCTAATGGCCAATTTAACACACTAGAGATGTGAAAGTTAAGTGCATATATTTAGTAAATCTAACAGAAAGCAAAACAGTTTGGTAATGCAAGTTTTTAAGGAAAAGAGGATGTTGGTTTTTGAGGTTAAATGTTAACATAATTTTAGCATGCAAAAGCATGGTTGGTAGGACACAAAGGAAAGGTATACACAAGAAGTAATGGATGGAAGTTAATAAATTTCGATCGTATCAAAATAAATCGATGAAACCCTTAGCAAGGGACCTCTCCCTCGTACTATAGAGCATCAAAATGAGATATTAATGAATGCATAAAGATATTGAAGAACCCATGTTCATAACGAAACTGGTAAAAAATTGTTGTACGAGACAAAATTTTGGGTAAATTAGTAGTCTTAGTATAAGGGAAATTATTTACATCGTTTTTATTGTCGGTAACAGGGATATTGTAGGTACATTGGTGACTGTTCGGCTGATAAAAGTTCTCAATGACACAAATACTTTGTCGATAGTTAACGGGTCATGCATTATTGTTGATCCGTCGTCGCGACTTCGTGTGGAATACAAATTCGCTGACCATTTTGAGTGAAGTTCCGCGAGGGGTGAAAGTGTTAACGTTACAATTGGCTCCATTAATTATATATTAATGAGTTCCAAACATTACTCTGTTACGCAGGAATTCGAAGTTTGGGTTGTAAAATGATTGGCCAATGCACCAGCAACGAATGACGTGCGGGCGAAAATAGATTTCATGTCGCTTCAATCTACTTGTGCGATATTTTAGTAAATTGCAAAATGTCGAATTATGAGCAGATCGTTGTAAATTAGACCGATAATACATATATGTTATGTTATAACATATTCTCAAGAATATACATAAATATTGCGCGGTGTTTAGCGATACCTGGTAGGGAGGTTTATGAAAATTGAATTGGCAATTTCACTGCTTGGCCATCACAAATCACATTTTTGTTATTTTATTCAAGAAATACTAATATATATTAATGAACGTAGCTCTTATATGGATGTATTTTTCGACGAGACACAACTAGGTGTAATTAAATGGATTTATTACGAAATATGAATAAACCTTTTTTATCTAGTCGTTAATTTAATTGAAAAAATGCGTATACACTTATCTTCAAGGATATTACATTAAATACATACAAACATAACTTTCCATTTGTTTTTATATTTATTTGATAAAATAGTTCTTCCCGGCCTTGGTAAATTTGTCGCTATAAAACAAGATATTTAACTAGTTTTTTTTTTCTAAACCATAGGTGTTAAATGAATAAATAGTTAACTAATTTGGTAGCTACCGCAGTAATGTATGCGGAGTATATTTGCCGATAAACGAACCGGTGACATCAGACTATTTGCGACTAAGCTTGCTTAGACGCATCACACGTTTACCTCGAAACATTTTAATCTTTACGCTAATAAACCAACGTATTAACAGTGCATACGTTCCAAGCTGCGTTCATTTCACATTAAAAACTAATAATAAATTCATTGCCACACCTAGGAAGCGCTGACAAACCAAAACTATGGAGCGAAACCCACACTTGGCACGCAGAGGCCGGCCATTCAATATTTGATATAACCGATCAGTTAGTTCCATCATCGACTGCACGCAGAGTGGACAGAATAAGTGTCAGTGCATAGAAAAATCAGTTCAGTGACCTAGACAGTTTTCATCGCCTTATGAGCAAACGTCCTTAAAAGGAAATGTCTAAGTTAAAAGTTACCAACTTCAGCAAGAGAACGGGCAGCCCCTTCCAAAGCAAAACCAAAGATACAGAAGTGACTGTAGTACATGAAGAAGTTTTGCATAAGAGCCCGAGTCAGAGTCAGTATGAAAAACAAAAGGAGAAACAAAATGAGTTGCTACAGAAGGTCAATAAAAAAACCGCCGAATATCAGTCGAATAAACCAAGCTCGGGAGTTTTCACTGAAGTTGTCACCCACGGTGCCTTCACTTCTAAAACTGTAAATAAAGATAAACCAGTGAAAGTCGAAAACACTGTAATTTCTCCTAAAAGTAGTGTCTCAAATGGTACCACAAGTAAATCGTTGATGGGATTTCCTTCATCTGCTAACGATTTAGCCTTGGATGCGAAGTCTGACTTAGAATCTGATCCGAATATATCTAATGAAGTCAAAGAAAAAGTAATACAAAAACTTTTCGCTTTGGTGTCCATGGTGCAACATAATTATGAATCAAAAGTGAGGGTTATGACAGAATTCGATAAATTTAAAGATACGCACATGAAAAACGAATTGAGACGCGAAAAGGAGCACTCTGAACAATTATATAAATTGAATATGAATTTTCAAAACGAGGTAGTGCAGTCCATACAGAGGTTGAAAAGTGAACTTGATATAACCAGAAATGTATCGAAGAGTTTGGCAGATAGTACTACTAGTTTAAGAGGCAGCTCCGTCGATTTCAATACTTTTGAAGACGTACAAGATGAATCTACTGATAAAAGTGACCAGCTAGATGATGCTTTCGAGAATTCAAACGAAACACCGGATAACAAAACCACTGAGAATATCACTAGTTTATAGTTTTGTATTCTTAATTTACTTATATAATAAATAATTGTGATATTGGTGCACGTTTTATTTCACTGTTCAGACGTAATAAATTTGCATACAATACATGGCTACAATAAACCATAGCTGTATTGCGTTGATTTTAGGTAATTCTGTGATGATAATTATACCTCTAATTATTGCTACTTTATATACGCCGATATTATTTACTATAATGAAGTATACTTGTTTATTGGTCAAGGTCGCAATACTTTAAAGAGTAAACATTGGTAGTGGGTGTAGATAGTGGGTGGTAAACGTTGAATAGATTGTAAGGATCTAATTATTGTTGATACTTTGTATTATTAGCAAGTGCATATTTTAAATGATGAATTGTATATTACTCGTAATAGTCATTTGGCTTTTTATAATTGTATCTTTTTCTAAATATTATCGTAAGAGTTCAGTTAGGAGAATGCATAATCAATGGCACTGGAATGCAGTTTATTAGTTTCTGGAGTTGTACATTGAATTGCGGTTTTATAACGTCTTAAATTTTATTGCTTTAAGAACAATTTTCAAGCAGACTCACAGTAAAAATGTTGTCTTGTATAAACACTTCCTACCCTTAAGTAGCAATAGAATAGGTGATCAGAAAATTAAGGCCTGTATTTGCATGTTGAAATTATAAACTTTTGTATATTGCAAACTTGACCTCTTTATTGTGACGGTCGTAATTTGAATGTGATAAATTTTGCCTTTCTTAGATATGCAGTTGTAAGGACGAGCGTCATGCATTGTCCTTCGTTCACGTGTATGATTCGCGTCATAACTATTTTAATTTGACGATCAGTTTGCGCAATCGCTAAGCAGTTAACGTTCTGCGCTGGAAATAGCGCAAGACCCATGCATAGATAACATTTGTGTCGGCTCTTGTAGTTTGTATACATAAAGTTATTCTTCTAAGCGCACCCGTGGTATAGAAAAAGCTATTATAGAGGCAAAAAAATTCAACAATTAACATAATTGTATTTTTGTTGTAAAGTACCGACGAAGTAAATCTAATGACGCTATTTTTCTGGAATCTGAGATGCAATGTGTTGTTTTCTGTTATCATTATAATAATAGCAACATAAATCGAAAAATACATTTCCTCTTGTTTTTTTTACTCCAGCACGCCATATTAATTAAATTATACTTGATAGTATAGATAGTATGGGTAAAGAAGATTATCTGTCACTGGTCAATGTAAAAGCCGGTTCGCCGGGCAGCAAGCATGCTACAGCGTTCGTCAGTTAAATTGGCCATATAATATTGATAACTAATATGTGTGACTGCCTCGGTAGCGAAGTGGGTTCGAATCCCGGGTCGGGCAAAGTAATATTGTATTTTTCTATTCATTATCAGCCCGGAGTCAGGAATTTGTGCCTGATATGGCGATAGGCTCGCCCCCTTTCACATCGTAGGATGGAATATACAAGGCGAAAAGTGGGTGTTCTGGTAGCACCTCTGCCTACCCCTTCTGGGAAAAAGGCGTATGTTTATGTATTATAATATGTGTGAAGTACTAGACTCCTTTTAAAGATCTGTCTAGATTGTCTGTAAAACTAAGAAAAGAAATATTACTGGTAGTAGGTCTCTCATATGTGAGAGGCCGCCTGGGTAGCACCACGCTGTCTATTTCTCCCGCCAAACAGCAGTGTAAATGCACTGTTGTGTTCCGGTGTGAAGGACATTGTAGGAATAGTAACTACTGGACATAATGACACGACTTAACATGTTATGTCTGAGACATAAGATGTTGGTGAGCGCAGTGGTATGCCAAGCATGGCTTAATGTTCATCGTGTTGTTTGGATTTGCTACTATCAATGAGCGGTCGTATAGCTTACCATCAGGCGAATGACATGCTCGTCTCGCCATTCATAACAATAAAAAAAATACGATTCTCGCCACGAGAAACTCCCGGTGTAACTGGCACTTCATATTACCAATATTAAATATCATAGGAATAATGTTTACGTGAGTAAAGAAATCAACGGGAGAATACGACTGCAAGTATCAGCAATAGCATATTGTATATCTTAGATTTTACCGTTGTTTCCTTTAGCTTGGGTTATTTAATATGTTAAGAAATTTTCGTAATTATTGTTAAACGATGGGAAATTCTTATAATTTATTCTTTTTTCGTTGTTTTTGTTTCATCGTCTCTTGACCTAGTCTTGTCTCGTGTTCAAATATATGCAACGGAATTTAGGATGTGTTACATTATTGTGTTATAAGATTGCTGTTGCTATAGTGAATCACGCTTTGGTATTACCGATGTCAATAACAGGTTACATGTTTTAAAGTCGGAAGCAACAAACCATTTTTTACTCTTTAATTTTGTTTGAATCAAATTAGAACAGGTATATAGTTTTTGAATTTGACGTTTACTTTGTGACTTCGATGTATATGGAAATTGTGATGGTAAGTCAATTTATACTTGTTGAGGTTTATTAAGAGCTATCAATGATAACTCGTGCTGATGTGGTAAATATTTCATAAGTGTATTAAGAGGATCAAGATTATTGAAAGTGAGTGGTGGCCTGTTGGTAACAGACCAGACGTGATTGACCAGATGTGTATTGATAGTCAGTCACCACGCACTGTAACGGTGAAGGAAAGCATCGCGAAGAAACTTGTATGACCTATTGGGTACATATAGTTATGACTTATACGAGTAGTACTATATATTTTGCGATTACATTACCTACAAGTTAATTAACTGCACCACAGACTTACAGGCTGTCAACTTACACATTTACATGTAATTCAGTTTAAAGAGTCAATTACTTTTTTCCAGGGATAGCGGAAAAATTTAGATGGAGTAACGTATTGTTTATATTTACCCAAGTATTATCAATTCGGGGAAAACCAACATGCAGAACGCAGTTTATGACGGATGTCGCGTGTACAGCAGGCTACGATGACTACATATTAACAAGAGGACTTGTTTCAGATAATAACAATACTTTTGTAATCAAACTACCAGATTGTCGGATAACAGAAGTACATGTTGAAGTTTTAAAGAATAACTACAACTTGGTAGAGATAGATCTGTCGCGCAACAAAATTAAATTTCTCAAGAAAGGCATTTTTGATGGAAGCACAAAACTTAGGCATTTACATTTATCACAAAATTTATTGACAAAACTTCCTTTGGGACTTTTTGATAATTTACCAAGGTTGCGAAATTTCGAGGTGGCTGACAATGAAAATGAAAATGAAAATGAAAATAATTTATTGAATCCATTAAAATGTTCAACATTATTTAGATTCAGTCATTTTTTTTTTCTACCACCCGGTTCGGAAAGCGGTTTTCACTAGAGAAGAACGGGCAAGAAACTCTAGTGTTGCTCTTTTCAAAACCAGTTTACAATATCGTGATTATTACAAAAATTACAAGTTGGTCCAAATCAGAGCAGTTCATTAATAATTTGTTATAATTTGCAAGTGAAATATATTTTTAATACAATATTGTTTATATTCTGTTTAATATGGCTGAGTGAAGTGAAGTAGGCCAGAACGAAGAATCAGTATGCCCTGTTTCACCAACGCAGTGAATACTCGTGAAAACCTTATGTAATCTATAAATCAGTTACAATGTAAGCAAATCGGACAGACCAGTCCACACAAGCAGCACCCGTTCACGAGTATGACGCATGTGCCAGCCATCGGCCTCCTCAACCATGCTACAGGGAAGTGACCGACCCGGCACACGACGCCGCCGCAAGCACAGACTTTTAAGCGAGCATGACATACCCAATCGCTTACAAAGTAAAATACAATGTGTAAAGTTACTTAATATAAATTACAATATACAGAGCACACCGATACCTCCGCTCCGAAATACTATCTATATGTTTAATTTTATTCTATTCCCAAGCCTTATTATCATCTAGATATTCAGAAATTTTATAATAAGCTTTATTGCATAATTGTTTCTTGATAGTAGCTTTGAATTTTTTAATAGTTAAGGCTTTCATATGAGTGGGAACTTTGTTATAAAAGTGTATACAGTAACCCTTAAAAGATTTGCTGATCCTGTGGAGTCTGGTCTTATGACTAGCTAGATTGTTCTTATTCCTAGTATTTTTGTCGTGAATATCGCTAATCTTTCGAAAATTTTCTTTATTCTTATGGACATACATTAAATTTTCATAAATGTATAGTGACGCTACTGTCATTATATTTATTTCTTTAAATTTATCTCTAAGAGAACATCTGGACCCTAGCGAATAAATTGATCTTATAGCTCTCTTTTGGAGAACAAAGATAGTATTAATGTCAGCTGCGCCACCCCACATTAAAATTCCATAACTCATCAGACTATGAAAGTAGGCAAAATAAACCAATCGAGCTGTATCTATATCAGTCAATTGGCGAATCTTACCCACCGCAAAGACTGCGGCGCTCAGCTTTTTAGCTAGAGCGACTAAATGAGGACCCCATTGAAGTTTGGGATCCAATGTAATTCCCAAGAACTTAGTTGAATCCACAAGGCTCAACTCATCCCCATTCAAAGAAATGTTAGCGTTAACTTTTTTTACATTGGGTGTCACAAATCTTATACATTTAGTTTTTTGGCTATTTAATAGCAAATTGTTAACGCTAAACCAATACACTATTTTTGAGAGGGTGTGGTTTACATCGTCAATATCTGGTTGGCGTCGATTTAATTTAAATACTAATGAAGTATCATCAGCAAACAACACTACCTCACAGTTGTCCCTTATAAAAAAAGGTAAGTCATTAATGTATATTAAGAAGAGAAAGGGTCCAAGAATTGAGCCCTGCGGCACTCCCATAGTAACAACAGACCCAGGAGATATTTTTCCGTTGATGTCAACGCTTTGGATTCTATTATTTAAATATGACCTACATAATTCAAGAGCAACACCATTAATTCCATAGTGGCTCAATTTCCTGATAAGAATATCATGGTGAACACAATCAAATGCTTTGGATAGATCACAGAATACACCTAAGGCATCCTGAGACTTCTCCCAAGCATAAAATATGTTACTTATAAGCTCCACACCAGCATCAGTGGTAGAGCGACCCCGCGTGAAACCAAATTGTTTACCATGAAGTATTTTATTTTTTGAAAAATAAGTTTGTAGCTGTAAGAGCATTAATTTTTCAAAAATTTTGCTTAATGAAGGTAGTACTGAGATAGGTCTATAATTAGAGGGGTCATCTGTACTACCAGATTTAAAAAGAGGTATAATTTTACTTAACTTCATTTTATCAGGAAATATACCACGGTTTATACAAGCATTAAAAATTACTGCTAGTTGGGGAGCTAAGATTGGTATTACAGAATTTAATATTTTTGTCGAGATTCCCCAAAGGTCACATGTATTTTTAATATTAATTAATTTAAATGTTTTTATAATATCCATACTATCAACACAATGGAATGCAAATGAACTTCTGCCCCCAGTCACACTTTCTTTTAGCAACTTTTCTGCTATGTTAGGGGATGAATTTAAACTTTTTGTTACAGAAACTGGTACATCTGAGAAGAATTTCTCAAAGACCCTAGCTACTTCAATATTAGATGTAATTATATTATTTTTAACATTTAAGCTAAACTCTGTGTCTCGAGGTTTAGCTCTACCAGTTTCTTTATTAATCACACTCCAAGTCATTTTAATTTTGTTTTTGGAGTTTTTTATTTTATTACTTAAATACATTGATTTTGCTTTAAGACAAATTTGTTTGAATATATTTGAATAGTTTTTGACATATGTTTTAAATTCTTCACTGTGATTATATGTTCTTTCATGATAAAGATCATATAATTTTTCCCTACTTCTATGTATACCAATAGAAGCCCAACTGCTAAAACATGTTTTTTTGCGAGTGGAAATGGACCTGGATGCAAAAATTGACTTAAACTCCTTACAAAATGTGTTGAATACAGAATTATATAATTTATTAGGGTCATTACCCTCTACAATAGTAGTAAATTTATCTGATAATTTTTTTCTTAACTTTTCTAACCGAGCCTTTGTTACTGGAACAACAGTAAGTTTCTCAATGGATTGTTTTTGGAACTCACTGCTAAATGTGACAAGTTGTCCACAATGATCAGAGTCCAGTTTATTAATAATATAACTATTAATTGGAACTATATCAGTGAACACATTATCTATGCATGTTGCACTGATATTAGTTATCCTAGTTGGCTCTGAAAAAAGATTGACTAAGGCAAACGACAAGAACAGATTTTTTAACTTATAAATAAATAAAATAATGTTTTGGGAGGTGGATCTGTTCGATCACGTGCCCAATTTAGGAAACCTTAGCATGTCAAGAAATGACTTCGTAGGGATGGATCTGGACCCCTTCTTTTTCGAAGGGATACCAAATTAAGGTCTTTTGCAACTGTCTGGTAATGACATGTCTCAATCGCCAGACAATCTATTAGAAGTATTGAAAAAATTAAAAGTTTTAGAATTAAATTATTGATCTTTAACAGAAGTGCCGAAATTCGCGACGAGTAGCAATTTGTATACAATGAAGCGTTTATATTTGCAGAAAAATAGCATAACTAACATAGACGCTCCTTCCACATTTGCCAATTTGGAAAATCTAGTAACATTGAATGTGTTTGAAAACGTGATCGATGATTTACACGCAGATGTTTTTAAACCGTTGACAAAACTAACGCTCTTAGACCTCTCATTTAACAAGTTAAAGCGAATTCTGGAGCAATTGTTCGATTACGCAGTATAGATTTGTCATATTTTTTTTTTTTTATTTTTTTTTTTTTTATTCTGGCACGGCATGATGACTGCACTGCACCTGATGTTAAGCGCAAATGCCGTCCAGACAGAGTATCGAATGGCATCAGACGGCGGTCCCATGCCATTCGACACAATTATGCCGGCCTGCTGAGATGCTTCTTCACACTACGGCGAAAGGACCCAGGATTATAGGAAGGAGGGAACACGTGTGACGGCAAACAATTCCACAGCTTCACAGTGCGGCACAAAAAAGAATTTGCGAACTTTTTTGTTCGCGCCGAGATGGTTTGAACCGTCAAGCTGTGGCTTCGCAAGCCAGCACGCGTGGTTCTGTTAAGGAAAGGAGAGGAGGGGATCAAACTAAACAACTACAATAACTTCATTGAGACTATTCCTGTAAATGCTTTTTATGGAACTCGCTTAAAAACGTTACGTGTGAATGGAAATAGAATTTCGTTCTTAGACAGTAACTTCTGTGCAATATTGCAAAGATCTAGCAACAGGCTGTCGACCTTTTTATTTTAAGACAACTACTTTGTGTGTCCTTGTTTATTGGAAATACTTAATGAAGTCAAGAAGTTCGGCATTGAATATAATACGGATAAATTCAACGGAGAGCAACCTGTGTGTTTCATGACAAATGAGTTGAAATGTACAAGGAAACTTTTGCCGTTGAATTTATGAAATCTTCATTAGGAAATGGTAATTTCTATATGTATTTTTTTTTTATAATATATGGAGGCTGGATCATTGCATTTGCATATGCAATTACAATTTTTACAATTTATTTTCTGTATAAATACACGCCAAAAAATAAATTTCGTTATTGCTGATCTAATCTATATCTTCATAACCGCAAATTTTGTAGTCTACTAAGTTTATTATAGATTATAATTTCTTATAAGGTTGGTAAATGAGTGAATATGTAATTTACTGTTTTTGTGCTGATTTAAAATTAGTTATATTGCATATTTTACTGTCGTATACATGTATATTTTACGCATTTATCGTGCATATTTTGAGCTTTTTATGTTGCATATAATCGGGTCTCTAATTATATAGACCTGGATGTGTTTGTCTGCATATGACTGATATACACATACATAAACTCACGCCTTATTCCCAAAAGGGTTAGGCAGATATGCTAGGTCATCCACATTTCTCTTTGTATGTTCCGTCCCACGGTGTGATAGGGGGCGAGCCTGTACTACAAATTCCTGACTCCGGACTTATAAATAATTAATAAAAAAATCCAATATCTATTTGCCCGACCCGGCATTCGAACCGGAGACCTCAGCGTTACAATCATACCGTAGTACAACTGCGCCACCGAGGCATATCATTGATAATATTATATTACAATTTTACTTATTTAAATACTTTAGTCTTTCGTTATCATAATGACATTATTGGACTTGTTTTAAGTTTATTGATTGTATTAATGCAATAAAACAGGGCAAGCTGTATAAAACTGTTTAATAACATGTAACAATTAGGTACAAAGAGGTATAGAGAGAGTTGTCGAACGAAAAACAACAAGTTATGTGATATTAGATATTTATAACTTAAATAAGCGATAAAATAATTATACGCATTATGTAATATACAGTTTATACCCAATGATTAATGTTAAAGCTAAAAGCTCCTTCAAATTTTTTTTTTATTGCTATGTATGGCGAGACGAGCATGCCATTCGCCTGTTGGTAAGCGATACGACCGCTCCTGGAGAGCAGAAAAACCAAACAACACCATGAAACATAAAGCAATGCTTGGCAAATGGAATTCCACTGCGCTCGCCATCCTGAGACATAATTTGTTAAGTCTCATATGTCCAGAAGTTACGCCGTCTACAATGTGCTTCAAACCGGAACACAACAATGCGTTTACATTTCTGTTTGGCGGGAGAAACAGACATTGCGGTTATGACTACTCAGGCGGTCTCTCACATATAAGAGACCTACCACCAGTATTACTTACATATATCAGAACTGGGAGAAAAATACATGAAATACCAAACTATCCGCTGTGTTTATTTACATAATATTTACATTGAGGAGGAAATAAACAGGAAAATACGTTAAATATCCAACCGAGTAGTCACTCACAACCTTATCGCGTCCCGTTCACAACACTGTACAGTTCAATACTTTGCTCTGGCTCGTATATCTTATCAATAACTTTTAGTAATCCTCTTCAATATTAAACCGTAGCAGTTTTAAATAATGTCTTTATTGTGCGTAACGTTTTGATCGTCATTTGTTTTTTAAGATAATTCTATCCCGCGCTCCAATATAAGTTTTATATGTTAGACGTTACTTGTTACGCTTCTTAGGTATTTTATCTCTCCAAGAGATTGCCAGTGTATCAAGGTCACGTCCATTAATGTATACTCGAGAAAACTCAAATACAGCTTTATAATAACCAATAATTATATTATTCTGTGTTATAATTTTAGAAGTTCAAAACATTTCGATTATAATTATTGATTAACAAAACAGAAGTAAGAAGTCGCAGTGCTTACATTTGTGATTAGTGTTTGCGGTGGTAAGTAATTTTATTGTTTGTTATCAATAGTTCTGTGATAAAGCTGTATTTAATTCTGTTAGTTTAACATATTGTGTTGATATGTTTCTGTTAGGTGAAGATACCCAACTAAGATGTAAACTCAGAAGTTGTGTAAAGTATTTTTGGTTTTTCGTGCACCACGCATAAGCGATTTGACTCAATTGAAGGATTTGTTTTAACACTATTTATTTATTACGATGCTTTTTTGCTAATAAATTGCATTGTCTTAGATTAACGCGGAGGAAAGATTGTTTTTCTATCGACAAAAGTAGATCCCTGTCTTTATATCTTAAGCAGTTCCCTTCAACACATCAAATATCTATTAAATTTTTTAAAGTGGTGTAAAGTGTGATGTTCTATGATTAAATAACGTAAATTACATTTAATTGGACTTTAGAAAATATTCCGTCAAGTCGAATATGAAAATTTTTTATGAAGTTTGTCACTTATCAAAAATTGTCTACTCTCGTAACCAAGTTAATATTTTAAATTCTGAAAAGTTACATGTGTTATTGTGTTCCAGGTATGGCCATGAAAAGCAGTTGGAATGTCGTGCTAGTTGTACTTGCAGTAGTGATCGCAGTTTGGGGAAAACCAAAATGCAGGAGAAGGTTTACAACAGATGTCGTGTGTGTAGCAGGAAACGATGATTACAAATTAATAAGAGGACTAGTCTCAGATAATAACAATATTGAGGCAATCAAGATGAGGGATTGTCGTATAACAGAAGTCGATATTGAAGCCTTTAAAAATAGCAACAACATAATAGAAATAGATCTGTCGCACAACAAAATTAGTTCTCTTAGGAAAGAAACCTTTTACGGAAATCCAAAACTTCGAAATTTAAATTTATCCCAAAATTTACTTTCAACACTTCCTATGGGACTTTTTGATCGATCGCCAAGATTACAACATTTCGAGATAGAAGGTAATAAAATAGCGTCCTTGGAGCCGGGTTTATTTGAAAACGTGCCCAATTTAATAAACTTCGGTGTCGCAAGTAATGAAATCATAGGGAAAGATCTGGACCCCTCTTTTTTCGAGGCGATGCCAAATTTAAATTATCTGCATTTGTCTGGAAATAATATGTCACAGTCGCCGGACAACCTTTTACAGCCATTGCAAAAATTGAGGGTTTTGGAATTAAACGATTGTTCTTTGACAGAGGTGCCGAAATTTGCAACGAGTAGCAATTTGAAAACCGTGGAACGTTTACTGTTGCAGTCAAACAAAATAAGAAACATTGACGATCCTGCCACATTCGTTAATTTGGAAAATGTAGAAACATTGGTTCTGATACACAACGTGATTAACAATTTGCATGCCGATGTTTTGAAACCATTGGTAAAATTGAAATTCGTAGATCTGTCATTTAACAAAATAGAGCGGATCCCGGATAGTTTATTTAGCGACATGGTGAAATTACGGACAGTAGATTTGTCGAATAATTTTATTGAGAAAGTACATCTGAGTGCTTTTTATGGAACTGGCTTGGAAACATTACGTCTGAATGCGAACAGAATTTCATTCTTGGATAGCAACTTCTGTGAAGAACTGAGAAGAACTAGCAACAGACTGTCGATCATGGAATTTCAAGAAAATCCTTTTCAGTGCGCTTGTTTACTGGAAATACTTAACGAAGTCAAGAAGTTCGGCATTAAATACAATACAGATAAATATAATGGAGAAGAACCGGTGTGTTTCATGACAAATGAGTTTTCTTGTATGAGGCATGAGTTTGAGCTTGAATACGAAATCGATGTGCGGCAACTGTCGTCAAAGGCAACTAATACAGCTTAATGTGTTTAGCCTACTGCCGAATTGCATTTAAGTACAAGATCCCAAATGCATATTCTTTGATAGATGTCTGAAGAAAAATCTCTTTGAAGCTGGTATGTTTTTAAAATATTTTATGAAATAAATATTTTTATTGTGACTAATGATTTTCTCTTAACTTTACCTGGTAATGTTGAATTATTTGCTTTATCTTGAAGTCAATTATTAAATTACTTACTCCGTAATTCATTGCTTTAAATTAGATCTCTTAAAATAAAATCTCGACGATCCAGTATCACCATAGGAGAATCATCGACACAAGGGATCTCATAACTAGACGAGACAAAAGGAGGGCGCCGTGGTTTAGTTGGTTAAAGCGCCTGTCTAGTAAACAGGAGATAGCGAGTTTGAATCTCGCCGGTGCTACTATTGGAACGGAAATATTGATTAATATTTGTATTGTGGGAAACTGAATCAGACAAATTAGGATATCGTTCCACTGATAGTATGTCGTGGTCAACACCATTGATATGCTTCGAATACTTAGGGAGTGTCTATATTTGATATGGATGGACCAACTTACAATGCAGCTGCAGGCTAGATAGAGTACCTAAATGACGGGAGAATGTCCAATTTTCTAATAACCCTGGGTAACATTATGCAAAATATGAATAAAACCCGACTGGACTAACTGACTATGACTTCACAGCCTCCGTGGCGCAGTTGGTAAGACACCGGCTGTGAAACGTAATGCCTCGGTTTCGATCCTCGCACCGAGACAAATATTTGTTTGGTCCAGAGATATTTGATTCAGGTCTCTGTGTTTGGAAGACTGAAAAGTCTCTAGCAGTTTATGATACCAACGACAACGGACTAGATTTTAGTCAGGACTTTGCATTGTGACTGTTGAGTGTATTTGCTATAATGATGTCTTGGGTTTACGCGAAAGTTACATATTAAAATAAAACGAATTCTCACGTGACCACGAAAACTGTAAAGTGATCGAAACGTCGGGAAATTAAAAAATGTAAAAAATAAATCAAATTCGCCATAAAATTCGTAAGAATACGTTGTATATCAATGTATTTACTATAATTTATTTTTTTATTTATTGTTGTACAAAAAAAAAGCACAGCTTTTTAGCTCCATCTATCAATGCTAGCAAATATTCTGAGATAGTAGCCCCATCTAGCAGAAGTTGGTTTTACTAAGTTGTGAATTCGCCATATTCCTACTATTTATGTATTCAATGCAAGTTGGAAAAACCTGTTTGTTTACGTCGAGTTCACCTGATCACTTGTGTTGTGCGAACCGGCATCGCCATCTCATTGTTATAAGTTAGGATTTTACTTCCTAAATAATGTGATTAGTCATAGAACTACTGTTAATTCGGATATTATCATTCATACCATTGCACCGGAGTTAGGTAAGGTATTTTTATTAAGGTATTTTTATTTTGACTTTAGTAACTTGCAGAACGTAACTGAATTTAATTATTTGGTATTATTAGTTGTGTTTGCGATGCTAGTAGTTATCGGTTTCAAAGTCTATGACTTTTCTGGTCGTTGTTTGTTTATGTAAAATTATTTATTTTGCCTTGTAAGGTGCAAAAATAAACGTGATTAGTTGCTTTTCGTATTGCCGTTCAATGCCGTTTTTTTCAAATAAGCAAGAATAGAAAATTATGGTTACGGCCATTATATAACAGTTTAACTTTAGAAGTGAGAATAAAATAAACCGTCTTTAATTTAATTTTACCTAGTAGCTACTCTTTTATAATACCTATTAATAAAATAAGACCAAGACATTAATATTTAATATTTTCACTATTATTTGCTAAGTTGTAAATATGTTGTATTTACATAATTATTTTTTTTGTTCATCTGTATTTTAAGATCATTTATTATAAGCTTGTTTTTACACATTAATTTTATCCATAGTTATTTATTCTATATATTGTGTAAATACTGGTTGGAATATTTGTTGTATTACATATATTGAGTTACCTACTATATAATACTATATACTAATTAGTTTGGAATACATTTGAGAAGACATTCTGCAACAAGTAGAAGTGGAAAATCAAAACAGTTAGCTAATTGTAATTACTGAGATTCTTGGATATTTGTGCATATTTCATCAGTTTTAAAAGTCAATAAAATGTACGAAATAGGTATAAAAATTTCCAATTACTGTACACTATATTTTGGTTCGATTCCAGGCGAGAACAAAATGGTTGGGAAGACTGCGCTTATAATTCTTAGTGTCCATTTGATATTAGTGCGAGGGAAACTAATTTGCAAGACTTATTACAAGACCGATGTTACATGCGAACCAGGAAACACTGACTACGTATTGAAAAGAGGACTTGTTTCAGACAACAATGATACTATCACAATAACACTTAAAGGATGCCGTATTACTAAAGTGGAACCAAAATCATTCGAAAATAACAACAATTTAAAACAATTAGATCTGTCGCACAATGAAATAAGTAATTTTGACTTAGGAGCGCTAGGTGGAATGAAACAATTAACCTCTCTGAGGCTGTCACATAACTCTTTGACTGAACTCTCTCTGGGAATATTCGATCAGTTACCTAAATTAGAACATTTGGATCTTAGTGAGAACGACATTAATTCTTTTGAGCCGGGTATATTTGATGCGCTGCCCAATTTATTATCTTTAGATTTATCAGGAAACAATTTCGGGGGAAAAGACCTAACTCCATCACTTTTCAGCCGAAATTCAAATCTTCAGATTCTATCATTTTCTAGGTGTGATATATCCGGGGCATCAGAGAATATTCTCAACACATTGCAAGCGTTGACAATTTTGTATTTAAATAAATGTTCCCTGACAGAAGTGCCTAAATTTGCCACGGGGCCTAACTTAAAAACATTGAAGATTTTAGAATTGAAATTTAATGAAATAAATAAGATCGATGATCCGTCAATGTTTGCGTATTTGGAAAATTTGGAGACCTTAGATGTTACCGGTAATATGGTTTATAATGTTCAAGCTAATGTTTTGAGGCCTCTCAAGAAATTAGTTTCTCTTGTACTGTCGTATAATAATATTAACGAGATTCCGGAGAAATTGTTTCTTAGTATTCCTAGTTTACAAAACATAGATTTGTCGTATAATTTCATAGAAGTTGTTCCAGTAAGCGCTTTAAGAAAATCTGCATTGAGGACTTTAAACTTAAACGCGAACAGAATTTCATTTTTTGACAACAACTTCTTTATGCAACTGAACAGTTCTGATTTCAAGCTGAATGCAATGTTTTTCAAAGACAATCCTTTTCAGTGTGCTTGTTTATTAGAAATATTAAGTGAAGCAAGAAAATTTAATGTTAAGTACAATACAGATAAGCATGACGGCGAACAGCCAGTGTGTTTTATGACAGACCAGTTCACTTGCATGAGACATAAGTCTGAATTTGTATATCCGTTTAATTTTCGTCAAAGAAGAATCGATGTTAGTACATAACTAATGAAAATATACATTTAATAATAAATATTAGTAAAATTCTTCAATTTGTACTACCTCATAAAATAAATAAAACTATATTAAGCCAGCTTCATTTTTATAATTATGATGTATTTTTCTCCTTATTTTAACGAGTGAACAATATTTCTGATTCCATTTTACATATGCCACTTTAATTTAAATTGTATTAGTAGCTTCTTGTTGGCAATTAGAATGTTTTTTTATTGCCGTTAAAGGCAGACGAGCTAGCGGTTCGCCTGATGGAAAACGGCCACCGCTGCCCATAGACCTTCGCAGTGCCAAGGGTCCAGTGCAACAAAGTCGCCGCCTACCTTGAGTAGAGTACTCTCTTTAATGGTGATTGTGTTGCCATTTGATCCAATCAAGGCGGTCTGCTCTAGTGTCCAGTAATTCTAGACGAAATAAGATAATGCGCAGTAACCGTGCGAGTTCAGAACGGATAAACACATGTTAGTTGTATACTTGCCTCTTGATTTAATGTCATAAAAGGTGCCGTAATAAGGTAAATGCTACTCTCTGATAAGGTAAATATTATTTTTTCGTATTGTGTTTATTAGTTTCTAAAATCTCCATATATATTAAAATCTATATCTAAAGTTTTGTTCTAAGTTTATAATAATGTTATTTATTTATTTATATTACGATACATATCGTATTCATAAAATATTTTTTTTAAGTTCTAATTCATCGTTACTGCTTTATTTATTTCATTTCTTGTATTACGTGTATATTGTTGCTAACCTATTAGAGGTTATATCGTCAGATAAAGCAATGTTATTGTGTTTCGTATATAACATTTCAAGCATCATCACAGTAGGTCTATGTAACAACTTTAACTTATTCTCTTTTATAATGGTGAAATCTTTTTGATTAATTGCACAATTGAGTAATAAATTTGTATGTAGTCATAAGTATATTGTGTTATGAATAAGTAATATGTAGTATTAAAGTGTATTATGGTTTTCTTCAGCACAAAGACACCATTGATGTCACCTAATAACCTCCACATTCTGCAATTTGGTGGTTATCTACGACAGCCGTCAGTTCTATGGATAATCACTCGTGAAACACCTACAAATAGTGGTAAGTCTTTTATTTATTTATTTAATCTTTATTCTACACAAAAAATATAAAAAGACATAACATATAAAAAAGTACAAAAGGCGGTCTTATCGTTTATGAGCAATCTCTACCAGACAACCTTTGGATGGATAATAAGTCATTTGATATGTAGCGTATAGTTGCAATTATTTTGTTTAAATTTCAATAGATCGTGTATATGAAGTTAGTTTTTTATATCCATTCTTCAATATAGCTAAATTTGAATTATATATCACCTTATTAAAAATAAATAAATAAATACACCCAACAGTCATATACATAGTTCTAACCCCACATTAAGATCAATTAAGTCTTTGTCGTGGGTATCAGACACTACGAGAGACTTTTCGGTCTCAAAAACGCCTAGACCCGAGACAAATACTTGTGGGCCTCACAAACATTTGTCTCGGTGCGGGAATCGAACCTGCGGCCTCTTGTTTCACAGCCGGCGTCTAACCAACTGCGATACCTTTATTTACTTTCTTATAATCCACTGCCTAATGTAAAATCCGACCGTATTTGACCCATTTCGTTAAAGACCATGCACTCTTTATCAAGTACTTTTTAACTAACCGAACCAAAAAAAAAGATTTGTGATTTTTATAGCTGCAAATAGCTTAATCATTATATAATAATACCTGTTTGTTTTGTCTTTGTTCTGTCCCACAGGTGGGTACAGGCCTCCTCTGTGATTATCAGATCAGGCTTTCGGCTGATAACCACGTTGTCTCTGGTCGTGGTGGAAACTTCATACTTCAAATACCTTGAAAAGATCGCTCAGGTCTGAATTTTCTTGCAATTTTCTTTCAGTTTGATATCTACCACTCTTTTATTTCAATGATTACTAGTTCTCTGCAACTTTAAAAGTATACTATACATATATGCGCCGATAGACGTACATATAATTATCTAGGAAATTATTTGTATTTATCTTATTACAATTAATTATTATTATATTATATTACTTTTTAAGATTTTAATAACTTTTGTTAAGCTGAAGTAAAAAGAATCATTTAATTTTCGGAGTATTGTCGTATAGTAATGTAACCTCAAATCGAAAATATATGATATAATACTTTAACTCGTGCCGATTGTATTGATACATATATTTTTATTTAATTTCAGAAATGGCTGTATTAACCAAATGGAGTGCTGTACTCATTATACTCGTATTATCGAGTTCAATTTTGGGAAAACCATCTTGCAGAACTCGCCTCTATACAGATGTGTCGTGTGTAGCAGGAAAGGCGGATTACAAATTACAACGAGGACTAGTTTCAGATAATAATAATACTTTGTCAATTAGTCTCAAGTCTTGTCGTGTAACAGCAGTTGATCTTGATGCCTTTATAAATAACTACAATTTGCAAGAGATAGATCTTTCACGCAACAAAATTAGCTCCCTTCAGAAAGGAGTTTTCGACGGAATTCAAAAACTCGTCGCTTTAAGACTATCAGAAAATTTGTTGATGGAACTTCCCTTGGGAATTTTCGAGCAATTACCGAAATTGCAACGATTGGATATAAGTGATAACAGAATCATATCTTTAGAGTTAGGTATATTTGATCAATTGACCAAATTAAGACGCCTTGATTTGGCAGGAAATTTACTACAAGGAAAAAATTTAGATCCTTCTGTTCTCGCCAAGAATCCAAATATACAATTTTTACATTTTTCAAGGAATGACATGTCCTCATCGCCAGATAATCTTTTAGACACTTTACAGTCGCTGTCAATTTTGGGATTAAACAACTGTTCCTTAACTGAAGTACCGAAGTTTGCAACGAGTAGCAATTTGAAAACAATGAAAAGTTTACTACTGCAAACGAATCAAATCAGGCGCATTGCAGACTCAGCTACATTCGCCCATCTGGAAAATCTAGAAACACTGGACTTAATAGGAAATGCAATTGGTTATTTAAATGACAGCGTTTTTAAACCCTTGACGAAACTGAAATCCATCGATTTGTCATTTAACGAGATAAATGAAATTCCAGATAATTTGTTTCGTGACATGAGGAGTGTGCAGAGCATAGATATGTCGCACAACTCGATACAAGTTGTTCCTGTGAACGCATTTCGTGGAACAAGATTGAAAACATTAGATTTAAGTGTAAATAGAATTTCTTTCTTAGACAGTAACTTCTGCTTGGAACTACGGAATTCTCAAACAAGACTGACCACATTTTATTTTAATGATAATCCAATGCATTGTCCTTGTTTACTAGAAATTCTAAAAGAAGTCAGGAATTTCCATATTGCGTACAATTCAGATAAATACAATGGAAACGAAGCAGTGTGTTTCATGGCGGATGAGTTCAATTGTATTAGGCATAAAACTGACTTTGAAATACCCCTGGATTTTTTACAAACAACAAGCTGACGTGTGACATGCAATTAATAATAAACCTTGACGCATCAAATACTGCCATTATATATTTTTATAATTAATGTTTATTATTAATAAATATTTAAGTAAAGTAACATTTGTTTGGAAACTTTGTGATCAATCGATTACTTCAGATCTGTTTAACTGTTACTTTGCAACAGCGCACTTGATATTAACTTCAGTGGTACCCTTAGATGTGGTACCCAAATAGAGCATTCATGGTTGAAAGCTTTGAGCTGCATTTATTTAAGTGAAGATTTACATGATTAATGTCCAAATGTGAAATATGAATATTCATATAATGTGAAAAGGGACAATGAGTAAAGGCTTGAAGGCTCGGTCGTGTTAACTGTTTACCAGTCTAATCTAGAGACTAACCTCATCGCCGGCTAGATCGCAAAATTCTATCTAATTCTTATCATATTAGAGAATCAGAAACCACACTATAAAAATAAAATAAAAATTAAATTATAGAGATGTGCCTTTTTGAGAATAAAATGCAAATAGTATTATATTTCCTATATCGTTTCCTTTAAAATTATCTATATCGTGTTTCTTAAATTGTAGCCTCGATTCATTTTTTTTTGTTAATTTATGCGCTTTGTTTTCTCCCTGCGCCATCCGAAGGTCGACTGGTAGAGCCTCCTCAACAAATCCGCCTTCTGGCTCCTATGTATAAGTACAACGCATGAGTAAATATATAATATACTGTATCAGTCCATATACGTACGGCAGGGCACGAGCTTCCTATACAATCCAAAGGTTAATTGAGAGGGATTAGGCCATATTATCCACCACCACCAAGAAACGACAGTTCGTAGTTTGTTAATCAAATCGGGCCAATATCATTGTATATAGTTGTTATTTATCCGTCATTTTACATTTTTTTTATCAGCCCATATGCGTCACACTGCTGGGCACGGGCCTACTCTACAATCAAGAGAATCGATTGAAAGTGGTTAGGCCATATAGTCCACCACGCTGGCCTAGTTCAGGTTGGCAGACTTTACATACCATATAAATTCTTAAAAATCTCTATGGTATGTAGGTTCTTTACGATGTTTTATTTCACCGCTATAGTGCGTGTTGATTGACTATCAATACACATGACTCCGAAAAGTCAAAGGTGTGCCCAGGGATTCGAACTCGTGAGCACCGTGAACATATCGGTAGCGCGTCTATTTCCTTTACCAACATACCACCACGCTCTATATAATATATGGGGCATTTCACGTGAAGCGGACAACAAAAAAAAAATGAGGTCATGAATTTTGTTTATACTCCGGTCAGTTATACTTCTAGTAGACGTGGATGTGTACGCACATTTTTTTTAAAGTATGAAGCTTTATTGCATAGTTATGAGCTTTTAAAAGTTTACCAAGAATGAAGTCACGAATTTTTGGATGCTTATTATCTGCATCAATTAATTTGTAAAAAATACTAAAAATATATTGTTTCTTAAAGTTAAAAAGTCGAAGTTTTTAATTTTTTTGTCGAATTCTAAATTTGAATTTTTTTACGTAGAGTAAACCGGAAATGAAAATTTCAAATCGATATTTGAGTAACTTCAACACTTTTTTTTTAATATTTTAACCTTGAATGAAAGCTTTAAACGTATTAATTCTTCACAAAAAAAAAAAACGTGATCATCAATAGTTTAAGACTTAGAGCATATAGAGTACATACACATAGCTATGAGCACTTTCTAAGCGATCGGGTTTATGAGCTAACATGCTAAAATACTACGATATTACAATTTTATTCCTTCATTCTAACCTGCAAAAATATAAAAATAAACGATTTCATTAATTCTTCACTAAAAAAATTAAGCATGATCGCCAATAGTTTAAGACTTGAGCCGTTTTATTGAGATTGAAACAGTTTTAACTAAAATAGAGATTTATTTTGTAATTTTTACTATTCGCACTGCCACTAATTATATTTACTCATAAGCCCTCATTGGTTTGAAGAAAAGCATGCAGTTGTTTAGTTCCTGGAACGGTGATAGCGGAAGCAAAACGGACTCGTAGAAAATCTCGCTCTTGTTGAATACTTTCCTTCGAGCAGTAGTAAATAGAAGTCTCATTCATATAATATTATAGGTATAGAGATAGCGTTATTCGTGGACTGTAAGCTTGCACGGGGTGCCAAACGTTTAAGGTTTCCCCCAAGACCGTCACATGGCCTTATTCCATGAGTGGTGGCATGGAAGTGTAACTGTGCTTCTATCTTAAAATTTTGGTTGTAGTGAAATAGGTTCACAAAATTGAACCTATTCTTAAAATGTTGGGGAGCTCCGTCCGTAATGTATTTCATGACAGAAACCACAATTTTATGCTATCATGGTTTTATGCGCATAAATTCGATTGCTTATAAAGTGCTCATAGCTATGTGTATGTACTCTATATGCTCTAAGTCTTAAACAATTGGGGATCACGTTTTAATTTTTTTTGTGAAGAATTAATATGTTTAAAGCTTTCATTTAAGGTAAAAATATTAAACAAAAAAAGTGTTGAAGTTACTCAAATATCGATTTGAAATGTTCACTTCCGGTTTACTCTCCGTAAAAAAATTCAAATTTAGAATTCGACAAAAAAATTAAAATCTTCGACTTTTTAACTTTAAGAAACAATATATTTTTAGTATTTTTACAAATTAATTGATGCAGATAATAAGCATCCAAAAATTCGTGACTTCATTCTTGGTAAACTTTTAAAAGCTCATAACTATGCAATAAAGCTTTATACTAAAAAAATAATGTGTGTACACATCCACGTTTACTAGAAGTATAACTGACCGGAGTATAAACAAAATTCATGACCTCATTTTTTTTTGGTTGTCCGCTTCACGTGAAATGCCCCATATAATACTTCAAAATTTTGTTGCACTCGATACAAAGCGCTACAAGGAAAACTTGTTTATAGTGCGCTGCTGTAAACATCGCCACGCCTTTTTGTGCTAACCGGACCTGTTTTGTCGTGAGTATTTTAAACATCTTTATAATTTGTGCTTTTGTTTATAGTAATTTGTTTGTGTACGAATTTGTTGGAGTTGTTGTTTTATTAGTTATGACATTATAATGATAATATGTGTAATTGTTTTGGTCTTGCCAAGTGTTTTGACCTTCTGTATTTTTGTGAGTACACGTACAATTAAATGTTTTTTGAAGTACTGGTGGCTCGCTATCAGTTTCATTTAAACTATTTATTTATTTAATGATAAATGGTCGTTGAAGATAAATTAATAACTAAATAACTGTCTAATAACTTTACTGCCACAATCTGAATTGACACGTTTATTATAAAATATTAAAAATCAATATTTATAGACTTCAGCTTAATATGCGTTAAATACTGCTTGTGTTGTGGCAAATTTTATCCTTTGTATGTTTTCTCTAATTTTTCTATCAGGCACAAGCTCCCATAATATTAACTATCTGGTATCCATTTAAATATGTTTAAAATGTAAGTTATAGAAACTAGAATAGTTTTATGTACGAAAATCGTAAAAATAAAACTATATATGTATTATATCTTGTATTATATTTACTTATAACATCATTTTTCATTTTCAGGAACGACAGAAAAATGTTTTGGGAGTGTATATCCATAATATTCATTATTAATTTAGCACCAATTCAAGGTACAATAATCTGCAAGACGTTCTACACCACGTCTGTTTCGTGTCAACCAGGAGGTGACGACGCATACATACTGAAAAGGGGACTTGTGTCAGACAACATCAACACAGTATCGTTAATACTAAAAACATGTCTTATAACAGTAGTAGAACCTAACGCCCTCTATAACCCCAACTTAAAACAATTAGATTTATCGCGCAATAAAATAAGCGAGCTGGATGTAAAAGTGCTGGCTGGAATTCCGAAATTGACTTCCTTAAGATTAAGCGATAATTATTTGACCCAACTACCCATGGGTATTTTTGATCATTCCCCGCGCTTATTGTTTCTCGATTTGAGTAACAATTTCATCAAATATTTTGAGGTAGGGATATTTCACAAGTTGCCCAGATTGTTATCCCTAAAATTTACAGGAAACGGTCTTATAGGAAAAGATTTAAGTCCATTACTGTTTCAAAATAATTCAAGGATTGAGACGATGCATTTTTCATACAATGATATGTCACAAGCGCCTGATCAACTTTTAAATGCTTTACCATTACTGATGACTTTAGAATTAGCCAATTGCTCTCTGACAGAAGTGCCAAAATTTGTTACGAATGTTAATTTACAAATATTAGATTTATTACAGTTGCGATCAAATAAAATAAGTGCACTGGATGATCCAACGACGTTTGTTAATTTTCCTAATTTACAAACATTGGACATGTCTGCAAATTCAATTGAAACATTATCTATTGACGTGTATAAGTCGTTGAAAAAATTGAAATCTCTAGTACTGTCCTTTAACAGGATAGGTGAAATTCCCGAAAACTTTTTTGTAAACATGCTTCGCTTGGACAGTGTAGATTTATCGTATAATTTCATAGAGACTGTAAATGTGAGCGCATTACGTGGGAGTCGGTTGACAGAATTCAATGTAAATGCTAACAGAATTTCGTTTCTAGACAGCAAGTTCATTGAGACGTTGAAAAAATCCGGCTCCAAATTGACGAAGTTTTATTTCGCCGACAATCCCATTCAGTGTGCGTGTTTACTCGAAATATTAAAAGAGCTTAAAAAGTACCACGTTAAGTATAATACGGATAAGTATGACGGAGAACACGAAGTCTGTTCCTTTACTGATGAGTTTACTTGCGTTAGAGAAAAACTAGTAACATAGATATTTTTTTTTTTTTAAATCCTTCTCCCATTTGTTGGGAAGGCAAGTAACATAGATAAACAAAAATTAATTAAAATTTTTATACGCAAAGGAAAATAGATTTAGGTTCGCGTTTGTTTTAAACTAGCGTTTTATTGTACAAATTGTATTTTTTAATGTTACATTTGATTAAATTAAATGTTGTTTTCGATTACTGTATTAAATATTTTATTTACTACCTGGAAGTAATGTATAGTGTTTGTAATGGGATAGCATATATAAATTATTTATGATATTGAAGAATAAATCAATAATATATGCGTTAGATTCCCTGAAGTCACTACCGTATTTTGCAGACTATATTTTGTGCGAGAGTAATTATTCTGAAATAATTTATTTTCTTTTTCTTTTGGATGTTTTAACATACTTTTTATTGCAGGAAGTAGCATGTAAAATGTAGGTACTTTGTGTAAGTAAGCAAAAGTCAATAGTGGCTGACATTATTAACCCTTTTTAGCACATATCAGAGGTATTCGTATTTTTTTCTCGTCTAGTACTAAAAAACTTATGACGCAAATTTATGTACAAATGAATGGAAAATGCTTTATATATTTTGTCCCAAAAAATCAACATTAAATAAATAAATAATTTTTTAATTTTGTACTTATATGTTTAGTGACATCTAGTTTTTTTTAGAGGTACTGTTGAAACATTTTTGTACTACTTTATTGGTAAAAGGAGTATCAATCATTTAGTTCTAAAACTCTGTACTAGATGGCGCAGAATAACATAAAAAAGTGAATTTATAATTTCGACTGAGGTTTACTTTGTTAAAAATTACGTTGCTTTGATTCCGGAGAAGGAAATACAATATTAGTACTTCAATCAATATTTTATTTATGTATTGATTTATTTAATCATTTTATGCGCTATACAGGGATAAAATTAAAAGATTAAACAATAAAAATAACAGTACAAAAGCAGCCTTTTCCCACTAGGTAATTTATTACGTGCAATCATGGGATGGATAAAAATAGGAAGAAAGAAAGGGCAGTTTTTAGTTTGTTGATGAAATCGAGCAAACTTCATTTTGTGCTGTTTTTATTTATCTATGTCATTGTAAACCTATACCTTTCACGTAATCATGAACAGAAAACTATAAATAAATTAACCTATGGTCGGAAAGTGATCATATCTCTACTGCAGTCCTCAGCTAGATGCTTCTTACATGGACTTAATTAATAAAACTAAAAAAATCAACCAGTATATTATTTATGGAACTACAAATGTAGATTGTTTTTTTATAAATTATGATTAAATCATTATTTCACTTTATTTCAAATCTTTTTTCTTTACATTTTTACCATATAATATAAAAACAAAATACATATAAAAATATAAAAAATGTATCGAACATAGGCGAGTCTCGAACCCCAAGCTACCGGTGGTTAGGACCCCAAAGTGAGGAATCGCCTCACAATACGTGCCGTATCTAGTAATACTGCCTCCTGTATCTGACTCTTGACCCAACAACCAATTGAGAGCCTCAATAAATGTTGGTCGAAGCTTTGGTATCAATCAGCCCATGAGCAGAAACGACAATCGGGACAATAAGTGTTCAGTCGACATCCCACATGTCGGGAACCTCAATCTAAATATTTAGACATTTTGTCTTTTTTTATTTTTAAATTAAATTTATTATTATTTTTATATAGTTATCTTAGTGTTTATATTTGCGTGCAAAAAATATTTAAATAAATGTTGCACGTAATAAAAATAATAATTAAATATAACTCCAAACACTCATCAACTCATCGTCATTTCATATTGGTTCTTCCATTTGCAATAAAAGTTATCGTAAATTAAAAAAGCCATCCATAAACTAAAACGCGAACAGCTGCAGAGTATATGTGAATTTTCAAACATTTCCAATTAAGAACGTTTTGTAGCGTTTTAAGACAATTTCATAATCGATACGAGACCTCACAGCGGCGGCGAAAAAAATTCAAAACACGTGCATGAATAAAACCAACATCTGCGAAATCGGACTTTTTTATATAAATTTCTTTGGATAGAGGAAAAAAGCGCAGGGGTCCGGTGTTTTTTAGCGATCACATATCGGGTGGAATCGGTCCACGACGCGATGCGGCGTATCTATTC
Source organism: Theretra japonica (assembly GCA_033459515.1). Lineage (NCBI taxonomy): Eukaryota > Metazoa > Arthropoda > Insecta > Lepidoptera > Sphingidae > Theretra > Theretra japonica. The sequence goes on from CM065928.1 coordinate 3,448,019, forward strand.
ACATGAATATGGCGTGTCCTTACTTTTGTATACTACATTCAATTTAAGAGAAATATATCTGTTTATACTTATGTTATTACTCTTAGATAATGTTGATAAAAATTCTTAGACATCACTAGCTATAATTTCCTAACACAGAACATCATAGTGTTAACACACTGCTGCTTAGCAGAAATACAATGCGATGGTGCCTACCCGGGCAATTTACTTACTCCGTTAAATAAATAAATAAATAATAAATACACCCAACAGTCACATACATAGTTCTGACCCCACACTAAGATCGAGTTTTGTGTCGTGGATATCAGTAGCTACGAGAGACTTTTCGGACTCACAAACACCCAGACCCGAGACAAATATTTGTGGGCCTTACAAACATTTTTTTGGGTGCGGGGATCGAACCCGCAGCCTCTAGTTTCAAGGGTGGCGACTAACCAACTGCGCCACGGACGCGGTCATTCTATTTTTATCAAAGCGTTTATTTAATATCCATATTAGCCCTGCATTATTAACTCAAAATGATATTGGATTTTCTATTAATTATCAGCCCGGAGTTAGGAATTTGTGCCCGATATGGCGATAGGCTCGCCCCCTATCACATCGTGGGACGGAACATACAAGGCGAAACGTGGGCATCCTGGTAACACCTCTGCCTACCCCTTTTGGGAAATAGGCATGGGGTTATGTAGGTATATTAGCCCTGCTATGTACGTTCCTCTCTTGAAACGTGCTTCCCATACAATTAAGTTAGATGTAAGGCCTCTAAAAACTAAGCGAAACTAAACATATCTAAATCTGGCAAGGCGTGAGTAAGTGAGTTGTACGAACCTTTGAAATGCCGATAGATAATAGCACCGATTGTCCTAACATGTTCAACCTAAAAGTGTGAGTAGATAGAGAAAACAAGTTTGAGACAAGTGCGATAATTATAGTTGCAGGATGTCGCTGGACGCAGGCCGCTTCCATCAGTTCGCTATGGCATTCCTTGGGAGAAGCATATTTAAAGCAGTAGACTTATTGTGCTGAGATGAAAATGACCGTACGCCAATCAAATACGAATACGCGTGTATGTTTAAATGTGTGATTTGGAATCAAATTTTTACAAGTGGTACAGCCACGCTGTTGTCAGTGACGAATCATCATGAATGGGCACGCTCATCCGGGGCGGTATCACTGCCTCATAGGAAATCGACGTGAAGCGACAACTTATCTGTCGCATTTCGTTCGGTGAGTGAGATTGACGGATGCCCAATACCTCTTTCCTATTCCCATCCATTTTCCTTTCCGCTACCCTCTCAATTGCCCCGACAATACATCCTCGATCCAGGGTTGTGGATGTTCAATTGCGGCAGTGATCACTTATTATCAGGTCCAATCCAAACTAAATATTTGGGGGTTATTTTTCATGGAATTACTCTCAAAATGCTTTGAGTGTTAATCTTTTCTGTCTATGGCAAGGCACATTACAATTACCTGAGATACGCAGTCAACGAATTATGGATTCGACAGTCAAATGGTAACGATGTCTTGGGGCTTTGAGGTCCAGGTTCCATGATAACATTCTGTACTTATTATAAAACGAGTAGAGCCGTAGGAACTACGATTTAAGCCGCATAGGATCGAAATTTAATATCTTTGCATAATCGCAAATATTCGTTTTTAGGATTTCCAAAACCGCTGCAGAAATACATCCACCTGTAGGAACGGAGAATTTTGATAGCTCAGGTAAAGCGAAACATTTTTTATAATAAAATGATTCCTCAAAAGCCTTAATTATCTGGCACGAGATCGCACTGTTTTTTATCAATCCGGCCGTTCCTTCCACGCCACTTGGCCCAATATAATTTGTGATGCAACATTAAAATTGTGTTTTATGTATTCTTCTAAAACGTGTTTCATTTTTATTATTTGCAAAGATATTTAATTATTAGAAAGCGTGTTTATTGAGTAAATAATTTTTGATTAAAAAAAATCATTTGGCTGGTACGTTTAACTGGAATGAAATTGATTGAAGTTAGATGTATTGTTTTTTCAATAATAATTATGCCATCAATAAAAATAAAAGAATATATGTATTACGTCTGTGTAGATATATTATTTTTCTAGATTTTTTGTGAGTTATGCAGCACTCGTTTATTTACTGACGATTTTATCAATATTCCAAAACTCCAATCTGTAGTAATAACTTCTATGTTTTCAGTAATGTGGACGTAGTCTAATATTTATTTATTTATATTTATTAGAGTCGCATTTATTGCCAAAATAGCAGTAACTATGAGGTAAACATAGGAACTCGAGTTAGCTACTACGCTTAGGGCCTCTTCACCCCAGTATTCGAATCATAAATATCTTCGTATCATTATACTGATAATGCAATTACTGTACTGTATAATGAGTCCATATTCAACAACAGGCATGCTCAGCAGGAGCACAGGATCTTCTACAACAGAGAGTGTGATTAAGACAACTTAGGTCATACTTTACCCCGCTGGCTTTTTAAGTTTTTTAAAGATATTTTAAGTGAATGATGCAACAACTTTTTTGCGAAGCTGGCTTGTGAGTTAGTAAGATGTGCCTGTCTCTATTACCGGCTCCAGGCTTTCGCGAGGCGTCTCATAGTGGCTATCGGCACCAGTCTATGTTGGGGGCTGTAGGAGTGCTAGCCATACTCTCGAGAGTGTGGATGATTCTCTCGACTCACCCATTCGCGTCCGAAACCGACACAAAGCGAAGCGACAGCCAGGCGAGGAAAGACGAGGCGGGGCGAGCGCAAGAGTATGGTGCGCTCGCATTCCCTCGTGGAAAGTCTGGATCAGGTATTAAAAACAGTTTATACCCTTTGTTATATCATAATACATTTTAAAATATATTTAAAAACTGCCTACATTATATTTTTTGCAAAATAAGTAGCCGTGGAGCAGACTGCACTACTTCAATTCCGACCACACCCAATATTTTTTAACTGGCCACATGTAAATAAAGCAAAGGAAGTAAAATTACACAGCCAGCAGCTGACTGCGGCACGAGCTATGAGTCCCGTCTTAATTGTTGTTAAGATGAAAAAATCATAAAAAACGTATCAATAAAAAACACAATTTGGCAAGGAAGGTAAAAAGACAGGAAGAGGAGGCATATTGTGGCCACTTCCGTGGTTTGTGCTGTGCGTTGGATTTGAGTGGATGTGCCACTATTATTCTAATCAATAGTTTACATTAATTATATTGGGTAGTCTATCTGGACAACACTGGACATAAATTGGGTGCATCGTAGCTATTTTGTTGGGCTAGATGGAAAAAAATCATTTTTATTTAGTTACATTAAAATGTGGGTTTGAAATATAAAACAGGTGACGATGGTTAAGCTGCGTTATTGTCTTTAAAGATTAGATGGAAATTGATAAATATACTCGTTCTAATTTTGATGGTTACTCGCCGCAAGATCCTACGTAAAGACAGATGTTTGGTTTCGTGTCTGATTGTTTGGGACCTGCTGTGTTTAACCACACGATCCAACGGGACTTTGCTGAATGTGTAAAAAAAAGTAACATCTACAGCAATTGATTATTAGGCAAAAATAAGTTTGTACACACTCCTGGTACACAAATGAAACTTTTCCTGGGGTCCGCCACTGGTCAACTGGACATGACTAAAGCATTAAATATGCATATATTTAACTGGATTTAATTAAATGAATAGACATAAACATAATAATTCCATAACAACACTACATTTCTAACAATCGATTTACCTCAAACAAGCAACACCATTATTTGAGGCATATTACGAGCAGTCGTATCCACACAAAATATCGCATTAGGACGAGTTTTTTTTTAATTCGATTATCAATTGTCCACAATGCTCTCGTAGGAAAGGAAAACTTAAAAAAACTTAGCTCGTGCGCGTACTCTCGTTTTTTACGGAAGCGTGCAGTGCCATACGATACGTTTTTTATGTAGTTTGTGGGTGAAATGTAGTGAAATTAATTTTGCCATAGCATGTGGCTAATGACAGTGGAACTACGAGCAGATGTAGACGCAGGTTTCAGCTGCTTTTTGACTGACAAAAATAAAAAGCGAATCGTGTAATGGTCATATTTAAAGTGATAATTCCGCATGTCTCATTTTAAGACGAAGAAAAAATTACGGCGATTCTATCTTTAAATTTAATATTCATAGCTATTTTAGCTCGTTATGGTAAATCCAAGTTAATAAGCAGCTCCAATATCTCATATGCGGTACAATGGGTTTAGGTTATACAATATTCTTAATGCAAACGCAGTCACAAACGAAATGAAAAATAAACGTAGATGTTAGATACTGTACATCATCGTAAATAGATATTAAAATTACTCAATAGGTAATGTGTTATTATAAAAGCGTTCCCCTTCTTCAGTCGTTTAATTTAATGATTACTAGTAGGTACGCGAAAAATGCGTCGTTATTAAATCGATTAGTGCCTTGTGCCTTGGGGTGAAAATATGGAGTTATTTTATTCTACATAGTTGGCTCAGGTCTCGTAATTGTTGGAATGTTGGTACTAAACACTTGTAAAACATTGTAAGTTACTGAAGACATCAATTCCAAGAGTTACTTAACGCTACTTCTTTTCGAGTGCTTGTAATGATTTCTAATATTAAGTTACAAATGTTTTGAGAACATTACACGCCTTGTATGCGAATCATGGGATAACTAATATGTTAACTACAACATTTATTTTAGAGGCATAAATCAAATAAAAGATAACTTTTATATTTTTACTAGAACAATATTTATTTTTTAAACACGCAAAGACCGGCGTATCCGATAATATAAAAAAGATATTATTTATAAATACCTAACTAAATTTTAAAACTATAACAGTCACTGTTCCAATTTTCTTATGAACCACAGATAAGAACAAAGTATATTTAACTTATTAATTTGATGTACAAACATTAAATTATACGTTATCATTCAAAATAAGTAAATATCCTCCGTCGGTTTTTTATCTGAATAGCGGAAGCGTGGCACATGCCGCGTTTAAAGCATCAGGAATTGCCAGTGCAAAAAAACCTTTAGTTTTATTTAAACTTTTTTGTGAGCTGCGAGCATTTTAGCAAGTAATTTTTTTCATAGCCGAAGGTATATTTTTATAGTGTCCAGATGTTATATGCAGATGACATTTTTTTTGTCGCGGCGTGCGATTTTTAGTGGTTTGTCGGCAGATATACGACTTTTTTGAAGGCAGATGGTTTGCTTATTTTTTATTAATGCGCGGTGTGGCTGAAAAAATTAACATAAAAAGAATGCGTTGGACATTATCAGCTGCTGTTGATGTTAAATTTGCATAATATTATCAAGTGTTTTAATGTTATTGTTTAAGAATATGCAATGAATAATTACAGTGTTAGTGTTTGAGTAAATTACCTTTGCTATTACTTTAATAATAATACATTTATGGACATTTAAAAACAAAATTAAAATTATTTGAATACTTGAAGTATTCGTCGATATACGAGTATTATTCATGGGTACTCATGTAGTAAACATTTTTTTTACCTTATTGCCCTGACAATAAGAACTAAAGGTTATCACGATTTTGGAATACTTTGTATCTCTATTTATCCATGTTCCATTACTTATCCGATTTTGATGAACGAGATGCCAATCGATCCGTTCTTACCGTCCCAATAATATATACTACATGTGTACCTGATTAGAAAAAGATTAAATCAGGAAACCCGGGTGTTGAATGTACGGCAATAACACTTACATGACTTTGGTTGTAGTGGGTTGTAGTCATAATTTACCTCATAATTTTATGTGACAAAGTTCCTCCTCGGTAAGATATCATCTCTCAACTAGTAGTGAAACTAGATCAAGTCTGGTTTTACTGCATTTGTAAATGTATTGGATTTGTGATTCCAGCGGATAACTTTGGGTCTGACACCTTTCACCTTCAAAGCAAACCTCTAGCTTTTAGGCTTTGTAAGTGCTTGTTTTGGAGGGTGCACTTGGGGTTTTTTCTTTTTTTTTTGTCTGGTGACCAGGATGGACATTGAAAGCCCACATCACTTAGCAACAGTAGCACTAGCTGCTCGATATTTATACTTACTTACATTAAGGCTGTCATCACATTGACATTGACAGTTAAAATATACCCTATTTAAACTAACATTAAGTTGACATTACATTGACAAACTGTAGAGGTCGGGACGTTCGGGTAGCTAGCAGTAGTGTATCGTGATTTTTTTTATCATTTCCACCAATGGCCTCGTGATTTATGTTTTCGCGTGATGACCATCAATTCGCACATTCTTACCTCTTACGTATTGTAACAGCATAATCATACGATAATGTGCACGCATTAACTGTTTAGCACAAAAGTGGTCGTTTAATTTTCTAATCTGGCAATCTCAGACAGATTTCGCGGAAATATTAGGGCGTTTAGGCTGGCAACATGCGAGAAACGGTGCGTTTTTAATATAATAAAATAAAAATATAATTGCCATTGAAAAACAAATAATCGCGGCCGACCGTCGAGGGCACAATCAAAAGCATTTCGATTTGAATAAATCAATCCCTTATAGAAATGCATCCATATACAGGGTATGCTTAGTTTTTGCTGCACTTACTTTACTATTATTACTATTAATATTTTGGTATAAAATTGTATCGTGAACGCAAATATTATTTACTTTAATAAAAACAAAATCGATGGCATTAAATGACCATTAACGAAATTGTACGGAATTTTAAAATATCTTATTACACTGTTTTAGTTTTACTAATCTGTTTTTTTTTAGTGTTTTTGTCTAGTAACAAACCTTACTACATTAAAATAAAAAGCTTCTAATAATAATTATTATAGAACATGCTACAACGATATATTTCATTTCTGTAGTTCTTTATGAATATTATCAATGATTGGCCGTAATAACTTAGTTTTGGTCTAATCCGCTGGTTTTGAACACAAGCAAGCATATTCGTGCCTATCCCCGCCACGCCTCGGCAGTTTTTCCCTCCAGCCACATCTTTCAGTCAGACCTAACGAATGCCTATATGGTTAGTAATCAATTGGTTTTGAGCACAAGCAGCAGGCAAGCATATTTCTGCTTATTCTCGCCATACATTGTCTTCCCATCAAGCAAAACTGTCAGGTAGATTTCATGGATAAGATATACTGAAACTAGCGTCAAATAAAAGAAACGTAGTCACATGTGAACTCTTTAACCGCAAGCCGCTTAATATGCACATATTCAATATTTCTAGTTTAGTGCGGCATATAAAACGGAAGCATTTGCATAACTAGCGTTCCAAATTAATTATTATGCATTTAGTTGCATTGTGTATTGGTTTTCATACTGTATTTTTATCATTGTACTGTGAATTCGCGGAATTGTTGAGTGTAATTAATGAAGATGATGTCTATCCACAAGGAGAGATGACCTAGTTAAGATTGTAGGAAGTCGCTGGATGCAGGCCGCTTCCAACTAGTTATGGAAGGTTTTAGGAGGCCCTCGTTCAGCAGCGGGCGTCTTACGTCGGTAGATGATGAATATGATTGAAGTTAATTTGAGTCATGCTTACTGCTTAAAATACTAAGTGTTTTATACCTATGAGACATATATTGCATACTTACAGGTCAAATTGATCTAGAAACAATAGCACGATGATTTTTTTAAATACCTATGTTTTTGAGCAGGTATGAACGTCTGTGTTCTGTTGGGGTAGGTAGAGATGACTGACAAGGCAGCATCTGCACACACAGTTTTTTTTTATTCATTAAATGTCATTAATATATTCATTGTTCATGCAAATCCGTCGTTTCAAATTGCCGTGCCTATTGTACTTATAATTTTAATTTATATCAACCCGCACTAGGCCAGCGTGGTGGACTATATGGCCTAACCACTCTCAATCGATCCTCTTGATTGTAGAGTAGGCCCGTGCCCAGCAGTGGGACGTATATGGGCTGATAAAAAAAATATAAAAAAAAACTATTTTTATTATATGAATAATATGCATATGTTTTCAAATTGTAGTACCTACCGTACTCTCTCTCTCTCTCTCTTCAGCCACAGGTAGTCCACTGCTGAACATAGGCATCCCGCAAGGATTTTCACATCGACCTGTTGGAAGCGGCCTGTACTAATCTCATGTAAACAATAATTACAAATATTGTGTAGCCATTAGTAGAGCCCTGTAATAACTCGTTAAAGCTAAACTAAAAATGGGTCGGCAAACTGGGTGAGTGACATTGCCAAAGACTCAAAAACATTGACATATTGGACTTACTTTGACTACGTACTCGTACGTATAAAAATCGTCTGATATCAATAAATAAATTAATAAAGTGCGATACTAAGATCGAGTCTTGTGTCGTGGGTATCCAACATTTGTCTCGGTGCGGGGATCGAACCTGCGACCTCTCGTTTCATAGGCTTCTAACCAACTGCGCCACGGAGGCGGTCAATACTGGTAGTATACTGGCTTCACGATTCGTTTGTGTCTTTCACATTTCTGCGCTTGTCAATAGCTTCATATCCGTGCCGGGTTGGTAGGCCAGCGACACTCACAAAAAGCCGTAAAGCTTTCGTAAAGCTTCGGCCTCCTCCGGGGTTCCGGGTTAGCTTTACAGCATTTCCTCTTGACACAAAAAAAATAGCTTCATAGTAATTGGTATGCTATTTTCTATGTGTACGTTTCTAATGAGTCTATGCAACTCTCTCACACAACCTGTATACGTTGCACTTTTTCCAAACATTTGGAGGTTGACTTTTTGAAGGGTTTTTTCGTCGCCAATTATGCACATTTTTGCCGATGCGGCCCGTTTGACGGCCGATCGAGAGCGAAACTGATTCAACTGTCTAGGAGTTGGCAATGATTTTGGTGACGTCATGTCTGTTAGACGAGCTTAATAGGACTATAAACCCATTTACACGGGGAGAGTTTCTCGACTCGAAGATACGATTATCGTAAGGATATAAAAAAAGTCGGATCGTGTAAATATTGTCACGATAATCTTATGGCGGTCATGTCATGCGATAATCGCATATGATTCTCATCGCGAGACACTCTACCCGTGTAAATGATATACAGATATATACGCGTGAACTGTCTCATGAAACTGATTATTACTATTTACAAATAGATAATTATAGTTAAAGCAGTTGGAGAAGGGGTCAAGCAGTAGAGCAATAAAATCTATTGACGATATTCATTTCAGTATTTATAACGTTTAGTTTTGCATGTTATCTTCTCATTTATCTTTAACCAAAGGAAAGATGTGAAACTATTTTCATACACGTCAGTAATTTATTCATATTATTTTTGAAGGTAGATACGAAGAGTGTCCATTAATAACCAATTCTGAACTGAACAAAAATATTCTGAAACTTACGACTGTAATATGGATTATAGATAATATCATAAAAAAAAGTTAATTGGTATTTGCGATCTGATTTACGCAGAAGGAGCTCACTGATAACATTTAAAATTAATAATTGTAAATTAAAGGTAGTTAAATTGTAACAGTCACTAAGCGGATGACTAATACCTCAGTCCGCCCCGTGACCACGAAAACTGTAAAGTGGTCGAAACGTCGGGAAATTAAAAATGTAAAAATTAATTCAAATTCGCGATAAAATCCGTAAGAATTCGTTTCATTTCAATGTGTAACATTTGCGTAAACCCAAGACACGATTAGATATATATTTAAATCTAATAAGGATATATTCATTTAACAATATCTTACCATCATGCCACAACAAACATGTCTGGCTGCCGTCCTCCATCGAATTCCATCAAATAAAAATCACTTTGGTCGGTTTTTGTGTGAGTTTTTGCCGTATACTTGATGAGGACCCTTCCAGATTTGAAGGGATTCCATTCGGCCGCGCGCCGTCGCAGCATTGTCCTGTAGGATGCCTGTAACATACTAAACATGAATATCACTAAGGGTGCAGACGCAAAAAACAGGCCACATTCCAAACGAATTATTTTCACTTATTTCTTTTATATACATATCTGTGAATCACTAAAACAAAGCGGCTTGGGTTGCATGACTAAACTCTGCAAGAAACAGAACGATTCATTCGTAAACAATTTAGCAAATACCGGTCAATCTATGAACTACGTATTCAGCAATCGGAAGTCCACTGCCGAACATAAGCCTCCCCCAAAGATCTCCACATCGACCATTTATTTGACTAAAAACTCATATTTACCTTTCTTATATAAACCTTAGTAGTTTTATGTGACTAAAGTTTCTCAATTGTTTGAGCAAGACCTAAACCAGTCTTATTTATACATCCAATTGTATTTTAATTATCCTATACACCAAGATATCGTATACAAATCATACAATAAAAACGAAAATATCGACTTAATAAACCTCCCCAAACTGGGGAAAACAATAGCTAATTTATAAATTACATAAATATATCAGCAATTGAGGTGCAAAAACAAAACGCACGCGCTGGGTAATCCATGCGAAGATGGTTCAGGTGTCAAAACACAGGTGACGCGCACCTGATCTGTCGCCGGCTGCAAGACACTACTGCTGGACTAATGGGACGCCTGCCTCGCCTTGAACTAGTCGTAGCTGTCCTGTGTACAATGTACAGTTGAGTGGGCTTGGAATGCGAGATGATTGTAGGTAATTCAGGATAAGTTTGGCCAGTTAGATCTTGAGTAGTATTTAACAGCTTATTCTAAGAATAAGTATATGATAAACGGGATTGAGCAGCCGTTTTTACTTGTAAGAGTAACCACTAATGAAATCTCGAGCAGTAAAATCGAAGTTGATTGTTGATTTCTCTGTGGCTTTCATAGAATATAATATGAAAAAATGCAAGGAAATGGAGGTTACGAGTTTCAAATTAAAATAACATACATGACTTTTTTTAAATATAATTCAACACAAAATCAAGGCGTATTAATGTTTATCAAAGGTCTGATAATAAGCCAGTGTGGTTTCGTACAATATTTATTTTCCTATAAATGCATGATGCCATTTAATTCTTTGTGTCAGCAGCCTAATACGATTTATTTGGTAACCGTTGTAAAGCAAATAATTCTGTTAATCCGTTGACATCAGATTTTAGTCTGAAAAAGTTAGTCATTAAGTTTGTTCATGGTGCTTGTTATTGTATTTTCCTACTGTGTATTTGTCGTTATTTATTAAGGATCCTTGACATATGATGAGGTTTATTACAATAATTTCATTACAAAAAGTCTAGGGATGCTAGAGAACAAATGCAAGAGATGAGAGATGCTTGAGACTGCTGAAAACAAATTATTGGTAGGTATAGTTAATAATTTTAGATAAATTAATATAATTTTGAATAAAACAAGAGCTTCTAACAACTCATGTCTTTTAGCCCTCAAGATCTAACACACGCTATGATGCCTTTTTCTAGATGAATTCTTAATCTTGTGAAGCTTAATTTTCTGTCATGATAAAACGAATTGTGATCGATGCTATTCCTACTGCTCAATTAATTAAATACGTATTCATAAAAACATCAAGATGCGGACATAACATCTGTCGATGTGAGCAATCACACATACTCCTTTTTAGAAATAAATATTGCAAAACATTTCACTGCATCTATCTGAAAGTGAACCCTTCGACTTGAACATGTGCTCACTGCTCACATCAATAGATATAAAAACACAATGGGCAGCTAAGTGCCGACAATGGCGTCTCGTGCCAACTTTTTGCGGAAGACGACATGGGCGAAAGCAAATACATTCTGACAAAAGACCGGCACACTCCACTCAAGAACTATCGTGTTTCTTAAAAAAAAGATAGCACATGCCGAAATCTGATTACTGCATGTTTGCTCAAAGGGTTGCCAGACGAAAAAACACGCGCCGTTTTGCACCCGTATGTTTTACGAGAAAAAATGCAAAATTGATTTTAGCAGATGTCCGTGCGATAGAAAGGGTTTGATGGATTTTTTTATTAATAAAACCATCCGTCAACCCGTTATGGATTGGCTGTCAGAAATTGCTATTTAACCAGTTAACGGATGTTTTAGTTAAAGCGTTAAATAGATTTTTTATGATTTCCCAGGATGTTGCATTTTTCTGTTTTAATGGGCCATTATCGTTCTTCCTGCTGATTGTGATCAGTTATTTAGCACCATGTCGTGGCATCTGCAAATCAATTTACTTTTATAAAACACCACATTATTTAAAATATTACGATTATGTCTTTAAGATATTACAAAAGATAATTTCACAATCAACGGAATAAAAGTTTTAGCCATATATGTACTTATATGTAAGTTCTAGGTACCTAATTATTCGTTTATGCAAACGAATGGATTTATTTTGTATTAAAAAAATTAAGACCAACATGTAAACGTGTGGCGTTTGGGAGTAATTTATTTTTTTATTATAATTTTTTATGGGAAAACAATAATTAATTTGATATTATAAACGAAACTATGTAATACATTATTATGTATTTTGACTCGTCGATCAAATATTTCAAAATAAGAAATATTTTACATTAGTTTTGTATTATCAACAGAATATTAAATTAATGGTATTTTATGTTATCAAATTGAAAAAAAAAACACAATTTCTTTCGAATGGGTTTACTGAATCAACATTGTGTATATAGTTATTCTTTTTACGTCAACGCTATATTTAAATAAATGGTTTAATATTGACGGAATGCCGTCTTAATTATTCAAGGTTATTATACTTTTAGTAGAACTGGTATGTAGCAAAAATTAACTATAGGTTGCTGCCTTAAAAACCATCGAAATAATTTAAACAAAACAATCGTAACATCGTTTAATAGTTCAAGTTTTATTGTGGTTCATAAACAGAGTAAAAATAGTTTAAATCATCGGTGTCGAAACATTACGCAATATTAAAGTTAGACAAGTTAAATAAGGTTCTAAAAACTGATGTTTCTTTTTGAGTACAAATTTTTAGTAATATGATGTTTGTACATTCACACACACGTACACAATGGTCGGACTAGCATGTAAATATATTTCGTATAAATAGCAATTGTATTGTATCCTTTCAATTTCCCATTGAGGGATGTTTAAGGGCTGGATTATTTATTTAATTTAATAACATTGACAGATACCTTACGTTGCAATTAACTAATATAAGGATACTACGAGTATGAGTTACGAGCAATTGTGGTCCTGGCTAGTAATTAAAGAATTACTCGTGGCTATCTTTTCTAACTATGTTAATAATCGAAATTACCCAATTTCTAGTCAGTTGCATCGTTATGATTATTATTTCTAAAAATAACTCAAATCACTATTGTTACCGAGGCTCCGTTTTCCGACTTACTGTATAAGCCCAGATAAGTCCCACTGCAGGGCACGAGCCTGCTCTACAATCGAGAGTACGATTGAGAGTGGCTAGGCCATATAGTCCACCACCCTGGCCTAGTGCGGGTTGGCGGACTTTACTTTATTTTCCTACTTAATCATCGATATTTCAGCCAGTCTTTAGAATCTTATGTCCCATGGGCAATTCTATTATTAATAAATTCTTAATTGACGGATTCATCCTCCAAAAGCCAGTATTTTATTTTGGACCTCGAAGTTATACTCAGTGGCTATAAATAAAAAGCAGATTGATACGGTATGTATAAGAAACGTCAATGTTTTTGTACAATAGCGTGAACCCAAAATGGTCTGACGCCGGCCAGCGATTAGAATTCAGCTTTAGTATCGGATGACTACATTTAGTTTAATCATAGGTTTTTTGCCTTTCTGTCTGTACCTGCTGGTGTATATGTATGCTGGTAGCTGTTCGAACTTGTTTAAAGCTTTAAAATTTTTGTCGAGTGTATTTATACTCAATCACTATGCACTATAACGGTGAAGGAAAACATCGCGAGGAAGCTGTAAACCATAGCGATTTATAAGAATGTCTATGGTATGTAAAGTCCGCTAACCCGCACTAGGACACCGTGGTGAATTATATGGCCTAAGCCACCTCAATCGTACTCTCGATTATAGAGGCGGCTTGTGCGCTGCAATGGGACGTATATGGGCCGATACAGTACAGGATAGTACAAAGGCTAACTTTTAAATTCGTGATTAGGTTTTCGACATACGTTTTTCTTAAGCTTATGTAAATATTCGCGAAATGAATACAAGAATTGTATCTGGCTAAAATAGTAGTATTTTTTATGTTTCAAGAGATATTATTTACTGTTGCGTGAAATAATTAGAGGTCATATTTATAATCTTTGTCCGTATAAAAATAAATAGCCTTTATCTCTGCTGACTTTAGTACTAATATCTCAACAGTTTTAATTTTTTTGGTTCTAGCCATCCGTACTATTCATCTAAAAGCGCAGAATAATCGAAGGACGTAGCATATAATCGTCATTATTCTATATTAATTATATTAATTACTGTTCATCTAACTTGTAAGATCATTTATTAGTGATAATTACCACGAATGCGCTTAAAGAAACGTTTCATTGCAAAAACTGATCAAAATCAACTAACATTCGATCGGCTTATAACCATAATCACTTGACCGTTTCATTCCTGCCTACTTTTAATTTAAACCTTACTGTTTCTGGTATAAGGTTGATAATAAACTATATGTGAGATAGCGAGGTCTCAAATACTGGTTGATTCGTACTATGGTATGCGACGTAAATTCTCCCTTTGTTGCCTTGTAAGGAGATGAAAGGGAAAACCCTTAGGTCGCTTCCAAGTGTTTTGATTTAGTAAAAACAAATTCGCAATGTCAAAGGCAGATAAGCTTCTAAGCTTAAGTCATAAATCATGAGGAAATACTTAATTAGTTCTTGTCTTGGTTAATTCAGTAAATTATGTTTATATACTGACTAGCGGCCGAGCCCGGCTTCGCCTGGTTGAAGATAGTTTTTGAGTCCAGTCCACGTCAACAATACGAGTATATCGATTATAAACGATAGATATTGGCATATCTCCTAAGTGATTTAAGGCAAACTTATGGAAATCTATTAAAACTATATACATAAAAAATACAGAAAATATTTATGAACCTGTAATCCAAGTATATTAATTTTTCATTAATTTAATATTGTTTACGAGAAAAGATTGGCAATATTAAACAGATAGTGAAAAGAACAATATTTTGGTCAGTTTGTTAGGAGGTATAGTCGGTACACGGTCGATATTATTTCGCGTACTGTACTGTATTATTTATTTATTTTAACATAAAACAGATTACAATCATGAAGCCGTTACAATAACTACAAATAAGGTGTTATTTCTTAATTATAACCCAAAACTTGTGTTCTTTTATATTTAAACTCAATTGTGACCGCCGTCGACTATATTGCTTTTCCATGGCGTAGTTGGTTAGACACCAGTTGTGTAATGAGAAGCCGCGGGTTCGATCCCCGCACCGAGACAAATGTTTGTGTGACCCACAAGTATTTTTTTGGGTCTGGGTTTTTGTGAGGCGAAAAGTCTTTCGTAGTGTCTGATACCCACGACACACGACTCGATCTTAGTGTGGGGTCAGAACTATGTGACTGTTGCGTGTATTTATTTATTATTATTCATTTATTTATTATTCTCTTTATTTTATTTTAATCATTTTTTTATATTTTTTACATATATTCGAGTATTATAAAAAACATTATACATACAACAATTATTAAAAAAAATTGTGGTGAAGCTCATTTATTTATTATTATTCAGTTATTTATTATTTCTAATACCTACGGCAAAAAAATTAAAAAGTCCAATTGTTTGCATTACTTTTGATTATTGTCTGAAACTAGGCTACGTCGGTGTAGGTGTCACGCGAAATGCATTCATTGTATTACTATGCACCAGATTTTGACGAATAGCATTGACTTGTCCGATTTCACGTTTCCTGGTACAATCGGGTGAAATATGATTAATGTTTTATTTATTGTAATGTGGTGTGTCAAGTATCAAGACACCTGCGAATTAGTACAATGAACTCGCTGGCCGATAACGTTTTAAAATTTTATTTAAGGCAGTATTTTCTTTTTGTGTTTATTTTTTCGTCGCAAACATTTGTAAGGTTTAAGATAATATAGTACTTTATTGAGTATTGTTTGGAATAAACTGAATTTGATGACATACATGAAGTATACCGAAATAAAAATTTACGGATTTGATATAGGAAAAGCTTGGAGTAATTATAATATGGAGGGAGCGCTGGTACTTCGAAACGTAGATATAATGGGCTACCTTTTTCTGTCCTTCTATTTGGCTGACATTTGACAGATTGTCGAACGAATTATTTGAAAATGAAAATGAAAAAAAAAGATTGCATAGAGCTAGAGTCAACTCATTTTAGAAGGATAATAACTTCGGCTACCAATGGAATTTAATAGTAATTTATTGTCAAATAATTAGTTCGATTTTCAAAAATATGATAGTGCTACCAACATTACAAATTAAAAAAAAACTTTTATGAAGACGCAAATTTATGACAGCGCTCCCTCTATATTTCAAATTTTCTAAGAGTAAAAGTTAAAGTAATTGTAAAAATTACTTGATGCAACCGAGTTGAATGAACTTTTTTATTTTTTTATATTCGTAAAATGAAGGTAGTTAATGTAATACTAGTTTTGCGGGTTAGTAACACCTCAGTCTGTCCGAGATCACGAAGGCTGTACTCTGTAGAGTCATCGAAACGTCGGGAAATCAAAATAAAATAGAAACCGCGAAAATTCGTAATACATTTTGTTAAATGTGAAACATAAGAATTCGCGTCAACAAACTCAACTGCGAGTGTTCATCGTGAGCGACACGTGAGTTCCTGGCGGTTGAGGTGTTTGTTGGTTTGTTGCTTGTGTCTTGTAGAAAAGGTAAGAATTTGGCTGCTTATATAATTTTGTAAATATACGTATCTACTGCACTTTCCGTAAGTTTCGTTGCTAGTTCATTATAAATCAAGAAAACACCTATTTTAAAGTTATGCTTAGCGACTACAATTTCAGTTAAGTTAATTTTACAGTCTGCAAAAACAAACTAAAATTCAGCTATCATTAACAGTGTCAAAGAACTTGCATTAAACATATATACTTTCTTGTAAAGCAATTTATTGCCATTTCCATTTAAATAGGTACCTAGTAAAAGTTAGCTGGTGTTGTATATCTAGGCGATAGGCGGTCTGTGAGGTGAACGTCTCCTTATCGGCTGAAAACACTATGTTTTAAAACTATTCGGGTATTCAAGATTTTATTTCTAGGATATAAATTTAGGAATACTGAATAGAAATTCGACGTGTGTTAATGTCTTATCGACTAACGACAAAACGCCTCTACTGAAGAATTGTGATAAATAGCCATGAAAAAGTTATATTCATATAGCTCATACATGTCGAAGGATCGGCAGATGTACAAGTGGCGCCCTCTACATTTCGTGGAACTTATTTCCAGTCCATGGTATGATGGGGTGCGAGGCTATATCTGCGCCCACGACAAATACGAGTCCAAAGAATTCATAATATAATATTTTACAAGCCGAAAAACAGAGTTTACAAATACATTGAAATAACGTAGCAACGATGAAATAAATTCGATAAATATTTATTACCGACAACATTTTTTTACTGCAGCCTATCTATAAAGAAGTCTCAACCATTGGAAAGCGTAGTAAATCTATCATTGAACGTCTGAATATCAACAATATAAAACAGTAGTCGAAAACAAAAACAAAAAGGTCCAATCAATTTAGTTATCGACGTTACAATAAGTTTATGTGCGCGGCAGGTGACGAGCGCAAAGCAAACTGTCCAAATGTCAGGGCCGCGGTTTATCGACACATTACCGATATTACGACTGTTCAATGTACGAGAGACTTAAATTCAACTAAACTTGTCTTTTTGGACAGCTGTCCAGGGCTAGTTGACAGCGCGAGATATTAGCACGCGCGCACAGATGAATCTTCGTGACGTTGCCAATGTACGCGTATTTATTTCCTTGTAATGAATTTTATATTTTTATAGTTAAGATGGGTTTTAAATTAAGTGCTAGGTTCCATGAGTATACGTGATTAATAAATTTAAATTCAAATAATTTTATAGTACATTAGTATTAGGTAGAGATATGTATGATAGTAAATCTGTTTTTATTTTTGAGTGGATATTGTATTCACCGCATTGTTTGTTGACGATGACGTTTCATAAACCGAAAATAGTTAGGTCATGGATTCTATTTTCAGATCTTTTAAGTTATTTTATTAATAGTTTGCCTAAAAATTAAATATAAATTACTGAAAAAGTCGACGTTAAACGTCAGGAACATTTAGCATCACATATTTTCCATTACGTCAGTATATGTCAGTATACCAATGATATCATTTAGTATGCGTAAGTGGATAATCTACTATCTGAAAAGTGCGGTTTCTGCCTTGCCTTGATAGTGCGCCCCGCCTGACAACAATGCTGTATAAAATGTTCCGGTTCACAACCAAAGCTTGCATATAAGACTTCTGTATTGCATGTACTATGTATGATAAAATCTAGAATGGTGTTTGGTTTGATAACGTAGAAGACAAGGGTTTATTGAGCGATGGACATGTAGATTTTGTATTTGGAGCAGCACACTTCTGATCTTACAAAATTGTATGTAAATTGCTTGTAATAGCTCGTGGAATATTTTTTTTTATCAGCCCATAAACGTCCTACTGCTGGGCACAGGCCTACTCTTCAATCGAGAGATTCGATTGAGGGTGGTTAGGCCATATAGTCTACCACGCTGGCCTAGTGCGGGTTGGCGGACTTACATACCGTAGAAATTTCTTACCGTTGAATAATTGATAACGAAAAACAAAAAATATACTAGGTTATATAAAAACTTATTATATTATACACGAAGCGGAAAGCGCAGCGTAGGACGTCCACCCACTAGGTGGTCAGACGACCTGGTAAAGGTCGCGGGACGTCGCTGGATGCAGGCTGCCTCCAACAGGTCACTGTGGAAATCATAAGGAGAGGCCTATGTTCAGCAGTGGACTTCCTTTGGCTGATGGATGATGATGATGATGATATAAAAACTTAATATTAAGAATTTACGTCAAATATGGTTAGCCCCTTTATTAATACCTACATTATTTTAGCTACATTCGAAGGTTTTTATCGATATTTACAATGCTCCGTTTGGTTCCCACTGAAGTTAACGTATGATTTGAGCAAAGAAAACGCTAATTTCCTTATTCAGATTAAATCTTAAATTAACATACTTAAAATACAAGTAAAACTTTAATTTTAGAATTGAATATTTAAAATTCATATTTTCATGCACACGAATAAGCAGAGCACTTAAGATACCTTCGCTCCAGTAAATTCACAATACATATTATACAGTTTTATTATCCCTATGTATAATTGTATATGCCTTGCATCTACACATTACTTCAGCAATTACATAAAAAGTGACACTGAAGTAGTTTTATAGCGCTGTCCTATGTAGTTTAACTTATAATTATAAAACAATACGAGTTCATTAATGTAACAGGTGACTTGGAATCGGCAAGAACACGACTCGACGTACATTCAGACCGATCAAAAGTGGAACTTATATCTTCGTGTTTGCTCAAAAATATCCGCATTTATATGAGAGGAGCGAGGCACATGCTTGTTGCAATTATTTTACGGCATCTGTTCTGTATAAAGCACGCGCCAATTTGAGAACAGGATTCCGTTGGATTATTTTATTAATAGTCATGTGTTACAGTGGACATTGCTCGGTTTGTAACAATTATTGATAATATTTTTAACAGGACGCTGTGGAAATTCTCGTGGAAGGCCTATGTTCAGATTATATTTTAAGTAAAAACTAATTTTAGGCTCTTTAAATATGTTTATTTTTGTGGTTACATACATTATTCGCCATGTTGATATCACATTTGATTGATGTCAATACCTGTGCAGTTGTAATTTCTTTAATTGGCTTATTATTTCGTCATATGTATTTAAGTCTTCGGTAGTATAGTGGTCAGTATCCCCGCCTGTCACGCGGGAGACCGGGGTTCGATTCCCCGCCGGAGAGTTCGTCAAATCCAATTTCTTTTTGTTGGAAAGTAATTTTTGGCGCATTCATTAAAAATCGCTGCCTTATAAGTTTAATTTTAATATTCGTACTATATAATTTGTTCTGTAACAATTAGTTTTAAGTTGTTACACAAGATGGCGCTGTAACACATAATTGTATACACTATTCATGATTTAGCAAGCGAGGGAATAAACTCCACTGATTTTTTATTGGGCAATTTTTATACTTTTTGGTACTATTCAAATTCAATCAAAAACTACACCATGTCAAGTTTTATTAACATTTAATTTTTTTTATGTAAGTTTGCATACTTTTTCAATAGTATTGTTACATTATCACCTAATAGAGTTTCTTAATTTACTTGTCTTATAAAACATCATATAATAAAACAAATAAAGCCTACGAGTAATACATTAGCGTTACTCGGAAAAAATCAAAAAGTCTGTAGGCGTCATTTATTTTTGTATAATAGCCAGTCAATGGTATTCTATATTCTTGTCAGACTTGTCACAGCGAAATCAGTCTATTCCAGCTGTTGTTCTCAAACACCTGTACACCATATTCTAGGAGCATTTGCCCGCGCTATTTAATGTTTACTAATAATTATGAAATTAGACATTCTAATGTCTAACTAATTGCTCGATTTGTATTCTCGTCGATATTTTCTGACGTTGTATGGTGCCATAAATGCTATTTGTATGGACCAGCAGTAAGCTTAGGGGAAGTTTTATTAACATAATGTTAATCTATTTGTGTTAAGATTGACACGATAAGGATCTGTCTGTGTCTATTGCCGGTTGCATGATGTTTATGATAATATTGTTGTCAGTAGTTGAGCATTTACATAATTTATTGTAATTCTGTTTTAAATAAAAGCGAAATTATTGTAGCGCCAATAAAAATAGTATTTTAAATTTAAGAATTCTATTAAATCTTTGCCAACCCGCATTAGGCCAGCGTGGTGGATTATATGGCCTAACCACTCTCAATTGTACTCTCGATTGTAGAGGAGGCCCGTGCCCTGTAGTGGGTCGTATATGGGCTGATACAATAAAAAAAAAATCTTTTAAATATTTTTGAAGCATAGAGAAAAATCTTTACAAAATGAATAACCAACGAAATAAAAGAAAGAGGCGCGGTCATATATGCAACTTGCAATACATCTCCTGGCAGCAAGGATACATTTTTCTTACGTTTTCAGGTCAATTTTTAATTAGACGATTGATTAGGAATAATACAATAATAAATTAATGTTCTGAGTATCAGCATACCGGTTCTTGCCTAATCTCAGATGCAGCATTGTATAAAAATCATTTTTCCATAATCTATTTCTGGTCTGTCTATTCAAAAGTAGGTAATGTTGAGTTGCTAAACTTTATTCGTTCAATATGTTAAGATATTCTAAGTGAACTAGTTAAACTATTGTATATATGAGCCTTTTTAAAATATGTATCTTGTTTTGTATTCAAAGGCTTTCTCCGTAATCTAATCCCTGACTTAATAAACCAGGTTTAAGCAGCGTATTAGCACGGTTTCAAGTACCAGGGTAGCATAAATCTAAAAGAGGTGCGGCGAGACGCGGTCAGTATCGTTTGACAATTATTTGATTTTAATTGCAAACTCGATTTAATTGATGACTCAGTGTTATTTTTAGATGCACCATTGTTGTCACTGTGATGTTATAGGTTATTGAGTTGATTTTTAAAATGCTAACTTCGTATGAAATAACGTATATTTAGATGAACATTGCTTAAAAATACTCGTAAGATTATCTCTGAAAGAGGTATACAGTTTGACATTTCTATGCTATGTCTACTGTTTTAAATCTCGTATTAAATAAATGAAAAGAAAAACAAAAGACTATGCCATCAAACTAGTCGTTGACTACATGAAACGTAGAAAGCAAGAAAAGACAGCGGAATACCAAAGACAATTATTTTAAAAACAAGATAAGTCCCATAGTAATTTGTAACTAAGTACCTATTTTTTTATGCTCAGGTGTTCTGAATCGTAAACGAAGGAGCATATTTAAGCAGAAACGATACTGATGCTATCAAAATAGGTGAAGCTGTAATTTAAGAAGTTAATTGACGGCTTATTTTAAAGTTAAAATTATAAGGTAAACATATTATTTTAAACATTTTGCAGCTTGGCACTGGGGCGTAGTGAAGGCCGATTGTGCTCGTTTCCTACTAAAGGTTAACCATGTAATTGCTTCGTGTTTAATGAAATCTTTTGCATCATATTGCAA
This sequence comes from Theretra japonica, assembly GCA_033459515.1. Taxonomy (NCBI): domain Eukaryota; kingdom Metazoa; phylum Arthropoda; class Insecta; order Lepidoptera; family Sphingidae; genus Theretra; species Theretra japonica. Next base: position 3,470,279 of record CM065928.1, read on the forward strand.
ATATGTAATTAAAAATAACTTTTATTGACTGACTTGACTTTTATTATTACAGAGACGTCAATATTTTAATTTAAACAAAAATCGTATAGCAGATACATTTTAACATTGGGTTGAAACCAGTCTATTTTTTCAAGTAAAAATACAATTTAGTTCAAGAATTTCTGAACAGATGTCGCTATACCAAGATTAAAGTTTGGCAACTGACACCTTTCTTTATTTTCTGAGGAATAAAGACTTGGATTTTTTTTAATTCCAGTATGCTATAGTCTTACAATGTAAGCAAAGCTTGTGTACAATTAATAAATTTATAGTATACCTCATATTATTGTTCTTTTAAACCCCCCAGCTGAACCTGACTCCGTCCCTATCCAGATAATGCGTAGTTGACGTCGAACAGTAGTCTAGATCTGATCTAGATACGCTACATTATATTCAGATACACCTTGTCATTGCATTGAACCTGAATGTGTCGTGTTCTGCACAATTAAAACGCATATAATTGAGTAACAATCATTGGAAATAACCACACTTTTTCCATTATTTTTACGTTTATTGCATTTGTATTACAGGGTAGAGTCTTAAATTGATAGTTTTTAAATTTAATCGCACATAATGAGCTTAATGAGGTTCAAGTTGGAAGTTGGTATTGAATTAAACAAGTAAATATTATATACAAATTATGGACACCACAAATCTATAGGTACCCCTGCATGAAGAAACATAGTTCTTTGGTATGGAGGTTCTGAATTAGACTTTATGTGAAATACGATCATTTTGTAGACCAAATTACATTAATTTCATATGTATAAAAAAAAATGAAATGTATCGAAAAAGAACAGCCTCATAGGAAACGATTTTATAAAGCGACGAAGATACAAAAATCAGCCTAACATAAAAATCATAAAGAACTATCAGATAACTATCGATACATGGAATCTATACAAAAATATTTTGCTAAATTCAAAAAACCCTGTCACGCGTACGTCGTAAATCAATTTCACAACAAAACCATCATCTGCTACATCATTTATCATCGATTTAAACGCATCGTGCAAGATAAACATCATTTTTGTTTGGTTTACGCGAATAATTAACATTGCGTACGTGTTATAACCGTTATAATTTATTGGGTGATATGATGCCTTGTTGGTTTGGACGTGAGCGATTGACAAGGATGATATCCTCAGGGTATATCGTGCCTAAGTAGACAAGCTTACGGTTGGTACTTGGTAGCAACTTGGATCAATTAGGATATAGTGATGTGGGAAGTCAGTTTATAAACGGCTTTTATAGCTGATATTTCGGGTTTATCTGTTTTAATTTTTTTTGTCATACATTTGCGTCTTTAAAAACGTAGATTTTTTTGCTTGGTAACATTGTCATATTAGTGAAAATTTAATTTATTATTTAACAATAAATTGCTATAAATTTCGTTAGTAACCGAAATTATATTTAGTTATTATCCGTTTAAAACTAGTTAAGGTGAATTCAATAGCCCTAGATTATTTTTTTTTCTTTTTCGAATAATTCGTGCCTGATTGACAACCTGTCAAATATCAACCAATAGGAGGGCAGAAAAAGCTGTCCCGGCACCACTATTTTTATCTACATTTTTGAAGTAGAAGCGCTCTCTCTATTTTATAAATACTATAAGGTAAAGTTGAGATATATATTATAATATATAGTTAATAATAATATATAGTTGCGTCACTAGAGATTTTAATAAACTTGCTATCAGTCTTTTGATTTAGTTCTTCGTTCATTCGTATTAGGTTTTGTTTATAAAGTATTTCTGAATATAATATTATGACTGGTATAAAAGAGAAAGACGAGAACTATTGACACGTTTTTTCTGTTTTTTTTCGCTGATTTAATGGAGTCATGTAGGAAGTTTTTTACTCTGTTGCATAACAGAAGCCGCCATATTTCCCATGGGTATATGGTAAAGGAAACAACGACCTTATTAGAATACAAGATGCAATTCACACGGATCCCCGCAGACTATAAACATGTGCAGCAAAAACAAAAATCCCGCTACACTTACGGAAACGAGCATAAAAATTATGTTACGAAACTTTTTTTCTAAACCAAATGCGTTCAGAAACCAAATGGGCCGACCACATTTCACACCCGGAAACTGACATCAAAACCTTTTTTGTTCATCAATAAAAAGTCATTTCTTAAAATTAATTAACGATTCTTTAAAGCCAGCTACGTAGGGTCGAATTTATATTTTATTTCTGAACGTGGCATTATGGTTTGTGATGCAAGTCTGAAAACCGCAATATGTTATGATAATTAAAAAAAATAAGACAGGCCACACATTGTGCGGCGTTTAACGCCTTTACTGCTTTGGGATAAGGTTGATATTTGTTTAAATTGTTTGCAGTAGAAAGTGCAATGGGCTCGACAGGGCCAGTGTCGGAGTCACCTACATTTTGAATGCTAATGAGATAGATTGCAGATTATAGAGTTGCTGTAAAGTTCCATAATAAACGGACAGCTGGCAATACAATGAAGCGTTATACATTTTAAATTCCATGCCAATTTAATGCTTAACTAGGTATTTGCTAGTTATTGCGGAAATTCGATCTTCATTAACTAAATTAATTCTATTTTATTTCTCTATCGAAGATGTTAGCTTATATTGTATTCTTCTGTTTCGTAGGAAAAATAGCTCTTATTAGAGAGTTTGTTATTAGTAAACCACAAATGAAACTTTAAGTAGTATAAAGTAGAGATGTCACGAATATTCGGCAACTATTCGATATTCGGCCTATTCGGCCACTTTTTTGTAAATCATGTAAAAAAGACACGTTATATTACTCAAAATTATATATTTATTTCCAAATTACAACACTTTAGAAATTAAAATTGATCAGTGGTAAGTTGTGATGGATAAAAACAAGCTTTTCAGCATTTTTTGGTAGCAAACGATTACGCTTTTCATCGTAAATGTTACCAGCCTCAGAAAATAACCTCTCACTATACACGCTACTTCCGGGAGAAGAAAGATAAACTTTAGCAAATTTCGAAAGTTCTGAGTATTGTTTTTCGTTTGCTAACCACCACTTGTAAGGATCGGCCTTCCGATCTAGGCGAACTGTTTTGCAAATAGAAATCCAACTCGTTTGCCAGAGCATTCTTTCAAATATTCGGCGGCCGAATATTCGGCGCTTCGGCCAACAGCGTTGCCGAATATTCGGTATTCGGTATTCGGCCAATTCACTATTCGTGGCATTATTAGTATAAAGATGTATTGTTTTGCTAATTGTGGAATTATATTTTCAGTAATAGAATTGTTGCATTGTGGCATTTCATATCCTCTTCAATATACCCCTATCTCGCAATTTCGTGGGTTCAGCGCTACGTAATTTATTTAAAAAAAACAAGTCTCAATTACAATATAAACTTAATAAATACGCGAGTATTTTTAAACCTACATTGCCCCAAAAACCAAAGGTCGTATGCATAATTTGTGGTTTTGTTACATACGCCCTTTCAACCACCAAGGGCGGTATAGGTTACCGAAATTATCTTAACTGTTATGGATTCTAAGAATTATGGACGATTGTGCAGCAGTTGTAAAATATTTAGGCGTTTCGCTAAATATCAGCCTTAGATAATAGCTGCAGCAATGATTATAAAGTGATAACAATAAAATATGTTTTGTTTTCGTGGCTTAATATTTTTCTTTTATCAGCGTATTAAGGTGTCATTTGCCAGCCAATGTACACTGTGAAAATAAGGCTTCCTGAATTTAAAGCATTTGTTGATAGACATAGCCTGAATTATTTCTAACCACAAGAAGCCCACTGCTGAATTTATACCTCTCCTAAGATTTGTCACAGTGATCTGTTGGAAGGAGGCTCCATTTGACTATTAAATAGGTATTACGAGTAAATATCCAAAAAAGCTCATTTTTACGGATCAAAAGTGGGCCGGGTGACGTACTCACGTGCAAATCTCTTTTCGTAATGTGGAAATACCCGAATACAACATTTATATTATTATTTCGTTTATTTCCTAGCTTCCCCGTTATGGAATAAGGTGTCGGTAACTTTTGTGAACTTATACCTATCACATGTCGGGATATTTCTTATTTTTGTTTTCTTTTGTTAGTAAATAAATACACCCAACAATCACATAGTTCTGACCCCACATTAAGACCAATTAAGTCTTGTATCGTGCGTATCAGAAACTACGAGAGACTTTTCAGTCTCACATACACCCAGACCCGATACAAATATTTCTGAACCACACAAATATTGGTGTTGGTGCGGAGATCGAACCCGCGGCCTCTTGTTTCATAGTGGGCGTCTAACCAACTATGTTACGGAGGCTGTCAAAATTGTCCATTGTCATGAACGTACTCTTGTTGCACGTCAAGCCCTATTTATCAATCCAACGATTCCTGTTCATCCAAAGGTTGCCAGGAAGAAATCGCTCACTGCGATATGAACGCCCATTGTAGTACTTTAATGTTATTTCTAACATTTAATTACTATGTAACTTGATGTACAATAAAGAGTATAAATAAATAAATAAACTAATAAAACAACATTAAGTAGTCTCTCTATCCACCTTTTTGGCGAATCAAGCGTGATATTTTATATAGCATAGGTCCAGCAAACAAACAAGCAGGTCACCTGATCTTTACATTTGCTTCAACACCGATCCAATAATTCACACTACATACAAACGTAATGAAACATCATAAATATTGTAACTGGCACCATATGCAAAGGGCAGAGGCAAGACACATTATAAAATTAATGTTACGAAACATTGACGCAACGTTTATTTGTTTAAAATGTTATCATATGAAGGTAATGATTAAAACCAGTAAAACATGTCGATGGGCGCGAGGAGTTTACTCAGAAACGCACTTGTTATTCCTCGAACTGGCGGCCAAGTCAGGACATTAAGCCTTTATAAAGATTATATTATCGTACTGTCCATTGCTGGGCGTAGAACACACCATAGATCGAATTGATTTGATTGTCATAATTTGTAACGTTTTGCGTTAAGAATAACTAATTCTCCCCGTATAATAGCATAAAATAATTTTAAAAACAAACAACTTAATTTCTAAATATGTAATAATTTTAATTCAATTTAACTCACTCATTATATTTAGAATGTTTTTTTTCGCTTAACTAAGAAGCATTATGTATGTAAATACTTGCATTAATGTTTTCATTAGGAGATAATAGGGTATTAATTAACACTATAATTCACATTGAAGTCAGATAGGCTCTATCACGTTTTATACACGCGAAAAAATAAACTTATCGTCTATGGTAAGAGTAAATGTTCCAGATACAAAATTATCTCCAAATTGTTAAAGCATAACGCATATAATTTCGGATTCATTCGAAATTCAAATTCAAAACGTTTCATGGAATTGTTGCGTTCATTCCACGAGAGGACGTTCTAAAACTCGACGTTATCACGCAGGATGGTCATTCGTCCGATGCCTCGCGCATGTAATGTCCGAGTCAGTATCCTGTACCGAGAGTACATACAAGTTGGGCAATTTAAACATGGAAGTACTTATGAACTGCCCTGACTACTCCGCAGGTTTAGGGGAGCAATGACCTATATCCTAGTCGAAGCTCGAACGCGGAACAACGTTTCAACTGCACCAGCTCTCGGCAACCATAGTAAACTCTATTTTTTGTGTATTAGAATCCAGTTCTAATCATAGATTTCAGTATACGGTTTCCGAACGCAATGGTCATATGTGTGTGTTGGCATGTTTGGGAATATGATTCATACCGTGTTGTAAGTAGATTTATTTTAAGAAATATTGAATTTGTATCGGTGACATTTAGTTTCCGCGCGGTGTGATGAAGTTTATGTTTTTTAAGAATTTATACCCGGACGGGCGGTGGTGCGCTGGCTCGGTTATTTTTAACCAATCCAAAAGTTTATTACATACGCTTACGCAATTAATAGGAGTTTTTATTGGACCGGTAAAGGACTAAAAGCGTTTGATCGAATGCGACCGAGGCGATGGTATTATTTAGGGAATGCAGCCGATGTACTCGCCGGATACTTCGTTGCGAGTTACGATTACTCACTGTTAATACCTTCTTAAGGTACCTCATAAACTATTGAGACAGTATCAAAAAAGAAATAACGCATGCATTAAACGCAAGAGCCGTGTCTAAATGCAAGCACGCGACTCTGACTGATTAAAGTGCGAGCAGCAAGCGAAAAGTTTGCGGCCGCTTCCACCTTAATATGTGTGGCTCTCACCATCATATAAATAATCATATTTACTTAGATAAAAGGAATTGTACTTATTATATTTTTATTTTAATCGTCTAATAATAATTTCTTAAGATATAAGATTCGTTAGTCCTTTTGACGTGTTAGATTTCAAAAGCTTTATTCTATAATGGTGTCTTGAAATAAAACGAATTCTTACGGATTTTATCACGAATTTGATTTAATTTTTAAATTTTTTAATTTCCCGCCTTTACAGTTTTCGTGGTCACGGGGCAGACCGTTTTATTTCAATGTTTTATTTCAAGGCTTTATTCTATTCTACCGCATGTTCTTCGACTAAAATAATAATAACATATTTTAGTTAAATATTATTTTACACAATCGTGAATCGGGCAATATAACGAATCCTAATGAATTATTGTTGCCTACTTATCTATATCAAATGAACCAAAAACAAAAAAAAAACGCTAGTTAATCACCGATAGTTTATGAACGGGTCCTTTTTTCAAACAGGTCGTACCTACCCCTAATGAAATGCACGTGTACGCAAATATTCGAATGGGATGGTTATAAAAACTACAGATCGATTATTATGATTATCTTACATAAGTCAGTCTTTTAAGGGCAGGTGCTACTGTAGTTTTAGCAAGACATAAAGAAGTTTTCGCATGTTTTGAGGACCTATCGGAATGGAAGCGATGCGCTTTAAATTGAGAATTAAGTTTTACGATAATTCAATACTTTTTTAGTTTATAGAGTTTTGCTACATATTATAAATACTTAATTCGAGAATTATTTTGAAACGTCTTTGCTAATACTCGTACGAGTACTTATCACTGTTTATTTGTATGATTTAATATTTGAATTGATTTTTTTTATCCTGTCGTTTAAATTACATTAAAATATACATATATGTTACACAACATGGGCAATTATTTTTATAACCACCAAACTATTAACATTAAATTAATTAAGTACCAAATAATTGTTCATTTCTCCTTCAAACCTATAAATATCTATAGATCATATCATTGTCTACACCCGCTCCCTGCTCATGTAAATTGTACACAGTCTTATAAGGAGCAGTGCATGTAAACGCATAATGATCATCATTTAACCGCCATCGGTGCATTAATATGTGATTAAACAACACCATTCGGTGGATAAAGCGCAAACTATACCGCAATTTATTTTTATGAATTGCTCCCATTGTTACGATAGGATCCCATTATGCTATCTTTGTAATATAGCCTTCTGTTAGTCAGGATTTGCAAGCATTTAAGTGTTTTTGACCACCGCAGCTTGTCGAGTCTTAGGGAAACTTATCTATAAGCCGCAATTAAATTAGCCAGTATTTTTAAGTAAGTAGGAGTTAGATACTTACATGTTCAGTGTTGGAATAAAGTTGTACCAGTATGAATCAATTTATATATAGTTTATTTAGTTATTTGAGTCCATGATAAGCTGGACAGACGGCGTAATAATAGTTGCAAGAAAACGTTGGATGCAGAATGCTTCCAATAGGCCGCTAAAGAAATTCTTGGGGAAAGCCTGTGTTCTGCAGTGGACTGGCTAAAGATGAAGGCAGACTTGTATATTTCGGTCCTTCAACACACAGATTCGTAAAACAATATTTTTGGACAATTTATAATAAATATTTTCTAGTAATATATAATTCTCCATACAATTAACTCGCAGTATATCAATACAAAGACGACTTCTCAGTGAGAAGTTCTCACTCATTACACTTAAAGATTTTTGGTACTCGGTAGAGACAAATAAGAATGTACAAAAATATGTGTAGCTCGATCAAATCAAAATATATGAGTTAAAACTCCACTCGCAGACGTAATGAGTGAATGTAAATTTATTCTAAGATATACGACATTGTCACTCACGCGGCGTCGTATTTTTAAATGAAATCAATGTGAAGGACTCGCGAAGGGTAACACTGAATTCAGTGTTCAATTAAAAATAAAAAAATATGTCAAGAGCGTTGGCAGGATTTCGTGTGGGGTCTGTATTAGTATAAGTTAAACCTTTACTGCTCAAGGCTGCCTCCAACAGATCACTGTGGAAATCATTCGGGGAGGCCTGTGTTCAGCAGTGGAATTCCTTTGGCTGATGAATGATACCTTTATATTTATATTCAACGAGTCACTGGAACTGCATACGAAAAGTTTATTGTATAAACAACAAACATGAGAGACTAACCTATAACTGGTGGTAGGTCTCTCAAGTAAGAGGCCGCCTGGGTTGGTACCACTACAACGTCTATTTCTCCCGCCAAACAGCAGTGCATATGCACTGTTGTGTTCCGATTTGAAGGGCGTTGTAGCCAGTGTAACTACTGAACATAATGACACTTAACATCCTTTGTCTCAGGATGGCGAGCGCAGAAGAATGCCAATGCTTTGTTATTCATGGTGTTGTTGGTTTTACTACTGTCCATGAGTGGTCGTGTCGCTTAACATCAGGCGAATGGCATGCTCGTCTTGCCAATCATAGCAATAAAATGATATAGAAGCTACCTCAGTGTGTGGCAACTAAATTTTTTTTTTCTATAGGTATTTCACATATTAAAATATCTCACATGCAGTGCACTGAGCTTCAGAATTATTCTGTAAATTCAAAATGTACACCGCATTAAAACTCTCTCTCTCTATTCAGCCACAGGAAGTCCACTGCTGAACCTATGTTAAGCAGTGGACTTCCTGTGGCTGTGGCCTCCCCCACAGATCGCCACATACACCTGTTGAAAGCGGCCTGCATCCAGCGAAACACATTAAAACTAGTATTAAGAAATATATCTACTGTCAATTTAAATATGTATACAGTACTAGCGGTCCCAACAAACGTTGTCTTGTACACACGTCATTAATTCGAAAATTTCAACCTTTTTTTAATAAGCTGTAACAATCTGGACCGTTATGATGAAAATTAAAATAAAAAACATTTTCTAGTTGACCAAATTGTAAATCTAAACCATTCTCGAATCCCCTTGAACACACACCAAAAAAATTATCAAAATCGGTCGAGCCGTTTAGGAGGAGTTCAGAGACATACATACACACACAAGAAATATATACATATAAATATATATATAAAGATAAAAACAATACATCATTAATGTCCATTATATTCGTGTTAGGCACACCTCTGACTTTTCGGAGTTATGTGTGTATTGATAGTCAATCACCACGCACTTTAACGGTGAAGGAAAACATCGTGAGGAAACCTGCATACCGTAGCGATTTTAAAAAAATTCTACGGTGTGTAAGTCCGCCAACCCGCACTAGGCCAGCGTGGTGGACTATATGGCCTAACCACTCTCAATCGTACTCTCGATTGTAGAGGAGGCCCGTGCCCTGCAGTGGGTCGTATATGGGCTGATACAATACAATACAATACAATATTCGTGTTTATTATTTTCAAAAGGATCTCTGATATTGTAAAATATTGTAATTCGTACTCCATGCATAGGTATGTATCCACGTGCGAGCTTGTTATTTGTGAACAAAAGATAAATATGACCTCATTTTTGTACGTTTTATAGACACGGATATTTTTGAAAGAAATAACTAAAACTAACTTAAGTTTACAAGTTTGTAATTGTGGGTGTAAAAAATTGGGATTTATCGATCCAGTAGCACTGGTGTTGCACAATGACCTAAATTGTATTGTATCAGCCCATATACGTCCCACTGCTGAGCACGGGCCTATTCTACAATCGAGAGAATCGATTGAGAGTGGTTAGGCCATATAGTCCACCACGCTGGCCTAGTGCCGGTTGGCGGATACATATCGTAGAAATTCTTTAAAATCGCTACGGTATGCAGGTTTCCTCAAGATGTTTTCCTTCACCGTTAAAGTGCGTGGTGATTGACTATCAATACACACTGACCACAATGACCAAAATAATATAATAAATATACATATGTATATAGCCTGATGAAAAGATCTAGTCATGGTTTCAAAAACTACGGTACACTTCTTTACAAACACGCTAAAAATCAAATATTTGCTGTCTAGACAAACTTTTGTGTCCGCGCGGGGATCGAACTGACGGTCTCTTGTTTGAAACCCTTGTTGCTTATGCAAGAAGTTGTTTCATATAAGGTTTCACCTTTTTGTAAAAATATTTTTGTGTTTACAATATATACTTAATGTACATACAGAGTTACTTTTTAATCACTTTATATCTATATGGTAGAGTTTGAATGGTAGAGACGATCATCATTTCGTTAGTTCGTTCGTTTAGGCCACAGGAAGTCCACTGCTGAGCATAGGCCTCCTCCAAGGATCTTAACATCGACCTGTTGGAAGTGGCCAGGATCCACCGACTTCCTGCAACCTTAACCAGGTCTTCCGTCCACCTCGTAGGCGGGCGTCCGACACTGCGCTTGCTTATACATGGCCTCCACTCCAGAACCTTTTAGCTCTATTAGCCATTATTGTTGCTTTGTGTCTAGCCCACTGCCACTTGCTGATCATCATTTGCTGTCTTAAAATATGTGCATATAACATATCCAAAAACTGTGCAAGTCTGACAATATACTTTTTTTAATACAATATCTTTATTAAAAATCCATCATACATTTTTATAGATCGCTGGTTCCTAAACTAGGATATATCCTGTGTCTTAGGAAACCAGAGACTTCACATACATTATTTCGAAGCATTTTATGCTCATATGACATGCATTATATGACATCGCGCTAAGATCGAGGTTTGTGTCGTGGGTATCAGGAATGACGAGAGACTTTTCGGTTTCACAAACACCCAGCCCCGAAACAAATATTTGTGGTTCAAACAAACATTAGTATCGGTGCGGGGATCGAACCAGAGGCCTCAAGTTTCACAACCGGCATTCAACTAACTGCACCACTGTCACGTTGAATAAAATAGTCCTTATAAATTAACACATTGATGATTCATCACAAGCATTCAGTGTGTCCAGATTTAAATCTCAATGTAGTGAGTAATGATGTCATCATATTGGTCATCCGCCATGCAATATTTTCACCATATTTCATGTTTTGTAAACACATACATTATTAACGATATAAACTATAGATCTAAAATAAAACAGACTACATCTTCCCTAAAGATCGGCAGTCAAACAAAGATTCCTTTAGTCTTGTGGGTGTTCATTAGTCTTAACATCAGTTAGCCCGTCTGCTGTTTGCCTGTAAAAAATAGTACTAAAATGTATTGAATATTGATACATCTGTAAATCGAGCCCATTATCTCACAGCCCAAACCCCTAGGCAAATGAGGCGATAAATAAACACTTAATCAACCGACACTATTATGGAGATACGTATGAAATCTAAACAAAAAGTATTTGTATAAAAAGTTTCTTATACCAAAGTATACAGTTTTACAAAGTATGTGACACAGTAATTGTAACTCCACATTGTAGGCCTTAAGCGTTCGCCCACCTGCCGGCGAATACGCGGCTATTGTAAGATACTTACATTATAATCTCCTAAGCGCCATTTACACGGGGAGAGGTTTTCGCGGCGAGAATCGTATGCGATTATCGCATGACGTAACCGCCATAGATTATAGTGTTCGGACAAACGTTTACAAGATGCAACTTTTTATATCCTTACGATAATCGTGTCTTCGAGGCGAAAAACTCTCCCCGTGTAAATGGGGCTTTAAAGTAGCTTGGAATTAATTCGCATTTAGATGTTTCAGTGGACAAGCTACTTCTACGTTTCAATTGGTTTTTAAGTTTGAAGATACAAGTTTAAACTTGACATAGACTTCCTTTGATATTTGTATTAGATTCTTTGTATGTTTGTGGTATGCACCTACGATTTACGACTGTAGATTGTTGTAATTTCTAGTTTTGTGAATGTTTTTATTTATACCTGTAAGGTCAGCCGACTACTTAGTTTAAGTCTCCTTATTTGAACGTCACTACTGGCAGTTCTGCGCTGATTAAAATGTTAAAAAAATCATACATAAGTCCATACATAAACTCACGCCTTTATCCCGGGGGAGGGGCAGACAGAGATTCCTTTGGTAGCAAGTAGCAACCAAGATATCCACGTTTCGCCTTGTGTGTTTCGTCCCACAATGTGATAGGGGGCGAGCGTACTTGCCATATCGGGCACAAATTCCTGACTCCGAGCTTATAATGAACAGAAAAATCCAATACGAGTATCACTTTGCCCGACCCAGGATTCGGACCCGAGACCTTAGTTTTGTAACCGTACCACAGTACAACTACGCCTCCGATGCAGTGTTTTAAAATTTCTTTGGTATAACACAACTGCTATGTCTAATAAAGTGTATAATTCAAATATGAAAACAAGGCTTAAGGTAGTCAGACGACCTGGTTAAGGTTGCATGAAGTCGCTGGATGCAGGCTGCTTCCAACAGGTCGACGTGGAGATCCTTGAGCGCTATGCTCAGTAGTGGGCTTCCTGTGACTGAACAGAAAAAGAAAGAGAATTATTTTCATATTGAATGATTAATTTAAAGAAATATACCTTATCATAGTTATTATCACTTCCATCCACATGACGTAATACCAGAGATTGTGACAACCACTCGGAACATTTTCCAAGAGCCCCACCAATTTTTCAACAAAGCCTATCTCCCATAGTTAAAAATAAACAAACGCGCATTTAATGACCCCATTCAATCTAAATAGGTCATTCCACCCCGCGCGGGGTACTGACCCCGCAGTAACAGGACTCATTCGTTTTTTGAGATAGACACAGAGGGCTTCATTTTTTATCGTCCTAGAGCCTGATTTTAGTTATATGAGTACCGTTAAATGCGGGTCCACATGGGAACGGACCTCGAGATGCGTCCCGAGATATTCCGACTATTGGTTCGTGACGACATGTTACTGTTTATGCTGATTGTTAGTTTTGTTCTTATTTGTTCAGCGTATGTTTAATACTAAAAAAAAGATTTTTCATTCTTATCCAGGTGAAAAAGGCTTATTGTTATTATGTAGGTATGTAAAATACGAGTGCAACTGAAATAAAAGAAACCAAATATTATTTACGACAATACGAGTGCTACATGTTATTGCAATGCATTTTATTAACATATGTCAAATAGTTAATTCGTGCATTGATTGTCCTTTTTAAAAGATATAAATAATGAAGCAATAAAATACTAAGTGCATTTTAGTGTTCAGTTTTATGACATGTATTAATAACATTGTATGAATACAGCACATAAATACTACATGCGTACTCACATAAACACAATCAAAAGTTAAAAATGACTGTGATATGACGTTCTGCAGTTAAAAATATTATCTATGTCTACTGCATATTATGTAAACGTAATGTAAAATGATTTGTTATATTGTTAAAACAATTTGTTAAGTCGTATAATAATTCGTGTAAGTGTTTTTTTATGTTATGGCAAAATAGGCAATATTTCTTTTACAGTACTCACTAACTAGATAATTTTAATTGGTACACAGTAAAGGCCTACATACATAATTATTATCCTCACAATCGCAATATTCTTAACTATAGTAGTATAGACTATAACATTATGCCAACTAAACCACGTGGCTATCTAACAGCGGACAAGTCTCAGGACATATCCGTGGATGTGCCAGCGGTGTGCGGCACTAGGGATGCGGGCCCTTCCGCATTCCGTCCGGCCGGCGACCCAGTGCGCTAGTGGCCGCGTATCCCTGATCCTGCCGCGGCGCGGGAACGTATCGATGTCGATTATCGATGCTTTTACATCGATTTACTATCGATGCTTTTTGCTTCGTCAAATAAAAGATTATAAGAGCTTGAGTTATGATAGTTGCCGATATTAGTAAAGTGCACGACGTATTTATTTGTTTGCGGTTTCAGTTTAAAGTTCTAGGTTTATTTTGGATATTTTAGGGTGACATTTACAGAGAGAATTGTTGATTGTGTCAATATCGTTAAAAATATGAAACCACAAAAGTTAAAATTGTAAGCTAAAAATAACGTTTTATTTATGGCCAGCTCATTATTTTTTTATTGCGTATGATATTTACCTACCCAACTTAAATATTACTAGATCGATATTTTCGAAGATATCACAAAAATACTTCCTATAAATTTCCATATTTTTAATCCCCACTGCTTACCATTGACTTAAATCGACTAATTCATTCAAGGTTACAATAGACACGTGCCCAAACCATCGACAACATCCGTCCCCTCCTTACTGGTAGTTTAACGGCGACCAGGCCCACATAGCTTACATGGGTACCGCTAAACGATACATCAAAGGTTAGTGCTTAGTAATAGCTTATTATATCCACGCCACTATCTGAAGCGGTCGCGATTATACGCTATCGGTATTTAGAACTAACGGTACACCTCCCATTACTCTTGCGGCCCTGGTACTTACATTGTTTTTGTTAGATACAAATTTGTTTTTGAAATGGCTTTTATGGAGGTTGTATTGGATTTTTAATGGTTTGATATTGTCTTTATATTATCCACGTTGGAAAAGGATTTGGAATTTAAATTCATGAAAGCGTATTTGTTTCTTTACAATACAACTTGTTTATTGTTATTAAATCAGTGTTTACATTGTTAGCGTTAATTTAGGACATATTTGCTTTAATCAAAACGTTGGTGATAAAATACTGTGACTAAATATTCTTTATTATCTGATTTCTTGTAAATTATATTCTTATGTATTAAAGTTTATCACATACGAGTAAAGCTGATGCAGTATCGGAGAGTAATACGCACTTTGTTCATCGAATAAAGGAATATGAGTATGGATGAATACATTTTATGCAACTCAATATATTTATTGGTTCTGCTAAGCAGGCTGCTCCTGTGATTCGGAATGTTATATTTTATCTAGAATTTTAACTACGTTAGGGGTAATTAAAGTTATGCTATCTTGTTTTAAGAATAAGGTAAAAAAATTGTTCGTTTTTTTATTTATTAAAATATGCAGTGTTGTGAAGCGTCGTGGATGTATTTGATTCCCTTATGACCAAGGGACGTAGTATTATCAGTCAGTAGTTGCTTTCAAATCGGTAAATGTCATTTTTAAGCAGGAGGGTCAAGATTGATTGCATAGAATATTTGTATTCATATTATAGAA
Source organism: Theretra japonica (assembly GCA_033459515.1). NCBI lineage: Eukaryota > Metazoa > Arthropoda > Insecta > Lepidoptera > Sphingidae > Theretra > Theretra japonica. The sequence continues at coordinate 3,485,609 of CM065928.1, forward strand.
GGTAATAAAGGTAGAGTTCAAGTCCAACTTTATCTGTTGGTGTAATGAGTTCCAGCGAAACTTTGAGTCGAATCCAAGAACCAGATCATAGGATCAGGATGGTAAAGGGGGTTTTATTATGACCTATATAGCCAGATAACCTTATATATTCCACGTATATTTAAATAAATATTCCACAACTTAATAATTTAACACAAAGGTAAACGACAGGAAAAATAAATAACCAATGCATATTCTCATAAAAACCAACAGTTTATAACGAATGGGCGTGTAGGTGGTTTGATAGTAATATTAAAGGAAAACGCAATTTCTCACGTCACTGAATGGCTTTTAAACCACTAATCGGCGGAAATTTCAAACATACCGCGTGTTGGCTGATTATTCGTGCTATCTGGACTTCATTCATGGTTTAGAAAATGTCGTTTTACTGGTGATGTCTCGTGCGACATAGCTGATAGTATCTATGCTTGCCTAGTTACACGGTGTGTTTTCTATTATTTTTGTATAGGTTGTCTTATTGGTTTAGTTGCAAGTCTTGTGGAAGACGTGTGATGTGAATTGACTGGGTAATCACTTGTGTTTTTTTTAAATGGAAGAAGGTTATTTGTTTGTTTAAGGTAGGCATGCTCCTTACATATCTCGTGGCATAAATAAGATCAGCGGTCCGTATGTGGTATATTTTTGGTATTTTTCCATCTGACACGATAGCGTCTTAATTGGATTTTCAAGTATTTTTTTATAAAATAGATTTGAGCTATGGATTCCTTCGGTTGAAGGTGTCGATGAAAGTTATATGTATGTATGTATCAGCCCATATATGTCCCACTGCTGGGCACGGGCCTACTCTATAATCGAGCATACGTTATATACAAAATATATTTTCTGCTGGGTTTTGAATTAATTGCAGGGATTAATAAAATCGATCCGTTGACCATCCCTACTTTGGGCTCTTATGGTGGGCTTAAAGCTCCATATTTGTTGACGATAAAGGCCTTGAACTTACACTTGTACGCAATAACTCATGTCTTCACATTTTAAGTGGAAAATTTTGGTTGTGGTTTGTAACATATAGATACTGTTAAGCCTAAATAAAAAAATAATGAATCTATTTATTGAGGTCTTGGTTTAGATGCGGGCTTTAAATGTGTTCACAATACATGTTGTATGCCTATGTGCAGAGATTTGCTCAACTATTTTAATGATTTTTCAATGATAAAATAGTTTGAGTTATTTTTCTACTAAAGGGATTATTGCCCAAGTGCGTAGAGTATTTATAATATAGAGGGAGCGCTGGTACTTCAAAAAAGTAGATAAAATCGTGGTACTGGACCAACTTTTTCGGTTCTCCTATTGGCTGACATTTAACAGGTTGTCCAACATGAACAAATTATTTGAAACTGAAAAATAAAAAAAATGTATTGGATTCCACTCAGACTCGTTTTAGACGGATAATAACTCAATATACTTTCGGCTACCAACGGAAATTAAAGCAATTTGTTTTAAATCATTAATACAATTTTCACTCATATAGCTGTCCTACCAACATTACGAACAAAAAATGTGTACGTTTTATAAGACGCCAATGTATGGCAGCGCTCCCTCTACATTATAAGTACTTTAAGCACAAGTGATTTTAAAAGTAAGTAAGGGTTATTGGTAATGCGACGTATCTAGGCTGATACAGAAGTAATAGTTACGAGTTTGTGTTTTTCTTAATACATGCATAGTTAAAAAGAACAAGGTAGACGGATGACCTGGTTAAGGTCGCAGGAAGTCGCTGGATGCAGGCCGCGTCCAATACTTAGTTCTTTTTTGTAAATTGACTATTATTGTTTCTCTCAACTTAGATATATCTTCTCTGTTTTATTTCGTTCCACATTTATTGGTTGATTGGAGTATTTATTGGAAATAAAACAACAAAAGCCTTTTAATAATATTTAATAAAACATCTGTATTATCCCCTAAAATAATAAGCCATGATCACTTAATTAATTAATCATACAAAAAATCAAAATATTCTAGGGTGGGATCCTTTCTGGGCGATATACAAAAAAGGGATTTTCCATAAAATAAGGCCGAAGATAATTTTCAGTCTTAATAGGCAACAATAAAATGTGTTTGCGACGCTGATTTTTTGTCAAACTGGCCACTTTGCAACATGCCTTAAACTATTCTATTATTTCTATAGCAACATTAAATATACAATGATTATGCTAAAACTTACTTTTTTATTTCTACATACAAAACAGTAGAACAAAAAGAAAGTAGTAAAAGTATTTTAAATATAACAATTACAGATTTAAAAAATATTCAATCTGAAACACCTATAGTCGATGCACAGTAGCTAGTTTTTCAAAAATTCAACGAAAAAAATTAGTCGCTTAAAATTATCGCAGTCTTATCTAGAATATATCTACATACAAAGTAAATACCGTATCAATTGTTTATTTAAAATATAAGTAATGAGTAAAATCTAGCACAGATATCAGACGAAGCAAGAAAAGTGTTGCATCTTTATTTACATTTTGTCAAGCTGAAGGTCATTAAATGGTAACTCGAATTGTCTTGGAAGTTACGTATATAAAGGAGCCGAAATATTTAAAACAAATCTAAATTCCTACGACTAATATGTTAATACGGTCTATTTTTGAAGGTTCCCCAAAAATGTACAGTCAAAATGCAGAAAACCTCTCAAAATACCCTTTGCCTCTTTTTGCTTGTCATTTCATATTTCCCTTAGTCTACAGACGTCACTTAGTCATTTTTTTATTTACTACTTAAAGGAAGCGGCAAAAGAACTATACAATTATACAGCCGGGTATAGCATTCTTTTATCAGTTTCTCAAATATATTTAGCATAAAATAAAAAAATGACATTTAAGTCACGTCGCTTACACTATATTTAAAAATAATTTATATTATAATAAACAAATGCATGAAGAGATAATATGTGCATACTTGAGATATAATCAGTCATAACATCTTATAAGCTAATGAGTATTTAACGTAGATTAGATATTATGCTTTGAGGATGAATACGGGATGAAGATGAAGGTTCTTGAAGCCGGAACGATCATTGCCATCTGGAAACAATGAAAAACAATAGATTAATAAAGAAATAAAAAGACGCTCAATCACTTATTATCTATGCACATTGAAGAGATTCCGATAATATTAACAATGTTATATTCGGGTTGGACAAAAGTTAGATGTTAAATCTTAAACATTCACTATGCATTATCTCCTTAGCTTAAAATGAAAGGGTGTCAAACAAATTGCAGTAAACAAAACTTATATAGACAACTAGAAAATTCACAAGATAAATTGATAAATGACTGATGCATTCGTATGAATACAAATAGTGGTGTAATTTCGTTGTCATTCCTTATACACAGTGGTGCATTGTCGGGCGACACCGCGCATCGTGTTTGGTGTCCATATTTAAAATAATACGAGCTGTAAGATAATACTTGGTCTAAACTTGACTGGTTTTTCAATATGTTGTCGCCGCGCACATGCCGTCAGGTGGTCATCCGCGCTCGTATTTCTTTTTGTTTTAAACGTGCTCTAGTTAATGTAAAAAATGTAATGTGGCAAAATTTTTTTAATCGCTATAAAATTGCATCGGAAACTGCTCGCGTTTTTCTATTTAAAGCGTAATTGTTATGTAATTTTTGTATGTAAATGCGGTGGTGCGTTGGCTGCATTAGACTAATACATTTATTGCTGGGTAATGGCTGGCTTTGCATAATATGGATATTACTTTTGTAATGTTAGTGGTTGGTGTAATATTTAAAGTATTCGTTTTTGCCTATTTTTGTTCTGAGTTTAGTCTTACTTTTAATTAATACAGCTACGTATTAAATTAACGTAATGTAACTCTTATTGTAGTTAAGTGTTTTATCACTTTTGTGTCACAGACATGAGACAAGAGAAGTGACGTCATAAAGCTCGTAGACAACGTCGGCACGCTCTTTGATAACGATCGCACAATGAAATATTCATAAAAAGATGTTTAACACAAAAAAGTCGAGACCACCTTAGACAACAAAAACCATTGGATACACATTTTTCAAGGTCGACACAATTTTTTTGCAAAAGCAAACAATTTTTTTAACAATCAGTAATATTGCAAAAAGTGGTCATTTATTTTAATATTTTTTTTGTGTTTGCGCAATAATTGTCGACGGTCCTTACGCTTTTGTTGGACAAATGTTTCCAGCATTAGGGGTTACTTTTTTGTTTCGCAATACCTTGAAATCGAGTACAATGACTTCAAACGATGTAAAGAGTCACTTAGCCGATGTCTAAGATATGTATTTGGATAAGTTGACCTAAAAATTCTTGTCTTTTCAACAGTTTCAATATGCTCACATTATCTAACTATGAATAAATATTAATAAACTTACACAATTTTGTATAAGTACCTAAGAAGAAAAAAAAAGAATTTAATGCGGCAGGTTTCTGTATAAATAATTACAATGTACATTTAGTACAAAGGATCTGTCTCCTTATTAACGTGAAACATCCAATTATAATATAGTGATAAAGGCGCTAATTATAATAGAAGAGCGCACCATGTCCCGTGGATGACTTGAAGTAAAAAACCCGCCAATATTTGCCGCCATTTGCCCCAATGCACCGGCTGCAGTGGTCATCCTTGGCTCGGACCAGGCTCCGCACACCTGTCATTGTTCAATTAAACTCCACGACACATTACCTTAAATATTCCTCAAATTGTACACATGCTATATACTATGTATTTTCCATGTATCAAGTCGATTTTGCTTATCTGTAGAAAATATAATTTTAAATCTAAGCTAACCGATAACAGATGGCGCTGTGCAATTTTTCTCTCAATACTTTTTTGTAATTTGTATCTATCTACTTTTTTAATCAATTAATCACAGTTTTTAATTGAAGAATTGTCATTCTGGAATTTCCAGAATCAATCCGGCCATATCGTGATTGTTCGGATCGTCAATTAGAACAGTTAGTACTAGGAGAGCAGACGTTGCAAAGAGTTTAAACTTACATAGTTTGAAAGGTTGCTGGTGGTAGGAAGGAGCCTCTGACCAACCAATGACGATATGTCTTGCGAAAGGCTGAGTTCGACGTCAATCACGGTACTGACAAGTGTGTTTTTCGTTAAAAATATATAAAAATAATATCTTTTTCTAAGAACATTACAATTATTAAATAATCTTAATGAAAAACTTTGTGAGATAAAGTTTTCAACGCACGCACGTTCATTGTAATCTGAATCAGGTGGGATATAAAGAACACGGAAGTTGAATAATGCTTTCCTTCATTGTATGATCAAGAAAAGCGAGTTATCTTCGGCTTATTACGGGGAGACGAGGTACCAGGCTCGCAGAGATCGCGAGAGGCCAACTTATGACGTACTCGCTATCAGTGGTGTGTGTACAGTGTACGCGGGCGCGGTGTGCGGCGCGCGGCCGTGTGCGTGCGCGCGTGTAGGCGTGTCACAATCACACCAACAAACGACATTTTTGACGCATTCTGCTTCTTTTAAACGATCACTTTTTATTCATCATCTTTTGATTACACGCACTGATACTTTTGACATGTAATGAAAAACAATTTATGATATACATTTAAATGATTGCTATAAATGTATAATTAGTGAAATCTTGTTTTATTATAAATTTGCCGTCCACGTGAAGCGAAACTGGCGTAAAGTGACTTTTTCTAATTCGTAAGGTTGACGCTCTCGTGTTCACACGCGGGCCGGGGGCCAACCTCACACGCTCGTGTTAGTCGCCTCTCAGAACTGCCTATGCGGAAACACAACTTTGCTATTAACACGCGTTCCTTTATGAGATACTGCCACTTATGCACGTATACAAGCGAACCATAGTGTTGGAAAACGTTTTCACTACACATAGACGTCTAAAACATTAGTTTATGTACGAAATGGGAGCATGCGCTTTATCAGCGTGTGATTTTTACACTGGTGGTGTTTTACCTTACATGTGAAAGTTGGTGTGTTGTGTTTTCGTATTCGTCCATGAACAGTTTCTATGATTCTAGTACCAGGAGTCCATGAGCGGCGAAGAGATTACATTAGGCATGCTACACGTGTCGTACGCGCGTTTTTTTGTATGTGCGCGTTATCTATTACGAGTATGTCGTCATAGTGTGTGCGGCGATAGTGGTGTGGTATCAAATTGGAAGTTTTAGTTTAGGTAGGTGGGTTATATTTTTGCCGGTCGGTAATTGGACGATATGATAAGGTGGATGCACCGAGTGGGTTGAGTGAACGCTTGCGATCTCATCGGCTCCTAGTATATTGACGCTGGATGCAGCGTGTCAATGACTTGATGGATGACGAATCAGTCGGTAGCCATAGAAAAAATAAATATATGAGGAAGTTATCGTTACTTCCATCGATTAGGGTGGGCTTTTTACGACGCGAATGGCCATTAAACGCATGTTATATTGTAAAACGATAATACTAAATTAACTATACTAATTAAATTTGCTTTAAAGACACTTTATTGTGAAAATATTTTTATACGGAAAGCTGTTTTAGAATAATATAATTAACTCGTCGTATGCTTACGATGCGGTTTTATTTTTATAATAATAAATCAAATAAGGTCTAAAATAGTCTACGAAAATATATCTGCAACACTGTTTATTCGGTTTAACAGTATCTGTTACAATCGAATTACATTGTGACCGATCAGGGTCAGTTTGTGACAATGAAGTTTATTTTAATTATTTTTCAATTATTTTGCATCAAGGTTATTCGAGTGACATTACTATTGAGAATTCAGGAAATATTGCGGTGAGATATTTTTGTTTTAAATTATACTTGTCACATTCTTTACTGTCGGCGAAGTGGTTTACATTTTTCACATACTCGATACGTTTGGGTTAATAAAAAAATGTTGTGTATAATTACCGAACAATCAATGTAACACCTTAATTATTTAATTAATATGTTTTTTTCTTAACATGTATTTTGACGTGAAAACCGATGTTGTAATTAGTGATTAGAAACTGATATTTGATTCATGTATAATTTTACAATAAAATATCTATGTATTCTAACACAAATAATGATCAAAGACAGAATAGTCTTATTAATAGTTAATTATCACAATTACTTCTCTATATGTAATATTTGGTACCTAGTTTACGTAATTACTCGTCATAAAAATACCAAGGCAATGGGATGATTATATGTTATGTTCTTCTCGTTATTACAATGTAATAATAATATTGCCAATAACATAATAGTCCAGGAAGATCTGCGAATATTTAGTTGTTTCCTTTCTCTAGTACTGCTTGTGGTTTTGCTGTTACGCAAGCTTATGCAACGATTCTTTTGTAGCTTCAACATTCCCTTACTCGCTCTGTAGTTTCCATACTGTTGCACAGATTTATCGAGATCGAAGCCAACGGATTGTATTATCTATCTTTTTAAATTTACATGAATTTAAATTTGGAATTTTAATTGTCTATGAATTATGTGGTGCATAATTGCATGTGTGGCGCAAGAAAACTCTTATACAAATTCATCGCTATTTTTGTAGATTTTATAGTATTTATTTAACTTTTAACTAAAGACAAAATTATTTAAATGCGTTTATGTCATGTGATAACTTAAATGAAGGAAATTCTTATAGTTGTAGGTAAGTTGTTAAATTTCAGAAAAGTGCATATCAATTTAAAATAAATGCATTTTGTAACTATGCTAAGATTTAAAAACACATGTCAAATCCCTCTCTATCGGCAACAAACTGGGACATAATAGCATGGAATCTCAATTCAAATTACCTGTCAATGACGACAACTAAGAGATAATTACAATGCGACATTAGATGTCCCAGTTTCGCTTAAGCTTGTAAATGGGACACAGGTGTAAGTTAACAAATAGCAACATAAATCGCGTAGGAGCACAAAAAGCTGCGCTCACGCGGATGTTACGTACTGAGCGAAATGTTATGCAAGTGTATCTGATGCAACGAGTATTGAACAAGCAAGGCTACAGATAAATGTTTAATTTTAGCTGTCTGCGGCCAATGTTTGACCCACTGACAGCGTTTTCGGTGTCATTTTCGTGTACTTTCGTTGACAAAAATACTTTTGACTCGGAATGTCAGATTTTTAATGTCATATTGCAGTTTTGTTTGGAAATCGTTCAGTTTGTTTGTCTTTGCTTGGCATTATTTTGGCCGTTGCTAAGGTCTATAAAAAGATATGAAGCACAATGGTGTTTCATATCTTTTATTTTGCTAGCTCTGTTGCTTATCACATTTTACTTTTCAAAGAGCATTTGGGTCAATATTTCATATGAATATTAAACACAATGAAAGGTTAAAAATTATTCTGCCAATGTTAAATATAAGAAGTATTTTAAATAATTCATTAAGTGACATATGACATAATACCAAATATTATTAAAAGACATTTAAATTACTGCCCTAGTAAAGTATCAAATATATACTCGTATAATACTCTTTGACATAGGTATACAGACAATTAATTTAATATTTCAATAAACCTTTTTTTCAAAAGTTGATTCCGCCAGTACGCGAGGCAAAGGTGACTGTTGCGAAATAATTTAGCATTTTATTTCACAAAAGATAATGATGGCAAGTTAGCACGTTTTATTTACCGGCTATTACTTATGACGAATACGAATAGCCAGGTGAGAGGTATATTTGATTTATTTACAACGGACTCCACTTACCGACTACCAATTGCATTTGACTTTTGTTTTTGAGGTATAGTTCGATATTTATAATATCAATGAAGATATAATAAAAAAAAATGTCTTACTGTTTTTTGTCATTATTTATTACTTTAAAATTAATTACGAGTACCTATATCGAAAAAGAAAATTTATTTTGATTTTCTTATAATCACGGACTCTTCAAAAGTTGTTCAACTTATCAGATTTTTAAACACATAATTGGCTATATCTGAAGTATTTGGGATACTTCTAATTTGTTAAAATCTTAATATTTTATATATAGTAAAGTTACTACTAAGGCAAATAAGCAGCATTTTGTCGTTATATGCGCTGTCAGCGTTCAAACAAACATCTGTAATGCGAGAACCAAACCCGATTATGATCTAAAATAATCTCAGTAATGAAATATTAAACTTCTATCCCATAAATAGAGACATGTCATGTCGCATTCTATATAATATGTAGGTACGCACCTATGGTAAAATATTTGTGTCCAAAACAAATAAAAACCAGTTCCTTGCCTAAGTTTATTGACTCCTCATAATATTTCCGACCAAACATTCCTTAACTATTAAATTTGTAGAAAAATCAAAACACGATGGTTCAAGGCTTTATTACGTCCATGTTAGATGACGTAAGGAACTTCTAGACTATTCTGGTATACTTTATGATTCACTAACATTCACGTAACGCTTGTCTACGGTTCGAAGTCATGTGCAGTGGAAAGGATGACAGGCCACCCCAGTTAGTGGCATTAGTCTTATTGTGAAATATACTGGGATGTAATATGCGATTGTTTATAATTTTATTATTTTAATGTTCATGTTTTCGTGTAGAAAATTACATTTAAATCCATTTTTACTTCAAATATTGGATCCCTTTTTATATTGAAGAAACATTTTTTATTGTTCTAATTGTTTCAATATTTTTTATATTTAGACCAAATCGTTGTTTAAAACTATACTTAAGTTCAAAGGAAAGGTAAGTCTGTCGGATATTTTGTTGAATCACCAATTTCCACCAATCACCGACAGTACATACGACTCAAAATCTCATTCATATTAGACACCTGCTTCCTTCGACCATATAGGGGACAGCAGAAGTGATACAATATTTCGGTGCATTGTGTTTACTGTTGGTACAACGTTTTGTCTTTTAGAAGTAAACCAACTGAAGATAAATGGACAACAATTTTCTACAGCTTAGCGGGTGTATTGAGGAAGTCACATAACTTGGTAGATAGACCATTTTTCCTCAAATCTTCAGTTATATAACACAGATTGGATCAGCAGACAGTTAGCTGACGGCGTCTCGTAGATCCAACGATAGCATTCACGTTGCGACTGCAACTTCGTCCAGTTTTTGTAGAGCGGGGTCTGCGTTCCCGGTCAATGGGGGTTCGTATTATGAATATTAGATTTTTTGGCCGTATTAGTTTGGTAATTGACGATGTTAAGATTCATAAAGTCTCGGGTCAAGTTATAAAATGATAAAATCAAAGAGTTCATTTAATCCTTAATCTATGAACGCATGTCGTAAATATTTCATATTTCAGAAGACCCATGTTTATAGCCATAATTAAGTGCATGTATAATTTTATGTTGCTCATAAACAATTCATAATTTAGCGTTCAATGAATAACATTCCCGATAAATAATAGTGAAATTTGAGGTCATTTTTTCGCGTGGCGTGGACCGTCATCGATCGCAAGGTGTGTCTCACAGATAAGGGGATGAATTGAAACACAAAAAAACGCAAACGACTCGGAATAAGTTACACGGTATTCAAATTAGCAATGTACATCGCTGCGAGCGCACGCAATAATGTATCTAAATAATAAATGTAAGTAATTTGGCATGTACGTAAATAATGATTTTATAGTTGCATAAATAATATAGCACCTGTCCTCTCTGTGCCACTAGTGCCCAGCCACTTAATTATTAAACCTTTAATTAGACTGGCAGAGACAGCTGTGAACCGACCTTGCGCACCTTTGTATGCAGTATTTGCATCGCAAAAAGTATACATTTTTAAGCACAATTCATGTGAGCTTTTTGCTGGCTGCATGTAAAAAATGTCGGCCTGATCTCCCGGTTCTTTGTTGACATTTTAACTCGGTAATATTGGTTTGCATAATATCGAAATGGACGCAGCGACGTGGTACGTTTTTCGATTGCATCTGCTGGAATTTAAAATTGAACACAGCGGGCAATTAAATGTGTATGTAAAATTTTTATGACTTATCTAATTGGTCTAGTTTATGTAGGTTACATTGCGTTGCCTGAGGGAATTTTTAAGCGTGCTTTAAATGGGACAAGCGGGATTTTTTATATTCAATTATTGCACGCGAGGCAAAAATAACTTAATTATAAGTCCTAATTATTTAATCGGAAATATATTTTTTGTATGAGGCATTTGATATTAAACGCGACGGGAAATACTTATGGGGCTTAATTTTGCGACGTAAATTAAACATAAAAGTTAAATTACAAAATAAAATATATCATCGTTGTTTACAAAAGAATGAAAAATCGTAATTATTCATATAACGATTTCGTAACGTATGCCACGTCACTTAAGATTAAATGATGCAACACTGATTGCACCTGACGTTAATTTATAACGTTGGCAACACATCGAACGTACTACAATATTGGAAAAAATCCCCTTTGAATGCAATTAGTCGCATGATTGATTAAAAAATACGGCGTGAATTCTTTGGGAGTCGGTTGCCTTCATTACGTAAGGAGGTGCTGAAATAGCCTAATTTTTAGTTGACATTTCAATACCGCCGAACATGTGCAATATGGTGATAATAGACATCTATTTGTTCGGAAGTTAACACAAAATTAAAGGTTGCATTGTGCGAAAATGTTAGTTTTTGGATGGGGTGTATTTATATATATTTTTTTAAATTATTTAAATGATCTGTATTGCCAGAAGAGAAAAAAAATTCTTACCGGCTTTCTGTTCATATTAGATAGTTTATTGCGTTTTCAACTAAAATAAAATGCGCATTAAATTTTATTTACATATGACTATAAAATTTTTCATAATGAAGTATTTCTAGTAATTATCTTCACAATAATTATGATTGCTATGCCATATCTTTCATATTAAATTGTCACCTGGCGTGTTAAAAATTATGTCGATCATTATTATAAGTGACTATTAAAAAAATGTTTCTAGCAGCCCACATTTCATCTCGTGTTTACTAAGAATTCTGCTAGAATAATGTCTGTTATAGTTATTCGTGTTTTCAGACAATTATCTATTCACACTCTGTTATGTCTGTTAAACATGAAACTGACTCTTTGTGTCCACATATGCCATAGTTTATAGCCACTAGATGCCCTTAAAAAGAGAATAAAATAGCATTTTCGAGCTCAAGTTTTATCACAATCAAATTACGCCACATTAAGTTACGACACGGCCGTGTCTCGGCTATATTGAGTTACCAAAATAGCTGGCATGAGTTTAAATGGACTAACAAAGGAAGAACCCAACGTGCTGAGCATAAGTTTATGAGCAAAAAAATATGGCGGACTAGGGAGGTAGTGACCTATGATGACGCAATGCCAAAAACAGGCCACACTGCAGCCGACAGAGGCTCTGCCTGAGGTCAAGGAGGTTCATCGCGAAATATATTGCTCAATCTCACATGTGCTGGCTCAGGGCTGCCAGCGCCGCAGCCGCCACATCGCCTCCGACTACTGACTACGTCACTGTCGCTCGACACGCGGCGCCCCATATAAACCTAATCAATTTCAAAAATACATAACCATCATTTGTGACGTAAGCGCTTCGAGTGTTCCATTTTCAAATATTGTCATAATGTAGTTTTGCAATGAATCGAGGCGTATTTTTTGTGCGCGTTGGCGCGTTTTAAAACTTTATTTTTGATATGTCGTCGAGGAGCGTCGTGGGCTCGTGTCCGTGTCTATTTTGAACTCCCGATCGGACGTTCGCCCGGTTGTTGAACTGGAATAATTCGGCAAACACGGGCACATTACGCGCTTTTTAATCTCAAGATTTTACGATACCCGTCCGGCTCGTGTCTCTCGACGAGGCATTTAAATTGTATATTACATTGTAATTATAATATTCATTTATTTGTGTAAACATGCTCGCGTTTTGTGTTGATTGTAATCGGATAATTGTATAATTACTGACAGAGGTGCAGTTTTTGACAAGTTGTATTTAAAAGTTGTTCCTGCATTGGCAAATTATATGACACAATAATGTTAATTAATTGTAGCAACGATTACATTGGCGGTACAAATGAGCGCGGTGTTGTGTTTACGCGAAACTCGACGCAAACATGCAGAGATGTGGCGCGCCGGTGTGCGTGACGCCGCGTGCAAGTGTGCCTCGCTACTCTCTGTGTGTGTACGTGGAAGCGCGCGATGAAATAAAATATGTCCGGTCAACGAACTCGCGGTCGGTGCCATAAAAATCGCAATACTGGCCGAAATTCGGACAGAAAACTTTAACACGGCCTTATCATACTAATAAAAATATACGTGGTATCTCATGGTTATCCACAGATAAACATTCTTAAATCAAACACATCGCCACTCATCCGAAAATATCCGAATATTGCGCTCCGGAAAATAGGATTACAGCTGTGCAATGAACTCTTATATGCAGCGTGCAGCTTCCGAGTTCGTCACGGCGATAACTGTCCGCTTCTTTGTCTTAATGCTATAATCTTCAAATAGAGAAAAAAAAAAACACACACACATACACAGACAGACAAAAAGTTTTTCTGATAACTCATTGCTGGAATTTAAATTCAGAATCGAAGACTCAATTGAAGAGCTGCCAGTAATTTAGATGTAAAAATAAAAAGAAAAAATACTCACGTTCAATTTTGGAATGTTGGAAACCCGGCTGTGGTGCATGTGGTGTGAGATTTTTGTCCGCCGATGTTATTTCTATACATTTCCGGGTTGCACGCGGCAGGCAGTCAGCTGATTTCCATCCGATGACCTTGTCACGTCCCTCTTTATTCATTCTATGTACAAGCGCGTGTTGTTATTGATCAGTCGAGGCGGTGGTGGGTCCAAAACCTTCTTTTCCTGCAGGACGATGTTTCCCCCGGACTGGAGCCTGTGAAAATTCTCCGTCGTCCGCAACACATGTTGACAGCTAGTATATTTCTGTCGGGTCTAAGCCGATCATCATTGTTTTTAATATTGCCCAGTAGGATCCAATACTTTATCCATTTCTTATAGGATTCTTATACAGACCGTGTTAGTACTGGCCGGTGGGGTCAAGGGTGAACTCCATTGTAATTAGTAAAGTCCAGTGGGGTCCAGGGTGACAATATCCATGACAGCACAGATCACAAAAGTTCGTAACACCGCGCGGGTTTTTCTAAAGCACAGTCGTGTAAACACGCGAACGTCTTCTCGGGCAATGAGTGGAGCGGCGCGGGCGCAAGTTTATATGAGAAGCGGCCTCTGCGACCGCCATCTGGCGGCGAGTGGACGGAATCACGGAATGTTTTCCTGACCACTGATAGGGTTAACGCCGCGCCGGACCAAGTGAGCTCCACTCGGCTTGTCTGTTTCTTTATAAGTCAATATTGCTTTAGATGACTCGCTCGGTGTTAAGGAGCTTTATAACTACTTCGCCGTGTTTATACGCGTTAATTCTTTGAATTTTTGAAACGCGGGATTAATAGACATAAAACAGACACATTAAAACGTACACGTTTTATTACGTCATGAAAAATGTTACCAAACTATTATTTAAGCACTAACTTGAACTCTGTTAATGTTAAACTCACTGTATTCAAACTAACCCCGCTTATTTTGTTAAGGCAACAGGTTAGAAACGTGTCGCAATAACTAAAATATCAATGTCGTGTTACTTTCCACGGCCCATATTTTTATATCAATCGAAAATCCAACAACATAGATAGCCAGTCTATTGACTTAACATTATTGAGCAATAGGCCCTTTTCCAGGCGCATTTTCATCACGCTAAGGGCCGGAGTACACTTGATATTTAAGGCTCGGCTCGTCTATAACGTCGGCCCTACATTGTTGCGTACACAGCTTAATGTGTGATATAGAACATTACCATAGAAATAGGGTAGAACGCCTTCTGATCTCGCCTCTGTGCTTCCTAGTGATATTTTATGTAGAAGAATGTCGAATAATGGCATCGCTTTAGTATAAGGTCTTGTCCGATGGCGAAAGGTAGGCCGGCGATTCCTGCCCTCATAGTTCGCGAGGTTTACATATTGTATTAAAGATTTAGTCATGTACGTGGCAAATATTGTTAATGGTGTCAAGAAAAATGTAAAGTTTCCGGGCTTGACGTAATTTTGCCTAATATCTGGGATTGGACAAACACGGATAGGTTGATCTATTTGTAAATGGATGATGAATGCAATTTTATAACTAACTTATCAACCCTTTTTTGTATCAGCCCATAATTCACACGTCCCACTGCAGAGCACGAGCCTCCTCTACAATCGAGAGTACAGTTGAGAGGGGTTAGGCCATATCACCATGCCGGCCTAGCGCGGGTTGGCGGACTTTACATACCATAGAAATTCATACAAATCGCTTCGGTATGTAGGTTTCCTTGAGATGTTTTCCTTTACCGTTATAGTGCGTGGCGATTGATTATGAATACACACAATATAATTCCGAAAAGTCAGAGGTGTGTCCTGGTATTTGAACCCACAACCACCGTGAAGATTTTGGCAGTCGCGTCTGGTCCGTTTACCAACAGGCCACCACACACTTATCAACCCTAATGTAGACTTTTTTATGTTTTAGAAATATTTTTGAATATTTTATAATCTCCAACGATGTACTCGTATAGAATGCGAGGCACAACAGTTTCTCAATGCGCTGACGGCAAGTACCTACGCAAGATTTCATATCTAAACATAATCTATATATAAGAAAAAGTGCATGTTTAAACTCTTAACACGAAAATGAAATCTGCAATTGAAAGCACATAAAAAACAAGAAATTAAATAGCCAACAATTAATTAACACAAGTCAAGTTATAGGTAAAGGTCGTTAAAAGCGAAATTAACCCTTAAAGTTCAAATGAAAGTATGCACATGATTAAAATATCCTACAGACTCATCTGTATAAAACTTTCTCCATGTTTGTAAATTAGAGGAATGTGTCCAACATATTGGCTGGGGTGTGGGGATGTGAAATGTGTATTATTTCCATAGCCGCCCATTAGCGGGACAAAGTGAGAAATAACTCAAGGTCCGCATTCAATTAATCTGGAATATGTGACCAAGACATGAGGCCGGGAAATGTTACGGAGAAATTACACGCTTGTAGTGTCCCCATGAACGTTTATTTGTTTAAACTGAACTCAATATGACAGACAATATATTTATTGTTTACTAAAAATGATCTTTTTGACGATCTTGGTGGTGCAGTTGGTTAGATGCCGGTTGTGAAACGTGAGGCTGCGGGTTTGATCCCTGTACCAAAACAAACATTTGAGTTCACAGGTATTTATTTCAGATCTGGGTGTTTGGGACACCGAAAAGTCTGTCGTAATTCCTGATACTAACGACACAAGACTTAATTGATCTTAATGTGGGGTCTCAACTATGTATGTGATTATTGGGTGTATTTATTATTATTAATATACAAGGCGAAACGTGGGTGTTCTGGTAGCACCTCTGCCTACCCCTTCTGGGAAAAAAGGCGTGTGTTTATGTATGTATGTATGTATTATTATCAAATGAACTGTTGTCATCCATAACCTCAGCCCCAGAATGTCCACTTTGGACATGGACTTCATCCAATATTTTCATAGCGGATATTAGCGATCTGTATCCATTGACTTTCTGAAATACTAGGGTTCAGCTTATTTAATCGTTTCTGAATGATACTAGCGGTAGAGTACATCTTCGAATACTACACAGTTTGTTCCAGTTAACTTAAGTTTTAAACGTTTCCGCACTTTCGATTTCCCATATATGTTTTTTAAAGAAAAGTTTATGTTCTAAATTTTGGATTTCAAAAAGTGAACACAAAAGATATTGTCAAATAAATAAATTAAAGATCGTACCGCAGTAGGAAAGTGAAACGAATAGTCGCAATCTAGACTATGAAGTCCACATACCAAGTGGATTGACAAGGTATTAAAGTTTGGAGGAAATCTTCGAATGCAGGCTGCTTTCAAGAGGTCGTTGTGGTAATCATTGAAGGTGAAAATGCCTAATTATTCTTCAATCATATAGTTTTTTTTAATATACAATAATTACCACCACCGATCTTTAAGATGGTCCAACACTTATCCGTGATAGCATTTAGAGATACCATAATATTTTCGTTTTATACAAACATCTTTTAACTCTCATCACTCTTTATCATCCATATCCTAAAATGTTATATTTTCTGTAAACCTTAATTTTCTGTTCTGATTTTTCTCTAAACGGTCTCTCTGAACCTTAGCAAGTGTATATACTCGTACTACTCTTGTTCAAATATTATTTGGGAAAATGTTGGTGAATGGTACCATCTACCAAGATCATGGTCACCCCACATGCCGGCAGCGATCAGCCTCTGGTTAGCCGGTTGGCGTTTCCTTTTCCCTGTCCGAGTGAAAACTGTTTTCTTATCATGATATCCAATATGCGCAGATGTAATGCATATACCTCAGTATTTACGTGTGGGTACAGTCGGTTGCAGCGGTGGTTATTGGTTTATATCCAGGCTGCGACCGAAAACGAAGTCATGTGGCAGCTTTCGTGACGACAGACACTATAAAAAATCGCAAAAAAGCGACATTTTTTTTTCAACATTTAAAGTATCATCGTGTTTGAGGGGTAAATACATAGTTTTTGCTAAAATAATAATTTAAACCCTTGGGTATCATTGCGTCTTTAAAGATAAAAAGTACATCATTATTTTAGGAAAAGCTACGTATTTACCATCCAAACACGATGATAAAAGTCACGTTGTCTGTGGTACTTATGATACCTACAAGATTTGTTTCTTGTGTACCTATGTTGATTGTGTATTGTTTGTTTAATATCATTCTAGAATAACTCATATTTTTTTCTTATCTACGTTGACTATGAATGCTACTTCATAAATCCCTATAGCTATGGGTCTTTTCAGAGATGAAAACAGATTGTTCGTCCAATTTAGGACAGAGACCATAGATAATGCATTGCTCTCACAAAACTCTCAAAATACAAAGGAACTCAATATTACGTCAATTATATGACTCCCACAATTCTGCACTGGTTTTTTTCACAGATTCGTAGGAGTGACCGATCCATCTTCCATAACGTCGATAGTGTTGTCAATGTAATACAAAAACATTTAGACTCAACAAGCTTCTCAAAGTCGTATACATCGAGATGGCTTTATTACATGGACGTAAACAACGAAATGACTTTCCAGCAGCACTGTACTCGATTGTATGTATTAGAAAACAAGTCTATACTTTAGATTTCTAGTTCCGCGATTTCTAATCTGCAGACCGTTCCCTTTAACGCTAGACACAACGCTTGTTTGTACACACCTTTGTCGCGTTACGTATTTAGTATTTGCTTTAATTGGCACTAAAATATAGAATAAAAAAACAATTGCAAGAAAAAAGTTGGTAACATAGATTAGAGTTATTTCATATATATGTGCAGTTGATGGAACCAAATGTGAGGCCAAAAACATTGCATTACTTTTGTATATGGGTTAAAAAATAACCTAAAACGTGCTTTTTGGTGTTACAAGTCAGAGTATTGGATACAAAAAACTGTGAAATGCATTTTTGGGTTCAGTATGGATTTACGGGAAAAACATAAGAAAGCCTTGGTTTTTGGAACAAATATTTTTTATCTGGCTGTATAATATTATGTTTAAATATGGATTTCGATATAGGGACGAGCAGGTCGTTCGCTTGGTGGTACGTGCCAAGTCTGCCCATAAACTCCTGTTTGTGGGCAGACTCAGTTACTCCTGTTGAAGGCTAGCGCGCTCACAACCGATTACTACTATGCACTGCCCGCCACTGCACTGAGTTCGCCACTCGGGGACATTAGGCTTTAAGCGTCTAAATGACCATTAATTTCACTGGATACTATATCCTTGATATTGGAACACAATCGTGTTAACTCTATTGCTTGACGACAAAAATAGACAAAGCGATGACGTGGATTAATTAAGTTAAATTAAAATTGTCCTTTTTTGGATATGGCCTTCAATTATATAATACACTAGAGGCCCGGCCCAGCTTCGCCTGGGTGCTAATATGTTTAGACTCCACTCCACACCAGAAATATCTTATTCCCGTTCAAACTTTTGTACTCCTGAACTCAACCTAAGTACCTACTATCCCTTTTCCTATCGTATCCCATCCCATCTCATCTGGCTCCTTTTCTTTCTGTTACATCCCGTCCCATTATTTCCCATCGAATGCAATCCGGATCCGACCGGTTTCATCGCGTTCGCCCCACTTTATCCCATTTCATCCCTTAATGCCTAAATAGGCAAGTTGTAAATTTTTTTGTAATTGCTTTTATTTTGTAGATAGGCCTTATATAAACACGAAAATACGACGAATATCATTTAAAAAATACGCAAACACAAATACTTTGCAAAATTCCTGCTAAAACTTTCCGCTCAGCCAAAATTCTGACTACGAAATTGATTTTTTAAAGTATAATGAACTACTTATTTTAAATTTAATTAATTTTATAGCCTCAACAACACGTGGTAATTATACTGTTAAAATGTAGCTTATATGACACGTTCGTAGATTTACCATAGCAGCGCCATCTATTGATTACTTACTCAACCCAGTCGAAAGGTATCGACATCTGTTAGAATCATTTGGAGTTAACAAATGATTGTGACTGTCAAATAATAACAGACAAATAATTAGCAATAAATTAAAATTGCGACTATAATTTGAGATTTAAACTTTCCTATCTCTCAAGTTGGATCGAACTGCACATGGTGTGCAAATTTTATTATAATCGGTTAAGTAGTTTAGGAGTCCATTGTTGACAAACATTGTGACACGAGATTTATATATATTAGATATTATAAAAGTGTAGATAAATGACATAGGGTCAATGATTCATACCAAAATACAAACCCACGTATCTTACATATAAAGAAAATAAAATTAATCAAGATATTATGGGTGTTACGAATAAAGCAAGTTTGGGTGTTTTTACTTATCTGCTTTGATAAAATTGTAGATTTTAATCGGTATAAATAGCAGTTCTTAGGTACATAAGATAATTTTGCGTTATCCTTCTTTCAAAAACTTTCTGCTACTATTGGAATAGTCTTTGGGTTTTCCACTCTTAATTTCGTTAATTTTATTTGCGTGAAATTACTGTTTTAGAATACTGATTTTGCGATATTCATCTTTCATAGATTTTAATCAAATAAAACAAATAACGTCTAGACTAAAGTCACTCTACTCACATCTCAATACTGTATCTGTACTAGCCTATATACACGTCACACTGCAGGGCACCGGCCTCCTCTACAATAGAGAGTACCATTGAGAGAGGTTAGGCCGTATAGTCCACGACGCTGGCCTAGTGCGGGTTGACGGACAATCTCAATACATAACATGCCAAGTGTCATACATGTCAATGGGACTTCTCAGACCAAACATCTAGACATGAAGCAAATATTTGGAAATCACGTATGTAAATAGGACCGAATTCCAAGGTTTCCCATTTTGAAGCAGTTCTCCCGATAACTATGCCAAGTTCGCTTCCAAATTTTATTATTTAGAGACTTTCCCGCCCACTCACCCACCACTGCAACTCTTGTCAGCCAGGATCAACAGCGGCACGCAAAGAACAGGCACCGAACTCCGAAACTCGGCGAGTCTCTAGGGATACTAACTTGTTTTAAACCCGCATCTAAATTAATTAGAAAAAAAAACAAACGTAGAATTTTGTTTTGATTACATTTCAGTTCAATGACATGAGCAACTTAATTTTGTTCGCCTACAAAAATGTATGGTTTTGCAAAAATGTATTGTAAGTAAGCATGGATGGAATGGTAAGAAAATTGAGTTTATATGTTGAGTATGAATAGTTTTAAGTTTAGTTTTAAGCTTGATATCTTCACTAAATAACGCGAGGAACGTGGCTCAGGAGCTGTATTTCTACGAATTGTTCGTCAAGACAGAATACGCAATTCGAGTGGTTTCTACATATACAATTTTCTTACGATTAGGTCATTTTACCAGACAATTTAAGTGTTAAAATCAATCTTCGATATGCATTTAAAATTTCGTGTTTATAGAAGAATGTGTTAATAGTAAAAGAGGAGCAAAAGAGGATAAGATTTTTTTAAGCTTTTTAAGTTCAACTAGTTCTGGCAAAAAAATCAAAGCACCTACAAACCTTAGTACCACCATGCTCAACTCACACAACTCAAATATCCACGCTAATCCCACTTTCACACAGTTCATATCAAAACGAATAAAATATCAAGTTGGCCAAGAAACGCTAAGGTGCGGTCAAACTTTCTGATGAGGCCAATCTCATAAGGCTCAATTTCACCGCTCGTGCACGCGCGCCGTATAGTAATGCGCCTGTTAATTCCCAACGCGTCTCCTTGCGCAATATTCTGATATCCTCAATTTTACACTAGACATAGGCTGTTTGAAGCGGAATTCCAAATTAGTTTTTTTTGGTAAAAGTTGATTGTTCCATGTCATCGGGTTCTTTGACTTATCGTGTTATGCAATTGAAAATATTTTGGGTGATGAGCGTTGTCTGTTGATGTTGATTGTTGAGTCTGTTTTGGTGCGTGCGTTTTGATGTATTACTAGTTTGTCGTAATAATTACGTATACTTCACTGTAGCCAAAGTTTACAAAAAAGTTGGCTTAAAGCAACCTAAGAGAATAAATTTAGTTTTTAGTTTCAAAAACAATAAAACTCAGAATCTAAGTAATTCTGAAATAAGACTTCTAGAAGTTGTTTATTGTTTTGCACTAGCTGATCACAAGCGGTACATTATTAATCTAAACCAAGAACCATCTCAATCAAATTTTTCCTCATTAATGCTTCTCAAACATGAAGTCGCGTCGGTCCTTTTGTTTTCCCTTCACGTTAATAACGTAGTATGTAAAGCGGCGTTTCGAAAAGTACATTAGTAAGCATAGGGCTCGCACCGCGCCGAGGACTCACGAGCAACGCCCATGCGTGCGATACTGACGAATTTACCAAATAAAACGACTGATTTCTAGTATGCATACAAGTTCCTTGGGGTTCTTAGTTTGTATATAGTATGTTAGAGTAATATAGGAGGCTTTTAGGAAATAGGTGTGTTGTGTTGATTTATATTAAGTAGCTAACCGTCGAGATTTGGCTTTAACGTAGGATGTTCTGAATCATAGTTATTAACAGAAATATTAGGCAAAGAAATATTAGAAAAATTGCTAGAGTATTAATAGTAGAATGACCTAAGCCATAGTCATACACGACAAACTGATACGTCTATGGTATATTTAAATTTAACTCTGTTTCAAAAATAGAAATGTAGAGCTCTCAATTTCCTATCCGCACATGTAACATTTGGAGAATTTGCCGACTCCATTACCATATTCACAGCGGTTGCATGTATGCATGTAGTGTGGACTGCAGTGTCAGTTTCTAAGAGATGTGACGTCACCGCCGGTAATTGAGAAGCGCACCAAGTAGTAAATAGATAATGGCTATTGGAGAGAGCGAGCTTACTTACGATGCGACACCTAGCTTTGTTTAGATGCATTTCTGCACAGGGAAATGCGTGGAGATTGTAGAGTTAAATATTTTGGCATATGTGAGATATGTCTTGGCGTGAAATTGTTTTAAAATTTTGGATGAAATAGTAAAGAATAAAGATCATTGGGTAATAAGTTTTATGATCTGAACAATCAAACGGCTTAATTATTTTTAAGACGATTTTCGTTCGCACACACATATTTTATCATACTCTCTTAAATTTTGCATTTTGATATACCATACCTGTTGTATAAATATTATGTAGTCGTAAATGGGACTAAACTTTATCCCATACTAGCTGAATATAGGAATTTGTAATACTTTAAATAAATACTTCCTTAATTATTATAAACATATTAAATGTACCCAAGTTTCGACACAAGGTTTTCCTTCACTGTTAAAGCAAGCAATAATTAACTGTGGAGCGACATTGCTTAATTAAATTAAATCTGTACCATTCTCTTTGCCTCATTTCATTTCTTTACAAACCTACGACATTGATCTAACAGCATGACCCTAACGTACCTTAATTTATGTAATATCTCTCAAGAGAGTTGACATATAGCAGGCACGTGATAATTAAATTATAATACAACTCATTTAACACTATATGATAATCCATCATCATAATTCCATCGAAAGAATATAACTTTGAATATATTTTTAAGGCATAAAATGATATTCAAAGCTTGACGCATCAAAGCGACTCCATGCCACGAAGGAACGCAAAAGTAGGTTAGCACAAGAAAGCGTCGCGCCGCCGCCGGACCGCGCATGACCGCAGACACCTGCGCGAGCGCCCCGCGCATGCGCCTCGCATTCTACACCTCTGTGCTGCAAGCTTCTTTAGATCATGCTCTGTATTTGTAAGACCAAGCTGTAAGCCTCTTTAGATCATGCTCTTCATTTGTGAGACCAAGCTGTAAGTCTCTTTAGATCATGCTCTTCATTCGTGAGACCAAGCTGCAAGCCTCTTTAGATAATGCTATTCATTTGTGATTCCAAGCTGTAAAACTATTTAGATCATGGTTCATCATTTGTGAGACCATAACTTTATTATTCCATTTGGTCTGGGTGTTTGGGAGAGTGAAAACTCTTTTGTAGTTTCTGGTACCCACGTCAGAGGACTTATTCTTAATGTGGGGTCAGGACTATGTATGTGTGTCAGGATTGGCGGGTCCATCAATGTCTCGTCTACTTTTGACCTCGGATCTTGCATTTTTATACACTGAAAGGCATATTAAAATGTTGTATGTATCTGTATAAGTTGTCATTTTTAAAACATAATATTATGGACAGAAAGAAACGCGGGTTTTTGATGACGATTGTAGAGTCTTTGCTTAATCTTTCGAGGAAACTGACAAGAGTTTATGTATATTCTGGGATATTACCTTTTAATTCCACAATTTCTTATGCAAATTTGGTACTAAATAATACCTCAAAAGTGCACCAGAATTCAAGAATAAAAAATTGAATTACAATAAAAATTCCACTTTCGAATTTATTGCATTTGGCATTCCAATTTATATTGCTCTGAAGCCCTTATCAATTTCGTACTATTTTAATGGGTTATTTAATTGTATTTCTTATTTTTTGAACACACGGCCAGTTTCAATTTTATATGTCTGTGGGCTACCATTTTAAGCATCTTTTTATGTAAGTATGCACAGGTATGGAACTAAAATTAGTTCTGTTGAAGCGATGATGTACGATGATACTGTAATATGTAAAATATTGTATATAATTTGTAAATTCTTTGAAATTTGGAGCTTCGATTTTGAAATTCAAAACAGTTAATTTTTAGCTATGACTATAATTTTTATATGATTTTAAATTTGGAGAGTGATTCTGTTAGATTTGGCATAAGAAATATATAATTTCAAGCTGGAAGGATGATTTTCACAAAAAAAATTAGTAGTTTCGATAATATACTATATTTTGTCATTATTTAAACGGAAGTTGTTATCAGATCAATAATGCACTTTTAGCGACACTGTATAATGAATTAATCGATAATTATCAAATGCAAATCGATAATTAATTAAAATGCAGATAAAATCTTAATTTATTATCCGCAGCAAATTGTCTGAGATATGATGACTATTCTGATATGGAAAGGCGTCAAAGAAATTATACGCAATATAAAATATAATTTAAATAGAAAAGTTGTAACATAATATATTTTGTCGCTTTCCAATAAGCGAGAAAAACGTAATAATAGTTATTGACGCAACTAAACTATTTATATTTTTAATGGTTTCTTAGATTTACGCCAATATTACGCATTGAAATACAACTAATTCTTACGGATTTTATGGCGAATTAGATATAATATTCAATTTTTTTAAATTCCCGACGTTTCGATCACTTTACAGCTTTAGTAGTCACGGGACAGACTGTCCGCCGCGGATAAAATCCGTAAGAATTCGTTCTATTTCAATATTTGTATATTATTTATTTTCTCATACTATGTCAAAGAAATTCACTGTAGAAATCATTGGGAGAGGCCTATGTTTAGCAGTGGACTTCCTTTGGCTGATGGATTGGATGTCAAAGAACAAATTAAAATACATGATTCGGCCGTCATACTCTTGTGTATAGCTTCGAGTAGGCCAACGTAATTGCGCCAACTAACAGACTCTTGCGGGTAGATACTGGACTCTCTACGATAGGTATATTGTCTATAGTTGACTGCCTCGGTGGCGTAGTGGTACTACGGTATGATTGCAAAGCTGAGGTCTCGGGTTCGAATACCGAGTCGGGCAAAGTGATATTGGATTTTTCCATTCATTATCAGCCCGGAGTCAGGAATTTGTGCCCGATATGGCGATAGGCTCGCCCCCTATCACATCGTGGGACGAAATATACAAGGCGAAACGTGGGTGTTCTGGTAGCACCTCTGCCTACCCCTTCTGGGAAAAAGGCGTGTGTTTATGAAATTATGATACTAGTATGGATACTAAAGTATCTCTAGACGACAGTGCACTTGCATTCGATTGCGGTTTAGTCACTTTGCTAAATATAATCATAGTGGTAGAGATGACTCTTCGTCAAAAACTTCACGTGACTTGAAAGAAGACAATACTGTAGATACGTAAAAGTGTTGTTTATTCCAAAGAAACACTCAATATATAGGTAATATGCTTTAAAAATAAAAGTCAATTTGTAGGTAATATTTAATACCTACATAGCACTTTAAGCATGAAATTAGAAATATGGTTTCATCGACAGAAATACACAACTAACAGGTAAATAAAATAAAAATAGGTATAGGTATACCTACATGGCGCTTACATATATAATTAAATGTACACTCATAAACTGTCGAGAAAGAAAAATGACGGGTTTTTCTCACCGCATCAACCATGCCAGTCGAAACTAAATTGCATTTAATATGACACAACTTAGTAAACGTTGAATACATTATTTCTTAGAAGTACACACCCACGGAGCCGATGTGAACCCGGTATTCGTTCCCGGATATCAACTTATAATCTCCAAGGCCCCTTACATAGTTCCGATCTATTTACATGCCGTCTGTTACTAAGAACAAGTGAAAACGTTATTGACCATTTTATTTTATTAATTATTTTATATTTATATTTATTATTTTATTAATGTCGATAGTTTTAGACCAAATTCAAAAGTGTCGCGAAATATTTCTAGTTTTAATTTTTTTATTAGCCAGATGAACAAGTATCTTTTTCACCCAATGACAAGCGTCACGCCGGGCTATATACAAGAGTAGTACTCAGAACATAATTATTAATACTCAAAATAATACGACGATTGTGTAATCATAATTCATCTATTCTTTTTTAACATCATGTACATCCATACAAGGGCTCGCTACACACAACTGGCATATTTTAATGCCTAGAACGTTTACTCCTGAACAATCACAGCGTAATACATCTTCCGACTCGCCGTCCTTCCCATCAGCCGTTGACAACTCCGTTCTGTATTTAAATCTTTATTCTATTCTTAATATAACTGCCAGCACCATCGCAATGCTAGAAAAGGTTGCTTTACTCATCGCTCATAAAAATCATCCGTTACATAATATTAAAAAGTACTATCCTTAAGCAATATCCTTCAAATTGGAACACAACCACTACACACTGTTGCTTGGCGACAGAAGTATTCAATTTTGACGCTTAATTATATGAATTATTTGGACAAATAGGGGAATAACTTGTCAGCATTACACTGCATTGTAAATCCTCTCATGACTATAAAATTATGTAACATTAGTGTCGGGTTATACCCCGAGGTATTTCGTTGTGACACAATATATATTAGTATCCATAAATTACTCACTATCGACAATAGGATACAAATATTCAATTAAACACACGATATATGTTGCTATTGAAACGTATTGACACAATTGTTCTTTCAGCTCTATTATTAGCCTGGCGAGACAAAGTGACTTACTGTTTGAAATACAAAAAATAGTATTTGAAGATCGAAAAAACAATTTTTTTCTACCGACCGTGCCGCCCCGTGACCACGAAAGCTGTAGTCTGGGAACTAAAAATTTAAAATATAAACCACTCCGCGGTAAAATCCGTAAATATTAATTTCAATGTGTGACATTCGCGTAAATCTAAAAAACCAATATTAATTAAAGTGATTTCTATTTTATTCTGCACCTGATTATAAGTGCAGTATAATTCATATATGTACTTTCCATGTGGAAAGAATGATCTCACGCAGGTAGACTCGATTATGCCAGCTCACTCGAAACCAGAAGTACATAGAGTTAACAAAATACACGACATTTTATGTATATGCGTGTGTGACTATGGCAAGTTATTCCCCATCGTATACGGCAGCCGCTAACATCCTGCCACCAGCTTTAGTATATCAGTCATTGAATGAAAATGAAACAGTAAAATCATTCCATCATGAGTAGTAGTACAATTTTATTTAATAAAAAATATAAATACACCTAGCAGTCACATACATAGTCCCGACTCCACACTAAGATAGAGTCTTGTGACGTGGGTATCAGAAACTACGAGAGACTTTTCGGTCTCACAAACACCCATACCCGAACTAAATATCTGTGGGTCACACAAACATTCATATATATTTTTACATTATTACTTTTAATTAAAAACAGATAATTTATTAAATATGTCACCAAAAATAATTAGCATGCAAAAGACATCAACGAAAGAAACAAAAATGTTATTTTCCTATAACTATTTACTAAGCGCCATCTATAATCTATATTAATGCAATTAATACAATAATTCTTTGCTACATCATACAGTCTATAAAAGGCAAAGTTCATCCCCTCAACGGGTGTCCTTGGGCCAGTGGCTTCCATTTTTATTCCGTCTTAAAGCGCATGCGCCGTGTCCACCTGCTTTCCGTTTATAAAAACATGTATACATACTGCCTCAATGAATACGATGCTTAATGCTTTGCTCTTGTAAATATTCAGACACATATTACTTTATTATATTCATATATTGAATAAAAAATGCGTTATACTTAATAGGGTAATTGCTATCCGAAACTATACCGTCACAAATACATATTGGTCGCAATTGCTATTATAATGTTGAAGGTACTTTTTGTACGAGTCATACGGCTGCACTGCACTCGATAATTATGGCCGTGCTATCTACATGATATTATCTCTCGCTCATCGACACAATTATGTCGGCACGCTAAAACCGGATGTACGACTAGTCTGAAACGCAACACGGCTGGTTTTGCTGTTTTGTGTTTGATGGTCGCCATCCGGATACGAATGTATTAATCAACAGGAAGTATATTAACGTCAATATTATATTTGCTGGTCAACATAACGAGTAAAATCGAATTAAATTAGTTAAAAACCCGAATTGGTTTAATGTTGTACTCCGAGCCTCTTATATATGGAGATAACCATGTATAAAATTCAATGTATTTGGGCTAATATATTTGAGTATTTTGGTTATATTAAGTCTCCCAACCAAACTCCCTTTTAAACAGAAGGCCCATGCTTATGAGTACACGATTACGGTTTGAAAGAGATACGGCCTTATTCATAGACGGTTTTAAAACATATTTGTTATCGAATGTTTTGTCTTCTTCGCTCAAAGTGAATTCAACAGTCGTTCGATAGGGACAGAACGAAATAGGTTTTAAAACTGCCTATGAATAAGGTCGATAGTATTTAGATAGATGTAGTGAACACAAAATATGTTTTCTGTTTTGCGTTAATTCCAGCCTTTTTCAGGGTTCGCTTTGCTATTAAATACTTTTTATTTCGCCTAGTTTTGTTATTGAATTGTAAGTAAAATACTATAATTTTACATCTAATATCCCTTTAGCGAACAGCGTGCAAATATAAATTGCATTTCTACCGTGACCTAGCTCAAGGAACTGATTGTGAGTCAAGAGAAAGCGGCTTAGATTCTGAGAATTTATCTTGCCACTGTTAAATAGGTACCCTAACTAGTTCCGATCATATCAATTCTATGGCGGACTTAGAAATTTTACCTTAGCAATAGAAGGAAAAGACGACAGACATCTCAATTTGAGACAGCCGTCTGACATAATATGTAATTAATTTAGTGAAACATATTATATTGTTGAGCTCTAACTAGACGATATTCTCTAAATCTGAGACTTCATCTCTAGCCCATATACGTCCCACTGCAGGGCACGGGCCTCCTCTCCAATTAAGAGAACCATTGAGAGGGGTTAGGCTATATATTCTACCACGCTGGGCTAGTGCGGGTTGGCAGACTTTAAAATGTAAAGAAATTCTTTAAAATCGCTTCGTTGTACAGGTTTCCTCACGATGTTTTCCTTCGCCATTAATCTGAGACATTTGAGTAACGAAAAATCGACTAATTGGAGCAGACATCGTCCCATCCCATAATAACGTAATTTCGTAAATGGTTCCATATGGAATAAGTTAATGATTTCTTAGATATACGCGAATGTTACACCTTGAATTAAAACGAAATCTTACGGATTTTATTGCGAATTTGATTTAATTATTACATTTTTTAATTTCCCGACGTATTGATAATTTTACAGAGTTCGTGTTAGTTTTCGTGGTCACAGGGCGGACTATTCGGCGTTGTCGAGAAATTAAAAAATGTAAAAATCAAATAAAATTCGCAATAAAGTCTTTAAGAATGCGTTTTATTTTAATGGAATAAGTTCTTATGAAACGGCCTTACTAAAGGCCAATTATGAAAAATTACTCATTAACGGGTAAATTACCGAATTGAAAACCCCACGAAAATCAAATCGTCCGTATACCGAGTTCATACAGGAAGCACGACGAATGTACGTCACTATTAATGATTACTATAATGTGTTAGTGTATTGAATGAACAGTGAAAAACAACAATACAAGTATTACACATTTTCTGAATGATTTGTTGACATTGGATGTATTTGTTAAATATTATATGTCTGGATCATTAATATGTCTGGATAAATATCCAGAAATATTGTATAATTATTTGTTTAATATCTACATGATATTTATGCCCTTCACCCGTCCTTAATCTTTCGCTTTCTCATTCCATTTTTAAAGTCGGCAAAACTCCTATGTTCTAAGTGTTGTTCATGGGTCGTTTATATGAGAGCCGTTTACCAGATTTATACAATATTATATATTATATGAATATAATTATTAAATAAAATCTTGTTACTATATACTACTATATATTATTTTTATCTATAGTCGATAAATACAGGAAAATAATTCAAACAAAATAATGTATTTACCTTTACAATATGTGTATTGTGGCAATTCTGTTTGAGCAATAATTAAATTCATGGCATTTTCCTTGTCTAAATTTAGAGTGTCTTCTTCGTGTAGTATATGTATATTGTATACATATATAAACTCTCGCCTTTTTCCTAGAAGGGGTATGCAGAGGTTCCCTCGGTACCAACCAAGACACCCACGTTTCGCCTTGTGTGTTTCGTCCCACAATGTGATAGTGGGCGAACCTATCGCCATATTGGGCACAAATTTCTGACTCCGAGCTGATAATGAAGAGAAAAATCAAATATCACTTTGCCCAACCCGGAATTCGAACCCGAGACCTCAGTTTTGTAACCGTACTGTAGTACAACTACGCCACCGAGGCAGACTTTGTATGGTATAGTATTATTTTAATGATTTCATTGGTAATGTAAGCAGAGGCGCTTCAGTCTTGCCTAATGGTAAAATGTACTGTATCATATAACTGAAATTTCTGTAAAACTGTGTATGGTATGCAGATTTACTCACATTTTTTTCCTACACGTTACTCCGTAGTAATTTACTAGTTATCAGTATACATATGTCTGGAAAATCAGCTGTCTGTCCTGAGATTCGAACCTGCAACATACCCTTTTGGTAGCCGCGTCCGGTCCTTTCCAACAGGTCACAAAACACTTATTTATAGTTATACTCAAATCTTTATAAAGTGAATCATGAGATGTACTAACAAAGGCAATGAAATCTCGCAGACATTGGTATCGTCTGCATGCCGCCAAAACATCAGCTGATCAAATAATTATTATGATTAAATCAAATTAGTGAGGTCATTGATCGCGCCGATTCCATGTACATGTGTTAATTCGATTAGTGACACGGAATCAAGTCACATACCAGACTAAAATAAATATTTCTGGAATCTTCTATGTCATTTCGACTTATGCAATAGTGTCCTTTTTCTTTTATCAGTTCATACACCAAAATTGGTGGTATATTAATGGTATCCCCACCACTTATATATACCACATGCCAATACGGTTTTATTTATTGCAGAATCATTTTGCTTACATTTTTATGATATATGCCAAATAATCATCAGATTTTTTTGTGTATGTCATGTTATTGTTGTTTGAGTTATAATTCCACGTAATTCAAACGCAGTATTTTTATGAAGGCAAATTAAATAGTTTATTTTGTATCAAACACCTGTTTAAAGTAAGATTTTTGAATATATGCATTTTTTTTAATTCATGTGACATATCAAAAAAATACATATTATATTATTTTTTTAAAATTGGCATTCAAAAAGTAGAACTTAAAAACAGACTACACAAAATGGATTGGCCTACCCGGGTATCGATCTCGAGACATCACAGTTAACATCTCACGCTGCCCGAGGCCAATAATATGACATCACCTCGCCTCTAAAAGATAAAATTCACCCGTTCCTTAAACTCTACATATTGATGAAATACGAACGTGAATCTACAGGGTGTTCACCCTGTCTATTTTTAACAGCGACAGCTGGTAAATTATAATGGAATTCATTTGTGCTAGTGTTTAAGTTTACATGTGATAGAGTCTGTTTTTTGCCCGACTCTACCTAAAGTGAGGTAGAGTCGGCATGTGCTTGCGTATGGTACTTGTAATTAAGGACACATTTACAAGTCTTGTAGTCTTGTTACATTATGTTCACCTTGTGATATCGTCGGGAGGGACTTTGAAAAGCCTACTTAGAGAATGAGCGTTTAATCGTCTTCGGAGAAAATTTTAATCCTTAAATCCTCTTTGGCGAAACCTTTTTGTAAGCCGGTCTTATAGACGGGCTTCCTAAGTATCTACCGTGGGATTTTTTATGCTGTCATAGATTTTTAAATAATTTAATAGATTCCACATGAGGAAATACACTTGTGTTTTCCATACAGTTATAAGGCGTAGTTTCTGCTGCGCCATGTTTTTTTACCTTTAGGCTTTCCTTGACACGGTTACGTAGGTCCATTCAGGAGTTCTTAATGTACCGAGCGTTAGTATTACCAAACTGTGGTAGATGGTAACCTTACGTGGTCGATGCAATACGCTGATGCAATATCGAAGAAATTGTCAATAATATTATGCAATTTGGCGTAAGAAATATTATGGTTGGAAGCTGAACTTAAATGTGTTTTATAGTTTGTGTAATTGTTCTAGTTTTATAACATTCTGCCGGTGGATGATAAAATTAACTGATTTAGTGTTTTACAGTTTCAAACATATTTTATCAAAGTTTTAAGCTAAAGTCAATAATTTTAATATTTTATCAATGTGGAGACTATCGATAAATAGTTAAAATTATTGTGAATTGTATGAATATTTAATTATTCGAATATTCAATACTTTGCACAAAGTTAATCATTTAAAAAGACTTTATAAAACTATTTAAATATTTTATCATTAATATACACTCAATGAATAAAGTAATTGCTTGTGAATTGTATGAGTGTTCAAAGTGTTTATTGGTTGGTTGCGGTTTTCTGCGCACGATAAATAAATTGTGTGTGGGTGTGTGTGAAATATAAAAGGGCATAAATAAAAATATAGTTTAAGTTTTATATAAATTTATTTGACATTTTCATGTGTTTAGCAACAATTAGCTAGAGTATTTATCTAACAGTCTTATTATTTTACAGGAGTATAAAGTCGCTGCCAAAGTCAAAAGAAATGCAATCGGGTACAGTGAAATGCAACATAACATTTGTTTCAACAGACAATAATAAACACGCCGGACACGCAAACATAACAGAACTTAGTGCCCGGCGACTTCAACTAACTTTAACTACTTACCTAGTGTTAGTTAATAAATAATCACTTAGTCTAAGGTAACTTCAATAAATTAAGATGAACGCAGTCCACAGTTCAGTGCGGATACCGTGCATTTGTTCGAAAGGCAGTTGCAGTCTTTGGTTCCCTATTTACATAATTACAAATCATCTAACATTTTTCTCAACAATTTTCCTCTTTTTTCTATTCGACGACACTTCAGTTCTGCTTGTTGATATCAAATTGTGGCGGATTGAATAGCAACAAGACATGGTTATTAGTAAAAAATAAATGCGTTTTTCTCTTAAAAATTAAACATTACCTTAAATAAAGGTTAGTATACTCCTGTAGGGTCTAAACCGAAAGCCATTTTGATAATGGTGATATTACAACTAAACCTAACACACTAAGCCTAGTACACGTTAGTAGGATCTAGAATAAACATTTTGATTTTTTTGAAATTTTCCAAAAGCACTTAACACTAAAATAGTCTTAGTACACTCCAGTGGGGTCAAGGCCGAACATGTTGACGCACTGAACTTGAATCTTCTCGCGAAATATCAGTAAACACCAGTGGGGTCGAGCACGAACATTTTGGCTGATTTTCAGGAAACTGACGAACTCCAAACTTCTAGTAGACACCAGTGGGGTCTAACACGAACATCTTGATTGCAGAAATCACTCAAATCTTCAAATAAAGCCGGTCAAGTAGACTTCTTGCAGGAAATCTTCCAAATTTTCAGTAGACACCAGTAGGATCCAACCCGAACATTTTGGCAAAATATGTAGTTATTTCAGAAAAATAAATCGCCGAATGATCTCGACGGGACGATTTTTCAAATCTTAGTAGATGCCGGTGGGGTCCAAAACTTTGATATCCATAACTGAATGAGTGTTGAACTTGAAATATCGATCTTATTTACGATAGTAGGGGCGCGCGCGGAGCGGTTAGTACGTGCTCTCGCTACAATGCTCGTCAGACGACTGCTGCCTGAGCGCCCACGTGCCTTCCTTTTATAATCGTCTCTCGTGCGCACTCGCGCATTTTTTTCGCGATTCGAATTTGGAAGCTTTCAGCCGGGTGGGCGACCGCGCGCCCCCGCCCTTATATTTTTTTATTTTTGCAAAAAAAAAATGCCACGCTGCCAGATACCATATGTTGTATCTGCCGGATTGCAATCGTATTGAAATATACACGCGGGATTTATGTGACTATGTAAATAGGTTTTATTTATGGACTCTATGATAAAATAAAAAAATATATATAACATAGAATTTAAAATTCAAAATTGTTATCATTGATTTAAATTAAAGAATTTGAGAGGCTATTGAACGCATCTCCAAGTGTAAATCGATAAATTTGCGTATACAAACGTTGGATGCGATGTTGGCGTGTATTGGCGCAAATGATTGCTAGTTTGAGTGTAGATCGTGTTCTTTAGGAAGTCACGCTTCGTCATCTTTGCGTTAATATACGAATTTTCACCTGATTCAAAAATAGAATATGGTAAAAGTAAATGATGAATTGTTTCCGTTCATTAAATAATTTCTAAATTTGTTTTGTATTTACGACTTATTATTTACCTTTCATAGTATTTTAAAAATATAATCTTAAATCATATATCATAATCATAATATAATCAATTAATATCATAATATAATCTTAAATAAAAATTAAATCGTATACTAACAATAAGAAAAAACACGGGATCGTCTATGTCAGTTGAAACACATTCGATCCATGTGAAAAATAACACACATAATATTATTTTTGGAAAAATTAAAAATTATAATTAAAATATAAGAAGGGAAATAATATTTTAAATTAACTGCTTGATTTTTGTCAATATGTATGTGACTGTTGAGTTTATTTATTTATTTATTATTTAATAATTAATTACTTATATTAACAGTATATTTACCATCAGTGGATTATAGTTACAATGTCGTGCCAGTGTGAAATAATAAAAATCAATATATAGTTATTTTCCCCATTGATACAATTGTAATTATTTTATCCAACGGACTAATTAATTTTTCGCTTGTAATCGCGTAGTGTCCTGAAATATATAAGGACAAATATCGTTTAACAATTATATTGAACACGTAATAATTAATGCGACTACTTATCAAAGTGTTTCATGTATCGTAATGAGGTCAAAAGTTTGTGATTAAATTGCATATAATTATATACCATATGGCAAGTTATGCTTTATTTGAACCCCTCAATTTAAATACTTGCAAACAGATTTTAATAAATCTATACCTAGTAAACGTGTTAGTAGTATGTGTGCCATACATTCATGAGAAATAACCAGATTTTGCGCTCTTCAAAAATATTTTAAACACTATATTTTAAAGGTCTTGGCGATCAATCGACGCAAGGTCCAACAACTTGGCTTTCTGTGACGTTTGCTATTAACCCAAATTTTGCTGTGTTTTTTTTTTCTAGTTAGACGAGCTAGTGGCCTGCCTGATGATTTGTGATCACTATTCACGCTCTTTTACAATACCAGGGGCGCTGTTAAGCCGCTGCCTATTTTATATATTTAGTATATGTTTTTTTAGAAATTACAAACTGTATAGGAGTAAATCTGGTGTGTGATAGAAAACATATAAGGGTCTGAAGCCACGATCATACATACGTACATAAACTCACGCCTTTTTCCCAGAAGGGGTAGGCAGAGGTGCCACTATGAAAACCACATTTCGCCTTGTATGTTCCGTTCCTCGATGTGATAGGGCGAGCCTATCGCCATTGACACAAATTCATGACTCCGGGCTGATAATATTAAATAACCAATATCACTTTGCCCGACCCGGGATTCGAACCCGACACAGCTTTGCAATCGTACCGTAGTACAACTACGCCACGAGGATACTTGGTCAACAACAATTTGTTTATTACGCGCAGAGTATGTGTTTTACGCGCCCATTGAATAATAAGTAATAACGTTATGTATTTATTGAAACGTAAACAATGCATTTGATTTTCCTGCTTAATATTATTTAGTTTATTTATTAGTAAAATCCGCTCGCGTAGTTTGCTTCGATGTTGTTTTTCATTCATAACTTATTTTAGTAGTGTCTGGTCTTTCCTGGTTGTCATTCATGATATTTTATCCTGCTGTTGGTACTGCATACATAAATTCACGCCTTTTTCCCAGTAGGGGTAGGCGGAGGTGCTACCGGGACACCCACGTTTCGCCTTGTGTGTTCCGTCTCACGTTGTCATAGGGAGCGAGTCTATAGTCATATCTAGCACAAATTTCAGACTCCGAATAGTGAATACGACAATCGAATACCACTATCCCCGACCCGAATTTGAACCCGAGACCTCAGCGTTGTAATCGTGCCGTAGTACTACTGCACCATCAAGACAGTTGTCTATTGGTTCTATAACCATATAGTATTGTTGGAATACCACCCGAAGACTTATTTCTGGTAGGATACTGAGATAAAATATTAATTGCTGGTAGTATATACTTATCCGCTTGAATAGCGTTTGTCGTATCATCGTCGTATCGTATCAGCCCATATACGTCCCACTGTAGGGCACAGGCCTCCTCTACAATCTAAAGTACGATTGAGAGGGGTTAGGCGATATAGCCATGCTGGTCTAGTGCGTGTTGGTGGACTTTACATACCATAGAATTCTTTCAGATCGCTATGGTAGGCAAGTTTCCTCACGATGTTTTCCTTCACCGTTATAGTACGGATAGCGTTCACCATAGTATATTATGATGAAGGAAAATAAGGATTTTTTGTTCTTCATTATGATGATGGGGGATGGCGGATTTTCATCCATTTAAGAGTGCCACGCTTATCCAGCCTGTGATTATTTGGTCCGACCAAGCCGGCATAATTTAGCCGGCTGGTAGGAGTGTCACATTGCTCGGCGATAGATAATTTTATACATTGCATTATCTAACTATGAGATGATTTTTAACTAACTATTAGATGCATTGTAGATACTTAGCCTCAACTAGGAGTTATAGATTTAATATTATAGAGAATTATAATCTTGCCGCTAAGACCGATTTATCACAATCCCTATATGATGTAAAAACATTGGTTTTATGGGAATATTGTTTTCGTAAGGGTAATTTACGTGTTAGACGTAAGTGAAGCAAATAAACCAATACACAGAAAAACATGATTGATAGTTGTCATTCATATATTATTGTACACACAATAGAAATTATAATTTTCATGACGTAATGACTTCGTCACAACGTTTCCCATTTCGTTGACGACTTGCTTTTGTTGACGTCATTATGGACAGATAAACATTTTTTTTATTTTTCCCGCAAGTCACAATTATTCTTGTAGACAATAATTTGTTTAGACGAAATAATTCAGCTATACTTTGATCAGTACCAGGTTTATTGTAACAAAATATGAAGAGTGGTAATTTAACTCATGGCCTACTTCTTAAATATTATTTACAAATATCAATCACATAATAGAACCGTCGGTATTTCTAGGATCAGTAATAAGTCACATCTTTGAACTGCCACGCTCCTAAATCTCTTAACCAGTAGTCAACAGTATTAAAACAAATCTTGTTGTCGCTCCGAAAATTCCCGCAAAATTTTAATCTCCTTAGACCCGAATAATAGCGTCCGTAATCCCCGTGCTACTGAAAGATGCGAAAAAATACACTTAAATACCACGATTATTTAAATCTAAAATTACAACATCAAAATATTCCTTAATTTACGACGGCTAGTATTCAAATAGTATTTGATGCCCGAATCGGATTAAGATAACTCCCGAACGGATTAAAATAAACAATGGATCTGATTTTGCGAGATGGCGGATGCGACGCGTCGACTCTAGGATTAAATATAAATCCCAATTTCGGTTTTATTATGCGGGCGCTAATAAATTAATAGAAAACAGATCGGGTGCGAATTTAATCTCTCAGTAAATTGGGTGAAAACGTCACCTGAATTTTTAATCCTATTAAAATAAGCTGTTGGCCGCTTCGTCAAGGGACTCTGCTAATACATTTGTTTTGTAAAGGATTTCCTAGCAAATTGTCTTAAAAGCGGATTTTAATTCTATTGATAGAAAGCCGGTGGCTTATGTCTGTATGTTGTTGTGTCATGATGCCTAGGTCATCACTATTTTGCGTGAGGAGCTATAAGCGTCTAATGGGAAGGAAAATAATTATACTGGGATTACCTGAGATGATGTGGCAAACAGTTGCATATTAATAACTGCTCAATTAATACATAGAAACATTTACAATGTAACGTCATGCAGGCAACTGGACATTAAAATATTAGAGATTACCCCGCCCGCACTTGCCACTGTAACTCCTGTTAGTCAGGATCAGCAGACGCACGCCAAAAGTTGACTCCTAGTTGTAAGACCCGATGTGTCTAAGGAACACAAATCTCAGCTAAGCTTGAGGCTTAGTAATTAGCAACAAAATTAATCACGTATAGAACATTAGAAGCAGTTGAAATAAAAAATATTTTACTTCTCCCTTAGCAAGAAGCAGTCAAGATATTCCACTAGTGGGGTATTTTTTTCGACACGAAGAAATGACCAGATCGCACCTAACAATAGCGAGAGATGATTATCGCATCGGTCGACACTATTATGTCGGTATGCCGAAACCGGATCTGTACAGGCTGAACTCAAAACGTGACCCAATTGGGAGGACCTAGACGGGGTTTCCGAAATCGTGGTTGATATCTTTCCGGCTACAAATACCAGCTTTTGGGTCTTCAGCAATAAATAAACACGACGTACAATCACACGCATAGTGCTGACACTGGATTACGCTACGAGAATTGTGTCGTGGTTATCAGAAACTAGGCTAGATTGCCTCGGTGACGTAGTACAACGGTATGTTTACAAAGCTGAGGTCTCGGGCTCGAATCCCGGGTCGGGCAAATTGATATTGGATTTTTCTATTAATTATCAGACCGGAGGCTTGAATTTATGCCTGATGTGGCGACAAGCTCGCTCCCTATCACATCATGGGGCGGATCACATACGGCGAAACATGGGTGTCCTGGTTGCACCTCTGCCTACCCCTTCTACGAAAATGGCGTGATGTTTATGTGTGTATATATCAGAAACTGCAGGAGTCATTTCTCACCTATTACCCAATAATGTGAAGTTAAAGTTATCATTATTCCATAGCATGAACTTCGACCTATTAATTATTTATGAGGTTCAGTTCCGGTTTTTGACAGTGAACTAGAAACATATTGTACATTACTTGCGGTTATCTCGCACGTTCTGACATTTCAATATTCGCTTAATAGATTTTACTGCTATATCATTAGCGTAATTTAATGTTCATTGTAGTATTCCGGATGTGATGATACTCACGTAACGGAGACGTGGTATCATCAAGCTGTTGAACATTTGGCCTAGATTTTCCCTCCCAGTTTCTATTTTTTAATACCTAATTTTCTAATCCTGTTTTTCTCTTTAGCCACAGTAAGTCCACTGCTGAACATAGGCCCCCAAGGATCGCCACATAGACCTGTTGGAAGCGGCCTGCTTCCAGCGACTTCCTGCGACCTTAACCAGGTCGTCTATTAAATTTTCTAATACTTCTCCTAATATCGACGGGTGGAACACCAACTAAGCGTACTGACATATTTACTTCAGGTGGCTTCTAATGGTCTGATTCTAGTCGATACTTTATTAAGACAGCAATCTAGATTTTTTTATTTTGACAGCCTCCGTGGCGCAATTTGTTAGACGCCGAATGTAAAACTAGAGGTCGCGGGTTCGATCCCCGCACTGAGACAAATATTTGTGTGATCCGCAGGTACTTGTCCAGGGTCTGGGTGTTTGTCTCGAAATATCTCGTAGTTTCTGATACCCACGACACAAGACTTGATCTTAGTGTGGGGTCAGGACTATGTATGTATGTGACTGTTGGGTGTATTTATATATTTACTACTCGTATATCTCGTAGTAAATCCAATGCCGTAGTTTTACGAGGATATTTTTTAAATTTAGATTAAAACTCATGGTGTAAATTAAATTAGGTATTTTAACGCACAAAGAGGAGTCTTGCATTTAGCGGGATAAATAGTCGCAACTTTGTATAGCCTTATATTCTGTATCATCAACTTAGACAAGAATTAAGTCAACACGCGTTTCATGACAAGCTCAAGTGATGCATTTAGGAAATCAAAGCTAACAGAACCAACAAGGAAAATCAATTAATTGATAAACAATATGTTAAATTGATATTACAAGGGAAATGTTTCCTTGTATTTGTATTAAATATTAATTAATTTAAGCAATGATTAACAAAACACGTCACTAGGAAGGAAGATGTACAATTACATTTTATAGTTGATGGAATTTACATTTGTCTTACAAAATCAAGCATAACATCGTTACGTTTCCTCAATACGTTTTTCTGCGTTTTATAACCTTTTGGGTATAAATAAATAAATACACCCAATAGTCACATACATATGTAGTACTGAACCCACACTAAAATCGAACCTTGTGTCGTGGGCATCAAGAACTATGTAAGATTTTTCGGTCTCACAAACACCCAGACCCGACACAAATACTTGTGGTTCACACAAATATTTGTTTCAGTGCGGGGATCGAACCCGCGACATCTCGTTTCACAGCCGGCGTCCAACCAACTACGCCACGGAGGCTGTCAATATAAATAAAATTGTATCTAATTTATACAAGCACAAGCCAAGTGTTCTGCGGTTTAGCTAGACTTGCAAATCACTGGGAGTTTCTTTTAGTACTACCGATTTACTAATAGTTTGTACCGTCAAGACGACTTCATGGAATAGGCACGATCGCTTAATAACAAGACTTAAGCGCCATTTACACGGGGAGAGCTTCTCGCGGCGAGAATCGTATGCGATTATCGCATGACATAACTGTCACAGATTAACGCGTTCCGACAAAGTTTACACTATGCAACTTTTTTAAATCCTTACGATAATCGTTGGGGCTTTAATTACATAGTAGAGGTTCTGATTGTCAGATAACTTAATGTTAAATCGAATCGTTTGCAATTATTTACATTTATACTTGAATACGAATTTGAAATATCTTTCTTGTAAATTGTTTTAAAGTAAATAAGGAATGACAATTAATAGTGATAATAATAATTTAAATAGAAGAATAAGGATATTTGTGAATAAGGTACCTAGTTATTGCCGATTTGAAATCCCATCGCGAGTACAGGAAGTGTCTGACACTCTGGAGACCTGGTCGATATACGATGCATAAAGTAATAATCGCAGAAGTAGACGCATACAATATTTCGCATAAACTCCTTTTATTATGTAGGTAGGTAGTAGAAAGATTAAGCAAGTTGAAGGGGCAGTGGGCCGGCCACATAGCGCGAAGAACTGATGGTTGGCCGATAGGAGTGGAGTAGAGGCCACGTAGGGGCAAGCGCAATGTCGGACGCCTGTCTACAAGGTGGACGGAGGTCCTAGGTAAGGTTGCAGGAAGTCGCTGCATGCAGGCCACTTCCAACAGGTCAATGTGTATATCCTTGGGGAAGGCCTTTGTGCAGCAGTGGA
This sequence comes from Theretra japonica, assembly GCA_033459515.1. Classification (NCBI taxonomy): domain Eukaryota; kingdom Metazoa; phylum Arthropoda; class Insecta; order Lepidoptera; family Sphingidae; genus Theretra; species Theretra japonica. The sequence goes on from CM065928.1 coordinate 3,527,160, forward strand.
CTTTTTGTGGCTGAAGACAGAGAGATAGGTAGTAGAAACATGAAGAATGATAAAATATGATGTTTCTGAGTCCCAAAATGTATACCGCCTTAGTTAAGACAGCCAAATAACTATTTCATCAACTCATTGTCGGACAGTAAACATGAATGACTGCAATGTCTTGGTTTCTATTATCAGATAACTAATTTTTATTTTTGAATAATGAAATATGCAGTGGAGTTTCTGTGACTGAAAGGAGACATAGAACTAAATTAATACGTGCTTAATTTAAAAACTCATTCGATATAAATTTAAATATTACTAATTTATACATTCTCGCTGACTTAGCGTACAAGTAAGGAGGGCATTGTTTACGTTATCTGTTACCACACGTTGCAAAAACGCACTACCACTTTGACGTTTGTATTAAATATCACAACGCAGAATCATACTATGCATTATTTCCAATTGTCTTTGACATACATTTGAATCTTAATCATCAGTCTGCTAGATTGCACGCCCTTGGCCATTATATTGACGAAAGAATCGAAATGTGACGCAGAATTTGACATTTGCCAATACGCAGTACAATTGCTAGAGCATTAGATATGACGTCATTAAACTACTTGGATGGTGGGATGTTTGTATGTGCCCGGGTAGAGACTATCATAGGCAACAGTTAAGGCGCTGTGCGTAGTCAAAATAGGCTTCTTAAAATAGTTTTTTTGTCTGATGTGTACAGTTTAGAGCAGCGAAAAAAATGTGTGTTAATCTTGATCACATTTACAAGTGGACCATTGTGTTCAAAACGTATTTTCGTTAAATTTTCTCGATTAAAAAAAATAGAGTACCATTAAAATTGAAATTCTAGCAGTTGGAACTGTCTTTTTTGTAAAAAAATCTTCATAATAATAACAAAAGTGATTTAATATATAATAATACAGGGAGCTGTTGTTTTTATTTATCGATTTCAAGAAAGATATTTAAGATATCGCTAAATAACAAGTCAAATGAAACATCGCGTAGTCCCGGCCCGGCCATATTTTGTTACTCTTACATTATTTACTATTTACGGCGCCTTAATGACTCATCTGGGTAACTATTACCCATCTATGTGACTCGCGTTTCAGGTTCATCATTCAGATAATTTGACAATCTTCGTAGCGTAGACGGTAAGATGCTGGCTGTGAAACGTGCCGCGGGCTAGATCCCCGTACCGAGATAAATATTTGTAATCCACAGGAATTTGTTCAGGGTCTGAGACCGATAAGTCTACTTGCTTGATACCCACGACACAAGACTCGATCTTGGTTTATGCTCGGGTCTATGTATGTGACTGTCGGGTGTATTTATTCATTTGTAATTGATGAATTGATTTGATGCGCGAGTGACAACTAATTATCTAGCGTCGGTGGGAACCCTATCCGGGGTGAGCTGTCGTTACCATTAGGTACATAGGTAGGTATGTAGTCTCTTTATCGTGGTAGTATAAAACATGGGCGCTATGACTCAATCGACTTGAAAATGATTAAATTAGGTGTCTCATAAAAATAATAAATAATTATCGATGACTGATTTTTCACATTCAGGGCATCCCAAGGTCATAGGCTTTTTTGTACAAAAAATGTTGAGGAAGTTTGTGCCTCGGTTAATCGGTTATTAGTCATACAAATATTGGTCTTGGATTCCCAGATTGTCACACCACCTGGAAGGTCTCAATTGGTAAATATCGGAAAAATGTGACGATTCGCAACCTCATTTTTTTATTTATTCTATTAATGTTCTTTGAGCTTTGTGGCGAAGTTGGCTAAGAGGTTGAATGTGAAAAGTGAGGCTGTGGTTTCGATTGCCACACTTAGCCAAATGTTTTTAAAAACTTCTATACAATATGACAAAAAAAGATCTGTAAAGACTTTTTGGTGAGCTCTGGGATACATGGGGAGTTGTTGGGTGTGTTTATTTATTTATATGTGGGACGCATGTAACAATTTATTTATTACAACACAATTAAATATTCAGACAAAACCGAAGGATTAATACTCGTATCATATTTTTTTATGTTGAGAACAAGGTGCTTTTCTCCAAAAATATCTATCACCATAAATTTTAACATTTAATGAGCCATTTAGGCCCCGTAGGTCTAAATAGAATTAGATTTTTGACAAAGAGGCTAGCTGGGTAGGCCACGAAGAATCTTTGTTAGAAGTTTATGTTCAGCAGTACCATCAGGAATGCTGACGATAATGACAAAGGGTGTATCTGAAACTGAAATGCCTACTGATCATTAGATTAAGGAAAAAATACGCTTGAGAAAACCCTTAGCGTTAGAAAGCTGATTTAATGACAGATTTGAGTTTCAACTATTCATGTCAAGTAAACTATAAGGAAAGTAGTATTCCAAATTATGTCAATTAACAAAGTCCCACACTGCGGTCCAAAGGGGTGGACAGAGAGGTAAAACATTATATTAAAGGGCCGTTATATAACGTGACATCATGTTTTTCGAATAAAATTTAACAATCTACATTCGTTACCACTGCATTAATAAGTTCAATGAAATACAATCAGGTGAAAATAATTATCGCAGAAATTAATATAAAAAGTCAATTAAAATGTATACAATTAATAATGGTTGAAAAAAAATTATTTTTTGAATATAACAAACATGGTACGTAGAATCTAAAAAAATATATAAATCATTGTAAAGAATTAATTAAATATACACGCCATTTACCATACAATTGACAAATAATAACAATATAATTTATTCATTGTAAAATAACATTATTTAATATTAATAAACTACATAGAAAAACAAAAAATGAAAAACAACCAAGCAGCTAACTAAACACAGGTGCAGTTGACTCGATGTTTTTCTGACACCTTATCATAACCTTTCCTCGTGTTTTTCTTTAGAACAAGGTGCGATCTCGTGGAATCAGCTTTCCTGGTCGGAATTTAGAAGAAATAAATACATCCAACACAGCTGATCCTACATTACGACACTAATCTTGCGTTGCGGGAATCATAAACTACGAGAGACTTTTCAGTTCATTAACACCCATACCCGGTGCAGATGATTACGTTTCTCACCAGCTACGCCATGGGGGCTGTAAAATAAATAATACATACTTTTAGAGACTATCTCTATACACCCACTGCAACCCCTGTCAACCAGGATACACATGTAAAGAAATCGCACCGAGCACTGAAGCTTGGCGAGTCTCTTAGGGACACTTATTTAGTTCTCTTGTGGACCGAAGAGTCCTGTAATGTATCAGGGCTAAACAGCCAGTCCATTTTTTATCATGACACACGTCACTGTAAAATCTGTGTAAAATATTTTGTCGTTCTTATTGTAAAATTATTAATTTGTAATTTGTAAATATATATTCTTGTACATACGAGTATATATGGTTTTCATTACGCCACACTCTATATCAGCCCACTGCTGGGAAAAGGCCTCGTCACTTGCACGTCATACTTTTCGGTCCTGGGACCGAATCCACTGTTTTCCTGCGACTTTCACGATGTCATCCGACTATCTGGCAGGTGGTCTGCCTCTTAGCCGCCGTGCACCTCTTGGCCATCACTCCCTTAGTGTTTTACTCCATCTGACGTCTAAACGTCTAGCCAGATGCCCTGCCCAACTCTATTTCGATTTGGTAATGCGTTCTCTTATTTGGTTAACCGGCAATGAAGTTAATTAGTAAGCAACAATTCTTTGCAAATGAGTTGGGATCTATAATTTTCTTTCGACTATTATATTTTGTCGTTAGGTGTCTGCTTCTTATCCTCTTAAGTCTCAATGCATCTGATGGAAAACCCAACGCCGCGCCGTCCAGAATGTAGGGACAAATGCACGTCATCTCTTGCTATAGGTACGTCATAATTATTCCGGCTTACTAAATTGCTTTTTCACGTTGCACCATAACAAAAAATGCTCCCTTTTTCCCATTAGTTAGAAACGTGGTATATACTGATTTCCAATAAATATAAATACTCAATAATAAAATGTGTATTTAATGTTTAAATAAAGGTGACACAAGATTTGTGGCGTTCGCATTAGCAGTACCTACCGCAAATTAAAAAACAATTAAACACTTTGATTGCAATAAATTGGCGCAATTTATTACCTATTTTCGAAACGGTACCGTCTGAATCAATTGTTTTTTAATTACGCTGTGGTTTAATACAGTTTCTGCATGTGCTTTGTGTTGCGGCAGGAAAATTACACAAAAATAAATGAATACGTAAATGGAAAACTCGACGTGTACATGTGGACTTAAATATTAGATTTTTTCATGGAAGTGGAGGCAAATGAGTAGGTGGGCCACCTGACGGTAAATGGTGACCATCACTCGTGAATATCCACAATTAGGGGAAACGTCGATTGCGAATGTTTAAGGAAATTTTAGGGTCTATTCTAAACGTACCAACATTTTAAGACACATTTTTTACTCTTATTATACTTGTATAAACATATTTCGTTAGAATTCGCACGTGTTTTTTTCGGACACAGTGATTGAGGTAATGTGTGCACTTAAAGATGAAAGAAAAGATTGCAAAAAACGATTTGCCTGTTCGCACCCCTTTAGATTTGCACCGATGTCCATAAAATGCGATTCTTGGGAACAAAAGATCTACGCACAATTCATTTGTGGCATGCCTTCACAAGATTCTTTAGCCATTTTTTAAATCGTTTTATAACCCCAAAACTGGTATTGTGCAAATGTTTTGTTGAAGGTCGCAATTTTAAAATTGCACTTTTTTATTATATTATCTGCGCGTTATTTTTAATTGCTATTTTAGTGTTGTAGACAACGTTTGCTTTGTGCATTTATTGCGCAAAAAATTGCACTACCCTTATGTTCTGTTAGAAAGTTGGTATGGGCCGACTTTCTACGTTTTTAAGAAACCCTCCTTACGACGGGTAATTTTAGCATACTATTAAACGCTTTTACAGCTTCAAATAATGCATTGCGCAATTATAAGAATCCCGTTAGTTCGTCACAAATATTAGACGTAAAGTATATGCAATAACGAGTAAAACAAGTCTTTAATTGTGGGCGTAGTTTAGATTCATTGTTACAAATAAACGAGCAAAACATTTTGTCAATGTTATTTGCGTTTGTTTTATTTTTTATTTATTTATATTCTTTATTGTACAAATAAAACTTAACAATTAAACATTTTAATATATAGCAGTACAACAGGCGGTCGTATCGGTTGAATCTCTTACCGACTGCCTTGGGATGGACATAGGAGAAGAAAAAGAAAGGGCTGTTATTTATTGAAATGATATGGATAAATCAATGACATAAGTTACATAAGTAGTTTATTTTGAGAGTACGAGTATCACATATAGTAAGTGTGTAAAATAATGACATAATTTAGTAAATAAATACGTAAAAGTATTTTATTAACATTATTAATATGAGTATACGCAAAGTACTAGGCTATTGTAAAATACGTCAAGAATGGTTTTATATCCGAAACAGTTTTTACCAAGTTGTCATAAAATATGAAAGGTATGATGATCATTTTAGATTTTTACCTAGACGCGTTGTTGGCCCTTGAAGGTATTATTGAGAAATTGTCTGAAGAATTGCTCTACTACCTATATTACGACTGCCGTTTAGGTGTGTATAAATATTAAATAGGTTCGACTGGTAGAGAATTCATCAGGTATTAAGTCCAGCTATACTCAATTTGTTTATAGTGTTAAAAATAAATAAATACTTTGCTTATGACTTTATGATGCAAAATATACGTATACGAGTACATATCAGCCTATACAGGTGCATTCGGCACATACTTAGCACCAAATTTTCTCTATGAATAATTGATTGCCTGCAGCAAATAAAGTATGCAAAAATATGCATCATCAATAAAAGATTTATGAAATATTGATGTGAACGTGTCTCCAATTAACTCGGAGCGTCGTTAAAAATAGTTGAGATAAAATATTAAAAAAGAATCATCATAATTTATTTGTCTGCTCATTTTATATGTACAATTATCGGTTTCACTGTGAACAAATTTAAATAAAAGAAAGCAGCCGGTCGCAACTGGAGAGCGTTTTTCGCGGATTGCGACGGCCAAATTTAGACGCGCCCAGTATTTGTATGCAAAGTTTGACAGGGCACCGCCTTCCGAAAACAGTCGGGTATCTTGAGGCCTAAATTAGAAATGTCAAAGTCATTGACCCACGTTGCTAGGGTTCATGTTTGAAATGTTTGGAAATTCCGAAAAATGCGCACGCCCAACACTCCCATAATTATGTATACATCGCCATTCTACAACTTTACGGAAAAGTTACACCTAATAAAAACAATTCAATGAATGTGATGCTGTTTTTCAGTGAAATGGCGTGTCAGCATGTCAGAACATTTATTTACAATAACAAGGATTCTCCGACAACTCGGGAAATACGTAACAGTGGGCATTATGCAGTGGAAGTCTGTTACATATTTTTATAAGATCAACAAACCGCAATGGTAATGACGAACATTTTGTAACAACATTTCCACTTTTATACGATATTCTGGATTTAGCCAAATCCACTCCCTTGGTACTCTTTGTAGATTGTACTGCACAGAACATCGGGTGACCATATTTTAGATACTCGTCATGGTTTCTTAGATTTACGCCAATGTTACACATTGAAATAAAACGGGGCGGACCGTGGCCACGGAAGCTGTAAAGTGATCGAAATGTCAAGTCAGGAAGTTAAAGAATGTAAAAATTTAAACCAAATGGCGATAAAATCAGTAAATTATTGTTTTATTATGATAAAGATACTCGTGTTCGTATAAAAATAACATTTAAGTGATTGGTCATTGGACAATTAGCTGAAAAATAAATGTTTTTTCTTTTGTGAAATTATCGTGTTAGATAAAACCGCGCGTGATGGTTAAAAATAACCACAAACACAGTAGTCAAGATAATATGATTTCTAACGTAAATAAATGGGATTATACACCCTATCGGCCTTATTCATAGACAGTTTTAAAACCTATTTTAACGATCGAATTTTGTGTCTTCTTCGCTTAAACTGAACTCAAAAGTTGTCAGAAAAGGACAAAACATTTGATAACTAAAAGAGGTTATAAAACTATCTATGGATAAGGTCGTATAAGTCTATTTGGCATATAAGTCTAATCTGTGTGTCAAAAATAGAAACATCGATACTATATTTGGACTGCAATGCTCGTACCATGGGAAGCAGTCTTAAGTCTTTATTCAGTACCATTTTGACAGCCTCCGTAGAGCAGTTGGTAAGACGCCGGCTGTGACACGAGACAAATGTTTGTGAGGTCCACAAGTATTTGTCTCGGCTCTGGGTGTTTGTGAGACCGAAAAGCCTCTCATAGTGTCTGATACCCACGACACAAGACTTAACTGTCTTAATTGTCTTATCTTTATGTCGGGTCGGTATGTATGTGACTGTTGGGTGTATTTATTTTTTATTATTTATTTATATAGGTACAAAAAATACGATTTTCCTAAACCACAAAACGGAACCCAAAATTGAAAATGTGAACATCGATTTGTCACCACCACCAAAACTCATATAGTAATTATGATTTAACGATTCCATAACGTGTACTGTGACGTGAGGTTCATTACCTCGTACGACGAATACAGTCGGTGGTCAGCGGTTTTGTTCCCGGTTCGGGTAATTTTGATTACTCAGGATTGTATTATTCCCAAGAATGACGTTTTGACCAGCTTTTTAAGTGGTATGCTCTCCTTCTCTGTCTTAGTCACAGGAAGCCCATTGCTGAACATAGGCTTCCCCCATAGATCGCCACATACACCTGTTGGAAGAAGCCTGCATCCAGTGGTATGCTGGTGATAGGATTATTGTATCCGCCCAGGAAACGACCACCGTTGACCGTACACTATGATGAAAGGCCATGGTTTTCCATGCAAATATGACGCAATTCGGAACCAGAACCATGTCAACTGACAAGAAATAAGCATCTCATCATAGAGTTACCATAGTCAGTCATAGAGTCATAGAGTCACCAGGACAGTTATTGCGTCATCGCTCCGACAAAATTGATACTATAAACAAATAAACAAATAAATAAATACACGCAACAGTCAAATACATAGTCCTGACCCCACATTAAGATCAGTTAAGTTTACGAGAGACTTTTAGGTCTCCCAAACACCCAGACCCGAGATAATTTGTAATTCACACAAATATTAGTCTCGGTGCGGGGATCGAACCAACGGCCTCACGTTTCGCAGCCAGCGTTCAACCAACTGCGTCATAAAGGCTGTTAAAATATAAATTGAAGTACTTGATAAATATAACTCCGTTTAGGTATAACACACGACCTAGTGATTAATCCCATTATACAATAATCGCCTGACTTTACGTCATAACTAGAGCTTCATTAACAATCCTTAACAATGCTAACATATTTTTAATTTGTCCTTAGTAACAAACCTTTGTTAAGAGGATAAATTCGGTAACCGAGCTCAAATAACTGCCCTTATTTCAAACGTATGTTATCCCAGTTATTAGTGCTCATATCTATATGACTTCCTGGAATTCATTATAACTTTATATAGTATTAGGATAATATTAATATTACATAATGTTAGTACGTGTCTGTTAGGTGTAAGTTTTTTTTACATACATACATAAACTCACGCCTTTTTTTCCTAGAAGGGGTAGAAAGAGGTTCTTGTGGTTACTACCAGGATCACCCACGTTTCGCCTTGTCTGGTCCCAGAATATGATAGGGGGCGAGCTGATCGCCATTGTGATAGGGGCGAGTTTTTTTTCATTGCGATAAATGACGACAGAAGCATGCCAATCGCCTGATGGTAAGCGATACGACCGCTCATGGACAGTAGCTACATCAAACAACACTATGAACTACAAATAAATGCTTGGCATTCCACTGGCTTCGCCATCCTGAGACATAAGATGTTAAGTCGCATTACGTCCAGTAGTTAGTTAGGCACCACGACCGGTTCTTAACCACCGTGTGTGGTGTTCGTTATCCGGACAGATACAAATATTCAACCACCAACAAATAAATAAATAAATACGCCCAACAGTCACATACATAGTCCTGACCCCACACTAATATCAATTAAGTGTTATGTCGTGGTGTTACCCACGGCATTAAGAACTACGAGTGACTTTTTGGTCTCACAAACATCGGAGACACATATTTGTGGGCCTCACATACATTTGTCTCGGTGCGGGAATCGAACCCGCAGCCTCTCGTCTCACAGCCGGCGTCTAATCAACTGCGCCATGGAGACTTTCAAATCTATTGAATCCTGACCTTAGGAGGCAGAAAAGAGATGGATTTCAATATTAATTATTAGGCCGGCATAACCTTGTCTGTATCATCGATTATGGTCTATAGTCACTACACTGCGATTGTTAATGGACAATTTCAGTCCTTTATTTTTGGACTGACAATTTTGCAATCGGAACTAGAGTAGACTCTGGAACACAAAGAAATAGAGGAAATTCTACATTAAAAAATATACCCCTGGTTCTTTTGGTATGCAAATTAGATAATATATCAACCCCGGGTAATTATTTTTCTATGACAGTAGGTAATAAAATAAAGTCAGTTTAAATACTTTTTAAACAATATATTTCAGTGTGTACAAATCCTTAATAAAGGAACGTCCCTAAAACACATTAATTTATTACAAAATAAATATAATAAAAAACATATTTTGTGAGTAATGTATTGTCATGATGCAACATTTTTGTTTAATGCACTTTACTGTTTGCTATCACTAAAAAATGTTTGCGTAGTTTAGTACCGCGCCATTAAGAGCTCTTTTACTTGTACCTGACAATTTATACACCCCACAGCCTGCGTTCAAGGACAGAAACTGTTTTATTGCGCTAACAAAATTATGCAAAACATATTTATTTGTAATAAAAACATATTTCCAACGATTGTAAGTATTTCTTGTAAAACTCGTCGGCGAGTTTAAAGTGACGGTAATTGCGGTACGCAGGACCAAAGTTTTTTATGGGACCAAACTGGTTGTAGTGGCAAATGTAAAAAAAGTTTAATAGTTAATAGATACACGGTGGTTCGTCGACGGTAGGTCTACAAGCAGATTTGTCAAAACAGTATCGCTAAAAATTAAACTAAAATGTTTCATAAAGCAAGCATAATAATTTCAATAAGATATCTAGACAGATAAATTCTGTGAGTGTAGACACACTCACAGAATTAAGTCGATGAGATAAATAGCCACACGTGTTCGGAAATATGTAATATTTCCATCACGTTTGTTCTACATTATTATATATTTTGTAGATTTCAATTTACACACAAATTGCATGCGTAATTTTTAGAGCTCTTGATAAAATTTAGGGAAACACGACTATCAGCTTATTGTAATACAACCAATTTAGTGTGTTGATAAAACACGTGTTAATTACCAGGAAATAAATTAAAATAATTATAGTTTTAGTGCATAGCAACAGAATCTTTATAGACCAAGAGCCCGTGAGCTTCAGACCTTCGTCATTTTATAAAAGTTGAAAGTTCGTTCTTGTGCCTCTAACATGCTAACACACGATCAGCATTGATGTAGTTTGGATCGTGGTTGTTTTGGTAGATATCATCTTCAATGTGTCTGACAAGTTGATACAACCATCAAAAGTGTCGGGCTGACAAGGAATCACAATTTGATAGTTCCTCAAAGTAACATATATAAAATTTAACTTCATAACCGTGAACAGTTAAAGTTCACGCGTCGTCTCAATACTGCTTAATTTACGGCGTTATTATGATTGTGCAGACACAAACAGCCCTTTCTACTCACAATTTCACCACTGCACCTTCAAACATAAACAATCAGCATTATCTTAAGAAACATTTATCCTCAACCACGGCAATATAAAAATACCGCTTCTCGTAAAATTTGGCCACTGTACCGTTGCAACCCTTTCTGTGATTTACTGCCCTTTAGAAGTAACTGCTAGCACCGTTAGATTTCGGAAAAGAATTATAATATTCATAAGACAATTCTGGTGGTGTACAATGGGCCGCTACTGTTTTATTGTGGACCATTGTGACAGTTCTGTTTTGATCGGAATTGTCTGTACCTGGGATCCTGTCGTCTAATTGTCCATTTGTTAGCTACTTGTTTTGTGATTTGCAATTAGTCACGCGCGACTAGCGAAGTGCTGACGTCTTTCTGACTGCTGCGAGTGCATTTTTAAGAAAAACAATTGCATATGATCATGTGCAAGCACGCAGAACGCTTTCTTAGAATCTTGCGTTGTAAATTTGTTTATAGTTTGTGTTTTGCTAAATCTGATCCTGATTGATTTTGCTGTGTCATCTGTGTTGTCTCGACTATGTGTTGCATCAACATCCGATAGTATTGTCTTATAAAATCCAATATGTTAAGAGCTTAAACAATTCTTATTAATACATATAAACAAGATTGCTCTGCCCACTGCTATATTTTTGGGGACATTTATATATAATGACATTTAACTATAAATAATACATCATTGGAATCTGGCAACGGGACATTTCGTTTAATTGCCAGTCGTAATGCCAGTATAGATAAGTGGTAGGTAATATTTCAAACCTCTAGATTGGTTTAAGTTAGGTGACAAAAATCTCAGGTACAACTACGCTTTGGAGGCAAAGTCGTCGGTCAAGGATCATTATTTGATACCACGGCTAAGACATTATGTTTGGTTTGAAAATTCGTGATTTGTATCTAGGAATAGTTAATGTGGTGGACCTTAGATATTGTGGTCTTACCTAATAATTCCGAGTTATTAATCGTTATTGTAACATTTAAAGTATACATATCTGACATGGACATATTAAAACACATATTCTACGTATTTCTGAATATAATATTTGGAATTAATAATGCGATGTCGCAAAAAAGTTGCATGCATATTTCAAACGTCAAGTGAGTCACCACAGAGACGTAACAAAACTTGTCGCCGAATGTCATAGGCTTGTTACCAACAGTGTTGTGAGAACAAATCACAAATGGGCTGCATGAATAAACATCGCTTTTGTACTTTTTCATATCCTAAATCTTCGGGATAAGGGTTATTTTTGTTTGTATATTGCATTGTTTCAAATCGCCTACGTCATCATTCCCAATGGACAAAAAATCTAAGTACAGTTTTACAAATGTTCCCGTTCATTATATTTGTTTGATTTACGGCCGTGCGGGCGCACTGTGCCAACGGTATGTCAAATAGGATACCGCTATTGAACAGTGGGTCGCGGCGCTCCCTGAACAAAGTATCCACGATTTTTTCGTAAAACAACACTTTGGAAATGTTTATTGCGTGAAATTTGACAGTGGCCGTTTCCGAAAACTCCTTTGAAATTTAAATGTCATCCTTTATTTAAAGTAGCTAGGAATATGGAATGAAAAGAATGGTTTTGTCAAATTTCTTTGTCTTGTGGGCTGTCTGTAGTTGACGTGTTATTGAAAAAATATGATAACTTTGCAGAAGTTTCAAAGCTTATGAGCCAAGTCCCAAGCGTACATATTTTTAAATTTATGATGATAAGTTGACTTATACGCATTGAAGAAGGTATTCGTATCAAGTTAGCATATGTTACAGGGGATGCTTGACCTACTTGATTTTCTAGTTGCTTACAGAGTGAAGCATAAAATCCTTAACAATTTGTGGAATAAATAATAGGTGTGTTGCCTATGTTTTAAATAGACGAGGAACAGAAAAGAGTACGAAAAGAAGAGGTTATGGATTGCCTTTGCTATCGGCAAACATTCGACAGCCAATAGCATTTTTAGTAGTTTTAAAATCTTAGGCTTGGATTTTTAGCTTTCTAGCGCCCCGTGTCTGCCACCCAAACCTTTCCTTAACATAGTAAAACAAGGTCTCCTTGGCCCGTTCATTGCTGGCATTCTAGACGGTCATGCAATACGTCCTCTCTTAACACCTGCATTGGTAATGATAAAATTAATCTTTCAAGTTAATCTTCTTACACTGAACTAGAGTAAGATCTAAAAACATTGAGTCACGTATCATCTTTTGGAAATAGTTGTTTAGTACGAATATACGTACGAATCTTTAATTTTATTCAATAAATAATTGCGATACCAATATAAGTATTGTCTAACTAAGCCGGCGTGGTGGACTATATTATAGCCTAACCCCTCTCAATCGTACTCTTCAGTTTTTTTTATATATTTTTTATAGCCGTTATAGGCAGACGAGCTAGCGGCCCGCCTGATGGAAAGCGGCTACCGCTGCCCATAGACCTCCGTAGTGCCAGGGGTCCAGCACAACAAAGTCGCTGCCTACCTTAAGGACCTTACGCCTTACGACCTTACGCCTATCTACCTATCTTCAGTATAGAAGATGCCCGTGTCCTGCCATGGGATGTATGTAGGCTGATAACTCTATAGGCATGAATAACATATATTGGTCAGTACAAATAGATGTGATTCAGGCCTACGGTTCTACCACTTTTATATTAAGCTATGTATATATTATATCTTTGAAACGGATGGGGAATTAAAATGAGAGCGTGTATACAATTATAATTAGGATGTTTGACCGCTCATATGAAAGATGTATGCGTCAGAGGCGCTTATTGTAATAATTTAGCAATCGGCAGCAGACAAAGAATACTGAGACGAAGAGAAAAACTTACTTATTTATACGTAATATTCCTAAAGCGGCTGACTGAATGAATTAAATAAATACTTTATGTGGATGTCCCACGTGTGTGATCCTTGTATTTGTTGCTATGTAGCTAATGCACATACTTGTGAGCACTAGTTTTCTTGACAAATAACAGAATTCATATTCCAATTAGGCTTTTTTTTCTTTTACTCGATTCTAATAAGACTACTCAATTATTGCAGCTCGTGTTAATATATAAACTGTATCTTAGTTGCGATTTAGTAGAAGGGTGAATTAACATTTATATATTTTTTATATTCAGTTAACTTTTCAATATTTTTCAACTAGTTTTTACATTCTCTGAAACACAAAAAAAGCGTTGTTAAATAAACTTTTCTTTGACCGAAAGTCCCTTAAAACCAACAAGATTTTACTTCAGTATCCAACTCCAATCTATTTGAATAATTTATTCGATTCAAGCAAAATATTACAACTGATTAAAAATACCTGACTGACTGCCTCGGTGGCGTAGTGGTACTACGGTATGATTGCAAAGCTGAGGTCTCGGGTTCGAATCCCGGGTCGGGCAAAGTGATATTGGATTTTTCTATTCATTATTAGCCCGGAGTCAGGAATTTGTGTCCGATATGGCGATAGGCTCGCCCCCTATCACATCGTGGGACGGAATATACAAGGCGAAACGTGGGTGTTCTAGTAGCACCTCTGCCTACCCCTTCTGGGAAAAAGGCGTGTGGTTATGTATGTATGTATGTATGATTAAAAATACACAATCGTCACAGTAGCGGGATAAAAATGCGAAATAATTGTCATGCGTTCGGTTCCGGCATAATTGTCAGAATTATGCATGTTGGCATTGAAAATCGTTTGGCTTAGTTCTTAATCGAATTACCAATTGTAAACAGTATTAGCCTGTTGAATAATAGCCGGGTTCAAGAAACGGTCATTTCGGTTTAATAGAGGTAAATTATAACGCCATTGACTCTGAATTGGCTTGTTACGTAATAGAAACATGTATTTTGGGAACGGAGAACTTTCGCGAAGTGAATATTTTTTGTATTTTTCATGTTCATGAAATTTGTTTTTATTTGAATTATTTTGTTTGTAGTATTTAATCTAAAGCGAAATAATATTTATTGTAGTATAATTGAAAAATAACAGAGTGGTAATTTTGCCCAATTTGTATAATGGATTAAACCTTTACGCTGAAAATATTAATCAGATGATGTCTAATTCTGAATTCAGATTTTCACTTTTTTAACAGCGCTTTATGTCCTATTGATGACAACTTTGGAAGTTAATTTATTTTTCATATTTGTGTCTTTAGGGCGATGTACATATTTGTCATAAAAATTGGGTTTTTGAGTTTTAAGCGACATCTTGCGGGGATCATTGAAAACTTCTCTCTGCAGGACAATAATTAGGTCAGTAATGCCGTATTGATTATTTTTTTCTTTTATTAATACCTAATAATACGTTTATCTCTAAATATATTTTTTATGCGTTGAATTCATTTTCTGATCGCATATACAGATTTTCTTATGAACTTCAGGAATAAGTTTTTCATTTCATCACCCATTACAATTAATGTCGTTATTTTTATCTTTATTTTAGAGTTGTAAAACATGATAGATTTTTTACGTAATATTTTTTTTCAATTTACTTCTAGATAGTAAATATTCACTTGTATTTTACTATATCGAAATAATTTGGTAGTTTTGTGCAATTTAAATTGTGGTACCCTATTCTATTTCTTTAGGCTGTCGATGTTTATTGAATACTCGTATTAGGAACAGTAAATCATTTTTGAAACCCCTTTTTAATTATTTGTATTTTGGCAGGATAAATATTCCTTTAGTGCGTGGTGGTTTGTTGGTAACGGACCAACCGCGACTGGCAACGTGTTCACGGTGGTCGCAGTTTCAAATCCTGGGGCACACCTCTAACTATTCGGAGTCATGTGTGTATTGATAGTTAATCACCACGCACTATAAGGGCGAATGAAAACATCGTGAATAAACCTGCATACCATAGCGATTCGGAATAATTTCTATGGTGTGTAATAGTTCGAGAACCCGCACTAGGCCTAACCGATCTCAATCACACTCTGGAGTTTAGAGGGGCCCTCTAGTAGGACGTATATGGGCTGATAGAGATACAGACAAGTATTCCTTCATGACATTCAATACGATCTTTAGCAAATTTGCACCTAGGACAATGTATGTAGTAAAGTTAAAATGATACTTATTTCAGATACATATATCGTCTTATATGCTACTATATTAGACGGACGTTAATATAATAAGAGGGGGCTTAGCCCTATAGCCATTATATACTATTAATAATATGTTAATCAAATAAATAAATAATAAAAAGCTTCCAAGAATTAACGATTGGCAGAGTGATCGGTATTATTAGACCAATCTAGAATTAAAATTATACGAATTAATGAAAAATATTTTACGCTAAAAGATACGTGTAATGAGTTTGTGCAAGATCAGTTATAACAAATTTGAAATTAAACATATTAGTTCTATAGCGCCTCGTTGTTGCCATGTACATATGATGCTGGTAATTGTTTGGTTGTGAAAAATTGATTTTTTATCACACATCCTACTCATGTCCCGTGATGACCCCTTCTCTGTCCTGCTCTCTCTAACGTATGTCCTCAAAAGTAAGAATGAGAGGCAATTAAAAAATTCCGTCACGTAAAGTATGAGAGCTAGCCAAAAGTTGGATGCGCTAGCGCCGGGTCGTTGACCTGAACTGCAAGCATTTGGAAGTGGTGGCCTGATGGTGAGGTCTTAGTGGTAGCCACGTAATTAAATAAAAAAAATACAGATAATAGAGAAAAAATATTGTGGTGCTCAATTTATACAAAATGGTAGCAAAGGCAACGTTTTATATTTTCATTTCTAATATTTTTTCATCAAGAAAAAATCACAAAAATATTAAGTTTTGTAAATTTATTGTTGGAAAATATTTTGGTTCTTAATTTATACAAAACGGTAGCAAAGGCAACGTTTTATATTTTGTCATCAAGAAAAAAATTACGAAAATATCAAGTTTTGCAAAGTTATTTTTGGAAAATAATTCAAACATTATTCACGTCTCGTAAAAACAAAAAAAACTCCTTGCCATTAACAGAGCCTAAAGGCGGCCAATTTAAACGAGAACCATTTTATTACGCCAAATAAAACGGTATCGCTGGCAAAACCGACGCGGTAATATTTGATGTGACCAATTAATATCATCCATGTGCTGAATTCACTTCCAGCCATTCACATAATTAGGACGCCAATAAAACGTGTTTAATTAAGATGTAAAACTAGCCGGCAGTTTGGTTACAATCAATTTCCTAAACAAGGCGAGTTGGCTGTCCGCCGGTCGACGCGCCCGCCCAGTAGAAATAGGTGAAATGCCGGTGACCGCGCGAGTCCCAAACGTTTGGACGCGCGGATTTTACATGCGTTTATGTTTGGTATAATATTTTTTTGAGTGTTGATGGTACTGTTAGAATAGTGTTTCTAGATCTCGAGATAACTCATGGATGAGATTTTTAATTACTTCGCGTGGTTTTAATATCCACAAGGGTGCTGGATTGGAAAACTTTTTACGCCGACAGACTTTTGTCGGCCGTCCCTGAGAAAACCGAAGGGGAACTAAGCAGCTTTCCGCTCACTCAGAAAAGGATTTTTTAATGGAAGTACGAAGGCATAGGCCTCTCCGATAGATATATAGATCTGTTCTGATCTGATCTGTTATATAGATCTGATCTGTTGGATCATCCAGCGACTACCTGCGACCTTAAGCTGGACTTTCTGTGGCTGAAGAGAGAGGAATACTAGGCCATTCCTATAGAATTGCAAATCATATGTGATTAATGGGCGTTAATTAAATAGAAAAAATTGTTTAAAACGCAAGGCACGTTTATACCTATATATTGCCGCTTTATTACTATCGTTGCCACATTAAGCAAAAATACGGGTTAAAAATAATTTAAACAGTCGTGAAAATTTTTGGATCCATGTACTCGTATATTGTCTTAAATTTTATTAAAACAATGACAAACTGTGTTGCGATTTTTATGAACTTGTTTTTTCAAACGTCATGTTGATTTTATTGCGAAAATGCCATAAAAGTATTGATAAAAGAATGCCAAATAGAATAGAATTAATTTGTTTAACATATATTTTGCATGTTAATGGTGTAAAATATATAATTTAGATATAAAACTACTGTAAAAGGCATTGGCTACATACAAATTAGTAATTATAATGAGTGAATGTCTGTCTATTGTTTAAATTCATGTAAATTTCCTAAAAAAAAGATATGCAGATACTTTTTACACCAGCTCACTAGCTTTTCTTATTTCAGAGGCAAGGAAAATTGCAAATTGAGATCAGTATTTTCTGGAATAATTCTCGTAATAAGTTGTGAAAACTAACAAAGAATGTTAGAATGAAATCTCTTAGCCTACTTACATAAATAATCATATTAGTCAATTTTAACTATTTTAGTTTGATACAAGTATTTTACTTTTTTGGACTCTGAATTTCAAATTCATATTGTTCATTGAAATCAATGTACAAATACTTAATTCTAACAAAGTAATGAAATAATTCCTTGTTTTATTTCCTATCAATCCTCGCTTTCAATTTAAAATGTATTCTGTGACGTGTCGTTGTTTTGACCAAAAATTGTCAATGTATGTTATTTCAAAATGAATTCGGTTCGCTGCACCATTGTTTTAATATTCCCTGCGGATGTGTTGAAATATTTTCTCCGAAATAGCATTATCATACAGTCATATTTCCCGGGAGGCATCGATTTGCCAACCGAATGTTGCGAATGACTGAGTTGATTTCCGATCGGATCACATGTCCGGAGGTCATTAACACCGGAGATTTTGTTCATCTGAACACTTTCCGCCCGTCAAGTCGAAAGCTGGCACAAACCATATTTACATGGCGGCGTGTGATCGAAATATTCGTCTGAAAGTAGCCGTGAATTTTGGATCGTATCGGAAATTCTTGTTTTTGAAAGACATGAAATCGATTTTGTGAATAATCGATTTGTGGAAAATTACTTTATTAGTCTGCTGTTACTTTGCTTTGTAGTTCATTTTGGCTAAATATGACTAAACATTATTTAATGTAATTCAGTGTTCTAATCATATAGTTGCATCGTATCTCAACTGTTTTAGTTTTTCTGGCCTCGGCGGTTGCATATTATGAATCTTAATATCGGTCGACTAACAACATCGAACTAAGTATAACTTACACGACTACGAGTACTCGGTTATAGCTTGTCAACATACAACCATATATACCAACATATTACCATATACCATATATTGACACAATCTACGTTTCATATACTTTATCGGAGTGGGTGCTACATAAGTCTTTGATATTACGAGGCGCAGTATATTTAATTATCTTCTAACTAGTTGATGAAAATTTTTCAAAGGGTAATTTTAGCAATGGATCTTTGTAATCCCGTCGTTACGATTACAAATCGTAATATTTACCTCGTTTCTGCAACTTCGCGTTCGACATCGTAGACAGTTAAAATAACGCGAGTCAATGAGGCAGATGGGAATTTATTTATTTGGCCAACCAGCGGTGGTTAGAAATTTACATACACTGTAGAAATACAAATATATTAAAAAATAAAATTAACACCTTTGAAGGCTATCACATGTAGATTGCCATTAAATAAATTGTCATTCATGGAAAATTATACCATTCATAAACAAAGAATGAATGAATCGCGAACAATGAATGTCACTGCCGTATTAGGACAATGTTGTATTGACACGATGGAAAGGCGCCAATAGTTTCCGCCGTATGAATGAGATCAGAGGCTCTTGTTCATTAATACATGTTTATTACGAGTAATATATTGCTGGGTAGAAGCAGACATATTATTTATTTATAAGGTCCTATGTACATTGTAAAACAGTGCCAATGCTAGAAACATTAAGTGAACAATCCTAGAGTCATAGTTCACTTGGAATACTGTAGGAATGGGACTGTTTTTGTAGTACTACTGTTTCACAGAAAACCATCGTGAAGCGACGGCTTTACTGTTGAGTTTCCTTTTTTTATTACATTGGTCCTGATGGTAAGTGATCACTGCCGCCCATAAACATCCACAACGCTGAATCTGGATGTGTTGCCGGACCAATTGGGAGGGGAGCGGGAAGGAAAAAGATGGGAATAGGAAAGGGGTATTGGGCATCCGGCAATCTCACTCACCGAACGAAGCGTGATGGCTGAGCTATCGCGGCACGTCAATTTCCTGCGAGAGAGTAGTACCGCCCCGGATGAGCCTGTCTATTAATGCTGAGTCATGACTGACAACTGCGTGGCTCTACCACTTCCCACGTTTTGGGAGTGAGATTACCGAAAGTCCATTACTCTTTTTCTCCTCCCGTCTTTTTCCTTCCCTTTCCCCTTCCATTTCAAAAGATAGCAATGCACCTATTATCCTGGTGTTTTAGTAATAGGTAGTCATTTGTCATCAGGTGAACTGTAACTCGTTTACCGGATCTGTAAAATACAAAAATCATATAATCAATATTTATTATTAAAAAAGAAAACTTTAAAAATTTTGGATCTTTTTATTATAGTAAAAAATCAACAGCACCAAAACACGAAATCCTAATATTCTTAACGCGAATAATTGAATTTCCGAATGTGACGATTCCGACGTCCTTATGAGAGTTGCGTGTTTTTGAAACTCAACACGGTGTAATAAACTTAATTTAAACAACGGATTGACACAGCTGCTGGGAATTAGGCATACTGCGTTCAATGTAACGGGTTCGGTACCATGTGGGTAAATACGAGTATATGCTTAATAATAATTGTTCCGCGTCTGAGCATTTATGGATGTTACATTTGCATCGGCCATTACGGTCCCTAAGAGCAAAGCCCTTTCTTCTTCCCTTTAATTTTATGTCGTATACTTTAAACTCCATTTACACGGGGAGAGTTTCTCGCCTCGAAGATAGGGTTATCGTAAGGATTAAAAAGTTGCATCGTGTAAACATTGTCAGAACACGATAGTCCTATGCCGGTTGTGTCATGCGATAATGTCATACGATTCTCGCCGCGAGAAACTCTCCCCGTGTAAATGGCGCTTCAGTGAGTAAATTCTAGCATACGGCGCCCATTCGTTCTAGCGTTGTCCCGGCCTGAGTCAGCTTCTCAAAAGAGCCACTTTTATTCCGTCCGATTTTCAGCATCTTCAGTTGTAAAACCATTGACTCTCAGACTTCTTCTAGCTTAAGACATTATTTAAAAAATAACTCCAAAGTCCTAACATAATATCGCCTTATTGGTTTTGCAGTGGCGTTTATGAGATGGTAACTGCGAGCTCCTGGGTTCTACTTTCGGGTTCGGCTTTCTACTTTATGTGAGTTTTTCGCTAAGGGAAATCTGATACATTTGCCTGAGATAAAAAGCTCCTCTCCTATCATATCTTGCGATGGAATTAAGCCTGGTAAAATGTACCACTAGTCTCCATGCCCCTTCGGGTAAACCGGCGTCAGTGCGTGTGTGCAAACAATACAATTAATAAAAATGATATAATGCAACATTATTATCACTATAATCGCGTGTAGCCTATTTATATCCGTCCGTGCGTCACAGCGCATCCTTATTCCGGCTGGCACAGACACAGTAACACATTACCTCGCCATGAATGAAACTAAGAGTTCAAGGAAACTGACTCAGTCTATTTCATAACACGAATGTAAACAAAACTTTCGCAACGTACTGTCCGGACCATACTGACGTGAATCACCAAATCAGATTGGTGAAGGCCGATTTACGATGTCGTGATTTGGTGTTTGGAGTATCCCAATGTGATGGGGTAAGCCCCACTTGTGCAAGGTCGGAGCAATATTTCTATTTTTTTAAAATTTAAGGTCCGGTTTATCTTCACATATGCCTTTCCCAATGATTTCCACAATTACCTGTTGGAGGCAGCCTGCATCCAGCGACGTCCCGCAACCTTTACCAGGTCATCTGACCACCTAGTGGGTGAGCAAATACACACCAAATCAATGGGAGAGTCCTATGTGTAGCAGTGGACTTCCTTTGGCTGATGCATTGGATTCATTACCTTTCACACTATGTTATTTAGTACTGAGAAACTTTTAATGGAATTGCCCGGCATGGCGTTGAGTGCAGGACTTTATTATTGAGAGCACATGAGATATATATATTCAGATAGATATAGATCAATGTATTTGTGCATGTATAATGGATAGAACAGAAAAAGTGTTAGAGCTGCTGTAATGCAAAATCTCATACAGGTTCTCATGAAAGATCTGGCCTTTAGGTTTCATAAATAATATGCAAGGGTAGGTTTTGAAATGAAGTTCTTGGTGTAGCGTTTCTCTATAACTTTTCGTGCTAAAACACAAGACTTAAACCATGTCCGTAGCGACTTGGACGTGCTCTTGGCATTGCTTAACTTCATTAATGTAGGTAATCGCGCATCTTTGGTTGGACCACGAAAGTATCTACCATGCATTAATAAAATATATTTCAAGATACTGTGAAAGGTTCGACATAAGTAATGAAACATAATTTCCAATACGTAGAATTAATATTTCTGGGCACAAATATGTAATTTAAAATATAAAATCATAAATAATCAGGTCTTTTTAAAATCGCCCAGAATTTTCACACAAATTCCAATACGAGAACCGGACCCGTCGACTCTACTTTCTTTTTAAAACCTGATGAAAGGCATAATTTTTGATGGCATTGGTAAAAACATTGCACGAGTACTTGGTGCATTGCAATGCGCTTTCGCTCGGCAAATAGGCAATTCCCTAACTTTCTACAAGTACCAAGTTATGAAAGTGTCCAATACTCGCACACGTACTATGTGTTACTGCAATTCGCTGGGAATGCTTTGCTTCAAACAAAAATATTTAGCAAGAAAGTTATTTTATGACCAAAGGCACTGTATAGATTATAATTTAATTTAACATTCAGAAATATATTTTCTCATCGATAATGTAAACGATGTTTATAATGAACATTATACGAAAATAAGCCTTCTGCACATTAAAATATTTATGCAAAAATTTAAATAATTCCGTGCACAAATAAACGCATTTTGACAATGAAAGTTAATATATTGCGAATTTATAAATATCGGTATTCGAAGAATATTAGGATTTGAATAAAATCAAATGCCTCTGCAATTTTTAATATAAAAAATATAACCGTTTTTTACATAGTCGTTATAACTGAATTCATACATTTAAATCGCAACGCATCCGCTGAACACACCGCTCTAACCGATACCGTTATAAATGCTTTCCACGTTATTAATAAAAAAATATAAAATAAAAAGTTTAAACAAACTGTTAAAAAATAACAATTTGACCACATATGTATATAAAAAATGTGTACAGCCGTTTGTATTTCGGCCAGTAATGATAGCGCTGTAATCTCACTACGATACGATGAGTCAACGGCCGGTGAAATGATTCGGCGGGTCGTTCACCTTTCACCCAATTTGCCTAAAAGCACCGCGACCGCGAACACTTGATATCGCATTGGGAGCATTGCGCTTACGAGTTCGTGTGTATTACAATTCGTCGGATTTTAATCGTGTAGAACAGTAGTAGCGTGCTGGAGGTTTTTTCACACGCTATATAATAGACAACAAGATTTTTTCGTTTTTTTTTTGTAGTTTCATTAACAAGCTGTGTCATAGGGTAATACTGGCCATGTGTTAGTCTAATGTCTGAAATAAAAAACTTAGTACAATCTTTTAACGTCCAACACCAGAAAGGTGAAGTGGGGGCCCATAACTATACGCGCAGTATCGGTCGAAAACCCCTAAAATGGATGAAGGGCATGCGAAAGTTCGTTACACGTAGGCCTTTTCCTACGAGATCCTTGAAGGAATCCTATGCCCAGCAGTGGACTTCCTGTGGATGATGATGATTATAATTAATCTTTAGGTTGGATATAAAGACTAGAAGATAACTTAAACAAAAAAAAGAAGAAAGATATGTATCCCCTTAATATTTTCTATATGAAGAATTTATTTTTGTATTCACTGGTCTCAACTTCGTGAATGGTGTGACTCGGTTCAACTGCCACATTAGGGAATGCAAACCTTGAGAGTTGTACGATTCAAAACATTAGCGAGGAGTGGATAATTTTCCAAAAGGGATAACGTGTGGCAGGTGTCTGTTCTTAAATACGTGAACAAAATTTTTGGCGACATAAAGATCATAATGGGTCCACACCAATTACGGAATTTAACTTATGAGCCTGTAATACTTGTGGGCCTCACAAACATTTGTCTCGGTGCGGGGATCGAACCCGCAGCCTCTCGATTCACAGGCGGCATCTAACCAACTGCGCCACGGAGGCGTAATTTTTTTCAAAATGGTGTTACAACCAAGATCTATTGACTGAACTTCGTATTGAATAATATATGACTAAGGACGTTAAGCTTCAACAATGGGTGACAATACTTTTCGTACTTTTTGATCCTGGCTAACAGGAGCTGTAGTGGTAAGTGTATTGCGCAAAAAGGGCAACAAAAAACGTACCCCTTTCTCTTCCTATCCTTTTTCCTTCCCGCTCTCCTTCCGATTTGATGGGCCGGCAACACATTCATGATCCAGCATTGTGGATGTTCCTGGGCGGCAGTGATCACTTACCATCACGTGATCTGTTTGCTCGATTGCCGGATCTAAACAAAAAAAACATAGTCTCTCTCATCCTCATACGACTAACTAGAAAGGTATGTGCTTAACAGCGTCCGATACGAAGTGATAAATGTATATTTAGAATGCAATGTGGCAGAATTTTGTTCAAACATTTTCCTTTTTCGTGCGGCGTGGGCGAGCATGACCTGAATTTCTCCTCGAGATGTAAGGTCAGCGTCCAAATACCGAAGCCATGATATCTCAGATTGTTTATTACATACATGTTTTATGTTGTACTAATTCAGATATATATTATATTTATTGTAACTACGTACGGTAGAGTACATTTAATTAATGTTGTCAAATAATATTTTTTCTTTTGTCTCCCTCTCTCTCTTCAGCCACAGAAAGTCTTCTGCTGAACGTAGCCCCCTCCTTTACTACCCTTCTGTTTACTACCCTCAATAGTCCATTAAGAACTGTCTACAACGAATTTCTTGCTTCGTTAAACGAGGCTTAAGGAAAATATTCACCGCGCGGTAGGCAGCTGCTTGACTTTGCCCCTGGCATTGGCCAAGTTCATCAGCGGTAGCCGCTTACTACCAAGCGAACTGCCATGTCCAACAGTAGGGACGTATATTAAGCTTTTGGAAACTGAAAAGACTAACGCGGATACAAACCCCTCTAAAAGAAGTCGATTTATGCCCCCTATCATGACATTATTAAATCATAAAATAAATTTACGATCAGACAACGTAATTCACTGCTTTATTAAACTTTTTCCTCCGCCAAATCACCTCTTTATACACGGGCTGACCTGTTAAGACGCTGAAAAAGCGCATTCCCGGGACTCGAACGCGCTCACGGCTGCACACGGCGTATATCGAGTTTACAACCAGCTGAAAGTTTGGAATTCTTTAGCAGCAATGGGTTTTTGTGCCGGCCATCGCGTCGAATATAAACTGTTTCTGCGAACTTAACGCGCCTCCTGCCACTTTAAATTCAATCAATGAAACGCCGGCCTACATATCACGTATGCTAAATAATAAAATTTGTCAGTTTTTAGAATCGTTTCACCGCTTTGTGTTTTATTTTAATAGCAACTGTAAACAAACATTCACTGAGCTTTCTACAAACCGCGCCCGCCGCCTCTCACTCGCGACACAACCTATCGCGCTACAGAACACTTACTACCATTGATTGGCAATGTCAATTAATGGTTTTCATATCATAAATAATTATAGTTTTTAAATTTAGCTAGTTCTAATTCTCTGTCACTTAACCGTCTGTCTCGAAAGTTTATTTTTGTGGTATTAGAAAACTGTTTAAAGTAAGTAGTATGTAGTAAGTAAAATAGTTTCTTGTCATAATATCATAATATACCGACTTTTGTGAAGTGCATTAAGTAAAATTTGGATAGTTGAGTGAAATTAGTATTAAACTAGAATGAGAATAAGTCAATTAAATTATAATTTACCATCAAAATACAAAGAGATCAGAATCAGTTTTACAAATCATGTGAATTTATTACATAAATTCATCACATATTCTATATTAAAGCATTTCCCTAAGAGTTATAACACATCCATAATAATCATCTAAGATAATGTCTACGTGATTTCCGACATACGCCCGCAGTGATCCTTCTGTACCCCACCAGCATAACTCCGCAGCCGAAACGCAACCTTTCTCTATTCATTTTCCCCTGGTACCGCCGGTGGCGATACATTTTTTTCACATCGAATTGGCCGGTCGTTGTGCCAGTTTACAAGTTCATTGGCGGTACCGTTTGCCGACCTACCTTACAATTTGCTGGTATTTATTTTCGGCGGACAGTTAGCCATTAAAATGCTGCGCGAGATGAGATCGCCGTTACGATAAGGCGATTGAGTGACACGTGACGCGACACGCGACCTAACCCCTTGCTCTATTGTTGGTAAAATGGTTTTATGTTGAATTAAATTACTGTTACGTGCACCGTTAATGTACTTGACTCGATTTTTTTTGTCTTGATTACTCCATACGTTTGTTTAGTAAAACACCCACGATTCGGCAAGCGCATCTATGCTACGTGGTCGGCTAGGATTGATTTGCTTCAAGTAGGCTCCTTTTTCCCTTCGCCCATACAATGAAATATAAAAAAGAACGAGGCGAAATACTTACAAAGTTTTTAAAAACTTTACAAATAAATTGTTACAGCATATTTTGTCATAAGTGCTTATCTTTTGTCAATACCATTTCGTTTTATCGATGAAAATCACGGTGGAAATCTGTCATATTTACAATGTGTGGAAACCGAAACCTGTTCCGTATTTTCTCTTACCCAACAAACACTTTATTATTCCTTGGTATTCTCTCCTGCTTTTTTTGTCCATTGACGAATAAAGTTCCTACAGGGCAGTAACTCGAAATTAGACTTCACCATATCATCATTCAGTAGCTACGAGTACCGCACACAATGAGAACCACAAATGTTAGCGCATGTACGTCCCACTCTAGGACTCGTAGCCTTTTTACATTTAAAAGACGCTAAAGCATTAGTCTGGAAACTTAGCGTAAAGCGAGTTGCTGGACTTAATATACCATGGAAATTCTAATTGGAACCTTGTTGATACACAGATTTCCTTGCGATATTTTCTTTTTCCTTTCAAATAAGTACAAATACAGATGTATTTACGAAAAATGATGATTGTATGCATGCGTTGGACTCGAACACGCGACGCGTTCTATCCGGCCGGCTCCATCGTTCACTTAACTAATTACAACGCACTTAATATATTCATATTTACATTTTTTACGTACATTTTCTACTCAGTCCATTAGCCTCAGTTCCATTATTTCCGTAGCTAATTTGTTAGCTCGTCCGCGTTGCGCAGCCCGGTTAGTTTTTCTCACATCACAGATCTTATCACTGACTAATTGATAATGCTTGTAGCGTATACAGAGATATTAGATGCAGATATACCGAACGATAATAAATTAAATGTTAATTCATGGCTAATTGTTGCTTATACAATATTATGAGGAGGAGAATATTGTGAGACTTGTATATAATGTTATGTGGAATAGTTGCTAGTAAGATTTTGAGGGTGTTTGAGTCTTCTGTACAGAAAGTTCTGGGGCATATGAAATATTTGTTGTTTTGTCACTATCATAATTTTATGATTGTTGCCGCTATGGACTGGTTCACGATAATTCTTTATACAAACATTTTTTAAAATATGCTGCGTGCTGTTCGTGTCTCAATTTGAAGAACCATTTTTTTAACTACAACAGTGATTGTTTGTTTTTTTCTAAACTTGCTGGGCTTTTTTAAAATAAAATATGTGTTCTTTCTACCTTCGATACATAAGTATAGCGTGTACGCCAGTGGATAGTACACACGATAGTAAGTTGTAGGCGATGCGTTACACCGCGCACGACACTGCGCCAGATGCATCCGGACGCAGCGAAAATAAAAGTAAACAACGTAAAAAACTATGTAAAGACAGTTGTCTGAAGGAAAACATGGGTTCTGCATAACAAGAAATGTAGATAGGACCAAAAAAAAATCAACAAAAAGTAAAAAAAAACTCACTACAAAGGGCCATGTTAAGGCAGCAGATTTGTGGAAGAAAATTGTGATGGACGAAAATTACAGAAAACATAATTTAAAAAAAAGCGCAGACTGGACGTCCGACTACCTGTAACTGAGTCTAGTTTTTGATTATTCCTTTCTTTTACTTCTCTTCAGCAACAGGAAATCCACTACTGAACATAGGCCTCCCTCGACGAACGATCGGAGTAAGGTCGCAGGAAGTCGCTGGTTGCAGTTTGTTTCCAACAGGTCTATGTGGCGATCCATCTGGAGACCTATGATTATAACTTTGGATAGCCAAAAACATATTTTTTTAATCTCCATCCCTCATATTGCAATTTGTGGTAAATTGATCAAGTCATAAAAATTCATACCCAAGTCATCGTCTTAAGGTCTTAAGAGAAGGTCTTAAAGTATTGTATTGTCAATAAACATAACTCTACTACGTAATTTAAAACAAAAAAATGCGTAAAAGTTCTGTCCTTGAACCTTACACAACAATTTACATGCCAAAAACGGAATAACAATTAACTTAAGTTCACATACAAAAACGAAATTTTTACATGCGGTTTTTCCGTCGAAATGCGGAACCGTGCGACCGCAGCAGAAAAACGCAGCGGTAAATATGGAATGCATTTTCCTACAACGCGGCTGTATTTACATGAAAGCACATTTAGTACGCATCATAATACCAGGGCGTCGGGTTTCCTGCCATGGATTTGTAGGCTGGCGTAGATTGCCGGCTTTCCTCTTGTTAGGGTTTTTATAAGTGTATTTAATTATCGCGGGGAATTTATGAGTACACGTAGTTTCGGATTGATCTACGCAACAGTCGCACACTTAGTCCTGACCCAACATTAGAACAAGTCTTGTGTCGTGGATATCAAAAACTAGGAAAGATTTCGGTTTCACTTATAGGGGAGACCAGGGATGAAAGTAAAGCGGAACTTAGATCCAAATTTCCAGAAATGTTAATTTTCATGCTTATTGAAAAAAAAATTGATTTTTTTATAATAATTTTGGTATAGTAAGATCTAAAAGACTGATTGAAAATAATTATATTTTTCTACTGCCGGCGTCCAACCAACTGCGCCACTGTGGCTGTCGAACTGTACTACTATTATAAGTAATATGTGTGTATTGTTCGAAAAACCCCGAAATAGATCGTGTACAGTACTCAGTACTTGCAACCACAAACGTATTAATATTGTTTTCCCAGAAGCCAATAAAAACCCTATAATAAACAATTATTTATTTACCACAAGTTTTAAACTGTCTGGTCTTTCCATGACATTGTGTCATTAAAACATAAGGTCTTCCCCCTCAATTAAATACTTTAATTCTTTACAGATAGTGGTTAGATGTTTACTGTGCAACGAAAAGCCGCAGTTTTGAACCCCGCACCGACACAAATATTTGTTTGACTCACAAATACCTGTGTTTCTGGTGTGGACATTGTGAATCCAAAAGTCTATCGTAGTTTCAGATATCCATGTTATAAGACTTATCTGTTAATAAGATGTTTATATTTGACTGAATTTATTTATTCAGTGAATTTATTTAAATAAAAGCCCTGTAAAATGGAGAATAAAAATGAATGCCGGTGAAATTAAATAGTTTTACGAGGAAACTGATCATTAATCCTATGTGATCTTAACATATTATTCCGAAGAATATTAATTTTAAAAGTGGTAGAGCCACGCTGTTGTCAGCCATGACTTAGCATGAATGGACAGGCTCGTCCGGGGTGGTACCACCATCTCACAGAAGATCGACGTGAAGCGACAGTAATGCTCATATTTCAGCCTCCGTGGCGCAGTTGGTTAGACACCACCTATGAAACGAGTGGCCGCGGGCTCGATCCCCGCACCGAGACAAATATTTGTGAGGCCCACAAGTATTTGTCTCGGGTCTGGGTGTTTGTGAGACTGAAAAGTCTCTCGTAGCTTCTGATACCCACGACACAAGACTTAATCGATCTTAATGTGGGGTCAGGGCTATATATGTGACTGTTGGGTGTATTTATGCTGTCGCGTTTTCTTCGGTGAGTGAGACTGCCGGATGCCCAATACCCCTTTTTTCTTCCTATCCTATTTCCTTCCCGCTCCCCTCCAGATCTGATGTGCCGGCAACACATCCATGATCCAAGCGTTGTGGATGTTCATGGGCGGCAGTGATCACTTAACATCAGATGACCTGCTTGTTCGTTTGCCGGACTAGTGTAATAAAAAAACGTGGGAATTGAATGATCCGTTATAAGGGCCAAATCAGTGTTTACGATAAGGGTTATCGAATTAATTGTGATAAGCTTGACACCGTAGTAAATATCATTTGTCGTCCTACATAATACGTATTAAATTGCATTGTGTTTTATATTTCATCTATAAATTTTAATCATACGGAAAGAATAGAAAAACAAATTTCGACATATATTTTATGTAATCTAATCTATTTTAGCTTCGCAAAGAGCTTTTTTTTGCATGCCCACATATTATTTTAATGTATTAAGAGTATTCTTACCAAAGTTATCTTCATTGCAACGCTTCGCTACACTTCCTATTCATGCGCCCCTAGTACTTCACGCAGAAGTTAATGAACGTTAATTGTCATGTCTGTTAACTGATAACCGATAATGTATCAACATAATACTCCGCCGTGTTTATGATCGCCTGGTGCGTGTGTAATTTATTTTTCATTAAATACAAAGTTAATTGATACTTTAATTAGTTTTTATCCCTTTCAGACCTGAAGCCGAACGGCAATGAGTTTCAAAATTCAAGTTATTGTTTCTTGCTAATTTGGGGTCGCTGAAGAAGAATATGCTACTAGAAAAAATGTAGGAAATCTGAAAATCGGTTTTTCAGGATGCTCACGATTGTGAGGGATCGGGCCCAGTCTTAGTACCCTCACTATTGTGAGGGTTGATAAATAAAATCATTTAATATAAGTAATTAAACTTTAATCATAAAAAAAAACAGAGACAATTGTTACAAAATGGAACAGTTATAATAATTAAACATTTATATAATTTTTCCATAGACATAATAAAAAAACTAACTGTTTTACCTACTTATAAGGAATATTTTTTCAGTCTTGATTACACATAATTATAATTAACTCTTTGGACGTAACATAAATCACATTTTATTATTCATGTAAAACTACTTCTTATTTTTCATTATGAAAAACATAAAAGCAGTGGTTATCTTTGGTATTGCAAAGATAAACGTCACACTTCGTGCATCTTACTTTTGACCGACTGCTGCAGCTCTTCAGTCTGCAACATCGTGGCGCTTTAATTGTGTCACATATTGGCCAATGATTATATCCACCGAGTCTTTTATCCATTGTTGGGATCGTAGCTGGTTTGTAATGAGATGTTTCAGGTATTTCGGCTAAATCGTCTGTGGGATCACGTTGCCTCTTTCTGATTGTTCCGCCGAGCAAAAAATCGGACACCGTCAGTTTGAAATCCAAAAAATCTATAGGTTTCTGTCTGTTTAATAGTGATGCTTCACGATATTCATACCAAGCGTTAACTAGCGACATATCGAAGAGATGCATGATTACTTTCAGAGGCCACTTGCGTGTTTTGTGCCAAGATCTGTATGCTTCCAACATCTGATCATTGACATCTACTCCGCCCATGTATTCGTTATATTTTTTGACGATATTGGGGCATGGGACACTGACATAGCTTTTACTTGTTTTATTCCATCGCTGTACGTTCTCGACAGGCTGGGCACCAAGGCACGTAGAAGCCATCAACACAGATTTGTTATCTTTCCATTTAACTACACAAACGTTTCTTTCTGAGTTCACTACCTCTTCATAGTCTCCTCGCTTCATTTGTGAGTCTTTCGTAAATGAATACCCTTTAAACCTGTTGTTCATCAGAGTCCCAGTGCCATCAATTTGCTCAGTAATCAATTTCTCCATAAGGGGAATGGTCGTAAAATACCGGTCAAAAAATATAAAACAACCTTTAGGTAATGTAGATATCAATCGGAGTACAACAGATGGGCCTAGACCAAGCGTAGTGTCAAGGAAAGGTGTAGTATTACCTTGGTAAATTTCAAAATCCAGTATCAAGCCTCTTGACGAGGTAATCACAAAGTTTTTCAGGCCCACTGGTCTTGGTTTTCCAGGAACATATTGTTTGACCGGACATTTTCCGAGAAAAGGGACCATTTGCTCGTCAATCGAGTACGTACCATAATTCCTGGGCAACTCCAAGCACCTCTTACGAACCATGTCAATTAGTGGTTGAACAAGCCATAGCCGATTCAGTGTTTTCTCTTGAGCTGGAACAGCTGCCTTATCAACAATGTGTAAATTAGTCCTAATCAGAAAGAACCTGTCCCTCGTCAATGTGTCTGTAATATACGGCAATCTGAAACGCTGCAGCCACGCCATCTTGATCCTGGGATATTTCACACAGCCAAGGATACCATTAATACCAAAGAACTTCTTTACATCAGCTGCAGTAATGGGATGTTTCAGCATCTGGTTTTTATTTGTTTGGTAGTATATATTTGTGTACAGTGCGAATTTTTCGAACACTTCTTCTGTGAAATACTTCTCAAAGTATTCAGCAGGTGACAGTACCTAAGAGAATAAAAACATGTGTTGAAAGAACAAGTAAGATGGTACATATAGTAACGTAAAACTAGATAAATAAATAAAAAGCACACCTCTTCAAGAGCTGAAATAACTGAAGGCATAGGTTTTCCACGAAACATCCGCCGGGTCCAGGTATTTCTAGCAGCTGGTGCTGCCACAACAGGAACGCTACAATCTTCCTCCTGGTCTTCATCAGATAGACTGCCGAACTCTTCCTGTGGGGGTATCCAATTTTCGTCTTCATCGGAGCCGTCACTGAAGTCCGAGTCATTTATTGCGTCGAAAATAGCATCATCGTCAAGCACTACATTTATTCTGCTCATATTGCTTGTTTCACATCAAAACAATACCTAAAACAAAGCCAATAACAGTTTTTTATTTGTATAGAAATGCTTACAAATTTTAGAGTACAGACCGAGCCCTCACATTTGTGAGATATATTTTTGCGGCGTCAGAAACCATTGAATCTAATTAGTAATTAATTATATTTAATTATAAAAGCTATTTTCCACTCATTCTTAATACAATAAAACAAAAACAAACAACTTTATTGCTTACCAGAACGAAAAATGTGATCACCGCGATGACAGGTCACGACACGTTCACCTCGCGCGGCCTCGGTCGCTCACTGACTCATAGAGGTGCCATCTATTGCCGCGAAAAAAATACGTAGGCCTAAAGGACTACCCTCACTATCATGCGAGCTCGCTCCCGTTCGCTTACCGTATCGAAGTAAATTCAAATAAAATCCTAAAGTTACACTCACAAAAGTGAGTACAGGGTCCGAAAGGGTTATTGAGAGTTAATTTGTAGATAATGAATTAGGTTATCTATTGGCTGTCGAGTGGCGGATTAGCAATTTATTCGCTACGAAGATATATTGCGGGCGTAGTTTATTTACATCAATACTAATTACTCACTGTGTTAGGAATTATTTAATGCTATCGCCTAATGGACTAGTGATAATTTATGCATTGAGGAAACAAAGATCCTGGTTCGGTTCCCAGGCTGGGTATTACACATTGCATGAAATTTAGTTCGAAATATATTCTAATTTACTTAGATTTAGATATTTCCAGAGAATATTAACGTCAGAGAACGAACATGTCACAAATACATAAGCAATTTTTGTATGCAAATACGTTTTCAAATCGTATGGCACTCACATTGGCACGAAATAAGAGATGATAGAAATATCTTTTCAAAATTAACGCAAATTATAACGTTATATGTATTACAATATTAAACTCATCTGTGACGCAATAAAAAATAGACACGTGACGTCATAATATCAATTGATGATAACAAGTAACAACCACTTATGGTAGTAATCTACGCTTTAATTGAACACTGCAGTACGTTTTATAGTATTTCATTAGAAATTACGAAGTAGGGATATTTTGACGTCATTTTACAAAGCCATAAACAAAAGTTTACGTTTTATTTATTAATTATATTTTAGCAACTTTAATATTAATTTTGAATTAAAGTTAATTATTTAATTAAAATAAACTTAATAAATACTTGCTGTATAAATTATAAATTAAAAAGTGTTAAAGGCTTCTGGTAGATGTATGAAAGGTTTTCTTAACCCCAGTTGAAATCTTATAAAATATAGCTTAGTAGGAATGAGAAACTACAAATTACTTTTCCATGTCAAACAATAACTAACACTAATATTTGTTAATCTTATAATCATTTTGTCCCCGTGAGGGGATCGAACCCGCGACCCCTCGTTTAAATATCGGTGTCTGGAGTCACTCTGGAGTCACTGAGCCAAATAACCTGAATATTTGTTTATACATAATGAAAAAATCTTAAAAGAACTGAAAATGTAACTTAGGCTGTACATGGCTGTATGAATCACGATTCCTTAGCCTATTTTTTAAAACTGTAATTGAGACACGCCTGCCATTATTGATAAAAAGAAAATCGTTGGCATCTTTAAACCTTTAAGTAAGTATCACATTCCAAATGATATTACTTCTGTAGATTGAGTAAAGATTAAATAAGTTGGTATATTTTTTCACAATAAAACTGTCTGTGTCTGAACGAATGCAATTTTCTAACGTCAAGCGGACAATAATTATATAAACAAAGTTACATAGCTATTTGCGGCGATCGGGTGAACGGTGGGCATACCAAGCAGGCGAATGTGAAACGCCGTGTCATAATCATGAATGAAGCGATGAATGAAAAATATTTTCAATGCCGTTTTGTCACCTTGAGCATTTACTCATGTATGAATTTGCAATCGCGATGGAAAATACCGCTTGTGAGCTATTTAATTGAAGTTAAAATCTAATTGGTGTTTAATCTTCCATATTATTTGATGACCTGTTAAATGTTGTTAGTTTTGTTTAGCTAATTTAGTTGTGGAAACTATGTAACTTCTACTTTGAAATAAATAGAAACAAATGAAGCAATCTAGAACATTCTTTTAACTCCATTTTTATTTCATAAACGGATACTAGTTAATCCTTTTTGTAAGTCTATTTTTAAATAAATTCGCTGTGTCCTCAGTGTATTTTTAAGTAAATACAGCCAGGATATAATAAATACAGTTATTAATTGATATCTAGGTTTATGCAACATAGGTGTGTTTCCGCGTACAAGTAGGCTAATGGGAGTAGAACTCATATTTTCTCCTAGGGCCGCCATAATCACATCCTGACGTCCACGGTTGATTAAACAAATGAGGCGACGTATAAAACGAATAATAATCACAACTGTTTATTCATAATTGGCCGGCAACATTCTCCCACTAGTACGAACACATGTTCGCGGACAGTTATATAACCTCATTCGTACCAACCTTCTTGGATTACATACGATCACCCACCGCCGTAAGTTGGCCCCTCCCTCGCCGATCAGTGGTACCACGCCCCTGTGGCTTCAGGGGCCAACGGCTCTGGTCCCTTAGACACAAATGTCGAGATCACTTGATCGCTAACGGTATTCGCTGCGATGATATTAGCGAAGCCTTGTGACCCAGTTTGTGTGGCCCGTTAGCCGGACATCGAACTTGCACCCTGAACGGTTCATATTTACGGCTCGCCTGATTACAACCATTGCGGCAGGTCGGGTGGCATTTTAGATATGTATTGCCTGTTCGTTAAGTGGCAGCTTGCTTATTATTTATAGTTTGCCAGCAATACATTATAAAGTAAGTGCGGTAATCGCGGTCTTGGGCACGGCAATCTTTACAGGCTACCATGGGATTCAGAAATGAGAAGAAAGTATACAAAATATGAGGTGTAGGTATTTATAAAAGAGGAAATAAGATATACAAGTCTACTTAATATCATAATATCGTATATTATAATACAAAAGGTATATATCTTATCGAATTGTATTGCGCGTGGTATACTGCCATATACGTGGTATACACGTGGTATCTATTGCCTACCAAACTAATTCGCAAAGCATGTCTTTTAACAAAATAATTAGTTGTGACGGATTATTTTGTAAAAAGAGAATCCCCTCATTGGTCTAGAGCAATTCTTGCTGTTGACTAATTGTTCTTTCTTGTAGTGGCGGCATATATATACAATAATCTGTGGTTGGTATACCACAGATTAAACCAGTCAGTCAATCCAATTCAAGGAATGCTTATATACTTAACTCACGCCTTTTACCCAGAAGGTATAGGCAGAGGTTTTGCCTTGTGAGTTCTGATCTACGACGTGATAAGGAGCTTTTATCGAGTAATATTTATGGTTCAAAAGTTCCAATATTCATTAAATGTGTAATAGTGTTGAATAAGTCAACAATTAAATAAAACAATTTTAAAACATTATTACCTATTATTAGGTATTATAATATTGTAAATAGAAGAATTTACAATAAGTAAATTTCATTTGTCACATAAATAATTACCATATTAGGAAGTATTGTCTTGCAAATGCCCAAATTCAGATTTAGGAATTATTCAACCAAACTAAAATGCACAATAAGGTTTGAACCTTTGACCGCACGTATGCAATAATTTACCTCATATTGGTTATTTCACTTCTATATATGTCTTACATTATCATAAAACATGTATTTATTGTGCCGTATTAAACAATTGCCATCTACATAATGACTTAAATTTTCTAAACACCAATGGAAATTATGAAACGTAAAATGATAATTGTTAATTCGTAATATTTTTTATCATGATATATAAAATAATTATCCATTCGTAATATTATTTGATCTCATTTAGTGATAAATACACCACCCAATAGTCACATACATAGTCCTGACCCCACACTAAGATCGAGTCTTGTGTCGTGGGTATCAGGAGCTACGAGAGACTTTTCGGCCTCACAAACACCCACACTCGAAACAAATACTTGTGATCCACACAAACATTTGTTTTAATGCGGGGATCGAACCCGCGGCCTCTCGTTTCACAGCCGGCGTCCCACCAACTACTCCACGGAGGCTGTCAAGATAGATATTCGTATGTTGTATACTCCCGGATAGACTCGACAGTTTACGATGCGACGGTGGAAAACCCGTCAAAGAACCCAACGCAAATGTGTTACGTTTCGGGTTGAGCCTGTGTTTTGCCGGTTATTATTCATCTACATCATCCCTTCCGCGTCTACTGCTGAACCTAGGCCTCACCTATAGCATCGCCACACATAGAAGCGTCAGTATTCCTTGACACATCGACATTTTGTAAAGTTGATTGACGCCTTTTCACGAGACTTGTGAGCTCAAAGTATAAGTTTCGCAAAATAATTAACATTGACGAAATTTATCCGAGTTTTAATGAATGACGTGTAATTAATTGATATGTAATAGTTTTAATATAACTTTTAAAACAAAATTATACTTACCATTATTTTACAATTATTACAATAGTCGCGTAGAGACGAAAAAACTTAATGTGCTACTTATTCACTGGTTTCCGTTAGTAAACTTATATATCTTAATTAACATACCATCGTTTCAAAATTCATTCAAACTTTTTATGAGGTTAAACCTCGTTTTTTTCGCAAAATTATTGCGCGTTACCAACTTTTAAAATGTAAAAAAACCTTCATAAAGAGCTTTTCATTTCTTTAAATTGTTAAACTGATATAATTGTTGTAAAAGAACCGCGTAATTTTTTTTTATTTTTAAAACATGTTAGATATAATGTAATATGCATTCGTTATTAAAATATTAAAGAAACATCTACCTAAATCAGAGGCAAGTAAGAAAATTAAGTTTTTCATAATCTTATTGAGACAGATTTAAAACCTATTTTAGTTATAGAATGTTTTGTCTTCTTCGCTAAAACTGAACTCTAAAGTCGTTCGAATGGGACAAAACATTCGACAGCTAAAATAGGTTTTAAATCTGTCTATGAATAAGGCTGTTAGTTTTTAAATAACGTATATAAAAAGCACTTGAATATGGATTGTAATACCAGGCGATATTTTATATTCTCGTGTACTTAAAGAATTTAAATATAAGAAGCTAAATAGAAATAAAATATTGCTTGAACCAATTTACACATCCTACCACCGAAATAACCAAAATGAGTCATGATGAAACTTAAAATCTACCGTTACGTGACCCACTGGCGAGAGTCGCCAGATATCGTGTCATTATAAAGAATGATGCATAATATAATCTTAATGTGCTTCCTTCATTTAAGCATTTGGGTCAATCTGAGGATTTTGTGATTCGCTTTATTTATTGGTCGATAATATTTTTATTTAATTTTTATCGCTTTTATATGCGGTTGGAAAATATCCTCGCTGGTTTTATTAACTTAAGAGTGGAACAGAAAGTCCTAATGTCCGGTTTTGTTAATAAATGTAAAAAAGGTCCTTAATTCGTCCATATTTTTGTAGATCTGTATTGTGTTTCTTACAAAAATGAAAACTAAAATATTTAAATGTTTGTTATGAATTTCCATAATTTAAATAGTCATTAATTTCAGGCAAGCGGAAAGTCTTGAAATCCACAAATACAAAGACAATATATTATATCATAATAATAAATACACCCAGCGGTCTCACACATAATCCTGACCTCACATTAAGATACAAGTCTTGAGACGTGGGCGTCGGAAACTATGAGAGCCATTCCACTCTATACCCAGAGTCAAAACAAATATTCGCCGGTTATACAAACATTTGTCCCAATGTTGGGATCGAGCCCGCGATCTTTAATTTTACAGGCAGCGTCCTAACTTACTGCACTACAAAGATTTTCGATCTAAAATATCACTTTGATAAAACGTGAAGTAAAACTAAGATATCTCAATTCAACCATTTCTATTTCCTATCCGAGAGCTATTCGATCGATCACTGATTCAATTTATAATCGTCGGTGTTTATCTGCCGGCTCCCATCGGTTCGTGTAAGAAAATATATCTCCATGTAAGCTAAAGATCCGCAAACACTTCCAGCAAACACCATAATGAAACGTTTGGGACGCGTACAGACTGACTGGAAGGGATACACGCACTTGTTTGGTAATGGCAAGCGTGGTTGATATTTATTATGGGAAAGAAATCCTAATCAATTGAATCAGAAGTAGACTACCTGTGCCAAAAATTACACGGTTCATATAGCCTTAATATAAATATTAATAAAATATTTCTATAGAACTATAAAATTATAAATTTGGTAGAGAATATAGATATCTTATCTAGTAGTAGCATATCCTTATCCATCCGGATTGCGATCACCGTACACGTCGGTGGAAAATCCGTGACCCATGCTAGCGTGCTTTGACAGCATATCAGTTGTGAGTCATTTTTGCAGCCTCCACGTATATTTTTTTATAATTTTATAATGAATAGAATTATTGAGATTTTTTAAAATAAAATTTGATTTACTGGATCTAAATCTCCTTTTTTGGTTATTCACTTACGGCCTTATTCATAGACAATTTTAAAACCTATTTTAGCTGTCTAATATTTTGTCTCTTTCGAACAACTTTTGAATCCAGTTTGAACGAATTGGACAAAACAATCGATAACTATAGTATGTTTTGAAATTGTCTATGAATAAGGCCGTAAGTGATAAACCAAAAAAAGGGAATCTAGATCCACCCAGTAAATTTTACAATGCTCTTTGATGATCCTGGCTTTAGTTTAGTTGCCAATAGAACAACTAATTTAAGCCAGGTTTATAAAAACCTTAGCGCATCTAGAGCAACTACATCAGTGCAATAAGGCCGTGTCCACACAGCCGTTATCTCGCCATCCATGTTCCGAGAGGCCCCATATCAGGATGTGAGTTGTAACTGTTAGTTAACTCGTTAAGTACCCCCCGTATGTGGGTCAACCGTTACCGCCAACTTAACTTATAACTTGTGCCGCTAAATGATCCGCCGATAAGGTGATGGGATAACATGCCCGCTTTTTGCCAATGTTTATGTAGGATGTTGTGTCCTGCATCTAAGGTTTAATAATTGAGATACAAAAATAGGCCTCCCAATGTGGTTTTATTTTATTGGATTTTCTTGTTGGCGCTTTATTTTAATAGTTTCTGTAGGCAGTTTATTGAGGAGTGTGAAACGGATGCTCTAATTAAGTATGCGCGAAGTTGTAATTTTTATTGACGTTCTTTAAGATCTTTAAGAAACTTTTTAGCATTGAACGATCTAGTCGACTCGTCAACGATATGTCTTATGTTAGTCACTTAATAAACATACTTAAAATACATACAGGGTATATCAAGACTGCTACCGAAAACGAAGCCAGGTGGTAATTTTATTGACTTCAGAAACAATGCAACTAAAATATTTACAAAAAAAAGCGACGATTCTTTTTGTAATGTTTTTCCTATCGTCGTATTTGGGCGGTAAATACATACATTTTCCTAAAAAAATAATGCACACCCTTTTATTTTTAAAGACGCTAGTATAGTATAGTACGCAAGGCTGTAAATTCTAATTTTAACAAAACTATGGATTTACCACCCAAACACAATGATACTACGGAATCACCGACTAATAAAAAGGCTGTAGCTAGTTTTATCTCAATTATATAGTCTGTCCCCACACTCCCCTTATTATCACATCCAACAACTATCGAACACCAACGCGGCCTGAAATGGTCCGGACAAACATTTAATTTGCCAGCGGGCCGGCATTCTGTCAGCGACAGTTAGCCGCGGCTCGTTAGTCGCATTGAGGAGATCGGGCCTTTCTGGGCCAACCGTTACTGAATCCACAGCCTACGATATATTCTCTTGTCGATGCTTGTAACATAATGTATTTGTTGTGGTAGTGCGTGCAATACGGTTTTTGGAGAATAAACCTTTTTTGGGAATTGGATTTGTATGCAAATAGATGAGGGAAGTTAATACGAAGTAATAAATATCATTTTGCTTACATATTATTAGAATGAAGGGGAAAATTCAACACATTAATAAGTAGGACATGTCTAAGAGAAGAAAATAAAACAAAACATGAAAATTACCGTATTCTATACTGAAGTGGATTTCAAAGATCTTTGAATTTAGAATGCCTTTCGAGATGAGTTACGAACCTCAGTAATCCGTTTTCTTGCATTAATGTGGGACATTTGTGGCTTAATCATGGCGATATTTATTTATTGCTCTTAAGAAGTAGTTCATTAAAAATATTTGTACTTTCAAGTATTTATATTTAGACATTTCGCAAAATAACCTATTTGTTAACCTGTGACATGACAGAACTTTATATACTTAGCCGATTGCCGTTACTGGGCCGAGAGAATGTATTGAAGTGTTATTGAATTTTGAACGTTTCATTTCGTGGATGTTGTGATAATAATTTTATATGACAGATCCATAGTCAGTTTTAAGTGCAGTGTGATAAGGTTCCATTGGAGCTATAATAATGATTCGCTGGAAATAAGTTCTCGTAGATTTGTTAAACATGTTCGCGGGTTATGATGTTAAGTGAACATTGTCGCATTTAGCTTACTAGAACTCAGAATACTGACCAAAAACTGAATTTCATATTGTTTTACATTAAAAAAAAGACACATTGAATGAATTATTTGGCTGAACGGCAATAGTTTTATATTTTTCTTTAGCCGATACTCTGTATGCCAATCACAGGACTTAACAACAAGGCAGTACATTCAATGCATTATCCCCAAATAAAAGCCTCACGATTCGCAAGCACGCTTTGTCATTAAACCTAGAAGTGGATTTTGCGAAATCAAATCAATTATTTGACGTCACTAAGCAGTCCACACTACACAGTGTTGTGACGTCACAGTTCCCGGACACATTGCGGTAGCCCAGTGACCCACATCCGGCATCCGTAAAGTTAGATATGAGTCACATGCGCAGTACTTAGAGTTCCGCATACATTACGCAAAAAATGTAACAAAAAGTTGCTAATGTTTAGAATAAATAGTTGGATAAATAAGATCACGCGGGTATTCGAAAGGGGGGCACAGAGATGTATTATTGGTTTTTCCCATCCAGGATTTTCGGTGCATCTTTGAAACTACAGAAAAAATACTAAATATTAACTAAAATACCACAAACTAAGTATTAATGCTGAGCATGTTTTAAAAATATTCGTTGCCGTATTGCTGGCGTTTAAAAGTAGAAAAGGAGACAAAGAAAGTCAAGGATCAGAAGATAGGGAAAGAGTAATAAACTAAGACAGAATGGGCTCGACTGTAAAGCTGGTATCCTCTTGACTTTGCTTTTTAGGGCGAGCCATTTCAACCGCAATTGCTTGTATGCAAGTGTCGGAAAATCAATTTATTTTTCCTCGATTACAATTGATGTAATCTGTAATCGATAGAATATTTTATTTTTTTTATAGATAAGAAAAAGAACACTACGTTATTTTTTAATTCACTATGCCGGCGACCGCCATCTCTGTCCATCCCGGTCATGGTGTTGTCAAACTCATAAACATTTCTCTCTCTCTTCAGCCACAGGAAGTCCACTGCTGAACATAGGCCTGCCCCAAGGATGTCCTCAACGACCTGTTGCTGGAAGCGACAACAGACGTGGATGTACGACCTGGTTCTGGAGGGTTTCTCTATGATCCGAAACTCAAAACTTCGGACGTCGCACGTAAAAGTGTACGAATATGAATGAGGTACTCCACAAAATGTTCGAATCCTATCGCACGTCCTATCTATAAACTTAGTTCGAAGTGAATGATAAGTTTCATGGAGAATAGTGTTGATTTTTAGAAGTGGAAAACTTATGACTTGCTTCAAACATCGAAGCCCGAATATTCGAGTTTCGTTTCGGATTATAGAGTAACTCCCCAGGTTGCAGGAAGTCGTTGGATGCAGGCCGCTTAAAAACATACCTAGCTTCATTTGGTAAAATTGTTTACATGAATGTTTGAAAGCACCATTTCGTATTAGATCTTAGTAGTTACATTACTGTGTGTGCGCAAATACGTAAAGTATGTCTAAAATGCTGTTTCTATACAGATTGATTGGTGATTGACGTAAGAAAACGTTGTGAGAAAACCCGGATGCCATTGGAATAATTAGTTACATGAAGTGCATGGATAATGTCTACATCACCGCGGCACCACTCTAAATGAATGCAAATTATACACAAATTTATTTTTTACTAATACTATGAAATAACTATGAGCTGTTTGTATGGAATTCGCAACATGTGATGAATTATATTTTTGTGTCAAGAGTGGTCCCTACAGTTATGAATATTAAAATATTTTTAATTGTATTTTGTTGTAACGAAATCATATAACATTAAGTATTCCTTGTAATTCACTAAAAAGGTAGCTATACATAATTTAAATAAATATGTATTGGCTGTTTTATCTATATATTATAACTAACTATTGAGCTTTAATATTCCAAATTATATTGCCAAAAATAATTTACCAAAAGCCCACTAAATATATTTTTGCGTTTCTATAGTAAGTTCTTAACACTTTCGGATGACATCATATCCAAGTACGCCAAACAAAGCAAACATCGAATCGTGTTTATATTCATTTTAGTGCACTCAGTGATTTCAAGACATTTTATTTGACGTTCTTTTGTGTGGTCCAAAAATTTGGATGCCTCTTCAATATCCCTGATTTTCCCTATAGGTTTTACGATATAATTCATAAAAATTTATGACAAAAGAATATATAAATTACAAATCATCATTTCCTTGCAAGTGCGTGATCGCCTGTTGGTAGCGGACCAGATGCGGCCGCTTACATGTTTGCAGTGGTCACGGGTTCAAATCCCAGGCCACACTTCTGACTTTCCGGAGTCATGTGTGTATTTACTATAGTCAATCACCACGGACTATAACAGTGAAGGAAAATATCGTGAGAAAATGTAAGTACTATAGCGATTTGTAAGAAT
Source organism: Theretra japonica (assembly GCA_033459515.1). Classification (NCBI taxonomy): domain Eukaryota; kingdom Metazoa; phylum Arthropoda; class Insecta; order Lepidoptera; family Sphingidae; genus Theretra; species Theretra japonica. Next base: position 3,571,000 of record CM065928.1, read on the forward strand.
TTCTATGGTATGTAATTTCCGCCAACGCGCACTAGCCCAGCGTGGTGGACTGTAGTTACCCCTCTCAATTGTACTCGCGATTGTAGAGGAGGCTCGTGCCCTGCAGTGGGGCGTATATGGGCCGATACAATACAATACAATTGTATTTATAAATTTGTAGAGGGCGAACTGGGTGGTCAACGTTTGATTCCCACACAGAAAGAAAATGACTATTTCATAGAAAACCGACGTGATGTGACACTACGTTGGATAAGTGAGATTTTTTCGTGGTAGTATATCCGTATTCATTCCAGATCATTTATTTTTCTTTATATTTGGTCTGTACTCTGTAGCAAAATATACATACAATATAAATAAAATGAGATTGATGGTGTCGAAAAGGGTGAAAGGGATGACCGAAGAACGATATGAAAATCCTTAGCGTGGGTTATTTGACTTATTGTAGCTGAACATAATAATGATAACACAAAACATCACGTTAACTCTGAGATATACCCAAGCATTAATTTTTCCTCTTAAATTTCTTGCGTATAAAAAATATGGTACCTCCCAGCATCAATCGAGAGTCAAAAACCATAATCTGGGTCAGTATTTGAATACGAATTTCCTCAACATAATAACGTGATTAACACCTTTCGTGTGGTTGGAACGTCACTGCGTGTTTGTTTAACGAATGTATATTTTAAAAATCTTTCGCATTATCATATTTTTATGCTTCAGGTTGTTTGTAATGGATGATGTTTTGTAAGTGGCACAACTTACATGAGTTTACATCTCATTACTACATATTGTGTACACAAAAATATTTTTTGTGCGATTTTTTGCCCATTTCAAGCAGCGGAAGTGCGTGGTGGCCTGTTGGTAACAGAACAGACGCGGCTGCCTACATGTTCACAGTGGTCGCGGATTCAAATCACAGGGCATTTTCTGACTTTTCAGAGTCATGTGTGTATTGATAGTCAATCACCAGGCACTATAACGGTAAAGGAACATCGTGAGGAAACCTGCATACCATAGCGATTTGTATATATTTCTACGGTATGTAAGAGTCTGCCAACCCGCACTAGGCCAGCGTGGCGGACTATATGGCCTAACCACTCTCAATCGTACTCTCGATTGTAGAGGAGGCCCATGGCCTGCAGTGGGACGTATATGGGCTGATACAATATAATAAAATAGTCATAAAGAAGAGAAACTATGCCCCCGCTCTCCAACACGCCTGCCAAATGTGACGAGTAATGACTATAAGCCATCTAAAATGATCTTTAAATACGGTCTAAATTCCACAGAGGACGTTCAATGACTGAAGACCATGATCGTTAATGATATATCGCATAGCAACACAAGATTATGTCAAACGATTCCATAAAACTTGTAACTAACTAACAAATAATCAAGCTTTAACACCAAATTACATGACAATTGTGCCTCCAGACAAGCCTCCGAGCCCTAATGTAACATTCGGTTAGTAATAAACAGTCGTCGAGTATCTGGTATTGGCAGTAAACTTGACGAGGTCGCGGCCGGTATGTGGGTCGACCGTTGTCGGCGCACACACCAGCCGGCTAACACTGTAGTCTGCACACTTTGATTTAAATGCTGCCATACTTCCTGTCAGTGATGGAAAAAATTGCGATTGATGTTCTTGAGACTCGTAGATTCTTTAGTTTTGAAATTTACGATGGAGATCATTTTGTGAATTGGAAAATAAATGTTTCAGTCGCTATTCATCAGTAACTCAAAAAAATAAGATTCCGACGAATTGAGAACTTCTTTTTTTTAAGTCGGTTTAAAATATAAAATAATACAAATATGTTATTTTATTACGTAATACAATTACTCAATTAATAATTATTGGGATTTATTTTGGAGATATATTGTAAATTTAAAACCTATCAATAGATATTAAAGTAGAACAGTTTACATGTTATTATATTATAATATTCTAAGCAAAAGTCTTCCCACATGTGTTTTAGGCCATGCGTTGGCCGCCCAATTCAACGTATTTTCGGAGCAGAGGTCGCGAGATTTATGTTCGTAAACAATATACAAAACGCAATATATTGACTACGCGTTCCGGAATCCACTGCATTTGCATTATTAATTCATAATATCATCAAACTTATATATGTCCTACCTAAATACTCTTATGTTGAAAATCGACGTGAAATAGTAAAATTGTTAAGGCGGGGTTACAGGTTATAGGCCTAGATATTTCTAGCTTCTTACTAATCGGCCAAAAGAAAGGAGGATGTTCTCAATTCGATTGTACGTTTTTTTTAATGTTTGTTACCTCATTACTCGGAACTGATGGCCCGATTTTGATTATTCGTTCTTTGAATGACAGCTTGTTCTTGTTATTTGGTCCCATAAAAAAATGTGAAGATCTGATGAATATCTTCGGACCTGGAGAGTAGAACTCTTCAAAATTAAATAGGATTTTAATGGTTCTTTATGCATTAGATTTAGTATACTCGTAAAAGTTAAGCTACGGTGGCGGAGAAAAGAATACATACATGATTTAATATTGTAAAGTAGTAATTAATAGGTTCCTTAACATTTATTTGTTTATTTATTTACACTTTGTACATTTTGAATAGTACAGGCGGACTTAATGCCTAATGATATTTTCTCCCAGTCAACCTTAAGGTGGTGCAGTGAGACGGAGGCAGGTGTAAAACAATTGATAAGGAAAAATAAATAAAACAAAGACATAATAAAAAACCCAGATTAAACCCGAATAATAAACCCTCATTATAATGTTGTATTCCAAATAATGTCAATTTCTATGAATTGCGTGTGAGGTACAAAATTCTCGGAACATTTTACACATTTTTCTGTGCCAAGTCGTTGACCGGCGTGATGCGCCATCCCATTAGAACGCCACTGCAAATTACAGCCTGTATAGTATATAATAGTTTAGTGTATCTAGGTCACGTTAGACTTCCTGCTCCAAGTTTCTTGAACCGTGACATGTTTCCGACATTGTTTGTCAGTGATTTTCGTCTGTTACATGTGAATGTGTTTTGGTATATCAATTGGAGGAATTTACATCTTGAGGGTTTAAAACGGCGATCTATTGTAAGATTATGCTAAATGAAATTAATATGCTGTCACTACTATGATTATTGCCCGGCTGTCTCGGTCGGTAGATCATGAGAATCTTTTCATTTCATTACATACAATATTATATAGGAAATAAAAGAAAAATATTGAAAAGAAACGAAACATGATTTGTCCATTTATATATTTGTGGAATAGAAATAAATTTAATAATCAAAATAATAGTCATATTAAAGTAACTATCTGAATTATTCAAGAGCATAATCGAAAATTAAGTGCTACTTAACACAGAAACTATGTTGTTTTTGTGGTTAACAAAAAAACAATACTTCAACTCGATACTCTCATATTGTTAATATTATCTATGCTAACACTCCATAGATAATAGAGCTCATTAAATAGGTCAAACAAACGTAACTGTTCGCAGTTCTTTGAACCATGGCTCACGAAATTCTGAATAGCGTCGCGTAATGGATTCAGAACGTTATTGTGTCAAACATGTCGTTTAACATGTACACTCATACGAGTTTTATTTTATTCTTTTTGTAAGTAACTATTGTTTAACTTGCTGAAATCTGTAAAATAGAAGTTTTTTAAATTGTATGAATGTTTACACTAAGCGAAACATAATATGATGCATGTTAACGAAAACTATTTTAGGTTCGGCGTGGCGTGCCATAGCAGAGGCCTATGTCCAGCAGTGGACGCGGAAGGACTGATGATGATGATGATGAAGGTTGTACATTTGTGAAAAATTATGGAATAAAAACAAGTTAATCAATATAAATAATATGTTTGAAATGTTAATACAACATAATAAATTAGTTGACAGATATTTTCGATATATCTATAATTTTTGAGAATTAATAAAAATGGATAGAAATATCACATGAAAATAAGTTATCCGCATGCTTCTTTTGTATCTCCATATCTACAAAACTGGTTTGTTTTTCAATTTTTAAAGCAGAAACACACATTGAAAAACATTATTCTTCTTCGGCAGTCGGGAAAAACCAGAACCTATTTGTCGAAGTAAATGTTGTAGTCTACAATTATTCCGTAAGGCCAGTAACTCGAAAATCGGATATTACCGGGGGTTGACGAACGGACGGACTTTTACACACAACTAGTTTGGAATCAAAGTTTTCCATCTCCAACATTTTGACTTAGGTTAACGACTGCTCCCTTTTAGCAAAAACCGGAATTAACTGAGTTATGAAGTTTCGTAATAACATTTAGTTAGTCTACTCGCGATTCGGTTACAGGATCTTTACTGTGGTTAGTTTCCGCAATCAGTTCCTTCAGGAAACGAAATATAATTGTCCTCCGTCGTGACGTCATTATCGGCCGTTTCGAAGTGTTATTATAGTTGATTAAATCATGTGTTGTTCATCCATGATCCAAGTGTAGTGATTGTTCATGGACGGCAGCGATCATTTACCATCAGGTGACCTGCTTGCTCGTTTGCTGGACCTATGCTTTAAAAAAAATGTGTATGGTTTCTTGTAATACACACCATATTTATGTATGTCACTTATTTTAAATTATAGGGGGTAAACGAGCATACGGTTCCCATGATGGTAAGTGATTTTAAGTCGTATTAGTTTTGTCCAAAAACATCTATGATATGATACTAATAATAAATACATCCAATAGTCACATAGATAATCCTGACCCCACAACAAGATCAATTAAGTCTTGTGTCGTTAGTATCAGACACTACGAGAGACTTTTCGGTGTCACAAACACCCAGACCCGAGACAAATACTTGTGGGCCTCACAAACTTTTGTCTCGGTGCGGGGATCGAACCCGCAGCCTCTTGTTTCACAACCTAACCAACTGCGCTACTGAGGCTGTAAATATTAAATACATTTTGAATGAAATTATTGGTTTTTAACCTAATAATCGAAACTATATTATATTTTTCCAATTGAGGAAATTAACAATCGGTACTAATAAGTTAATAATAATACCATATTGAATTTTACGAAAGGAAGGAAAACGTAATATTTCTTATTTACATCATTTTTCTATTGATTTACGCAACAATAACGCAGGGAGATATTGCATATACGTTATATTCGTACGTAGTTGACGCCCAGTGACGTCCGCACAGATACAATGAAACCGCAGAACACAACGACCGCGTGCAGGACAATATCCGATAAATAACAAAAAGGGACCTTGAACACATTGAATTAAATCATCATTGCGAGCAACTCTCGTGACCAACTGCCGGGCCTTGTTCAGGCGTGTCGCGTGACGTCACGGCCGCCACGTCACGTGACGTCACGCGGTCAACACGCTCGGGTCAACGAACGACCGCCGCCGGTTTATTTTGGCGCGCACCGCACAAAAACGCGGCGCCATCTTGGATTTCGAATTTCGCAATTCGACGGCGGTGTTTAAAAAGTTTTTTTTTATTTGATTGCTGATCGATTAAAGCAATAAGTTATGATTGTTAAAATACTGATTAGGTGTTGTAGAATTCGCTTGTTTAGCAAAACAATTAATGTTGTTTAGGTTTTAATTTCCATGCTACATAACCTCAAATTTTGACAGTTGTCAACCAATAAATCATTTTCACGCAGGGTCTATTATTAGCAACAAATTATTGTAATTTAAATTCGTTAAACGAAAAACACGACAAAAAAAGGCCTTGGTACAAACTGGCCGAGCGAGATGTGACATCATAATAGGATGAGTGCAGATTTTTTTTATAGTCTCGGAAAATATTTGACCGGGCAACGAACTCCAGCCCGCCGAATCTCGGCCCTGACCAGTGGTCACGTGACCGTACTCATGACGAAACGTGACGAAATGTGCCGAGTGACGAATGCCAATTACAACGACGCCTACGTTTTAGTGTGGCCCACGGGCATGGCCTTATTGTTTGTAAGTATCTACTTCACACTGACTTGGAGCATTTGAAAACGTTAGCTAAACAACTTGATTAGCTCAATTCTTAATAAATCATAGAAGAGCTTTTTTTTCTTTGCACAGTTAACTATAGTTATGTACGTAGGACATTAAATGGTTCTAGATTTCCAAATTAAATTCTAACAACGAACCAAAATTTGGAGCACAAAGGTTATTAGCCATTTTGTATTTGTTCGTAGAATTTCGTGTGTAGATTTTCTTATTTTATAAAAGTTAAAAGTCGTTAATTGACGTAAATTGTTGATGATAACTATAAACTAGTCAATGCTAATCAAATTGTTACATGTGATTATCGAATGGTATGGTCGATTCCAGTTGTCTTTGTCAATTAACACGTAGGCTTAAATAAAGAGGTAAAACGATGGTTGATATATCTGGCTTTCATCACTTGCTTGTCCTATAAGAAATAGATCGGAGTGTGTTAATTTGAATTATGAAAAATACGCACAGTTTTTGTGAATTTCATGTGTCGCTTATTAAAATAGTAGCTATAAGTATTTTTTTACAAATTATAATTCTGTGAAAAATATATTTACAAAATATGTTAAGAATTTAACTTAAAACTAACGCAGTCTTGACATTCTTGCGTGTGTAATTATTAAAATTCATTTTACAAAGTTATTTTACTCTTCACATTATTTACTTAAGAAATGTAAATAAAATTATTTCTTATACCCCGAATAGAAACAAAATACATGAAAAAATACATCAAATGACTTTATACTCAGATATAGTAAAGAAGTTTCACAAAAATAAAGAGACAATTTAAAAACCCACAACAGGTTCGGAACTAGCGCACAGACGCCCCTATTGCTTAACAATTAGCAATTGGGCGGTTCATTCACCCCGCGATAAAATTGTACGTACTAGCCAAACCTCACACGAATACGTATTATCCAATAAAATTTTAAAACTACAAAACGCGGAGGAATACCTTTTAAATATACTTTCAATACTTTATTTTCAGATGTGATTCAGTACGTCACTATTTAATTTAATTAATTGTCAATTTTATGACAATTCTGCAGTTCGTCGAAAAGATGTAATGAAAGGTTTTGCCCTAGAAATATTTTTCAAATATTTCTTTTTTATTATACAAGACAGGAAGATCTTTGAAAAGCGTCTATAGGGAATATGCGTAGATCCATAAGGCGATAGCACATTACCTAAGACAAGCCACAAAACCTTGCCAAAGAACATTGACCCCTAGGATGATTCGCGAACTTAAAACATCATTTCCCAGAACTTAAGAAATTGTAAGCTCCTACTGCGTAGATGGGGTCGTTAACAAACATTTTAAAGTACTGTCATTAGTGTCATTATCAATGTTAAAGTGGTAATCGAAATTAGTGATTGAAATTGGGCCTAACTGGATGACTAATACTTTTGCCTGTCCTGGGACCACAAAAGCTTCCAAAACGTCGGAATATTATAATTAACTAAAACCCATGAGAAAATCCTTACAACTTATTTTATTACAATGAGTAGCATTTGTGTTAACGTAAGGAACTACTAATCAGGAAAGTACTAATAAATTGTCAGCCTCCGTGGCCCAGTTGGTTTGACGCCGCCTGGGAAACGAGAGGCCCCGCACCGAGACAAACGATTGTGAGGCCCACAAATATTTGTCTCGAGTATGGGTGTTTTATTTTTTTAAGCGCATCGTAGAACGTCCACCCACAAAGTGGTTAGACTACCTGGTAAAGATCGCGGGACTTCGCTGGATGCAGGCTGCCTCCAACAGGTCACTGTGGAAATCATTGGGAGAGGCCTATGTTCAGCAGGGGACTTCCTTTGGCTGATGGATGAATGGTTGATGGGTGTTTGTGAGACTGAAAAGTTTCTCGTAGTTTCTGATACCCACGACACACGACTCGGTCTTAGTCTGGAGTCTGTATTATGTATGTGACTGTTGGGTGTAGCTACTTAACTAACTAATCTTGAAAATAGCATTGATTAATTATAATTTATCGATCCGATTCAAATGAAATGTATTTGAATTGACCACGTTCATTGTCCCCAGTTGAGGTAGTTTACCTTTTTCAATAACCCCGGTGTCCAAGTTGGACTCTCCGTGATCTATTGTCTTTCTCCATTTTAAAAAAAAAGGATTTGGTCATGTTGGGACATTTTCATGTTGCAACACGCTTAAAATTAATGTTGTGCTTAATAACTACAATATTGTGTGAAAAGGATGGTTTAAATTACATATTTTATTATTTCTCTTTTCCCCACTAACAATTTTGTACGATTATAAAAGAACTGTTCAATGAATAAAGTGAAGATATAATGGAATTCATAACAATAATTTTGAGTTATGCAAACTTTTTACACAATTAATTAATTACATTTTAGCATATAAATACACTCTACAGTCACATACATTCTGAACCCACATTAAGATCAATCAAGTCTTGTGTCGTGGGTATCAGAAACTACAAGAGACTTTTCGGTCTTACAAACACCCAGACCCGACACAAATATTTGTGGGCCACACAAACATTTGTGTTGGTGCGGGGATCGAACCTGCCGCCTCTCGTTCCACAGTCGGCGTTTAGCCAACTACGCCACGGAGGCTGTCAGACTTATTAGATCAGATAGATACATATATTAAGATTATCCTTCGTAATAGAGATATATCGGATATACCAAGATTGCTACCGAAAACAAAGACAGGTGGTAGTTTTAGTGACTTTAGACGCAACGCAACTAAATTTGTTTCGAAAAAAGTGACGATTTTTTTTGTGTTTTTTTCCTATTATTGTATTTGGGTGATAAATACATACATTTTTCAAAAAAAACATGTACACTCTTTCATTTTTAAATACGTTATAGTACGCAAGGCTTTAAATTATAATTTTACCATAAACTATAGATTTACCACCCAAACAGTGATATTTAAGACATTACAAAAAAAAATCGTCGCGCTTTATGCAAAATTTTTAGTTGCATCTTGTCTGTAGTCACTAAAACTACCACCTGGCTTCGTTTTCGATAGCAGTCTTGAAATAATACCCTGTATAGGGAAGCCTGATGTAAAGCACATGTAGTATGTGCGAGCTACTACTCATAAGTTAACTCCCTTCCGACCTCTTTCGGGGTAAGAAGAAGGGCTAAACAGTTTTTCTCTCGTTAAACAAAGGAAAATAGCATCTGCTCACAAACATCGCCTGTGGAGGGCGCCATGTACTCAGTCCCGATCGCCTAAAGTGCCAATTGCGATACACCGATCACTTCACAAAAAAACTTACCCAAACATCTAGATATAGTATTTGTATATTCGCTAATTGCCCGTGATTGATACAGTCGCGCACCCGTTCAGTTGGTCCAATTGAGCGTTCGTTGGCCCGGCGGGAGGGGACGCGATTTCGCCCACTACGACGTGCGAATTAATATGACTCGTACGCGAAGTGGACTCAACGCGAAATTTGTTGTCGACTTTCTGGCTCGAGAAATTTGGCTTTGTACATGGCTGTGTTTGGATACAGGCCGATCTTAAAAAGGTCGCTGGGGATATGATTGGGTAACTATGTTTTGCAGTACATTTGCTAAGGCTAATATTGGTGATGTATAGAAAGATTAGTGTCGCTGATGGGACAATGTGAGGAAACCTACCTGGATAAGATTAGTCTAAAAAATTTAGAAATATGGTGGTGTTTCTTACCACCCATAAACCCACGCGATGGATTAAAAAGTCTCACTTGGGAAATAATTGATGTCTGAAAAGTCGTAAATGTATTAACCCAAATAAATCAATAAATATGCCCAACAGTCACATAGATAGACCTAACCTCGTATTAAGATCAATTAAGTCACCTGTCGTGGGTATCAGACACGACGAGAGACTTTTCGGTCTCACAAATACCCAGACCCGAGACAAATACTTGTAGGCCTCACCAACATTTATCTAGGTGCGGGTATCTAACCCGCGGCCTCTTGTTTCACAGCCGGAGTCTAACCAACTGCGGCCCAGAGGCTGTCAAAGATCATTTACGTTACATTGATAAAATTAACCCAAAATCATGACCAAACACTACATAAATGTTGAATATATTATGTACGTCTTCTTATATTATGCGTACAAAAAATAGAGCTGATGCAAAATTATAATGGATTGAGTAGTCGTTAAATATCCCTTTAAGTGAATCATTGTCGTTAAATTGGAATACTAATAATGAGCTAATCGGCAAGTGATTATTTTAATTTGGGCGGGTTATTGCGCCCCGGGGAGCAACAACCTGCGCAAGGCGACTGGCATCACGTCTCGAGTCAGGGTTCAAACTCCGAGCCACCTTCTCGGAATCATCAAGCTCAGGATTCTGAAATATGGCATATTTCGAAAACAAATCGAAATTCATAAATATAAAATTATGTAAAATAAACTATAAACTTATGATTGCATCCCAAATCGAGTAGGTTTCCACTACTGCCACCCTTATTTCGCCGAACCCCAATTTGTGATGGGGAGCGACCCTACCACAATACAAATCGTAATGATAGCGTATAAATGAGCTTTTCATATCCAAGAACCTTCGAATCTAATATAGGAACTTGATAGCCAACGTAATATCCTAATGATTGTCAAAGATCTCCCATATTCTTTATTTTACATGGTCTTTCAGGATCTTGATATATTGGTTCAAATACAACCTCGCCTTTCCACCGCATCATTGAACTTCCACCTTGTCTAACCTTTAATAATACTTTATATTCATTCCCCGATTACTAATATCCTATGTCGATGTAACAGTCGTTTCAACCTGATGCGAATGCTATAATAGCAATGAAACTTTATAGTGGAAAACTAGTTAGTAATGAAGTTATTTTTAACAGAAGCGATAATTATGTCAACAAACCGACGCGAACCAACTGCTAGATATTGTATTAGAAATCCCGTAATTAATAATGCTAATAAACTGAAATCTAATACTATAAAAGTGAGTATAGAAACAATAAAATTAATTAATGTTACGAGCACGGGTAAGTTCATGCCTTTGTTCCAGAGAGAAGGTAGAGGCGCTACAATTGGCAGCCACACATTGTGGAGCTAATTCCTACCCCGTCCCGAGGAACTCATATTACGTTGAAACCGAACACAAACACAAAGTAGGATGTAGGATTTACATCCAGAAACTCACGGTTTACCAAATTCACTAAATACCTTATTATTATTTCAAAAATAATGTTTAATAAATTTTAGTACCGTTGGTTATTTTTATTACATTAATAACTCTGATTTGTATTAGATGTTTTATTGCGTCATAATATAAATTACGTACTGATTATATATGAACTGATCCCAATAATAAATAGAGGCAGTATATGCCGGCTACTAGATTCCTACTCGTACATAAGCCTCACGATGAGATTCCTTCGTAGCGTATCTTACCTCTATGACAAACATTCGTGATAGTCATCATCACAAGAGATTCTTATAATATAGACATTGAGTCCAAACACGACACTTTTAAATTCGGTGTCTGTGGTGGTGTTACACTCTATAGAATCTATGGTGTTATAGTTCTATCCAGCGTTATTCCGCCCAATACAATCCTTTCGCAATTGCTTTCGCTTACAGTTTCCGCCATTTCGCTAACGTCCACAGTCGTAACCCTGGGCTCCCAATCTTCCAATCCAATCCATCAGCCAAAGGAAGTTCACTGCTAAACATAGGCCTCTCCCAATGATTTCCAAAGTGACTTATTGGAGGCAGCCTGCATCCAGCGACGTCCCGGGACCTTCACCAGGTTGTCTGACCATCTAGTGGGTGGACGTCTCAATCTTCAACCAACAAATATTAATAAGTATTATGCCCGATATTGTATACTACTTGTAAACATTTATTGTTAATTTATCTAAGAGATTGAGCAAAACATGGAAAATTTAAATGAATCACGGAAATGCATGACATTTGTAAAATTATTATCAATTCAGCGGCCTATTTTCTGTAATTAGGCATGCGAATCTAAAAAGCCAATGAACTACCCCTTTCGTGGGTCAATCACTCCTTTATTAGTTCTATATGGTCGAAATAATAGTTGAAGAAAGTTGCTGACCTCGTGTCATCATTTCGGTTTTAGATTAAGGTTTCGTATAGTAGAATTGTGTTGAATTCAAATGATGTTAAAAGCGTCGAAATTATGCCCTTCAATAAATATTAAATGTATTTCTAAGTTAAAAACACCGATTTCTATCAACCTTCGGGTACTATGAGACTCGGATCCAAAATCTTACGAGGCCTAGGTAACATTCGGTGCCACGGAACCAACGGTATATTATCTAAGAGCTATTTTCATTTAGAAGAGTTTATCACTACTGAAAATACAGCTCGCTTTAGTAACTGCATTTTATCACTCACCACTACAGTTTGAATTCTAAGTGCATTTAAATTAAACATATCGAATTTGAATTCATGTAAATAAAACAATTCAGTTCACTGCTCTAGAGTGTGTCTAAAATATATAAACATCTTAGCATTTTGAAGCGATAGCTATTAAACGTAGAGAAAATAATTTTCTTTCTGTCTGTCTGGCCGTAGCCATTTACGTTGGTTTGGCGTAATGTGAGGTATACTTAATTATGCTAGTGGTCCCATACTGAAACAATTTCTACATTGTTTATTAACTTTTTAAATTATTATAATATTAACGAATATTCGACGAAGATCATTACACACCCTTAGGAATATTGATTATAATTAAGTATTACTTTTAAAAGCAGCAGGTTTTAGTAAACTTATTTACGCGCATTTAAGTATTGCATGTAAATTATTACGTTAATTCAAATATCAATTTAATACATCAAATTATATCCATAGATTTGTAAACAGTGGCTCTAAGATTTTTCTTCATAGCATAGAGCGATATCAAGCAAGGCTCAAGTTATGAAAAACCATTTTCCATCCCTACAAACACCCAATAGACCAAATTTATAAAAGTTAAAGCTATAGTTATTGAAAGGTTGGATTAGTAAAAGAGCAGGGGTAATTGCACTCTAATCAAGAGATAATTCGGTTAGTTTTACGTGTTCCAATTTTCATAATCCGAATATGAATACTTGAAATATACTCGTGTATTTATTTTGTACCATGTCAACAGGTGTCTGAGAGGTTCGTATTAAGTAAACAAAAGTCGATCGCAGTCATAGCGATATCTCCCTTCACGTAGATAGTAAGTAATGACGTGACTGGCGGGCCGTTGACACCGCGCGGAAAAAGTGCCAGCGACCAGCGACTCGCCACCGCACCACGTGGCAACTTTGTTTATAAACTCATATCTAGTCATTTAGCGATGCCGAGCGTGAAAGTATTTTTTTATTTCTAAAAATAAAATTTAATTTTAGAATGAATTAATATTAATACCAAAATATTTTAATTATCAAGGCTGTATGAACTTGCTTCCTTTGCATATTTTAAAGGGAGTATTTTGGCGCGTAATAAAAGTGTCATCACCTGTTAATTTATTTCGACCGGCTCAAATGTGAACTGGAATATTTACAGATGTCAAAAAACTTGCGTGGTTCATTGAATTGCGGTTCGAAGGACGCAATTATAAACAAATATAAACACCTTCTGTTTGTTAACGTCGATTTTAATTAGTTGTTAATACAAAGGAATTAATTTCAATAAATTAATACAAAAAAAAATAAAATGAATAAAAAACGCATATAATATAAGACAACATTTTCAGAATCTCGATCCGTCCCAGTGAAATGGCACTTAATTTGAAGTTGACATGTCCATTGCCTTACCAGACTGGGGGTATATATAAAAAAGCCGATAGAATGTCCGTCTTGTACATCCATACTGTATCACAATGCTGCTAACGCATAGTTTTCCTTTAGTAGAAGTCGGTCGGGTTCGACGGCCGGGCGGAGCACGTGGTGCGACCAACACCCTCGCCGGCGGTCGCAAAAAACAGGGAAGCAACACTGAATCACTACGCGAGACAGGCGCGGCGCGAGGGACACTCGCTCTAAGCAAATCTAAATGTTCTTTATTCAAATAGTCTATACTCTATTGTAAGATCGCCTCTAATCAAATCAAATCAATATGTTCTTTTTTTATTGCAATGAATGGCGAGACGACCATGTCATTTGCCTCATGGTAAGCGTTACGACCTCATGGACAGTAGCAAAACCAAACATCACTATGATTTACAAAACAATGCTTGGCAGGAATGCCATGGCGAGCTCAGTGGAAACTGCGCTCGCCATCCTGAGACATGAGATGCTAAGTCTCATTATGTCCAGTAGTAACTCTTTTTCTCTTTGTTCAAGTAGTCTTTTAACTCTTTTGAATCGTCTATAAATTCTGTCACCGCATCAGAATGTGATATAGTTGTGAAGAAGGATCGTTGCAAAAAACTACCTCAGCAACACGAGCTGTTTCCTTTCTTTCTTCGTCTATATGTAACTCTGTTAGGTGGATTTTTTTAATGAGAGTGACTACAACGCCCTCGATGCTGAGTGCAGCGCAGTCTAGACTACCTATCCATTGACGCGAGATTGTTTTATATTATGGGGGGCAAACGAGCATACCGTTCATCTGATGGTAAGTGGTCAGCGCCACCCATCAACATCTGCATCACCGTAGGGTATAGAGATGCGTTGCCGGCCTTTAAGGGGAGATGGGCTATGTCTCGCCAATTGCCATTATTATGCGATTGTAATCGGATAAAAACGGAGTGGAGATGAAACGCGACATACTTCGTTGGCTCATTATGACGTGCATTCATCACTGTAGACTCTCTAAAACTAAATTTTACTTACGTTCACTTACTTTACGTTCAAATCTGTATTATTAATTCTGTGGCCACTTATCGCCCTTACTGTGATTGAGAGCGCCAAAACGGTGATTATCAAATAGGCACACTACTTTGATATTTACGTCCACTCCAGCATAAGTACATAGAGGTCAGCGGCACGGAACCATACTCAACACAAAAACAATTAATATTGTCTATGCCCATCACAAGGGGTCATAGACTACGGAAATGCAAGAAAAAGTATCGTTGTAATGATTCGCGATCATGAAGATTAATAATTGATTTACTGTTTAGCTTCCGGATACAAAAAACGTGCCATATGTAATGTTTTAGTAATAAAAAGCGACTTGATAAGTGTATTTTAAAACGGATCGCGTGCACTAATTATAAATTCAATATTAACTTTTATAATCGATACCTTATTAGTATTTCCATAAATGATGTTCATGTATACAGGCCGCTTCCTGTATACCTCCGTTGTGATTGCAAAGGGTTTAGGGCTCAGTCCGGCGTGACCTAGTGTGGGTTAGGATTCCCATGTATTTAAAATTATTGTTCAGAATTCTCAGGTGTATAGTTTTTCTCACGATACATTCTTCACCTTGAAAGACAATACTATTAAAAATTCAACTTCTGTTCGTATCCAGTCGGCTACGATGATTCGATTTTCCTATCCCCCGCAAAAGATTCCATCTCGGTCCATCCCTGCGCTTCTGACAGCGCATCAACTAATGAATGCTATTTATTTAATGGGAATAGGAAGCTTATTGTCTATGTAATAGGGAATACGCGTAATGATATTAAATTCTTGCTTTATTATTTAATGGGTGGCAAATTAAAACGCCCGTGTTGGCAGGAAAACATAGCTCATGATACCAACTTATACTTAACTCGGATTGTATGCAACATTTTAAAGCACTTCTTTCGCACATGCAATGTTTTTTATTTGCTGTCCAAAACCTGTTTATGGCGCAGTTAATCTACCGGCTTTGAAATAAGAGGGCGCGCGTTCGATCCCCAAACTGAGACAAATGTTTGGGTGAATCTTAAATATTTTTTTCGGGTTGGATGCAATGAGAGCAAATCTCTCGTATTTCTAAAATCATAATTGTTTCTTAATGTGAAGCCCTGACTAAGTGTAGGTGTATTTAGGTATTAATTAAGACAAGTTCTGAACTAATATGCATCAGATGAATATTGTTACAATTCGTCATTTTTCTACGTAATCACTTTCAATTTTATACGCCTAAATAAGCGAATCTAAGTAACATTTTACTTAACATTTATTTTGAACAATATTTGAGTTCAACCGGAAACATTGTATCTCCTTTTCTGCCAACTACGTCATTAATTCTAAACACGTCTTATTTATCTATAACTTATAACCCGCGTAGACAATTATGTTAAAACAACAGCCATATTCGCGCTTTTGTTATTCTAACGAGGCAAATACATTTCTAATACAAGTTAACGCGGCATCGGTGCATTAATAACACGAAATCCATACATAATAATACGCTGCTTTGCATTATATTGACGTATATGTATTCTAATAATAAAATTGGTATTTATTTGCAGACCGATTGACGCTGTGGCTAAGCATATTATACGAGTTCTGTGGTAAAGGGCTATGATATCCCCAATCCTTCGTAAAAGGCAACCTAAAAGTTTCATCGGAGTTGTTAGGCCGCGGAAGTGCGCCTGACTCGACAAGGACTGAGATGGCAAGAGATGGCGTGACCTCGTATCATTTACGGACGTCCATAACACTTTACGGACGCCCAAACAAAGCAGTAAATGGTGAAAAACTACTCATTATGTTTCATATGTTACTCGCGTCGGTGTAGCCAAGCGAATAATCCACCAAATAGTTTCATATACTCCTAACACTAATTCTAAGATAAACGCGATACATTTCTGTTATATTAAGTATAGTAAAATATCAAATAGTTAACAAGTAATAGGAGTTGTCAGCTAAAATTATAGGAAGCCGCAAATAACAGCCAACAACTGAGTTTAAGCGCGAATGTAAAGAATTTATAGATAAATAACTTGTAAATTGCCATTGCCTAAGCTGTGCCAGATACTTAGCGAGAATTGTGACTATTTCATTTTGTATTTGACTTGTAAGATTTCGTATTTTCACAGTAAAATAATCATTTGGATGTCCTTTTTGCACTTGTTGGATGATTCCGTGAAAAGCCATTTTGGTCACACTAAATAAAACGTTTAAGAAATTTATAACACATATTTCAATAATTTAAGGGTTGTTTCCAGAGACAACAGCGAATGCATATCGTTTTTAAGAATATAATTATTTCAACCATAGTTCATAAAAAATCGTTCTTATAATAATAATATATAATTACATGTAGATTTGATACAAAAGTTACTTATTTAAAAAAAATAAAGCAAAGGAAGCTAGAACATACAGCCTTATCCGAGGTCAGAATAATACAGATAACTCTCGCTTTGTAACACGGTTTACAAACACGATGCGACATTTCTCCCACGGCGAGGTCCCAGGCCTAATTGGCGCCAGAGGTATCGCTTCGCCGACAAATATCATACACGTTTTATAAATAACGCTGCGATCGTATGCAAATGGCGCGCAATTGTGAACTTCGACGTAAGTAACTCGTGTGTATTGAAATGAACTTTCGGAAAATTCATTAGTTCTCACTAAATGGATGTGATCCCACGATATCGGGCTGAATTTAGGTTCAATCACGGCCTCAAGTATAGCCTTAAAGGCATTTCAATTTGTGTTATATATTCTTGGATTTTATAAATAAACTTGGATGTCTCAACAGCTGTTTATATTACAGATCTTACTGGAATTATTCATTATAACTGAAATATAAAAATAAAACAAACCGCATCAAAATATGCGTGAATCTAAAATGTGTATGACAGATAACGAAATAAAAAACTGTTTTAAAATTCAGTGAAAGAACGAAACGTAAAAAGAATCTGTGGATTTACAACATCAGCAATCTCGGCAATATGAATGCGTTATGGCATAACAAGTAACAAACATGTTGTGTGTGCCTGGAATATATCCTGTAAATAAACTTCTTAACGGTTATATGTACTTAAAAGGGAAACGAAATTGTCCAAAACATTTCTCTACACTTCCAAATGTTTGGGAAATAAAAGGTTGGTAAAAATAAGATGTCATCGCACGCTTAGCATCGAATTGACCGAATTCCATAATAAGTTTTAATATTTTAAGCTTTTATATTTTTAAGAAAATCTTAAATTTATGTGCAAATATATAGGACAAGTCTTATTATTAAACGGATTTTGCGTCTTGCCATTTTTTCACATTGGTGAAGTTGCCCAGGATCCTAGAATGTGTTCATAAGAAAACCTATTTTAAACCCGACAGGGTTCATAAAAAAAAACAAGGCAAAACATAAGAAACTATTACCTCACAGACATCACATATAAAATGTTTTGAATTTAACACAATTTACATTTTTCTTTATCAGCCCGGAGTCAGGAATTCGGCCCGATATGGCGATAAGTTCGCCCCCCATCACATCGTGGGACGGAAGACACAAGGCGAAACGTGGGTGTCCTGGTTGCACCTGCGCCTACCCCTTCTGGGATAAAGGCGTGATGTTTATACATGTATGTATTTTACATACAAAGATACTATATCCATAGTGAATTTCATTAGCACACGAGCTACAATAGCGCATAATCTGTGTACGCTTTTATTGTGGTAAGGTAAACACGCCAGACATATTTCCCACCACGCCCACAAAGCTTTTTCTATTGCTATTGTTTGTATTATATGAGAGAGTTAGATATTATCGACCAAGGAAAGTGTGGACAGAAAATTATTTCGTTGTAGAGGAATCTCTTGATGGATCTTGATTAGATCGTCTTGTCAAATGGAGAGATTTAATAATTGCGTTGTAAACAAACTGTGCCTTATGTTAGAAGTCGATCGCAGTTGCATTAATTACTTAATTACATTGTAGCCTCATAATAACGCCGTAAATCAAACATAAGCCGAAAAAAATGAGATGTTATCATTATACTGTATCAGCCCATATCGTCCCACTGCAGGGCACGGGCCTCCTTTGCAATCTAGAATACGTTTGAGAGTGGTAAGACCATATAGTCCACCACGCTGGCCTAGTACGTGTTGGCTGATTTTTACATACCATAGAAATTTATGCAAATCGCTATGGTAGGCAGGTTTCCTGACGATATTTCCTTCACCGTTATAATGCGTGGTGATTGACTATCAATTGATGTTATCATTGCCTAACATAAATTAATGTGATGTAAGAACTTTACTGACGTTTGCAATGTGGTTTGAGAACCTCATATTATCACCATATTCCTATCTTCAGCAATATAGAAAGACTGTTAAAGCTCCAAGAACCTTTTAAAGATATCGCAGCTTAGGTACTACCTACTTGGTATCTGATCCTTAAACAGCTCGATGCTTTATCCTTGACAATAACTTAAACAACCTCTCCCAACTAGAACAACGCAATACTACACAACACATCCAGTTACCAATCGTATTGCGTGTATAAAAACCTAGAAAACGTTTAAAACCCTCAAGAATTACGCAACAATATAAGCATTTATTTATAGCGATGTTAAATGTAGGCGGTGACAGTCGGATGGTCAGTGAGCGCTGGCTATAAAGCAACTTGAATGACAATGCGACCTCGAACGAAAGTACTTTTACTATGCAAACGCGTGATCGGGATAGCACATACTGCACAGGGTAGTATGTTGCAGAGAATTACTGGGAATTCAGCTAGGAATCAAGACAAATCAGGCAGAAGTTAAACAGGGAACGCAGCTTTGATAGAACCTCTATAGTTTGGCACCTCATGTAAGAAACGAAAGTCTAGGCGTGCCACATAATGCCTTACAGAGGATGAATTGATACTTAATAAGAAGGATTCATGGGACACAATAGTGCATATTTGTAATGTAAACTAGCACATAACATTTCGAATTATTTCAATTTATGAAACTTTAGGGGCCTTATTAATAAACTCGGATGAGCGAAGGATTAACTATAGTTGACTCGATTATTTTGAACAGCGAGGTATTCACGACTTTATAAATATAGTATAATTAAGTCAATTTTAAAGCCTTATTAACTAAAGTTAGTATTAACTAAAGTTAATCCTTCGCTCATCCGAGTTTATTAATAAGGCCCTATAGGTTTAATCGTTTGCCATTTTGTTGAAAATCATTAGCCAAATCTTTCTTTCCCCACTATTGAACACGTTACAACTGGTGGTTATTATGATCGATAAGAATGAAACCACATCTGAACCATTTATTAAAATCGAATAAATATTTTTGGCTATGGAATACTCTCATTTAATACTTTACGAATACTTCAATACAAATGTTTAGAATAAAACCACAAAATGTAACTCTAATTATTCCAGCAATCAATTAACCCTGCGGCCTCTGCTCAGCGGTTGCCCTGCTCGATCCATTAGTAGTTGGCTCGACGCCCGCGGGCGGACGCTCCCGGCTTAGTCCACTGCACCATTGACCCGCACCGCGTAGGGTAACTATGATACCACCTTCAGCTGCCTTAGACACTTTAGTACTAAGAAAAACAAAAAACATAACTTTTAGAACAATATCTCACAGATCCTAAGACTACTACGTGGAAAATTCTAGACCATTGCTTCTATGACAAGATCTCAACATGTCTGAAGAAGAGTCCTGTCTGAAATATGATATTATCGTGTTAAATACATTTATTATTTACTGTCAGAAATAGTCGATGCGTTATTTCGTAAGTTCCATATTGAACAACAAAAAAATTAGAGCTAGAGCCTACAGTCCTTCGCATGGGAAATGTACTTAAACAATAAACTAAACGTTATTTCTCCTACAACTCCATCACCACTTTGGCGAAAAGCTTTTTGTTGTATTTCGTTTGATATTTGTGGAAATCTTTTCTTCCTTCCATTTCCCAATTATTTACAAAGAGCGAAAACACATCTACGATTCCTTAATGTCATAGATTTTTAGATCGGATGCCTTACATGCTCGTCCATGAAATGTATTAAAAAATCTTTAACAGGCATCAAGAATTGAGTAAGTTTTTTATTGATACATACAAGGTGTAGTGAGGTGATGAAATTAAGATATATTCAGCCCTAGACACGTGGCGAGACGATTGCTGCGTGGCACATAAGTTATGCACATACAATGAATTATAATTTATATAGTGCTCGTGTTTTTCACGAGGTTTTTATACAACTAACCCCATAGTTGTATGAAAATACTTAAGGCGGACAAGACGGGACAAATATGACATATTCAATAAAGGGATCTAATTGTGATAACTCCAATCCTCTTCTACAAAGCCATTAACATAATATTATCGAAGAGGTTATAAAGACTGTTTGATTATTAAATTCATACCTCGTTCTGAGATGTACTTATATTTGCATAACTATAACAACAATGGTTTAGTTTTTAACTTTGCTACTTGAGTGTCTCAATACTCCAAGTAAAATATTAGCTTGCATGATTATAACAACAATCTTTTGGTTTTAAGCTTTGCTACTTAGGTACCACAATCCTGCAGGTAAAATATTATCCAGACAGTGACAAATCTTAATTAGCATGGAGGGTATAGAACTAAGTTACTTGTCCTGGAAATAGAACCCAGGGCTGCCCAATATTCATTCTACACCCGTCGTCAACAACCCGCCAAACCTCCAGAAGCTGAGCACGCGGATCGCTCACCCAGCTAACGTATTCCACTCGCGACCGGCAGAGCAAAACATTTCCTGTCCAGAAAACGAAACCAGGACAATTCCGCGCCATCATAGTTCACCTACACAGTCTGTAGGCTAGCCTGTCCTAGGCTATGCGTGATCATCATTGGAAAGTGCAGTGCATAGCGAACAGTCTCCTACGTGACATGACTCCCTAGTACCTACCGACGTGCCGACGCTACGAAATCCGGCGACCTCAAGTGAAATGCTATTATTCAAGTTCCAGTAATCCCATGACATAATCTAGATTATGGTAATATTGCATAATGCCTACATATAGACATTGTGTTTGTTTCGCTGTGCGTTTCGTGTTTACGATAAATATTACTCGTATTCGTAGTAGACAGTACTGACTACTGATCAATGTTCAATGCGTTTTTCGTTATGATTCGACTAAACAGTAGGTTATTTAATGTTTTGTCATTAATGAGACCAATTAAGTAAAACACAAATTAATGAGTATGAACAAAATCTAGGCAGGGAAATAAAGAAAACATCAATGCATTATTTTCAACACGCAAAGAAACAGTCTAAAATTATTCTTCAACGACATTTGAAAAATTCAAATATTAGTGCAGAAATACGCAATTAATCAAATCAAAAATTCTGAGTTTGGTTGATAAAAATTCGCAATTATACAACATTTCAATGTATGAATTGTATAACAACGCAAGCACGTGTAATGCTCGTAGGCATTACAAAAACTAGACACTAAGTATTTGAACGCACGCCAATTCCCATGCGCAGCCGACCTATCACAACTGAGTATTAACACACTAGGCATTAGGTACCCAGGCAGATACTAGATTACTAGATACGTGAGCATGTTTCTCTGTAGCTGCTTTATTTTCCTGCTTTCTTTTACTTTCAATGTCATTATTAATATAAGTATAATTAGTGTTAAAATGATGTTAATGTTCAGATTGAAATAGATATTAACTTAAAATTTATTCGATATGCAAAATTTTATTCTTAGTATTCATTCTAGTTACAGTTTTGAGTATTTTATGAGTTTAGACTATGTTGACCGGGTTATCGTCGCGCAGAATCCTAATTTATAATACGTAACATTTGTTATGCCTTAAAATGTATCAATAGGTTTACCAAAGCGTTAACATTTAACGCCCTCTTTTCTCTCGATTCAAAAGCTAACAAAGTACCATCGATTACTACAATGCTAGTAGTCATATGTGGCGATCGTCACGTACCATCAGGCAAGCCGTAAATCGCATGCTCGTTTGTTTGTCCTGACCTATAAAGAATCAGATTATATAATAATAATCTAACTGCTAGTGGTAAAATATATTTTGTATTCGCCCGAATAGCGACCTCTGTACAAAACAGTGGCATAGTCTTTGAAATGAAATTCGTTTATTGGTCATGTAGGCAATTAAATAATTCATAAACATGACAATTAGACGGCTACCGTATCAATTAAACTTTCATTAGTCAACAGAATGTGACACACAAAGTGTAATTAATCATATTCAACTGACGTGAATTAATTGCATTAATACATAATTAATTAATGTAAAATTAAATTGAAAATATCGCTAATTGACGCGAAGCCAGCACTTTCATATTGAGTCATTATTCGTGCACTTCGCGTGGTATTTCCCTTGCCGGTAGGAGCGAATTGCAAATAGCATTAAATAGTTACAACAAAACGGATGTCACACGTACCATATACGTGCTCGGAATGATTTATTGTTATAAATCGTGAGAATTAAAATTAAATGACCAATATGCATTGATCAGCGGCGTGCGGCGCGCGCGAAATTCTCACATTGTCAAGTTTTTTTGTTGTTAAACAATTTATCTTTTCCGTGGTGGTTTTAGAGATTGTTGTTTAAAGCAATAGCAGAATCGATGCAGTTAATAATTGCTTTATTTTATTTTTTTAATTAAACCGTCTTTTCATAATTAAAAAATTAAATCGAATTGTAACTAATGTTGACCCATTGTATTCTGTTTGGTAACATAATAAATAAGGTGAAAATGACCTTTGTAAGTACTACTGCATACCGAATTTTCAGTCTGGCTGGTTTTATCATGTAGAGGAGCAAAATCAGACATAAACTCAATCATCACTTGATGCCATAAATTTTCATGCATTAGATTCTCTCTCTCTTCAGACACAGGAAGTCCACTGCTGAACATAAGCCTCCCCCATGGATCGCCACATAGACCTGTTGGAAGCGGACTGCATCCAGCGAATTCCAGTGACCTTAACCAGGTCGTCCGTCCACCTGGGGTGGGCGTTCAAAACTTCTCTTATTATGCATTAGATTGTTTAAATTTGGAAGTCAGAATAACATAATTCTATACTATGTACGCTACAAACACACGTATGAGACAAAAAAGACATAATTTCAAGTACAATAATTACCATATTGTTTTATACATTACAAACTAAAAGCAGCTATATTGCTCTGAGCATTTTCTCACAGGCCATAGACATAGATAGATAGTAATATATAAATTCTTTGTAGCTTCCAATAAATAGAGCTTGATATATTTCCGTAAAAAAAAATTTACATACATACATAAACTGACGCCTTTTTCCCAGAAGGGGTAGGCAGAGGTTCTCCTGGTAGTAATCAGGACACCCGCGTTTCGCCTTCTTTGTTCCGTGGCACGATGTGATAGGGGGCGAATCTATCGCCATATCTGGCACAAATTCCTGACTCTGGGCTGATAATGAATTTTGTCCCTAATATCATATTGCCCGACCTGGGACTCGAACCCGAGACCCCAGCATTGTAACTGTACCGAAGTACAACCACGCCACCGAGGCAGTCAGGCAGTAAAAACTGAATTTCGTATTCGAAAAGTATTTTTTGAGTTCTCCTATCTTTAACCTTTATCATACCATAAACAAATTAAGTTGTGCGAGGCGTCCTTGGTATAATACACGTTACTCATCAGCCGTGATTCTGCATGGAATAATTAAATGGCGCGCGGCAGGTACATCCTGTCCCACTTTCTATCTTTAGCAGGGAACCGATCATTCAGCTTGCTTGTAAACGCTAGTCTTGACCAGGCTTTCATTGAAACAATACTAAGGAGGTTCCATTTGTTTTTTTTTGTTTTTTAATTAGTGGATAGTAGAAAACACCTCGTCTCATACCTGGTAATATATCGTCGGTAGATTTCCGTCGCAAGTAGCAATTTAGGCCTCTCCCAAAGATTTCCACAGTGACCTGTTGGAATCAGCCTGCACTCAGCGACGTCCCGACGACGTCGACATCATTGGGAGAGACCTATGTTCAGCAGTGGAGTTCCTTTGGCTGATGGATTGGATTGATTGGATTGTAGTAATTTCAAAATCTAATCCTTGTATAATCGTGTCTTTCAATTTGAAATACTTAAGGTAGGCGAATTGCTCTTTAAAATCGAATTCAGGAATTCACTTATCGATATCATCGTTCAAGTCATCGATATAATCTGTTGCAGAATTTTCTTAATTGTGCAGAATGATATAATTCGTTTTGTTTATTATCTGCTTGCTTTTATTCCTGTCTTAGGTAATGCAATATGACTATTTCTTACCTGAGAAACTGTGACGTTAACAAATATACAGAAACAATATTTTATTGTCTTATTATTCCTGGCACGACAAAGTAACAAAGCATCCAATAATAAATCCATAACTATCTAATCATAAATTAATTTACAAACCAGTATAAATGATATAAATGGCAGCCAAACAAATCTAGTAATGTCTAACATTAACATGGCCAATCCCAGGCGGAAGTAGTGTTGCTTCCTTTTACTTTCTCTTCCGCGCGGCGCAAGAAAACTGCGCGCTTCCCGGACAACAGCCATTTTCCACATCTCGTATCTAAATTGCACGCGGAATACTGCATATCACCATCTTTTTGATTACCTCGTGATGGACCCACTTTCTATGCAGAATCTATAGTAGTTTTTTTTTTTATTAAATCAGCCTCCATGGCGCAATTGGTTAGAAGCCGCCTGTAAAACGAGAGGCCGTGGGTTTGCTCCCCGCACCGAGATAAATGTTTGTGTAAACCACAAGTATTTGTTTCAGGTCTGGCTGTTTGTGGGACCGAAAAGTCTCTCGTAGTTTCTGATATCCACGACACAAAATTCGATCTTAGTGTGGGGTCCGGACTAGGTATATCACTGTTAGGTGCTGATTATTTGTATTTAGGATCTCCAAGTAAAACACACATATTACAAGCTTTACTATTGTACTGGTGCATTACAGACGTGCTTCTTTAATCATAGGAGATCACAACGTGAAATAGTTCCTAACAACAGGAAGGCACAATACTATAAAGTAACTTACTTATAAACTATCGCAATAAAATTAAATAAATAATAAAATGAATAAATGAACGAACATATATATTTTTAGATACAAACCAAAAAATTAAAAACAAGTGATGATTTTTATTTTTGGTATATGTTAATACTATGGATTGAATGAGTTGAAGGCTAGAATTGTCTGGCTGCAGGCCGCTTCTAACAGATCGCTGCGGATGTTCTTGGAGGTCTTAATTCGGCGGTAGACTTCCTGTGGCTTGGG
Organism: Theretra japonica; assembly: GCA_033459515.1. Lineage (NCBI taxonomy): Eukaryota > Metazoa > Arthropoda > Insecta > Lepidoptera > Sphingidae > Theretra > Theretra japonica. The sequence goes on from CM065928.1 coordinate 3,597,115, forward strand.
ATTAAAGTGTTTGTAATGGTATGTTCTATAATAACCGCTTTTTTTGACAGTCGAGGTTGTTCCTCTTCAATGTTATTCCCAGTTTCTTGGTGCTGTAAGCCAAGAATATTGCTAAAATGAAGATAATAATGACAGCAAGATAATAATCACATGGTTTAATGGTTAATTTATTAATTAAATCTAGATACTGTATGATGCTTTGGGTTATGATGAATCCAATAAATACACAACTTGACAATGACTATTATTTTAATAAGACTTAAGAGGTTTTACAAGACGACATGTTTGACGATTGACATAATGACGAAGAGACCGGTGTAGCTAGTGTTGTGACTGATATAAAGATGACAGTGTTGCCATAGACTATACATATAACATCTCCCTTTTTCAACATTAATGACAATAGGCAATAACAAGACACTTCTTATAAACTGACATGACATGACTTACAACAATTATTTGAGACATCTATATTTAAAATAAACAATCAACTTTGACAATTATAAACTTTAAATTCTGAACTATATTTGTATCTAATTAAGCGACATGACACTAAGACATTTTTATTTTTCCAAATATATTTTTTTTAATAATCAACTTAATACTAGACATTTTCTTAATTTTCAAATATAGTTTGTTGATAATCAACTTAGTACCTGACAATCTTATAATTAAATGTATGTAGACAAATAGTTTTATAAATCATCTTGGAACCTAACTGGAGGTTTGACTTGTCTACCACTTTTAGTTCTAATTATTCCTTCTGACTTACTTTCCTTACATTTTTCCATAATCATTTCTTTCTTTAGACTGTTGTACTTATTATTATCTGGACTTTCTCCTTCCTTTTCTGATATATTTTTCATAGCTGGACTTGACAAATGAGGTCTAAACAAATGTTGGCGGTTTCTTCTATATGTTGACCCATCTGGTGCTTCAACAATAAATGATCTAGGTTCTTCACATTCCTTTATTATTTCTCCAGGTTGCCACTTATCCTCTAGTGACTTCTTAAACATGACCTTATCTCCTTTCTTCACTTGAGACAAATTCTTTGCCTTTCTATCATAATAAAATTTTTGCTTATTATTATTATGTTGTTTTATTCTTTTATAAGATTTATGACTAATCATTTTAGGTTGCAGGTGTTTTACAACAGAAGGTATTAATGTTCTAAGACGACGTGACATCAACAACTCTGCTGGAGACGGTAAGTTATTTCTAGGTGTAGTTCTATATTGCAATAGAGCTAGATGTGGATCATCACCAGATTCTGCACATTTTGTAAGTATGTTTTTGACTATTTTTACTCCAGACTCTACTAATCCATTTGAACGAGACAAATATGGACTAGACGTTGTATGTGATATACTCCACGACTCTATAAATTGCTTGAATTCTTGTGAGTTAAATGGTGGACCATTATCTGACATTATTCTTACAGGTATTCCATGTCGACTAAATATTGGTTTCAATGCATTTATCAATGCTTTTGCACCTGTTGAACTGACATTGGCTATTTCTATGTAATTTGAATAATAATCTTCTACAACCAGTATGGTTTGATCCTTAAATTTCAAATAATCTATTCCAACTTTTTCCCATGGAAAAGAACAAATTTCATGTGACATTAAAGTTTCTGGTGGATTTGCATTCCTATGTGACAGACAGATTTCACAATTTTCTACAGTTTCCTGTATATCATGTGACATTAGAGGCCAGTATACAACTCCTCTTGCAAATTTTTTTGATTTTTCTATGCCTTGGTGACCACTGTGTATCATTTTAAGGATTTCTTTCCTTAGTTTCTTCGGTATAATAAGACTATTACCTTTTAATAATACATTATTGATGGCATGTATTTCATGACGACAGTTCCAATATGGTAAGACTAACTTATTGACTTCAGACTTTCGATCAGGCCATCCATCCTGATAATACTTTTTTAGAAGTTTCAGGCATTCATCATTTTCGGTAGCTTCAGTGAGCCACTGAAGACGTTCTGCTGTGATAGGTAAGTTTTTCACTAGCAAATTGACATGTATCATAACATCTTCATCCAGCTCATCTTCACTGGACTCTTCTAGAGCTGCTCTTGACAATGAATCTGCTATATACATTTTAGTACCAGGTTTGTATTCAACCTTTAAGTCATATGCCTGTATCCTTAGCATTAGCCTCTGTAGACGTGTTGGAACTTCTGCTAACGGTTTTTTAAACAAGGTAATAAGTGGACGATGATCTGTTTCGACTGTGACTATTTTACCATAGATATATTGATGAAATCGAATACATCCAAAGACAATTGCATATAACTCCTTTTCAATTTGTGCCATACGTTTCTGACATTCAGTTAAAGTTTTAGAAGCATAACAAATAGGATGACTATCTTGAAGTAAGACTGCACCTACTGCTGACTGACTTGCATCTACTGACAAAACAACTGACTTTTTAACATTATAATGTGATAAAACTGGAGTTTGACATATAATATCCTTAAGACGTGCGAATATAGCTTCATGACTATCATTCCATGACCATACGCTTGACTTTTTTAATAATAGACGTAATGGTTCAGTTTCTTCTGATAAATTTTTAATAAATCCACCCAAATAATTTAAAATTCCTAAAAACCTTTGTAAATCCTTTAGACAGACAGGAGATGGCATATCTTTGATAGCTCTAATTTTATCTGGATCAGGTGATACTCCCTCATGTGAAAATATATGACCTAAGTATTTTACTTGGGTATGACTAAATATACATTTACTCTTGTTAAATTTCAAATTAATTTCTTGAGCTTTTATAAATACCCTTTGCAAATTTTCATCATGTTCAAGACGATCCCTGCCATAGACTAAAATATCATCAGCATAAACTATCACTCCTGGTAGAATACCAAATGTTTCCATCATAATTCTATGAAATATTTCAGGGGCACAATTGATACCAAAAGGTAGTCTTTTAAATCTATATCGACCAAATGGTGTATTAAATGTACACAACATTGAACTTTCTAGATCAAGACGAATAATCCAGAATCCACTACTTGCATCTAAAGTAGAAAAATATGATGCTCCATGTAGCTTTGACCTTACCATATCAATTGTAGGTATTGGATAGTGTGATCGACATATGGCTTCATTTAAGTTTCTTGGGTCAAGACAGACTCTTAGTCTACCATCTTTTTTCTCGACTAATAAAAGTGAACTCACCCATGAAGTTGGTTCAGTCACCTTTGTGATTACATCCAAACTTTCCATGTAGTCCAATTCCTTCTTCAGTCTATCATGCAATGAGAATGGAATTTTTCTTGGAGGATCAATTTTAGGACGAACATCCTTATTGACAGTGATATGACATTCACCTGGTAGACAGCCCAAACCCTCGAACACAGACTTAAACTTAAATAAAAGACTTTGTAAAGTATTTTCTTTTTTGACATAATATGACTGACTTTTAGAATCCTTTTCATTTAACTGTGACTGACAATTATTTTGACTAACAATATTATTTTTTAATATTGAGTTATACTGACTGACATTTGACTTATGGTTACTAAGACTTCTAAAATCATTTGATTTTTCAATATTGTATACCCTCTTAATAAGACCTAATTCTGAACATGTATTTTTACCAATGACTGTTGGAGATGACACATTTGCAATAATAAAATTAATATTTTTTGCCTCGACTTGATTATTAACATAAAAATGACAGTTAAGCATTTGTTGACCTAATATTGGTATACTATTTCCACAGTATGATGTTACTTTAGCTTGACAAGGTAGAAATTTCTTTTTGACTTTTAATGACTGAAAGACATTATATGACATAACATTAGCATCGCTTCCTGTGTCCAAAATACAGTTAATATTTATTTTATTAATACTTAAATTTACAGTCCATTCTGAGTTAGATCTGTTTAAAAATAAGTGTCTAACAACAAAGTTATTAAAATCATTACCTTCAGCATTTTCCTTATTTTTATCCAATTGTACAAGTTTTATAGATTTTGACTTACACATAGCTTCATAATGTCCTATATTATGACATCTTCGGCACTTAGCATTTCTAGCAGGACATTTAAATCTATGGATTTGACCACATCTTGTACACTTGTTCCTGTCTTTTGACTGCGAACTAGCTCTTGGCTTTGAATTCACTCTTGACTGTGAGAATGAATGACGTTGATAAAAAATATTTGCTGAGTTTTTAAATTCTACCGCTTGTTCTTTTGCCGACACAATACTTTTAGACATATTTTTCGCTTTTTCTAATGTTAAATCATCTTCCAACAAAAGTTTTTCTCTGACATATTGGTAATTTTCATGCATATTTGTTATGTAAATATCTTTAACCATTCTTTCTTCTAACTCGCCAAACTCACAACATTTGCTTTTATTTATTAGAGAAGTCAGATATTCATCTAGACTTTCATCTGCCTTTTGTTTAGTGTTGAAAAACTTGTAACACTCGTATGTTATATTCGTTTTAATTGCAAAATGTTGGTCAAATTTTGAAACCAGTTGTTCGAACGTAATTTCATCTATATTTAATTTGAACGAGTTAAAGATGTCTAGGCATGGAGAGCCTATGAAATGCAGCAATACCGCGACCTTGCGTTCGTCGGATTCATCATTAATTCCACTTGCCTTCAAAAATATAATAAATGATTGGTACCATTTTTTCCAATTGCTCGCCAGATTACCTTCCAGGCTCATAGGCCTTATGTTTCCACCAATGTTGAGCCTTTTTGACGACATAACCTCTTCATGACCATGTGCACGTGTTGTGACTTGTTCAGACTTCGACATAATAAACAGTGCAATGTAATGTTTAAGTTTCGACTAACTTCTGACACCATGTATGATGCTTTGGGTTATGATGAATCCAATAAATACACAACTTGACAATGACTATTATTTTAATAAGACTTAAGAGGTTTTACAAGACGACATGTTTGACGATTGACATAATGACGAAGAGACCGGTGTAGCTAGTGTTGTGACTGATATAAAGATGACAGTGTTGCCATAGACTATACATATAACTACTTGAGTATTGTCCGAAAACCATTGAAGGTAATTTGGTCAGAATGTTAAACTAAACAGAGTGATGTAAAACAGTCGTAAATAAATAATTGTAATATAAATCATGACTTAAACGTCAAATAAAAATATTTCATAATAATTCCCAAAGGTTGAAAGCACAACAAGCTAAATTTAATATATATATAATCATCCATCCATCAGCCAAAGGAAGTCCACTGCTGAACATAGGCCTCTCCCAATGATTTCCACAGTGACCTGTTGGAAGCAGCCTGCATCCAGCGACGTCCCGCGACCTTTACCAGGTCGTCTGACCACCTAGTGGGTGGACGTCCCACGCTGCGCTTTTCGCTTCGTGGCCTCCATTCGAGAACTTTTTGGCCCCATCGGCCATCAGTTCTCCGTGCTATGTGCCCCGCCCATTGCCACTTCAACTTGCTAATCCGCTGGGCTATGTCGGTTACTTTAGTTCTCCTACGGATCTCCTCATTTCTGATTCGATCTCGTAGGGAAACCCCGAGCATAGCCCTCTCCATAGCTCGTTGAGTGACTTTGAGCCTCCTGATAAGGCCCATAGTAAGAGGCCACGTCTCGGTGCCGTATGTCATCACTGGTAACACACAACTATCGAAGACTTTCGATTTGAGGCACTGAGGTATTTTGGACGAGAAGACGTCGCGTAGTTTCCCGAACGCTGCCCAACCGAGTTGGATTCGAGAGTTTATATATATATATATATATATATATATATATATGCATAAGTCCTTTTCTTTAAATGAATACAACAATAATCATTGCAACCCTACAAACTTTCACATACTAGACAAATATAAATATTTACTCAATAGACAGCAATATAATAAACCATAATGCACGTAATTACAATATCGATGCAAATGATTCGTAATCGTTGGAAAGTCGGAGTAATATGGAAGAAAATCTCATTGCGACGAGGCAGTGAACCGACCGGCAAGTGGGCTAATGATGGTTATACATGCAGCCAAGTACACTAATACTATAAATTATATACTCAAATAACAAGTATTAAATATAATTTTCGTTTACAAAGTTCGAAATGCGGACGAGAGTTTTAGTTACCTGAGTGTGAGTTGAAAATTATTTTTTTGTTTGCAGTTGTAAAAAATGACAGCCTCCGTGGCGCACTTGGTTAAACGCCGGCTAGGTAATGTGAGGCCGTGGATTCGATCCCCGCACCGAAATATTTGTGCGATCCACAGGTATTTGTTTGCCTGGATGTTTGTGAGACTAAAAAGTCTGTCGTAGTTCCTGATACCCACGACACAAGACTCGATCTTAGTGTGGGGTCAGGGCTACGTATGTGACTGTTGAGTGTATTTATTTAATGCACCATACTATACGTACCATATTTCTGACGCCTTGTAGGCTGCCCGTTAATTAACCTTAACTTTGACGATATCACTTGGATCGTGGTGGCGCTTACTCGGAGAGGCCCATGTCTAGCTGTGGAGGGCGATAGGCTGTATATATAACTTTGATGATAAGCGAAAGGAAATGTCTTTGTTTATCCATAATATTTGATTCGTGCCTGAATGTTATGGGACCGAAAAGTCTCTCGTAGCTGCGGATACCTCCGATACAAGATCTCATACTGTGGGGTCGTAACTATTTCATCAACAGCGACAGAACTCCTGCTAAACAATCCTTTTTCAAACTAGTATTTATCTCTTGTAATCTAGTTCAACAATTCTTTATTCATGTGCTTTTGTGATGCGATCAACATTTATTAATGTAGTATTAATTATTCATAAATGTAATACACAAATGTACATGTTGAACTAGGAGACGGCAAACATACCCGGAACAGTTAACTTGATGGATTGATCAACACAAGATTTATCGCCATTCAGAACACAGGACCGACTGACAGAGCCTGATTCATCACCGCCACTCAAATTACTATGTAATTATTGTTATATTTAAAAACAAGACAATCTAAATAAAACTCTCTTTTCATTCATCATTAGCATCCACAGCCTGTAGAGTCCCACTGCTGGGTGTAGGCCTCCTTATACCCCTTTCATTATTAAGAGTTATTGTATCAGCACCTTTTGGAACTTTTCTTTTTAATTTACGAAGATCAATATTTGTAGACTGCTTCGGTGGCGCAGTTGTACTGCGGTATGATTGCAAAGATGAGGTCACACATTGTGGGACGGAAAATAAAAGGCGAAACGTGGGTGTCCTGGTTACACCTCTGCCTACCCCTTCTAGGAAAAAGGCGTGAGTTTATGTATGTATGAATGCATTATTTTGTAGACACTCCAACAGGCTGGAATAAAAAAAACAGAAGCGCTTTTTGTGTAAAATGATATTTCAAAATTACATCCGTGCATAAAGCAAAATAAGGAAACAACTATGACACCCTTATCCTAAATCTAGTTTGAAAATAATGAGCAAGAAATCTACGGCTTATTCTTCAAAAACAATTTGAAAATTGTACAGCGAGTATGTAATAGATATTTGCGTTCTAAAATATAGACTCTGTCTCGAGACAATGACCCGTGATAACAGTACCTCAGTGACCCCGTTCAGAGCTATGTTCAAACTTCAAACACTCTATTGTATGACTGACACACTTAGCATGGCGGAAAAAGGAGATTTTGCTAATTTGCATTATAAAGAGATACAAATTAGCGGTCTGAGTCATGTACGAAAAAATATGTGCCGATGACCTGAGGCGCGGAGCAATCGTGGAGTATGTTCTTGGTTATTCGTTAATTTTAGGTTATGCAATATATACATACATATACATCACGCATTTTTCCCTGAAAGGGTAGCCAGAGGTGCAACCAGGACGCCCACGTTTCGCCTTATGTGATCCGTCCCATGATGTGATAGGGGTCGAGCAATATATGTTTGGTAAATTTTAAATAAATAAATACGTTTAAAATCACTCTGACAACCGCCTGATCTTTAGCCCCTGAACTATTAGTTCTCAATACAGATTGTCGGTCTGAATAAATTTACCTAACAACCACGCACATAATCCCGAATCCCACATTAAGATATTTTTTTTGTATCATACATACATACACACATACACTCATGACTTTTTACCAAAAGGGGTAGGCAGAGGTGCAACCACGTTTCACCTTGTATGTTCCGTCCCACGATGTGATAGGGACGCCATCTCGGGCACATATTCCTAACTCCAGGCTGGTAATGAATAGAAAAATCTAATATCACTTTGTCCGACCCGGGATACGAACCCAAGACCTCAGCTTTGTAATCATATCGTAGTACAATAGCGCCACCGAGGCAATCTTTTGTATCAATTAAGAGACTTTTAGTTCCAAAACACACAGACGTGAAAAAAGGAGTTCAGTGGGTTTCGAAGCAGTTGTGAAAAATCAAATTTCTTAAAAAACTTCCATAGCCCAATAATTTATATGGCTTTCAATCTGGTTTGCTATTATTAAAATTACATATAGATGGATTTAAAACCAAATTTAAGTTCTCCAATGTTTAAATTAATTTTCCCCAGCATCTACAATACCAAACAGTTTTCCTTTTAAAAAACGTGCGTAATGACACACATAATTTATTATTGCAATGTAGGTCAGCCACATACTAAAACATCCAAGGAGCTAATTATGACTGTCGGCAAAACCCAAAACGCACTCCTCGAAATATGAGTACACGGTATGATTAACAAAGAGTTTATAAACTCAAGACCGCGGGGAGGAAAACTTATTCTTTTATTACATTCCAATGCTATGATATGCGATTCATCTGAGGTGACTTGAATTTAGGTGTGGATTATGTTACTTATTCGATGCTATATGAAGGATTGCAAAGAACAAGAATTGAAAGATTGCAGGAAGTTAGAAGGTGCAGGGGTTGTTCTATTCGCCGACACGATGACGAATGTTCGAACGTCGTACGTAAAACTGTACGAATGTGCGTAAACACTCTAAAAAATGTTCGAATCCTCTATTACACGTCGTAACCATAGACTAAGTTTTAAGTAAATGAAACGTTTCATAGAGAAGCACTGATTTTTACAAGTGGGAAATTTTCATCTTATACGTGGACGTCGAACGTCCAAACATGCGAACTCCGTGTCGGAGATTTAAGTAACCCCCCAGGTCCTTTCCAATAGTTTAATGGGGTAATTCTTGGGGATGATGTGTAGTGTGTGTGTGTGACCATGTGTAGCAGTGGGCTTGCTGACTTCATATCGTGGTTAAGGAAGAGTTTGATGAAGTTTTAAGACATAGTTTCATTAACAATAATTGTGCGTCAAGTTGTAGATATATTTTAGATTCCAATAAATTATCCTTTCGCTAAAGAGCTCTCGCTGATCAACGCTATTAAGTAGATTCACATGAAACTTGTGACACACTGGCCAGTTTCTGATACACATATTAAATAGAAGATTATTGGCAATAATACCACCCAGGTATATCCTCATATTAATGAAGAAGTTATTAAATGAAGACAATAATATATTTAAACTACTTGTAAAGTTATTGTTTCTGTAAGTATAGTATATATCTGGGTTTAAAATATTTCGTTTTTATACATTACTGATACCCACTTTCTTATGTTAATACGAATACAGATGGCCATTGAAGCGTGGACAATTGCACTCAATAGCTTCCTGCACACTGCACGCGCACAATGCGCCCATTCACCAAATACTCGGACAAATATCCAACAAAAAAAAACAAATATTACAGAAAAAAACACGTTGAAACACGTCGCGTTGGAAGGGTTGCGATTCCTCGGGGATTATCGTTTCTGGAAGTTAGCGCCGGTTCTTTTTTTCTTAGTTAAACAATTGTCATTTTAGACATAAATCTTTGAATATGGTTAAGTATAAATACAGTAACCCTCAAAATCTATGGCAATGTATTTAGGTCACCTAATTCCATATTTATTAAATTAAATTATACTCATTTTGCCATTGTTATATTACATATGATATAAATATCCATTAAAGACATCAGCATAAGTATATTATTAGTTTAGGGTACTTGCTGACGAAGAGCCGTGTTCTCTAAGCAAATAAACACGTTAAGAGACCTTTCTGGTAACAAAACACTTTTAACAAAAGCCACAACAGCGGGCCTAATACATACTTTAAGCTCCTTAATCTTTTAAATAAATACTTTAAACTAGAAAGAGCCACTTGAATAGCCACCCAAGGAACATTTTTAATTCCGTCACGTAATGTCATCCAGTTTAGCACAACCGACGGGCAATTGTCATTTTTAATACGTCAATTTTCTTATTAAATGCCCCGTGAATAATGTTATTTTTGGGTGGTAAGTTATTGTCCGAGCGGTGAGTACTGTGGACCAGTGTGCGGCATTGAAAAATAATTGCGAGCTAAATTTGTAACTTTTGGCTGCATTAAGTATTAATTGATGTGAAATCCCTTGACATTAAAGGCACCGTGCTTCATGAACTGTCAGAATTTATAACTATGGTATTGATTACGATTAATATATGAATCTGTTAAGTCGTGTCGCGACATCAGGAAGTGCTGTTGTGTCAGGTCAACTAAGCTAAATAAGGAATAATATGATCCAATCTGTGTCAATAATATCGTATTAATACTTTGGTATTAATATTATGAAGTTTCAACAAAAAATCTTTAATTATTTTCGAAAGAAGGAACTCATGTTGAACAATAATATTATTATAATTCGTACCACGCTGCTATTGCATCACATTAGCATTTTGGTGTTCATATTAATACGCATTTAAATACAGATTATAGAACGCGGTACTCGGGACTTCATTTATCATTTAAAATATATACTTTGGCAAAAATCCCTGAGTACACGCATCTATACAGCAGAATACTGAATCCACATAATAATTTTACCAGAACCCGTTATTTAAAACTCAATTTTTCATGTACCGACAAAATTGTGAGCAAAGCAAAACTACACATTAAACATCCAAATTGTAATAAATGACATCTTGAACCGGGCCGGACATTGATCCAAACACTCAAACACGCGTCAATGGAGGTTTGTATCGGAAGAGGCCGATAACAAATGACAATACATGGATTTGGCAAGCTTGTACATGCAGCTTTATATCGTAAAATGACCCTTATGGCTTAAGTATTAAGAGTGAGGGATGTTTGTGGCGTGTTGTATTAAGGTGGTAATCGTGGCGATCAAGCACGCGTGATGACACTTGGTCAGTGTGTGTAATGCGTGCGGTTAATATTGTATGGAGAACACTTCTTTATGATTTCACGATTTTTTATCGATGAATCTTTAATTCAACTTTCTGACTGAATATATTTGTCAACATTTTGATTTAATAAGGGATTTTTGAGTGGTTTCAGATATGTATAAAACATGTACCTACATATATATTTGTTGTCTTTGTCACCAAAACTACATTGCGAACTTAACAACTTTTTTTAAACGCATTTGGTGATCTCAAATGCGAATATTTCATCATCGAATACCGTTTACATTTATGACCAAATTTCCAGTGATAAATTAAGAAAATGGAAACTATTGCATTGATTCATATTGCATTATTCCAAAAATATGTCATTCAATAGAAAAGGGTACAAAAAGGAATCAAATAATAATGATTAAAAAGTGTCATCTATACGTGTGTACACCAATGAATGACTAATATGAAAATATTTATTATTCAAAATGTATTGCAATTGTATTGTATTGTATCAGCCCATATACGACCCACTGCAGGGCACGGGCCTCCTCTACAACCGAGAGTACGATTGAGAGTGGTTAGGCCATATAGTCCACCACGCTGGCCTAGTGCGGGTTGGCATGTATTGCAATATCTTGTTACAAAACAAACAAGTTCCTATATTTTAGAAAATATATGAATAGTAGTTGTATAAAATACTTCAGGAAAATTACAGGAGGCATTTTGACACCCAAAAACAGGTCTACGTTAATTACAAATATTCCAGCGATTAAACTCTACCATAATCAGCTTATAATGAAAAACAATAAAAATATGTGTCAACCCATTCAAGAACTCTAATAAAATAATATTCATCCTTTTATTTTTCATAAATACTATAGTAATACAAGTCTGGTGTAATTGGAGCTAAAATGCACATTCCAATATGCAGACACGTAATTACCTAAATTGATTTTTACCCAAACTCAAATAAAAACGCGCTATGCAAAGTCCGTCTCCACACTAGCCGGCCGCGTGTTCGCGGAACACACTGGCCATCCATCATCGCATGCAATTGTGCTGTTCATTTTTGTTGGCGAGCTCACAATGTAATTTTTTCGTCAAAATACCCGGTGGTCACTCGAATCGCACGCACCTTGCAACTCTCATATTTTGCGACATATCCGCATTTTTTGCGAAATAGTGACGTAGATAAATTTATCGATATTTCAGTGAAAATGTTTACGATTTTATTGATTGTATTTAAAGTTTAGTGTAGCAATTCGACCTGTATTGTAAACCTATAAAAGTGTACTTTTTTCAAGACTATCTCGTTAGTTACAACCTATCTCGCTATCAGTTTCATCACTACAACTTTTACTGGAGTACAGGGCAGACAGGTAAAGAGTGTTTGGCCATGTTAACGTCTCATGAGGAGCTAAGCTAACCGTATAATCTTTTAGAGCAGAAACCCAGTCTCGAATAAATATTTATATTTAAATTATTACCATATCAGCTGTAATTCGTGTTTGATGGAGCATATCAATTCAAAATTATTGTAAATACCTCTCAAGTCCGCAATTTATCGATAATATAATAATTATTTTTAAATTAAAAATCATAATTAATTAAAAATAATGTATACGTCGACAAAACCATCGATCTGTTGCCAACAGCACTTAAACCCTTCAGCACAAGCCCACTTATTCATAACTAATTTTGCGGCAAAAAATGGTAAAGGCTTAGGCGGCGTGCTATGGGCTGCGACACTCTAATCCCTTATTTTTTCATGTTCTGTGACAGCCCGCTTGACCACATTGTACATATTAGTGATTTGACGGATGGACGCCACGTACCACCCGGTATGGGTAGGAGAAAGTTATTTATTAATTTTATGAGTCTATGAAGGAAGTTTGCCACTTCCAAAAGTTTTGAAATTTTTATGGGAACACTTAAATAAAGCGTTCCTTTGTGATGATGATGATAGTGTGACAGGACCACGTAAATAATCTTTTAAAGAAATTTTTTCAAATAACAGTTTGTTTTATATTCCAACCATTCATAATGGATGGATGGTCAGCGTTATAAATATTGATTTTTAAACTACATAAATTGTCGCCTAATCAAGGATACAAAATAAGAGCCTAAGACATTAACATTAAGTAATATAATCAATACAAAGTTTGTGGTAAAATATATTATAAAGAATATAAACACTAAGAACTACGACAAAAAAATACAAATAAAAAAGTAATGCTATTATAGTTTTAATACATATAATACTTTTAGTGAATTTTATGATAAACTTATGTCGTACTTTCTCCCACCCGTACGGGGTCTCCTTAGGCGGGCGAGTGTCGATTTGCGAATGATGAACATTTCTCGTTGTCGCATTGTCCTTCCGCCAGCTTTGCTGTCCGGCCTACATGCCAGAACTTCACATACAGCGTGATAGCATTAATAACATATTAAATATATTAATTGATATTAAAGAAACCATTTCAATATATCAAGAGTATGTTACATTATATTTATTGCAATTATAATTTCCATACTATCAGAATTCGCTTGTATCCATGTTTAAAAAAAACTTACTTTATTAATCAACGTGGATATAAAAAACGCAACCCTTGTCGCAGTAAGAAAATTGTGGGACTGCTTTACCAATATAAATGCCTAGCTTTGTCTAAAAAGTTTCAAAGAATATTCGTAGACAGGATGTCTACACAAACAATTAGTATAATTAATGTTCAACCAATTTTCAGTATTCCTAGAACCGCGGGAAAATGAAGGTATTCTCCGAAATAAATTATCACTCCATAACTGCATGATCTGGTTTTTAATAAGCGCTTAATAACATGCATTTAGACTTTGACCTTTCAATGTTAGCAAACCACATTTACTCACTGGGTTTCATGATGAGACTATTAAAATGTTTGTTTATTTGTGTTGTAATTTTAGCATTCTTAGATTAGCCTAGGTCGTAGTTTCCTCCACGACAGAAGCATGCACATGACTGTACAGAATCACGCGAGAAATTAACGCGACCGTGAATCATTAAAAGAATCTTGTATTTGCTGGGTTTTCTGCATAAAATTAAATATTATGGATTAATTGAAATCTTTTGCAAACGACTTTTATATTAGTATGCGAATTTTCGTATAGGAAATCTCTGATATTAAGTCATAGTTCAGTTGTTCAGCAATTTTACTACTGTGTTATACTTTACAGAATTATTATTATATTTGAATATAGCCATCGTCAGTCTCGCCAATTGTGAAGCAAATTGTAAGGACTTAACATTTACGTTGAATATCATGATACGCATAGTCATAAAACGAAAAACATGCGTTTCATACAAAAACAATTAAATATGTTTTAATATTTTGGTGACACCGAGGTAAAATTGGACTGTAAAGTGGATAAATGACTTATACATAACTCACCCGTATTTTACATGCCACCGAATTTGTCTTTATTTCGCATATTTTATTTTCGGTATCTATAAATGCAGGATCCTGTATATCCAAGGGTCATTCATGCACGGACAAGATTTTTTACCACCTTGTCTTCACAATCGTACAACGACGGCTTACATTCACACAATATTAACTCGGTACAAAGGGATAACAATCCACAATAGACCGAAATGTGTGGTAGCAAATCGTTTTAATATTAATGATGCTCCATACTACAAAAACTTTTAAAACACGTCAAAACCCCCAATAAATTGTATGAAAAATTATCTTTTAAATATTATACGATTTTATTGAGTCCGATAATGGCTCATAAACTATTTCACGCCATGGATGATATAAAAACCAGTCCGGCTCGTAATTTATGTTCAGTAGCTGTCGTATAAATGTTATTTGTTGAGTTTAGGATCTCATATGTGACATATCATATATCGATGGTACTTAATGAACTCATTAATTAAGGATTTCGTATTCACGTTTAAAAGATTTTTATGGGAAAGGAGGCTAAAAACCGCTAATACGATGGCGAAGGCTACAAATCAGTAATTAAGAGCACTAACAAGTTTGTCGCTAGGTTCTTAATGAATTTGGCACAAATCAATGTTATTGAAAATCCCTAAAAAAACAGACTTAACAGTCCTCTTCAAAGCTTTCCTCGTTAACAACCTATACGAAACACCAGGCCTTAAAGTGTCCCGTACTTGCATATTGCTAAGTAGGAAAAAGTCATAATCTGTTAGGTTAGAGTCTGCAATGTTAGTCATCTACAAAAATCTACAATCTTTCGGTCACTTTATCAATGTAATTTTACAATTGGATTAGCAGTTTATCAATCAGCCGCTGCCCGCTTCTATCTATGCTGCTGTCATTTGAAGTTTGCTGGAAGGCCGGTCTAGTTTTTCATGCGCATGACGGACCCGAATCTAGATCTTCTTACTATGTTTGTATTTAATTATAGTATCTAGAAATATTTTCACTACAACTTAATAACAACATATTACATTAAGAGACCGATATACTTACATCTAATTTAAGAATGTTAACATGACTAGAATACAATTTTATCAAAATATTCTTGCAAACATTACCCGTGAGTGCATTTCCATTATATTCCTTTCTGCTCAACAATATTTTGAATAAAAATAATATTGTATTGCTTTATAAATCTATAAAATATTTACCACAACTTTATTACAATAGTAAAGATTACTAAACATTAAAATTTATTATCGTTTATGAATTATGACTAAATTTAGAAATTTCCCCAATATTTTTTAACAAACCATAATTAGCAAAGGCGCCCACCCACACATCTTTGTTTTAAAATCTTTATAAAGCATCGCATCGAACTTGACCGGAAAACACGACGTCCAGTAAATAAATTAGAATTTTTAAACGTTAAAAAATCACCATACCTCTTGTGGCGCGCATGCATAAGTACAGATATTATAATAATGTTCGTGCGTCTGTAATCTAAATGTTTATATAACACTACATTATAATTGCGTAACCACCATACTATTTTTAATTTGTAATTTATTTTCGTTTTTTGTGACGAAAATATATTTTTTTAAATTTAAAAAATATAGTATGCGGGAAAGGGAACGATTAAATAATATACATATTTAATTTTAATTTTTTTAAGAAGGCATTTCAGCGAATTAAACTGCGGATATGATATTTCAAATACTTTTAATCGTTATGGACGTCTTTTTCTATGGCCTTAATGATTCTAAAATATTAAATGCTTATTTGTAAAGATTATAAATTGAATTACTGGTATTTATTTGTAAGAGTAACGCAAATTATATTTTTTTACAGAAAATAAATGAATATATCACACAATATATTCCTTGGTTGACATTCATATAAATTAATTATTTCAAATATTTGCAAACCAAACATTCTATGACATAACCACGCTACATATTCAATCAACTGTAACACAACATCCTGAACATTTACAATTCTAAACCCATTGCTGTAAAAACTAAGGATAGGCCCTTTATCAAATTTTGAAGTTTCAAAAGAGGACCGTGAAAATCGTGCTAAAGTACATATTTAATTAACTTAATCTTATAGATTTCCTCTTAACGGTAATATAAATTATTATCTTTATTTTTATTAAACTTTCTGTCGTAATACAAGCAAGCATTTTCAAAATCGTTGTGAGCGACGACTAATTTCAGTAACGATCCACCAGAGATGGACTGGAGCGGCGCACCACTTACGTCGGAACTATCCATATATTTATGTCAATGTCTAAACCAGAGAGAATCTGCTCTGAAATTGACCAAAAAATCATAAAACATCAAGAATTCAATTAAAAAAATAATCGGTTCATTTGTAAACATATACTATGTACACATACTTTAAAAATGTAGTATATTCGGCTAAATCTGAAAATCGGGAAATTCTCATAATCACTAATTTGTTATCACTAATTCTTCTAAAAGACTGAGTTTACTGAAGAGAGCGAGTGAATTGGCATAGCGCTGCGCGGCGGTTATATGAATGTTGTTGGAACAAAATATACTGTCGTATTTAAGAAATTGACTATCGGAATTTCCCGACTTTCGGATCCAACCGAATTGACAGAAATTGATGGAAACCAATGTTAGCTTTGTATAATTTTGTAAATATATTTTTGTAGCGAATATGTAGTTTTTCGTTTAGTAAATCGCACTCAAAATAGTTTGACACAAATAATTTATTTGGGCAATTAAGAAACTTCCCGTAGATATATTTTCGATGCTATTACAAAAGGTACCATTTCACCTTAGTATTTTTTTCAGCAGGAACAAAAAAGTGCACATTTTTTAAATTTCATTTAAATTAGTATGCATCAGATTCGTATCCAATCTGTCTATACAGACAAACAATTTTTTTTCTGTAAATCGTTTGTTCCATTTGTGTAAGTATGGGCTAATCGACGACATAAATAAGAAAGCACGTTTAAAAGTATTGCTTTCTAAATGAATTCACATATTTGTAATATTGTCAACAATATTTTCCTACAATTTTGCGGTGGAAAGTTCATTCACACTACGAACTGAATAAATATAATACGCTAAGCACTATTTCGCAAACTCCATCTTAGGGATTTATTTAGATTTATTAGTGGCCTTATTTTGGTTTATAATATTTTCATATGCTTATGCACTTTGTCGAAATTTATTCTCATGTAGCTGCGGGAAGGCTGAATATAGAGTCACTTATTAAATAAACGGCCCTGCTTTCATTTCTTCTGAAAAATAGCAAAGGGAATAATCACTGTAATCTATTGCTAGCATTGCATTAGGAAAACTAACTAAAGTTACCCAATGGTACACTATTAACTAAACATCGGCGACGAAAGCTGTTTTAATAAACAGTTTCTACAAATTGCTGCCAGTTACGTTATTTCTACTGTAAGATGAAAATATGAGTATATTGTGGTTATTACACTATCGATAAGGTTAATTAAGTAAGAAGTCATGTTTTAAATATAATTTATTTCACATGACTATGCTATATATACAATATACATTGACATATATTATAATTTTGCAGAAAAACACACAACAAGTACACAACAAAAAAAAAATATTATACAGTGAAGTAAGATATGAGAGTCAATGGCCTTACTATTGAGGATTCCAAAGACTGGGCGGAATGGAGGAGACTCAGCCGGAAGGCGGACCCTGGCACCGGTAGGGTTAACGCCAAGAAGATGATACAGTGAAGTGCGTGGTGGCCTGTTAGTAACGAACCAGCCGCGACTGCCAAACCCCTCTCAATCGTAACCCCTCTCAATCGTACTCTCGATTGTAGAGGAGCCCCATGCTCTACAGTGGGACGTGTATGGCCCGATACATACTGATTATACAGTACACGCTTAATACAGGCCTAATATCGGAGCATTCTGTGGAGCCCATCCAATGCTAATAACTGTAAACAAAAAAAAAACGTGTGAAACATATGGATGAGTTTACCAAAAGTTCAATGCACCTAACCTAGTTTTGGAAATATATATTTTTATATATCCAAGTAAGTTTTCCGTAAGCTTATCTTAAAATCTTAAATAAATAAACTGTTATCATGGATCTCATCCAACTAAATTATCATATAAATGAATATATCAGTGTAGATATTATATTTGACAAGTTCCATGCGTTATTTGTACTCGTACATCGTTTTGCAATTGGACGATAAGAAGCAATTCGCACAGTGCTAAGAAATTGACTTTCTGATGTTGTGGTGCTTCGATCGCGCAAAGGTAAATATTTGCATGGCCTAAACTCTCTTTAGATATAGTTTCAAACATATCCTTTCACTTATTTCATTTTATATTCATCTGTACTGTACTTTATCAGTTTACCTTTATCAACAACCCTGATGTAAATAATATTATAAAAAAATAAATCACTGTTTAATATGACATGTACTGTATGTATCAGCCCATATATGTACGTCCCACTGCAGGACTCGAGCCTCCTCTATAATCGAGAGTATGATGGACAGAGGTTAGGCCATATATTTCATATTTATGTCTACGGCATTTAATTCAAACCACATATTTCTAACCACCCCAGGTAAAATTTTACCAAGTTAAAAAAAACGGCCTCGTAGTTTTGTCAAAAATCGCGATTTAAATGTTCAAGGCCTTTGAACATCCCGTAAAGGTACATGTCTTTTTACCGCTCATTTATATTACCGAACTAGAGCGAAGTTCAGCTAAGCAGTAAAAATACTCGCAATCGCTAGTATCTATACGGGGTGGCCAAAAATCGTGAAAACAGAAATCATCATATTTAAAAAGCCTGGGTACTTGAGGATAAGTAATATTGTTGTAAGCACCCCACCCTTGCACTAAAAAAGTCTATCTACGGACTATTTTATCAAAGGAAGGCAAATCACAAACATATTTTTTTTTTACGTTTTGATGTGCTCGAAAATCAACTTCAAAGATTCCGTTACATAATACGTACATGCATACATACATACATACACACACATACAAACGTACATATAGGCGAAGCTAATAAAAGCGTGTTAAAATGACTGAATCTAAATTATGTTGAACATTTTAATGGATTCCATAAATTATTTTACTTTTTATTTTCATTTAAATCATCATCGTACTTTTACCAAAATAATCACAAAAATAAGACATATTTTATTTTCTTTCTTTCTTTCCCTCATATTATATTACTTGTTTAAGTTATACTTCATTTGGACCGTTTGGAAAAAATATAAAAGTTTTGTTTGTTATTATTAATTCAGAGGAGAACCTAACATTTATTTTAATACGAAGTTAAAAATCATAACAACCCATTAACAGAAGTGAAATCACAAAAATTGCTTTACCATGGAAATATTCACAAGAGAGCCATTTTCTATAATACAAAAGGCTTTTCAAACGGTGTTGTCATAAAATGTATAATATTATTAGTGTAATATATTCCACACTTTCATGGAAACTGCAGTTGGCTTGTCGCCAAGTAATGCGTTCGATTGCAACTCCGTTATGATGCCGGAGTATTGAAAAATTTATAAACTGCCTGCTTTTAACTTTGAATTTGTAATTTGTTTTTTCCTAGAGTTGTATAGTTGATATAATCTGATCAATAGAGACTTAGCATTGTTTAAACATAAAATACTGGTGTTTGGTCTCTCATATACGAGCGGCCGCCTGGGTAGGTACCACCGCAATGTCTATTTCTTCCGCTAAGCAGCAGTGTAAACGCATTGTTGTTCCGGTTTGAAGGACATTGTAGCCAGCGTAACTACTGGACATAATGAGACTTAACACATGTCTTAGGATGGCTAGCGAAGTGTAATGCCAAGGATTGCTTTTTAATTCATGGTTTTGTTTGATTTACTACTGCAAGTATTACTGTTAGGCTACTATTGGCTTTATATAGGTATTTATGTTTTTGGTAAAAGCTCGTGAAAGCTGCAGTACCAAAAAGTAGGTTGTACCGAGGTGACACCGCGTCCTCATAGAAACCCGACATGAAGTAACACTTTTACTGTTGCGTTCCGTCCAGCAACCCTGTGGAATGATGTTTTATCCGTTCGGACAGCGATCACCATAACAATCGTGAAAAATCCGTCATAGTAGCCCATGCAACTGAGCCGCAATTCAAGTTCAATCTGTGTACTCGTATTCCCAATCAAAAATTATCTACATTTACTAAATGGCACTATATTTTAATAAGTTTGCTCTTTAGAATATTTTTTTGTCAACCCTGGTGGAAAATTAATGTTTGCCAATTTTTGTAGTTTTTTAATTAACGGACTTCTTAATAACTTTGGATTATTATCCTCAAGCTTTCTTCTTTATTGCGATTTGCTTAATTTGAGGGCATTTTATTTTTGATTATCTGAAACTTATATTAATAATTATAACTAAAAATTATCACTGAACGTCTCTGGTCTCTATGAAAATACTGGAAAGTAACCAAAATTTCTGAAGATATCGTGACTGTTCTAAAACTACGCCCCTGTAAGCTCATTTCATCATTTTAAAAAATACGTCGTAAGGATTTTCAACTAAATTATCAAATAAGTGAATATTTCAATATTTAGATAAATCATGTTTGACTAGCTCCGGTAGGTGTAAATTTTACAATTGGCCTACGAAAATTGAAATCTTATTAGCACGACGGTTAAGTTAGCTTTACCATTCAGATTTTCACCGTATGAATGGTGGTTTCTGTAGATACAGACACCCTGCCAAGTGAGTTTGTTTGCCGGCACACCTCACCGCAAATCACTCGTGGCTTTGAACTCGACGCGCATTGGAAAGTTCCTCACCACTTTTCCTTTTGTCGTAAGAGCGTGATATGCGCATTAGAGTTTAGAAAACATGCTATAAATGTTTACTAAAATATGTAGAGAGTTGTCACAGCTTCCCGCCTGTTTTGGGATGAATTTGAATGAATCGATGAAGGTCACATACTTTATAGTAAGTTTTCGGTTTTAACTCATTGAATGTATGGCGCTTCACCAAACATCTTTTGGGGACCGAGGTACAATACAATTTCTTCTGCCCGCATTACACCCTTCTAGAAAGCGGATAAAGCTCTGGCGAGTCACAGATGACGGACTAAACATCGCAAACATGAAGTAAGTCGTCGACGTCAGAAATTATGTCCTGTGCTCTCCAACCAGCCTTTCATGCTTGGAAAGTATTGCCAACACCCCATCTTCCCAATCGCAAAATCATCATTAAACTAAACATCAACAGTCGCCTTCTTGGGGCTGAAGATGTTGGTGCTAACTTTTGACCATGGATTGAGTGTTCCACCAGTTTATTAGGGAATCTTTTTGAGACCATCATTCAATTTCGCCTTGATCCACCTACTCACGATTCAACCTATTTTCCCTTTAACTTTCTTACAACAGAGTATGTGTTGTAAACAAATATCTAATTACTATTCAATATAATCTGAAGTGTTTCCAGATGCGACAATGTATTCAAACTCGACGGGCTAAACAATCAAGTATACAGTCAATAACCGTTGGAAATATTCCGCTGCGTCAAAGCTTGGAAACTGTGCCGTGAAACAGCTCCACGCGCTCACTTGTACTGTACAGTATATTGTACTTAATTTTATATTCTGAAGAATAATGATCTATAACCTTATTGGGAAAATGATAGGTCCGTTATATACGAAAGGTCATTTAGATATACAGCATTGGCTTTTTCCACCGCCAAAGAGTAGAGTGTGAGTACTCTTGTATTTCAGTTTGAAGGACATCGTAGCCAGTGATTATTAGCCAATAAGAAACTTATCAATCTCGCTGTGAAGAGCACAGGGCAGCAACATGCAGTGCTTAGTAATTATGAGTTTTGAGGTGTCTTGCTCCTGATGTGTATGGGCAGTCATGACGTTTACCTTCAAGTTTGACTTGCTCACCTGTCAATCTGGCTAATAAGAAAATGATACGTGATAAAGGTACGAAGCAGAATTTTCTTGGTCTTGAGTCAAGTATCGTTTGCTGTTACTGCTAAGGATTTTGTAATATGTGGAAATCTGGATACATGAGAGTCTCCCATAGGAATTGAAACTATTAGCCATCAGGTACTTAGGCCCTCTTAGTGACTAAGGGTCTCGCGTAAGCCAGAATGGTGACGTCGATTATAATGAATGACACGATGCCAACTTCTTTGGCTTATTAATACTCAATCTGGAAGTCACTGCTCTTACGATCGGGTGCAACGATCATTTTGCCATAAACAAAAAAGCCAATTGTTCCCAAGTTCCTTGACTTACTGACTCAACCATAACTGCAACACAAAACAAACATAAAGACGTGTTTTCATGAAATTTTCTGGTCGAGTGCGCCGTTCATTTGATCCATAATGCATGTGAAATATGAATGCAATGGATGCACCTTTATTTACAGCGGCGTGCTGCTGAAAGCGTTTATTGATGGCGCCTATTTGTCGTTCACTCGTATGAATGATGCATGCGTGATGCCCTACCGTTACTTATCCGTTGGTATTATGATTTGCAAACTAGATGCTGTAATATAACTCTCGAGTTTCTATGTAAAAGTTCTGTAAATGTTGCTCTGGATGTACTTTTTCAGCTTGTCTGCTGGCACGATGTGAATTATTCATACTTTTGCCTTGTTTTACCAACCACATGAATATGTAAAACAGTTTTTATTAAGATTGCAGGGTTTCTTGGTGTTACTACAATGCATTTCCATTAATAATCTGTTATTTCAGAACTTCACCTAATGTACTGCTGAACAAACGCGTCCCTCTAGGTTTAAACACAATAATCCAAAATATATTCAGAAATTAAAAAAATAGACTCTAAACAAAAACAAACACATATATTTGAAATAAAAGGAATAATACTTTATTATTTTATTTAATCTTTTATTGCACAATACAGAGATACGTATACGAAATTACATACGTTATTTTCTATAAATAAAAAAAATTGTTCATTGTGATATCTCAAATAATAGAAAAATCATCACCCATCCAATAATTTCACTCAAAACAAACAGCAACGTCTTCATCATTACTTCAAAGCCCGGATTCCGCGTATAACTATCGCCAGAAGTGTTGCGGATCGACTTATCCGCTCGCTGTCGACAATTAAACGTAATTATTGCACCTGTCATTATGAAATACACACCTACCCCCCGCTGTACCCCCGCTGTACCGCCGCTGCCTTTTACATCCTACATTCCCGATAGCTAATTAGATCTTTACAACGTTGCTTGGTGGCAGACATTATTATTTTACTATTCAATCTAAATAAGTCTAGTTGTAAGGTATGGGCTTCCCTTTCCGGTCAGATGATATGGATAGGATCATCAGGATGACTTCTTAATGTTAGACTATTTATTAATGACTGTATAGTTAATACACCACGCACTATAACGGTGAAGGAAAACATCGTGAGGAAACCTGCAGACCATAGTGATTCGTATACATTTCTATGGTATGTAAAAGCCCGCCAACCCGCACTAGACCAGCGTGGTGGACTATATGAACTAACCACTCTCAATCGTACTCTTGATTGTAGAGTAAGCCCGTGCCCTGCAGTGGGACGTATATATATGGGCTGATACAGTAAAGTACAGTATGGGTAATTGTTTATGAGGCCGATTCTGAAACGAGCGGGTGCGGTCCCAATCCTAGTACCTCAAGAAATGTTTGTGCAACCCACAATTATATTTTTGAATCTTATTGTAGACAGTTAATTGGTCAAAAATTCTCTGGAAGCTTCAATACCTATGAAACAAAATTTATATCCCACTGCGAAGAAAATACTGTGTTGTGATCTCTGGATTTATTTATAAATTATGGTTTTGTTTTATCTATCCATCATTTTGTTATATTTCCCCAAAGATTTGCAATTTTACATCAGTAATGCAAGCAATATCAATTAATTATGTTTCTAGTAAATTAAAT
Organism: Theretra japonica; assembly: GCA_033459515.1. Lineage (NCBI taxonomy): Eukaryota > Metazoa > Arthropoda > Insecta > Lepidoptera > Sphingidae > Theretra > Theretra japonica. Next base: position 3,621,741 of record CM065928.1, read on the forward strand.
TCAAGATTGAATGGAAGAAAGAAATCAAAATAAAAAAGAGACGATGATATAAGCACTACATAACTCATATGATTAAAATTGGACTATAGAGTCTAATAAAGTAAATTAAAATTCTAAATAACTTATAGGTAAAAAACAATAAAGATTAATTACGATAATAATTCATAAATTACTAAAAACTTTATTTACAAAATATTTAACAACCGATTACGCAATTACTCAACACACGATAAAATAGATTGCCATTCATAATAAGGGAGTAATGAAATACCCCCAACATGTGTATAATGCGGCGTGTTTAACATAATAAAACATTTGGTACATTCAAATGTGCGACAAATGGATTCAGGAGCGTCGACTCGGCGCGGTATCGTGGTACGCAACGTGACAGCTAGTGTTACTGAAAACGTTTTTACATGTACTTATTTACTAGGGTTCTGTGATTTCTTATTAGAATTTCCAGACTCTAATGTGAAATTTTGGAAAATTCTGGAAACAGGAGTTGCAGAATTAGCGAGAAACGTATACTTATCTGTAAATAAGCTATACACTCTCAGCCTTTCACCGATCACTATTGGACATAGGTCTTCTTAAGTAAGCACAAACCGTACCTATAGTAACTCGACAGCCTCCTTGGCGCCGTTGGTTAGCCGCCGGCTGTGAAACGAGAGGCGGCGGGTTCGATACCCGCAGCGAAGCAAATATTAGTGTAAACCACAGGTATTTGTTTCGGGTCTGGGTGTTTGTTCGACCGAAAAGTCTCTCGTAGTTTCTGATGCTCACGACACAAGACTTAATCTTAGTGTGGGGTCAGGACTATTAATGTGGGTTGTGGCTGTTTAAAATATCGTTGGTACCGAAGGGAGCGGCAGACGTTTCACCTTCCGTTCGACGGTCAACGATGTGATAAGGCAGAGCCAATGTTGTTTCTTTACATAATCAAATTCTTCAAGCACCCCTGTCTCTTGAGGATACTTCTATGCTTGTTTTGGAGCATCACGTATTTGATTATCACAGGCTATGTGCAATCAACACCTCACATCCGGATTCACATTACTTTTAAACATACCAGAAATGACACTTGGTATTTTATGCAAATGATTGAGATTTTTATGAGCAAATATAATGTAGGAAATTATTTGACAAAATATCTAATATTTAATTATATTCTAACAATTATTTTAAAATTAAAAGAGATAAATATCAGATTTTTTATTTCAAGTTGTTTCCATGCCATATTCATTTATCAATGACGTAAATTGATAAAAAGTGTTAAACGTGATATAAAAGTAAATAATATTACCTATATTGATACTATTAAAAACGTGGGAAAACAATTAACTGGTAATACAACCTGACCTTGGTTAACTTATGGAAGATCATTTACAGACGGAATGGTTATATCTCCTTGAAAAATTACATTATAATTTGCTGTGTGTTAAAGACACAAAAAAACGGTCGAGCTACAAGTCTGGTCTTAGTCGTACAAAAATATCGTAGCCTTGATGGCTTGCTGTCATTACAATTTCATTATTATTCTCAAAAGCTGACAATGAACATCAAGACAATAATATATTTGTTTAATATATTGCTGTTTCATCTCGTTCAGTAAGTGAGACTGCCGAAGAACCAAAAGCTAGTTGAAATGTATTATCTGCCCAGACAGCACATTAAAGTTACTTTGTAGTACCGCTATAAAGAAAAAGGGATTTTACATAATGAAATATTTTTATACTGAACTTACAAATATAATTCATTGTAAATATTATTTTTATTGCTCTACATCAACGTCATGATTTTAGAATATCTTTGGAATTACATATTTATTTTCCTATTCAGGACTATTTTAGAATTCGCAATCTAACTATATATTTGTATTGTATCAGCCCATATACGACCCACTGCAGGGCACGGGCCTCCTCTACAATCGAGAGTACGATTGAGAGTGGTTAGGCCATATACTCCACCACGCTGGCCTAATGCGGGTTGGCGGACTTTTACATACCATAGAAATTTATACAAATCACTACGGTATGCAGGTTTCCTCACGATGTTTTCCTTCACCTAACTATATATGTTTTAAAGGAAATGCAATGCAAAATAAACGGATATCAAAATAACTATAATCGATTAATATAAATATCTATGGACAGGACCGAGCTTGGTACTTCCCTACGACATCGGTAGGAAAATTGTTGAGATCCGAAGGAGGCCCAATATTACGGACATACCCCAGTGGATTGGTAAGTCCAAATGACAGTAGCCAGCATACGTAGTGTGGTAAACTTATGACCGATGGAAAAGTTCTCGAGATGAAAATGAAAATGAAAATGAAAATAATTTATTGAATCCATTAAAATGTTCAACATTATTTAGATTCAGTCATTTTTTTTTTCTACCACCCGGTTCGGAAAGCGGTTTTCACTAGAGAAGAACGGGCAAGAAACTCTAGTGTTGCTCTTTTCAAAACCAGTTTACAATATCGTGATTATTACAAAAATTACAAGTTGGTCCAAATCAGAGCAGTTCATTAATAATTTGTTATAATTTGCAAGTGAAATATATTTTTAATACAATATTGTTTATATTCTGTTTAATATGGCTGAGTGAAGTGAAGTAGGCCAGAACGAAGAATCAGTATGTCCTGTTTCACCAACGCAGTGAATACTCGTGAAAACCTTATGTAATCTATAAATCAGTTACAATGTAAGCAAATCGGACAGACCAGTCCACACAAGCAGCACCCGTTCACGAGTATGACGCATGTGCCAGCCATCGGCCTCCTCAACCATGCTACAGGGAAGTGACCGACCCGGCACACGACGCCGCCGCAAGCACAGACTTTTAAGCGAGCATGACATACCCAATCGCTTACAAAGTAAAATACAACGTGTAAAGTTACTTAATATAAATTACAATATACAGAGCACACCGATACCTCCGCTCCGAAATACTATCTATATGTTTCATTTTATTCTATTCCCAAGCCTTATTATCATCTAGATATTCAGAAATTTTATAATAAGCTTTATTGCATAATTGTTTCTTGATAGTAGCTTTGAATTTTTTAATAGTTAAGGCTTTCATATGAGTGGGAACTTTGTTATAAAAGTGTATACAGTAACCCTTAAAAGATTTGCTGATCCTGTGGAGTCTGGTCTTATGACTAGCTAGATTGTTCTTATTCCTAGTATTTTTGTCGTGAATATCGCTAATCTTTCGAAAATTTTCTTTATTCTTATGGACATACATTAAATTTTCATAAATGTATTGTGACGCTACTGTCATTATATTTATTTCTTTAAATTTATCTCTAAGAGAACATCTGGACCCTAGCGAATAAATTGATCTTATAGCTCTCTTTTGGAGAACAAAGATAGTATTAATGTCAGCTGCGCCACCCCACAGTAAAATTCCATAACTCATCAGACTATGAAAGTAGGCAAAATAAACCAATCGAGCTGTATCTATATCAGTCAATTGGCGAATTTTACCCACCGCAAAGACTGCGGCGCTCAGCTTTTTAGCTAGAGCGACTAAATGAGGACCCCATTGAAGTTTGGGATCTAATGTAATTCCCAAGAACTTAGTTGAATCCACAAGGTTTAACTCATCCCCATTCAAAGAAATGTTAGCGTTAACTTTTTTTACATTGGGTGTCACAAATCTTATACATTTAGTTTTTTGGCTATTTAATAGCAAATTGTTAACGCTAAACCAATATACTATTTTTGAGAGGGTGTGGTTTACATCGTCAATATCTGGTTGGCGTCGATTTAATTTAAATACTAATGAAGTATCATCAGCAAACAACACTACCTCACAGTTGTCCCTTATAAAAAAAGGTAAGTCATTAATGTATATTAAAAAGAGAAAGGGTCCAAGAATTGAGCCCTGCGGCACTCCCATAGTAACAACAGACCCAGGAGATATTTTTCCGTTGATGTCAACGCTTTGGATTCTATTATTTAAATATGACCTACATAATTCAAGAGCAACACCATTAATTCCATAGTGGCTCAATTTCCTGATAAGAATATCATGGTGAACACAATCAAATGCTTTGGATAGATCACAGAATACACCTAAGGCATCCTGAGACTTCTCCCAAGCATAAAATATGTTACTTATAAGCTCCACACCAGCATCAGTGGTAGAGCGACCCCGCGTGAAACCAAATTGTTTACCATGAAGTATTTTATTTTTTGAAAAATAAGTTTGTAGCTGTAAGAGCATTAATTTTTCAAAAATTTTGCTTAATGAAGGTAGTACTGAGATAGGTCTATAATTAGAGGGGTCATCTGTACTACCAGATTTAAAAAGAGGTATAATGATGAATGATGAAGCCACGTACTGGCAAGCGTACGGCACTACGCGATGATTCCACAATACTTTGTGGACTTTTCTTTGACGGACGACCCTATAAAATTTTGTAGAAATCACTATGTGCAGATCGCTCTTCTTTACCCGTCACTCAGCATAATGTCGTTTAAGAGTTTACTCCCAGTATTTTATTATCTATATTAGGCTATATACGTCCAACTGCAGGATACGAGCCTCTTCTTCAATCGATAGTAGGATTGAGAGGGATTAGGCTATATAGTCCACCACGACGATCAAGTACGGGTTGGCGGACTAAATAACTATATACATATTATTTCAAAATATTTTTTTTAATGAGCATTAATATTTTTTTCTCTTATTTCTTCTTGAAAAGCTGTGTTTGCATATTAATAGGTATACTTAACTTGAGTCTGCAGACAGCAGCTAGACGATTTATTGTAATACGTAATTATAACAATCAAACAGTAAAAAATCACACACATCTGGGTAGAGACAAAAAATAAGATGAATGAAAATGAAATAAAAAATATTCTCAACTACTGTAGTGTAATGAAAAAATGTTTTCATTTTCCCAGCATTCTCTTACTATTCATTACGTACGTCGTTTGTATTATGTTCTTTCGGTTTCTGGGATTTTATCTCTCGTGCTAGTTAAAGTAATTATTTAAAAAATAATTACACAGTAGTGCCCAAGTTCTAAAAAGGGAAATATAACCTGCTATATGTTTCTAACGCCATCTAGTAATAAAGTTTGTAACTAAAGCAAGAAAACAATAACATGCTAATAAATAAATACCTTAGAGTATTTATAATATAGAGGGAGCGCTGTTATACATTTGCGTCTTAAAAAACGTAGATATTTTTTTATTCGTAATGTTGGTAGGACAGCTATACTTGTGAAAATTGAATTATTGATTGCTATAAATTCCGCTGGTAGCCGGAAGTATATTTAGTTATTATCCGTCTAAAACGATTAACTTAATTCAATTGCCATAAACTGTTTTTTTTGCACTTTGCTTTTTCAAAGAATTTGTGCATGTTGGACAACCTGTCAGCGCGTTTATCAGACACAATCCATTACATCCTTTTCAGATTTTATTTTACTGATGAATATGAATAGTCATATCCTAGTCCAGTAAATAGAGATTTACTGGTGGTAGATATCTCATATGCGAGAGGCCGCCTAGGTGGGTACCACCGCTATGACTATTCATCCCAGCAAACTGCAGTGTAAATTCACTGTTGTGTTCCGGTTTTAAGTATATTGTAGTCAGAGTAACTATTGCAAATATTGAGACTTAACATCTTATATCTCAAGATTGCGAGCGCAGTGGAATTCCAAGCATTGCTTTGTAATTTATAGTGTTGTTTCGTTTAGCTACTATCCATGAGCGGTCGTATCGCTTACCATCAGACGAATAGCACGCTGGTCTCGCCATTCATCGCTATAATAAAATGTTTTTTTGGGTTGTGGCAATTTTGTGGGGGCTAAATAGTACGTTGGCCCTCATGACGTATCCGTTGCGTTGCGAAATAAATTCTGAATAGTTTTGTATAATCACCGCGGCTGGAAAACAATCATTAATATTACATTCCGTTTCGCAACACAGCTGGGAAAATTTAATTTTGTAATTTGAACCATATAGTTGTGTTCGCGCGCGTCTAGTTTGAATATAATATTTATTATGGAAAGTAACGGCATTCGATATGGCGATAGGCTCGCCCCCTATCACATCGTGGGACGGAATATACAAGGCGAAACGTGGGTGTTCTGGTAGCACCTCTGTCTACCCCCTCTGGGAAAAAGGCGTGTGTTTATGTATGTATGTAGGTAACGGCATTCATTTTAAAAACAATGTCTATAGGCTAAGTGAAATTGACGTTTCATTACTGTTTGTGCAGTGCAGCTGAAACTATAGACGAATTCGACACAATTATGCTGGTTACTCCGAAATCAAATATACACAGGTTATCGAAACTCAATGAACGCGCTTGGATCACCGCATGATTTAATAAACCTAATAGGAGATTGTCGTTATCCAGGTGGATACAAAATCACCGGGTATTTGAAAAAAATATGAAGTTATTATTATGATGCTCTGTTATAGTTAACCACTTTAAAAATTAATCTTATAAGATCTTATAAGTACGAAGCTAATAAGTTCACAGACTGTTGGGACTCAAGTCCAGCTACCTCGATTGATAACACTTATACACACATACATAAACATCACGCTTTTTTGTATTCTTATCGATTTTCACACGCATTACAAAATATATCCACGGTAAGTTTCAACTTTTTTTATTTTTATCACCTATAATTATTGTGAAGGTTTTGGTTTTTTAATAAAACATACATACACAAAACGTCACGCCTTTATCCCAGAAGGGCTAGTCAGAAGTGCAACCAAGACACCCACGTTTCGCCGTATGTGTTCCGTCCCATGATGTGATGGGGGGCGGACCTATCACCATAGCGGACACAAATTCCAGACTCCGGGCTTATAATGAATAGAAAAGTCCAATATCACTTTGCCTGACCCGGGATTTGAACCCGAGACCTTGTAATCATACCGTAGCATAACTACGCCACCGAGGTAGTCATAAGGAGTCACAGGATAACACTTGTTACAACTCCAAAAAGTTTCCTAACACACATTGGACATGTGCTCCCTTATGAATTGCTAAATGTCCATGCACAGCGCATGTGACCGGCATGTTTTAAAGATTTCGCTATTTTAAGATGAACTGTCATATATGAATAAATTAATATGTTGATTTTTACTGCATAGGTAGCGTAATCAGGTTCTTTGATGGTAATTATTTACGAGTGTTTATAGGCACGTTTTTGGTGTTTAAAATTGTCTGGAGGGGGGAGGGGGTTAAAGAAAAGGAAAAAAGTAGATTAGGATTATATCTTTACTTCAATAGGTTACATTTGATTAAAAAAAGCTAATTGATAGTCTTAAATAATGTTTTTCTGAGTAAGTTGACTAATATTACATTTTAATAAAACCTCTCGCAGTTGACTCTAGTTAAGGTTAACCTACTTGAAAAAGTTAAATTCCTTGCGGCTACTGCTACTACTGTCCGTTTACATTGTGATTGACATTATCCAAATATCGCATTTAAATATTAATTAGTCCATTCGGTAGACAAGTTTCAATGAATCGCATTTCTAATACACGCTGCTGTTCCGTAGTATGCTTAATTAGAGATCGAGCCCTAAAAAATATCTCTTTCTCCGTCTCTCTCTATCTCCTCAGCCATAGGAAGTCCACTGCTGAACATAGGCCTCCAATTATCTTCACAATTATCTTCACATTGACCTGTTGGGAGTAGCCTGCATCCAGCGACTTCCTGCAAACTTAACCAATTCGTCCTTACCTTAAAAATCTTCTCTTACAAAAATAGTTTAAAACGTATTAATCGTTTTTAAAACATATTCATACATCGCCTTCACAAATTAATCTTGTTCATTCGTCACTGTTAACAAGTCCACTTCTTAATATAGAACACAAATTTCGTTCCTCAATCAGCATTAATGATTCCAATGAAGAAAAATCAACAATCCCACGAGTTATGCTCAGCGATGAAAGTGCTCGTTAATGAGTGCATGTTTAATGTTAAATAAACAACAATATTTTATACATCTCATGATTAAGGTTACGCGTGAGCAACCCGCCCTGATTTCTTAATAAATTAGCAAGCCATTACGTTTAATTGATATGATACGTACCAGGAAGCTGCTATAATCAACCTTACCACTTTCCCCTCACTCCACATGATAATACACCTTCAAACATCGAATTAAGATGACTTTTTGCACTTAAGACGTCAAGTCTCTTAAGACGTATTGATGCAACCATGAAAATTGCTTGGAAGCTCAATGATCCCACTTCCGTATAATATGAAAAGTAGACTCTGTGCATATATGAGTTAGATATATTTTCGTTTGGATTATTCTCGCGGAGATAGGTCGTTCCTAGGGTCGTTTGCAAGCAACTCTCGCAAAGTTCAACGTCCGTCCTAGCCAATCCCTCCCCCCACAAAGGCACCTGTAGACTTCTTTTGGTAATTAACAATAAAAAAGTGCAATTATTGAGTTCAGTTAGAGGAAATGATTAAACCGTGTCTAGTTTCCGAGATCTTTCTCATTTTGCACCATACAGATGGCATTTTATAATACAATTAACTGGGAATATATGGAGCATTTTCTTTTATTCCATAACTATTTAGATTTTTGTTTTTTTTGTCTATTTCGTAGTGTTTGCGGCGAGACCGCTTGACACTGGAATCTAATTTATATCATAGGGTCGTTGGCTATCAAGCTTGGGACATTGGACCCAAAGTCAACAACCCAATCTTTGCCGATTTACGTTGGTAAATTCCGACAAACGAGTGACGTCACTAGGGTCGTTACTACCGAGTTATGTAATCTGTACTATATGAGAATATTAGACAGTCTTCGCCAATCCGTCAGGGACACTACCAATATATAAACAAATATTTTTAAAGAATGTCTGCTTGTTACCTCTTCAAAAAAAACTCTTTAAATAATTGGTTGTATCACGTGTTTGTATTGCATATACTTCGAGTTAAAGCCAGATATGTTTCATCTCGATGCGGCGTCAGGAAGTTGACTTATAAATTAAAACGTGTCAACTACGACGCGTGTTCGGAGCAAAGAAGTAACGAGCAAGTTAAACACGAGAACTGTCTCGTAGACATGTGTTATTGTTTAGTTTTACGTGATAGAAAAAACACAAATATACGATAAAATAAATTACTAAAAATAACATAGGTTTTTTTATTCATTTGAAACCAAACTACATATAAATGTTATTAAACATCGTATTAATAGAAAATATGTAATACATTCTCTATTTTAAATTACAGTCTCTATAATGGAATAAATAGTAACAATGTGCTACTAAATACTCTCGTAAATTTTCGGTTCCAGTAGCACTCAATGTTTTCTTCTCCATACTCTATGTCTTTTCCCCGGATCTTATTTAATTTAATTTTCAGACTATTCATGTGTACACAAATGCTTTAATAACAGTTATAAAAGCTCTTATTAAAGCTAAAGAAATATGCAAATCAATACAATAACTATAAACGATAATTAATTGCTTTCACAATTGTTGTTTAAAATTTCTTATCATCATTCAGAGTATACAAATAACTACTGAAAAAATTAAAACAAGGTTGAAGTGTTGCATTTAATTTTCATTTTTTACAGTTCATTGTATTGATATAAAAAAGTTACATAATATGACGAAATAAAACGAAAATATTTTTATTAAATCATGAGTTCTGAATAAAGCGTCGGCCTACATAACAATATGAAAATACAGAGGTCAATAGCTCCCGAAAAAACCAGCGCTTCGTCATACGAACTATAATGAATTCATTTCCGAAACTCATCAATCAAATACGGACACAATTTTTGACTAATGGACGTGTACCAGCGAAGTAGTCTAGACCATGCCATTATAATTCTGTTGGCGTTTCTTTAGTACCCCGCTGAAATCGGAGGCTGATGACCCCACCCAACCCTAATTCTAAATCGATCGACATGGATTTCGTGGATAGAATAATACGTTTGTCGCCACAGATTATAAAAAGTGCTTGGTAATGAGTAATGACAAGTTTCATATTGAGTTGTGTGTGACTCATTGAAAAATTATTTTATTGCAATGAAAATTGGAATGACTTATATTTTATTTTTGTGTTTAATTAAAAACATTCATGTCCTGCGCGTGGAATTCTAAATTATTGGAAAAAGAAATAATGTTGCTCAAAATTTTGTTATTCGATCATTATTTAAGACAATTTCCAATATTTCTTTAAAATAAATGCAAGAAAATAAAATACGTAAAACACTGACTAGGAAAGTGACACCAACCTGGAAGTGACCTTATTTAATGGACAATATATTGTAGAACATATCGATGTGCACAAAAGTTCATTGTCAAAATCAATTCGAGTTCAGAAATAAAATCCGAAGGTGAATGTATTAAAACGCTAAACGAGGCGATTGGCGGACTAATAAAATTGACAAATTATCACCGATAGTTGGTTGAGTGAATTAAATTGCTTTATTGCACAGCAATGTGACCATTTGGTAGAAATCGGCGGATTTTGTGTTTAGTTACAACTATCCGATAATAGATGGCGCTTTTATAAAAAATAATTTGAACAAGATTGTAAAAGTGAGAAAAGGTGAAGGAAGCATTCGTAATTTTGATAAGTTATTAAATATGTTTATTGTATTTTAGGGCTTCGCCATTCATATCTTACGTGAAAATGTATTCTTTCATTCAAATTATAATATTTTGGGTATATTTAGTCGAATCATTATTTTATACAAAAAATATTTTTGTTAATAAGAGTCATAACCCTCACTTGAAATAAATCTATGTAGTGAAATGTGAAAACACAAATTTAGTAACGAATATATTCATTGAACAAATGTTTACTTCCGAAAATTACCTGCTTAATTATCATGATACATGATATCTTTAATCCCAAGCTTATCTTAATCCTTATCTTATTTTCTCCATCCACTATTTAATTAATAACTAGCTAGAGGTTACAGAATATTTGATTTTGTATTTAATGACTAGCTAGAAGTTATAGATTATTATTTTTTTTTTTTTCAATTCTCAACTTAGTGTCACTATTTATAAAATCACGCTTGTTTCATAATTCAACCAGCAGACACGAGGAGCCACAGGTTTGATTCCTACACCGACATAAATTTGTAAGGTCTACAAATAATTGTTTCAGGTTAAAGTGTACGGAAAAACCACTGGTGGTTTCTGGTATTCACGTTATAAGGCTTTATTATTTTGGGGTCAGGAATTATTACGACTGTTAGGTACATATTTATTATATGAAATGTTTCAGTGACCTGATGAAAACGACCCGCATTCTGTGAGATCTTTAAATTTTCATCTACAATAATTATCATCAAACTAAATCCAAGAATTTACATCACACACTTTCTGTAAAAATCCAATACCCGTAACAAAATTGTTGCACATCTCAATCCAAATACAAACGCACCTTGCCACTAATTGGTGCACATACGCAATTAATTTCCCATATGTGTACACGAAACAATGAGATAACTCCGATATATTCCGACCACGCGCGGCAATAGATTAGGCGCGCTTTTTTCACGCTCACAATTCCAACGAGCCGTGAGTCGCATATCAACTTTATACATTCGTGTCACGTGACATTTGGACACATACAGCTTAAATTTTCTAATGGGGATCATGTTTACTCTCTGTAGTTTATGCTTTACTTGTAAATTACGCTTTTTTTAGACTTGGTAATGCAAATTCTAGGTAATTGTTGAGTGTAATCGATCTAGTGTTGAACACTTGTGAACATTTTATGAAAATAGTTCTGTAATATTAAACATTAAATCTAATAATCTATGTAAATGCTGACACCTGAGGATGGGATATAAGTAATTTATCGCACCTGGTGTTAAGTGTATCACACACCTTTATAACTCATGGTCTTCTTATGTACATTGACTTTAAAATCGATGGGGTACGGAGCTGTAGTATGGAAGGATGCACGGACCTTTGGCATTCTCACTTAAACCACCTGGCAACTTGGGAAATCGTACTACCATCCGGATTAAGATGGCGTATCATAGCGCAGTCTACATTGACTATTACAATGCTCTACTAGTTACATAAAATGAATTAAAAGATTGATCAACATATTGCGCTACACAATCAAAAATTGCATTACATTGCCAGCTCAATCATGGGTGCAATATTAACAGACGGTATCTAACTAAAATAAAAAGAACTTAGACCAGGGCTCAACGACCTGTTTAAGGAAAATCGATAGACGTTAAATAAAATAAAATGATGTAATGAAACATCAGACAATACGACGACCTCTGATTAAATGGCCGACCTGCTATTGGCTTCCTGCTTCTGAAGTTTGGAAGATCTTCGCGCATATATCTATTTGTATAGCCTCGACATATAATAATGTCATATAATCTATGCCTATAGTAGTAAATCAATGCGGTAACCCAGTATCGAGCATTTTTAAATAAAGAAATAAAAATAAACAAAAACGTTACTTTTCAAATATGTATATTCAGCTATTGTAATCTAATAAGGAAATCTTCAATTAATAAATAATAGCGATTACTGGTTGGTAATAATCACACAAAAAAAATAAAACACCGGCGCATTATACCAAAATATCAAACCATACCCGATTCGAAATTCAAAGGATGTTTCCTTTTTCAAAACAATGCTCACAAGATGAGTTTCATGTTTTGGACTGTCATAAAAATCGGTTCCAGCGACGCTACGTGACTTTTGTCAGCAACAGTTCGCAGAATGGGCGCCCACACGCCTGTTATAATGCGATAACGAGCTCATTACATTCATGCTAAATATCTAAACTTTAAGTATATGTAATACAGTGCAATGTTTATTTGAATCGTGAGCATTAAGGCGGCTTTAAAGTTGAGCGATATAATTTTGGAATATTTGTAAGTCTAATAATATGTTTGTTATTCGTTCGTTAAGTCTTGATCTGATTTTGCGATGAACATGAGGCTTACAACCAGCCATCTTTCTTTACAATAGTTATAGAGCTTGTACTATAAAATAATCCCAAAATTTAGCACTTCCTACATAGAGAAAAGCAATCTTATGGTCAATTTAGCCAAACAATTAGTGGCAGCGCTTTCGTAAAGTCCTTATCACCCTTTTTTATACCTAAGGATAGTTGACAGCCTCCGTGGCGTAGTTAGTTAGACGCTGACTGTGAAACGAGAGGCCGCAGGTTCGATCCCCGCACTAACACATACGTTTGTGTGGCCCACAAATATTTGTGTCGGGTCTGGACCCGACACAAATATTTGTGGTCTCACAAACACCCAGGTGTTTGTGAGACCGAAAAGTCTCTCGTAGTTTCTGATACCCACGACACAAGATTTAATTGATTTTAATTTGGGGTCAGAACTATGTATGTGACTGTTGGATTTATTTATTTATTTAGTTGGTAAGCTCAACGTATAGAACTCTAAAGAAGGCTCGACGGCCAGACTGGGTGTCTAGCTAGCTGTCTTGTTTAGAGACCAAAATCTACAGCGGCGCTGAACATTCCAGGGTAAGAAACGCCCTGATGTTCGTCCGTCCGTTTTTCTTCCAATCGGAGGGGGCCAGACGTATCCCTGACTAATTACTATCTTGGGCGCCCCTTTAGCTCTTGTTATGAGTATCCATGACAGATTCAGAGTCATTTGTCGCATAGCCTGGTGTAGATATCTCTCCAGCAACCCCCCTGACCCCTTTCTGTTGCCCTGAAGACGGGTAAGGAATACAATGGTGTACCTCAGTCAAGCATCAACTTGGAAGCGTTAGTTTCATCCTGTAATACAGGCGTAATAATACCTTATTCAGGGCACGTAACAAAGAGAACAGATGGTCGATGAAAGCCGAATAGGTGCTTATTGAGAAGAAGCTACGCAATGCCAAGCATAGCTTCAGACCTCGACCTTATGGTAGCTAAATAGTGCTCTAACTTTTTATTTGGTCGACAATTTAGCTAAAATTGCAGGAAGTCACTGGATGCCGGCTTATCCATCTGATTGTTGTAAAAATTCTAGGGGAGGCTTATGTTCAATCACGGATTCCAAATCTGTCTCTCATGTTATGTGATCTGGAAATGATGATGTATATACCAAATATTTTGAGGATAATTCATATAGTGTGCACTGAGGACGGTAAAATGCTGGGTTCCGTTTTCAGTTCGGGTAATCCATTTCGGAAAAATCTCATATCAGTTGCTCGAAACTGCATTTGGGCCCGGTATGGAGATCGTTTCAAACCTTACCGCGAATCAGCAAATTGTAGGTGGACCATGACACTCGTCAATTCTTTGCCTACCACTTCGGGGGTGAGTAAAACATACCAGTATGAGTAAAATATTCTAAAATACTAGTATTCTAAAATAACTTTATAAAATATATTTGACTCATAAATAGACGTAATTATATTTTGTAATATTCTTACAAAAATACGCGATACACAATGGGAAAACTCGTTACGTGTGAACCAATTAATCTAATTCACACAAATACATCTTTAAAATGTTCTATACAAAAAACTACACATTGAACTGACATTACTAACTGAGTGTATATTAATATTAATACGAAAAAGTGTTAACAGTTTACATTGCAAGCATTTAAAAACTAACAAACTGTATCAAACGCAGTGCAATGAACATAGAATTGCAAATGACAATAATAAACCGTCAGAACAAAGGCGCAGTGTAAACAACTCGCATCTCGCGCTACCATGCACCCCATAGACACCGCATACGTCTACTTATAGCCAAGCATCCAGAGTTTACTGGGCTAAAAGTTGAACGAACCTAGGAAGCGCTCGCGTCTCGCTGCTCTCAGCCGCACACAGCGAGTCCAGATACTGCGCACACACACAGACACCGACACGCCGACACACACCGATGGAAACGAAGCGTGAGAAATGTTGATAACTCACTTGCGTTAGCTTCGACACTTCCGAGTTTGAGTTTCGAATCGAGAAACGCTAAATCGATTTCTTTGTTTAAATTACTAACGTGTGAACGAACTTCGATTTTCGGCCGCGAACGACATGAACATTCGACGCACGTTTTCAGAAACGCAGACAAATTGATGATAAAACTTTATGTACAAACGGCGCATGCACCGGCGCGTCTATTCGTTCATTATTAGTATAAAATAATATCGGAGTGAGATAGTGTTGTAATTAATATCGGCGCGGCGGTGTGAGTGAGCGCGTAGGCGATACGTTTAATGAGGTGGCGCGTGTGTAGTGGTAACCCGTGTGACTGGGCGCACTCCATCGACTTATGTAACCCTGGTACTTGGGATCTCGTTTGCGCATACATTTTAGTACGAGTTTTTTTTTACATACAGTTTAAAATAACCCAACCGGCTTGACGAGGCCATTTCTTAAAAATGTCTTTGCATTTCCGCGTTGGGAAAAGTAAAAAAGGTCATTCGCGCCTAAAATTCGTTAAGATTGTTTTAAGTGAATACAAATACACTGTTTGGAATTCTTGAATACATTTACGACGATTAAGTTGTAAATTTTAACTTGCGTCTTGGACAATGCATAATAATACTGATGTTAAAAAAGTCCGTGACAAGCGCCGGGCGATCCTGTTTCTTTATGATGTCTCCTTCCTTTAGTTCACGTAATATCGTGTGAAGAAGACGTTTATATTACAATTTACATTTCCTATAGCGACGATGATTAACAATTAACTTGTGTGATATAGCTAAACGGTTTGCATTAATTCTGTTCGGTTATATCTCAATCAATTTTATTAGAATCTTATCTGCCTTAGATCATGAGGAATCTGTAACTTTAACAAACGTTTTATTAGAACCAGAAAAGTAGAGACTCGGTCGGTGCTAAATATGGTATAAATTCTATTGAGTGTAAAACTTTTTAATTTAAAACGCTACAAACAACTACTCCAATTAAAGATTGATTAAAGCATAGGATTTATCATTGCAACATGATCATGGTTGATCACTACCACGAATATCCATTTAAAATTCGAAAGGTTATAGTTAAAACGCTGTTCTTGGAACATTTTTGGGACTCGGGCATTCGCGCACGCTTAGGAAAATGATTCACGTGAGATTCTCAATAGTGCTATAATAAAGATTCAACTCGTTGTAACTATAATCAAAATTACTGTAAGCACCTACAGTAAATAATTAAATACTACTTTTCTACTTAATAATGAAGACCAACGATTTAAATCTTAAATTTACTATCTACGACACTATCAAGTATTACTTAAGATGAATTAATCTTTAAAGATACAATATCTAACATAACTCGATCGAATTGAATCTTTAGATTAACGCAATTTATATTGAACCATTAAATTTGAAACATCCGTTGAAAGTGTTTGGATTTGCCGTCACAATTTCTAATAACCACTTTGGCTTGATATCCAATATAAATATAACTCGCCTTTCAACTCTCAACGAACAGGGAAATTGTTGTGAAAGTGACATAACATAATATTTATCATATAGTATATCAAGAAAACAATAACATAGCGCCGAATTCGTTTAATAAAACATTGAACTCTGCCGAGCCAATGTTACGATTTAAAAAAAAGCATATAAGTCAGAGGATTAGCAGAATCCGTAATTTATACGAATTATGTCATACATATTCAACTATTTTCATTCGATTTTATTCACAAACAATATTATATTTTTTAGCTCTTAAGTTCAATGAATTTTAAATGACCATTATAATATTTGATAACATCCAAAGCAAATGTATATGGTGTATTCAAAAATATGTTAATAATCGGAACATTAACATAGTCGTGGGTGACCATACACGGGTTTCGGATGGATACAGGCCAGCAAAGTCTTTCCGATCTTTCCCAAAAACAGTAGTTCGTATTATAAAAATATAATAAGCACGAAATATAAATTGTGACATTTCGTGCTTGTTATATTTGTAGAATATATATTTGTGCACAGCACGTTCTACGTTCGTAGCGCTACGCACTGCGTCGCGTGCCGCCTCCGAGAATACTGTGTAATAACTTAACGCCACGACTAAATTATAGTGGCTGTATTTGTTTTTTCTTCATGTTTGTTTTTCTCACTAGATTTGTGTAAGTGGTATTTTTATTTACAGCCAGCGTCTGCTACGTCTTACATAACATATTTTGAAGTCAGAGGCAATTTAATTTTAGATTTGAAGTTGAAATAAACTACTAGATTTAAGATTTGAAAAAGTGCGAAAATACCAATTGACGCAAATAAATGGTATAAAGTATATAGGCGAACATTGTTATAATAAATAAAATATACTTCGGATGCATTGATAAACCGACAGCAATAGACAATTCACAAATAAAATATCTACTTCCTAAACACTTAGCAAGCGCTTGCGTTCATCAGAGCAGGGTGAACGACCGCCAATGCAAATATACTGAACCCGTCGCGGTCGCCAATTAATGCAAGCTTCGATCCCACCAAGCGAGGAAAATTGTAGGAAAATCGGAACCCACCGTGCTGCCGAGGTTATTGCAATGAATTAACATTCCGAGAATGCGATAATCAGACGCGCTAATTAAGACACGCACCTTACTTATAGAAAAATAAATTACTGCACACAACTATATCGTGTCTGTGAAATATTTAAAAGGAGTTATCTCGATAGACATTTCCGCTCATGATTCAACGTGACCTTTTGAATAGCAATTTCCGTTATTAATTTATAATAATGTGTTATAGAATTATAAACTGTAATTGCACAATAAAACTAAATAATATATTTTTAATGAATGTACTATATCACGATTTAGGTAAAGTGCAAAATTATAAGTGTCGGTATATATATTTGGTATAAATAAATCTTCGCATTTTTAAGATAAAACAGGATGTATCATGTACATAATATAAGAATAACGTAAATAAGCCAATATGTTGCTGATATTAATATAATTAAATATGTTGCACAGACTTCCAGCACCAGCTCTACCACAACTTCCTTTCATCTTCTTGGCGTTATCCCTGCCGGTGTCAGGGTCCGCCTTCCGGCTGAGTCTTCTCCATTTCGCCCGAACTTCGTCATCCTCAATAGTAAGGCCATTGACTTTCATACCTCCCTTGACGACATCTAGCCAGCGCTTCTTTGGTCTACCCTTCGGGCGAGGCCTAGGAACATTGAGGCTTAGGAACACATTACCGACGTATTCCTGTGGCTTTTTGTAGTGACCATGCTCATACACACCATCAACTGCTCTACCAGAACCTAAATTAATTGAGAAATCATTAGAGAAATCTCATATTCATCTGCCACAAACCCGAGTGAGTCAGAAAGCGATTATCATACAAAGACGAGAGTCGTCTTATAAATAACATCGAGTATCCACTTAGATATGTATCTCTGCTGATTGGTTATGGGGGCATAACTTTGAGTTGTCACTTATGAGCTTTAAGAATTATTTCTTTAAAGCTGTGAGTATTTTATTTTTAATTTTCATGGGCATAGCTTTTACTTTGTTTTCATTTTTTTAGCTAATACCATCATCATTGTCATCAGCCTCCTACTAAACTCAGGTATCTGGTAAGGATTTACACAGTAACTTACTTTTGATTTTCTAAACAACATTTTCCTTTTTATGCACTCTTTATAGCCTAATTAACTACTTACCTCCGATGACAAAGTCCATTGCAGCGTGAAGAAACAACTAGCATACATATTTGCTCAAAATCTATCTACATCAGACATTGGAATATTTAATTCATTGAGCTTAATTAAGAAAGGCAGATGGATTGGTGAGCGCAGTTTCAGACTTCTCAGTGGAGGCGCTACTCCCTACCTCTAGGCCCGATATATTGGATAAATCGGTTTAATAATCGGCCTGGTTGGCTCCTCTTCTTTATGTTTCTTCTAACCTTCTCCGGAATAACTTTGCAAATTTGGTGGTGCCTCTAAACTATCCAGTTCCGATTCTACTACCTTACACAAATATGTGATTTTCGTCATCGATTAAAATAGGACAAATAAAGCTTGACCCCAGCCAACCAAAACTAAGTTAATCACAAAATCTCCTGCAATGAAGACATCCGAAACCGAAGCCGAGCTGCTATCGAGCGTATATCTGTTACAAAACATCAGCAGTGAGTCAGATAGACGTAATCAGGATGTAATGACGAGTGGCGGTGTTTATCACACGATATCGTTCTCGCTGAGTGCCGTGATACTCGCTCGATGCCCGTCTAATTGTTAGGGGTGGCGGATTGTGATGCCTATCGGGTTTGTAATGGCAAGCGGTTAGTATAGCTGGGCTTTGCACGTCAAAGGAAAAATGTTATTAAACTTATGCCGACTGTGGTTTAATTAGCTATGAATTCTATGAATCAATGATAGTGGTAGTTATAGATAAGTGAAATTAAATATGAGGCAAACCCTGCCGCGTACATGTTTGTTAAATCAACCTACACTTATTTGTAAATTTTAAAAAAATAATCCAAAAATAAATATATATTTAAGTAACTAAATGTATAAATTTTAACTTTAGAATCATACTCAATAAAAGATGCAAGAATGTTGAATCTTAATATTTTCTATTCATAAAATTTTCTAGTAAATAAAGCAATGAAATATTTATCAAAGAAACTTGAATCGTAATGTCGTCTCGCGCTGGCAGCCCTACCAGGAGCGCATCAATGTAAACACGTCGCCCCTTGACTTCCTACTATTACAGCTCACAAATAAAACACCTCGCATACCGCAGAGTATAATTTACCTCTTAAGACCAGAAAAACCATTGAAGTACAATAAAATGTATTTATTTATTTGTATTTTTTACAAACAACCAAATAATAATCTTATTTGGGTGGCTTTATAATGATGTAATTGATTAATTAATTGTTTTGACGAACAATTTCAAAGATATTCGCGGTAAAAACAAAAGAACAGGAAAGATAATGGAACTTTAAATGTATGTATTTTATTAAGGTTTCTTTAAGGTTCTAAATAATATTAACTCATCATGATACAAAATTCTTATGCAAAACCCAGCGTTCATTTTCCCCAATTAAAGCCTCAAATCGAAATATAAATAGGGAAAACTATAAAAACTGGTTTTAGAAACCAATTTGTCTTATTAATTCTAAACCAAAATGTTAACACCTTTATAAATATCAATAAGTGCGTTTGTTTTATTTTAAAGTCATTATATTAAAAAATATATTATATTAAAAGACTCTTCGAAACATTCTTCACAAAGAGTACATTCCTAAACCGTCCCTAGAATCTATAGTTTATCAACTCTAACTCAGCTTAGCAAGGCGTTTCGAAATAAATTTTCCTTCACGCTCTGTGGCCAAGTCCGCGCGCCGTAACACCCCTACCAGGAGAACATAGACGCAAACGAGTTTCCATCGCTTTCCTACTGTTGCGACTCGCACCCGCGACCACACTGGGCTAAAAGTTCAACGACCGTCATACCATCGAGCTAATGGTGACACCATTTTTATATAATCAAAGACAATTTGATGTACTTGTTTATCCTTTTTTGCTCACCTAATACGTATTGACCTTATTGTTCAGATAAAAATATTGCCATGATGTGTATCATTTACAGATTCAACGTGATTAAATACAGTCATGATAAATAACTTTAAAATTCTGTCATTGCAACATTTTCTAGTACTTAACACATCATAATATATTTTTCATTGTCCTATAAGACATGACGAAAAGGAAAAATAATATTCGCGAAGAAGTGAAAATAAATTAAAATAATGACTGCTAATGAGTATTTCCTTGTCTATACTTGTAATTATGTGTTGCCTTCCTGTGTGCGGAACATCATTTGAAATAATCTATGGTACAAGATAAACAGTTTTGTGTCCAACACTCCATGGGTAATAAATTCAAGGTCTTTATCATTATATATTATTATCACAACCTTTTGCTTCTCCGAGTACTTAATAGATAGCAATCAGAAAATATAATAAATAAAATTACAACATTCAATTCAATTTCAAGATTAAATATCCATTGAAAAATTAGAAGACTATTTATAAATACACATTTCAAAAGAATATTTTAAAAAAATATATGATGTAATAATGAAAACAGTGTGTTAAACAGTACTTATTATTTTACCCCATGACAAGCCCATAAATATCTAACCAAAACGAACAGTACGTTTGAAACTCGTTATAAAAATAAAAGCAACGAATCGACAACGCTTCATATACCACAGCTGACGCGTTATATGGCCATCTTATCTTTTCACCTCAAAAAACAAGTTTGACATACTATTTCAATACAATTATAACAAATCTGAGTATAAATTTATCCTTGGGAAAGTTCGTTGTTGTAAAAAAGAAAGCTCAAGACTGCAACAGTTGCCATCAAGTTACTAGGAATGTATAAAAATAAGGAGATACCATTAGTTTAGTAATACGCAATGTTTGAGCTCTTTTATCAACTATCTGCAGATAAGACGTGTTGTTTGATTTGTTATCACTGCGATAAAGTGATACGAAATGTTTTCCAAATGGCGCAGAAGTGGTTACAAAACATGATTATTGTAATATAATTTAAGTGTTTTCTTTCTGGATTTGGGAAGGATATTTTTGTAAAAAATGTAAGTCTATCGAAACCCTGATGGCGCACGAACTTCAATGGATTTTATTTCTTATTTCTATATTTAACTTCCACATCAATTCGTTACACCTTTATGATGTCAGTTTTTGAGTGTTTTAATGGACCTTCTCAATATGCCTGTTTTATGTTCCTTTTATCGCTTGTATGCGTTTTAGTCTTCTGACGGTCGTTGTACTTAGTTTTGATAGTTTGAAATGGATGTAAATTACGAATTGTTCTATTATGATAATTCTTATTGTCTCTATTGTAATTATTCTGCATTTCGATTGAATTGCTTTTAAGAGTAGGTTTAAATTATCTAGTAAGATCACGTCTCGACAAAGATTCTTAAGTAATGTAAAGATATTATATAAATCTTACAGTTTCGGATTTTAAACATTAAGTAACATAAAAAATATATTTATTATTTCTTTGATTATTTATAAACAAATAAATACACCCAACAGTCACATACATCAGCCATTATGATATCACACAAGAAATTAGATTTATTCATAATTGTAAAGCATGATCAGATATTCAAAACAAAAGACCATCCAACATAATGATTTAAAAATATGTTCTTTATTCGAAAATTTAATTGCGCTACAAACTACACGATGTGTCTAGTTGCGTTTTCCATTGTAGTTTCATTAAAAAATATTCCTCAATGGGTTCGTGTTAACTGATCTCACACTCGTGTTGACCAATACTTGAATGAACTATGGAAGCCATAACTAAAAACCTGCGCGCCCACACTCAAATAGAGACAATGAGGTATTTTTAAAACCAGTATTATCGGATACGTAACTATGCCCTTCCTACTCAAATGTATTCTCAATTTTATAACTAAGAGTATTATAAAAAATAGTCTTTTTGATAATGGTTATTGCATGTGGGCGCTATTTCTCAATTTCCTGTGTCTAATAAAAATACACAAACTTTATATTATGAAACGTAATCAGTAGTAAGTCAGTTATGGTCTATAGAGACATGAATACATGACATGTCTTCAGATACCTAAATGCAATTACAATCTACTGTTATTATTATATTTATTTATAAATAGTTAACTAATATTACAAGGATGGACTTTTAATCACGTTTTTTTAAATATAAACAAACACCGAAATCCTCATATTTTACACACTGTAAAAATTATCGGGTAAGGTGGCCATCTTCAAATAATAAAAATATTTTTACATTGTCGTTTATTATTTTTATCGAAACACGTTTTATCGAAAGATAAAATGAAAGGCGACCAACCACCACCGAATCATCGACATTGAAAACCATCAAAGTCGAAACATAACCAACGTAAGCCGTCCAAACTACCAGGCGATCATAACGTAAACAAAAGTACACTATTTCGACAGCCGAACGCTCAATAAAAACTTCTAAACTTGAACATAGAGCGAGAAAGAGACGCAGCTACGAGATAATCCTGCATCTCTGTCATTTTACGTCAGTTGACAAGCACTGGGTGAACGAACTTTGAGAGTTTACTGGGCTAAAAGTTGAATGTACCTCCGTTCGCGGACATTACGAACAAGATAGCAACTTTACCATACCCACGGCAAGTTTAAAACAGTTCAAACATCTTTTAAATATTTATAAAAGCAAACCGCACGCCATTAGCTCAAAGTGCAGAATTGTTTGGCATGGCGAATGTTTTGAGTCGTTTAGCGATACATCGACGAGTTTCTCACGACTACCTCTACACTTGCGCGTAGTTAGTGAGACGTGTGTGCAGATGAGGCGGCCTCGCGTGTGTGCGTCATCTGGAGGTTGGTGTAGTCTTGAAAATAATTTCGCGGTCACACCGCGCCGGCGGGTTCACACAACTCGAACCACCTGTCTGTGTTGCTCGCCTGGTTATTTATATCTATGCGAGAGCCTATGTAATGTTGGATGCGATGATGTATCCAATGTAATTTGTTTTCATTCAATTAAAATCTTCACCAAGCGCATGTTCAGGTGTCGGTCGGATAAGTAGTTACAATTGTAGGATGAAAGTTTGAGGAGGCACCCATATATTTCTTTCACTATTTCTAACTTAATGAGTTAATGGCATTCAAGAGTTTTGGGAAAAAATACACGTAGTCCCCTGATACTGTCATTTATTTGTTTATTTAATTACAGCCAGGAAACAATGGTTTTAGTTTTACTAATCACAATGGCATTACATTTTTGTATCAATATATTATATTTCCTTTTTTTCAGATTATCAGCCTAATTACCTTCACCTATAAAAATATTTTCTATGTCGCTAATCGTAAGCGAATTTCTATTTATAACTTACAATGCTATCTATCCATTAAATGCTTATACATACATATTTATTGAATCAGTAATAGAAGCCAAGAATATTGAATAAATAATTTTTACCGCGGACAGAAGTAATACAACCATTTATTTTTTTCTTATTCCACTCTAAGGCTCCAATTCTTCTAATAGCATAAACTCCCTCAGTAAATAGTTTAATTTAATTACTAAATAGCGATAGACAGAAGTCTGATTTTTTCTGGATCAACATATATTTCATGCCACAACGAATCTTCTTTGCGACTGTTATTGTTGGAATTACGGATAAAGCACATATCTAATAACGACAGGATGCTTCAAGAATCAAGATTCTGGAAGCTTATATCAGTATTATATTATAAAGGCAATTAAAGAGTCTCTAATATAAGAAAAAGTTTTATATCTTTATTAACACCTTAACAACGTCTAAGAGACAATTTCTGAATTTGTCATCATAATAACCAGTATTATATCCAAACATAAATGATGACAATAATTCTCTACTTTTTCCACTCATAAACATCACCAATGGCCGTTAATTTGTCTCAGATAAATGATCACTGTGAATAAAAAACGCAATGAAATCGAAAGCGTAGTTTAAAGATAGTTAATGGGTTAGGACACCTGCCGCAACAATGTGGCACCTGGTAATGGGAATTAATGGTGAACGCTGGCAACACTGAATGGAGTGCGTTAAAACTGGCCATGGTTAGCTGTGTCACATTAGTATATTAGTTTTTTTACGTAACACCTATTTAAAGCGCGTTTATTCAGCTCTATTTTACTGAACTTAAAATAGGTCGAGCATTTTAAAAAGAATTGTGTTTAAAATTAGAGCAAATATTTTAAATTAAGAATAATATTTTCTTCTTATTCGACATAGTTAAGTGGCGAAGTTCGTAGTGGATAGTTATATTTGTTTGTTGTTCAACCCTATTGCTGGCCTCCGACAAGTTATAATGAATTCTAATTTCTCCCCTCATTAATGTAGATAACAATAATATGATGCTTGTATTATCAGAAGGATTAGCTAAGTACCACATATATAGAGATAATTTATGGAGGACATAACCAAAACTAACGAAAACACCATCATTTTTCGCCAAAATGTTTCCATAAAGACCTATCACGAGTGATCGGGATCCAACGAGTTCCTTCAACCATTGTTAGATCATTTTATCGAAAAAGCCTTAGTATTTTGCAATACTCGCACTACGGATTGTCGATGGCATCTGTCCAGATGCATTAACATCGCGTCGATGTTCTAGTTACTTGAAGCAAACATTAAACCCAGAAAAATCATCTGTGGAATCACACGACTAAAAATTTTTCGATTTTTAAGACACCTTTCCCTACTCTATCGAAGATATGCCTGCGTTACTAAATGAGTTCACTAATTTATAATACTTATTATTTCCTAGATCAACTAAAGATCCTAAAGCATCCGCTTCCGTCAAGTCTAGAGCCACATGCACTTGGAATCACTCAACAAACATCGCGTGCACAACAAATCCACTATATTTTATTGATCTAGCGTCTTCGAAATCCGCTTGGCCACACTTGCGTGTCCACGCCGTGGGGTTATTGTAGTCAACAGCACAACATAGGGTGCAGTGACCCGCCAGATTGTTACAACCGAACCAACAGGCTAATCCGCGGACAAATTAACGGCAAAACTTTAATCAAAACGTAGCAAACGCTATCTTACTTTGAAACACTTGGACGGATTTGGGTGATAATGTTGACGGCTTTTAATACCCCAATTTACTCGTATAGTTGCGTATTAATACTTCATGTTTTAGCACTTTTTCGCTGTTTTTTTAATAATATCTTTATATGTCAATAAATCTTGAAAATAAATGCTCATCAATTGCCGCTTACGGCTCAATAACCAACAATTGCGTAATTATGTGTTTAGCAATATCTAATTTTACAACGCTTAGTTGAACTTCATTGATAATTATTATGAACAACATTGGTCTATTAAAATTTATCCTATAGCGATAATTTATGGAATTAAAAGTTATAACAATAGATAAGTTGGAATAATATTGCAGAAATCTATAATTATATTATTTCAAACTTACACATCAGGGATAATGGGTCCCTCAAACACTCCAAAGTACGTGCCTGTTAATAATAAAATAAGCTACGTGATGTTTAATGCTGATTTACTATCAATCCTTTCAGAAGTAAATAATCGGAAATCAATTTTTGTAGTTATAAAACAACGGTTTGCCAAAAGGAGCTCGTAAATGTCTGACTACATTCATGCTTTAATTGACGGACGTGGTCAAGCTAATCGAGTGGCCGTTTGACGAATTGTCGACGCTGTTACTAAGGATAAGAACAACTTAAGTTGATTTATGAATAAATGCTAGTTAATTTATTAAAAACAATTAAATAATTCGACGCATTTCTTAAAACAATAGGTATGAGTTAAATTACTTTTCTCACCGGTTTATTTATGTCGCAGTTTTTAAATACGTGCGACACGATGCCTACCAAAAGATTTTCCATATGTGCCGCGCTCACAAGAACAAATAAAATATTTTCACCTAAATTTATCCCTGCGTCGAGTTTGTGTGGGAAGAAATGTGAATGGAAGTGCGTGGTGGCTATCATGCATGGTGGCACTAGGCCATCGTGGTGGACTATATGGCCTTACCCCTCTCAATCGTACTCTCGATTGTAAAGGATGCCCGTGCCCTGCAGTGGGACGTACATATATGGACTGATACAGAAATATAGCTCTGAGAGACGCGTGTGTTTAGCTGTGAAAATCTTGAGACTGGCATTGATGAGTATTTACGTATATTTCAGAGATATAGTTACTTTATTATACTTGCATTTCGTGGCTACTTGATGGCAGAAAAATTTATCTGACAAGTTGCCATTTCACTCATTTATAGGTAAATTGTTTATTTTGGTAAATACAGGGAGAAATACATTTATATGTGCTCAATATACTATTCTTACATTGCAACGGAAAGATATAGTCATACGATAAGTATTTATATACCAAATAATAATCGTCAAAGTTTAAGACTTACGTCACTATACTTACCTGTCTATATTTTTACAAATAGTTAAATGTTTTTAAGATATACAAAAACAAAACAAGCTTCACCATATTTCTACGAAAAATCATTTAAAATGATAAAATAATCTTGATTTAAATATCATCGACAAGCGCCTACTCCTGCCGATATTTAATAGCAAAAATATTGCAAAACTACTTTCATACAGCAATATAAGGAATATAAGGAAGTAAAAGACTTCGAAAACTCAAATATAACCAAACAATACCCAAAAATTTACCAAAAAATGGACTAAAAAGACTTGTTTTCCGTGCTTTACAATAAAAAAATGAATTAATTTACCACCGATACCGCGTGGTAGCTAAATGCAAAGATATGAATGACAGCACATCCTAAAGCGTTTTCTTTATAAAACGATAAAAGTGGACACCCTCGGGTTTAAATATCTCCATTACGATACCGAGTACATCTGAATATTTTTAATGAAATTATGATTCAGTTTGCTTTCTCGACAAGAGGGCGGGTTGTTGTGCCTTCTTTTAGGGTTGCTAGCCTTATAAATATTAATTATTAAAAAAAAATTCTGTGAAATAAAAAATATTGTATTATATTAAACTTCACTCTCGTGAGAAACAGACCGAATACAAATGTTTGTAAAAACAGTCTTCACAATCGTATATGTTTCTGGGAAAATTATATTCTAAATTAATTTGTCCACATTTTGTTTCAAAAGCGACTGTCGTTTTGACTTAACACATTATATTTATTTTAATTATAATTTCTAATCTCTTATATTACCATAATTTTGTAGCTTGTAACAAATTAACATTATGAATAATCTCGAGATAATCAGGCCAGAACAACATGCAATTAAAATGAAAACCAGTAATTATTTTTGGGTAACTTCAGGATTTAATACTTGATTGTTCAAACGATTTACTGGGGGTTAATTCCAACACTTTAATCTGTTGTTTTTAATAAATCCTAATATTTGAATCACCGAATAACCAAAGGTATTTTTCTAAATATGGAGGTAAAAATATCACAGGATAAAATTTTATTCGACTTTCATTCATTAATATTTTTATTTGAAATTAAATATATACCTTTATGCAATATTATTTTTTGACCCGGCAACCCTGACTTTAACAATATTTAGCTGGGAATTTTGCTCGCTCGTTTCGGTCAGTGACCGCTGTATGCTGTATTTTGATTGAATTTTACCATTCAATTGATAAATAATTTAATTTTATAGTGAGCTATCAAATCTTTATAGCGTTCGCGTTTGTAGAGGCTCGCTTAAAAATATTAATCAAATTGATACATCTAAAAGATAAGCTTAGACTTTAAACGTGTTCATTAAAAATACATTACCTCTAATAAAATCACGTTAACATTATTAAAATTAAAGTTGGTGATCCTTTTTTATTATTTTTTGCTTTTACACAAGACAATAATTCAATTACAGAATAATTAGAAACGCCTTTAATAATTAGAATAATGTATTTCTTTACTTTAAAGGAGGGCTGTAAAAAGTCAATGTACAAACAAATTCTTTTAAGGTTTGTAATATTTAATTTCATCATCATCATCCACAAGATGCTGGTCATAGGCCTCTTCAAAGGTTTAGCAGTTTGTTTGTCTTTTGTTTTCAGATGTGGACTGCAACGAGCTGATGATGATGATGATCCACAAAATGATGGCTGTTGAACATAAGCCATTCGATATGTAGGTCCTGTGCGACCAGTTGGTATAGGCCGGTATACAGCGACCTCTAGCCGCTCATATCAGAACGTTTGTCCACCTTGCGGATGGACATTCGTCGCTACTTATGCCCGTACTTTCCGTTTAAGATTTTTTGTGACATTGGTCGTCAACCCGCGCGTCATGAAAATTAAATAAAATAGTTTTAGTACACGTTTTTAGTCCCTTCCTCACAAAAAACGCTTTCATAATATTTTAAAAAACTACCACAATGTTAACCATAATAAAACATAAATGCAACTAACATTAATAATGAATTCATATTTGAGTATTTTAATTAAATAATGACCAAACCTTGGCGTCATATTAAGTAGAATACTGGTAGAGCTTGAAGTAGAGGTTTTCTTAAGTAATAGAGCTTATTATTTACAGAAAACTAACTCTTATTGTATTTCATTTTTCAGATTCTGAAGTGGAGGCTACGTACAAGCACTACCTAGTCGGACGACCTAGTTAAGATGGCAGAAAGTTGCTGGATGCTGGCCGCGTCCAACAGGTCGATGTGACGATCTATGGGGGAGGCCTATGTTTAGCAGTGTACTTACTGTAACTGAAGAGATAGAGAGAGTAGAGCTTTGCTATATGTCATTAAATGTATATTACACCTAAATGGATCATATGAATCGTGATGGAACCACCGTCTCACAGAAAACCTGCATGACATAACAGTTTTGCTGATGCGAATTATTAAATAAGAGAAATTACTGAAAATTCATAATCTGGTGTATAGTGTATAGTATATCGATCTTTATATCGATTCCGATCGATCGACTCCATATTACGATGATGGTCAATCCGGCGTAGTGACTGTATTTGTGCAGCGATACTTCGAACCGTAAGCTCTGGAGATTAATCAGTCAAGCATTTGTCGACTTTCATTCAATCAGTAGGCAAGTTCAGTTTAAGAAAAATGATAGCGGTATTCTAATGCATTCCAAAAAGTTTCTATGAAAATAAATGTCTAAGAAATTTCTCCATGGCCCTTCGATTACAGCTTGTGATGCCCTTTCGCCGATGAATTTAGAAAGCGTTTAGAATTGTTTGACCGAAATCCTATTATCTACCAAATAAAAGATCTCTTCTATATAATTCAGAATAATAGGAACAACAAACTTTTTATCCCCTTTATTACGGTGCAGTTACATTGCTTTTTATCTATTTATTTATTCTATTTAGCGATATTCCGACGTTAGCCAGAGTTCACCTACTCAACCTGCATCATTTTGTCCAGTCTTTAGCATTCTCGACGGAACGATAAGTCCTTAACATCGTCCTTGACGACAACATGCCAGCGTCTTTTTTGAGCGATTACGGACCCCTTCTCAGCAAAAATGAATCGCAGGCTAACTTTGCAAAGGTTACTACTTCAAAGGTTTTCGTAACACCAACCTACCAACTTGGAAACTATGTAAAACTTCAAATTGTTAAAACTACTGCATGGACAATAATGAGTGTTTTAATGTGCGCATGCGTGTATCGTAAAATGTCAATTACTTGTACAGAACCACTGGCCACTGAGTTTCCGCGTGCAGTTTCCGCAGTGCGCGCGCGCCGATTTCCATTGAAATAGCAGTTCCAACAATCCACCAGCCAATTCAAATTAAATGCGCCAAATTTCCTCGTATCGATGATTATATGTTAAATATTATGCAATTTTCTTTTTCTATTTACCTTTTAGATTACATTCGATATTTATCTATTAGTCCGTCCATGCAAAGTTTGTTTGGGAAAAAGGCTAATTAGACTGATTGTAATACATTCTTAATCTTCTTTTGTTAATTAATAAGTAAAATAAATTGAAATGTACTCGTAATAACTCTAATAAAATAGGAAAACTTGGAATAGATGCAAATAATTTACGATAATTGGAAAATATATTTTTTCATGTTAACTGTAATGACACTGCTTTAAGTAACATTAAGTTGCCTTACAAGAGAAATTAAAAAGAAAAAGAAAATGTTCACTGAGTTTTACTATAATTTTGCAATCAAGCAATAACTAGCAATTCTTGCTCTAGGGACTGCATGGTGTTCAATGCTCAATATATTTTGACGAGATGATCTCGTGAAAAAAATTATCATTCTCCGATTCTTAACTATGTGATTCTGTGGAAAACTATTGTTCAAAATTAGTGTACCTAGTTCAGGATACAGAGAGTTACCACCGAAAATACCAAAGCCCTTCATTAACACAAAGATTTACGGATTAATTTCATAACTGTCTTTAACTTACATATTAATAGAAATCTAGACGCTTTAACGCAAGTTCTTCTTATTCCAATTGTAAAAACACATTAATTTATAAACACAAACTTACAAAATTCATTTTACCGTGTACACAACTTCGTGACGTAATTTTTGAACGTTACAACCGTGATTTATCTCCTAATTACCCCCGTGGCCTAATTTCCGATTCCCCTCACTTTCATCGGCCTAAAAATGCGTCATAACTTTCTACCATGACATAGATTAATGAAAGTAACAGATAAAACCAAAAGTGTTACCCCGAAGGCCGCCGGGGCCTACCACAACCGACTATTTGGGTCGGAGAAAGTAGTGAAAGTTCCTATTTTGACCGTGATCTACTCTTAACACTCTCCCTAGATATTTTTATCGTGGACTTGACATTAACATTCACTTTTTTTGAATGGGTACATAGGAATCTCAACTGTATTGATGAAGCAGTTAGTGCCAAAGTCGCTTAGACCGAAAGTAGGTCAGACCGGGCAATGGTTTTCTGATTGGCCTGTAATAATGATTTCTTTGTGATTTTTCTATTTACGGACATAATTATGGAGGTTAGCATCAAAGTATTGGTATTTATTCATTATTCTATCTTTATTTGGTGTGTTATTACGTTTCGCATGTAGTCATTCAATTAAATAAGCGTTAATTATAATCATTCACTTGCAAATTGAGCGCATAAAGAAGCGATTGACTGGTTTTGACTGGCAAATTCGAAGAATTATGCTTTCATTTTTAATTGTCAGTGCATTCAAGTGGATTTATTTTGTTACTCTCAAAAGAAGCATGATTTTATCGAAAATCTGTAATATAAGAGACTTAAACGACTAAGCGTTTCACCAAATGGTACAAGAATATCTTTCTTATAATGACTAACAAGTAGCAAGTTTGAGGTAAATAATGATTACTCATCCACATCAGGTTGTAGATAACACTTTCTTTACATTGGGTACATCAAAACACATAATATAGCATTTCATTAATTATAATTGAGTGCGCTAGACATTGTAACGAAGCAATAAATAGCCTTACTACAAACAAATATAAATACAGAAAATAAACAAAGCTTAATTTAATCTAAAAAGACTGAGTAATCACAACAAATAACTAAAACCAACAAGTGAAAGCGAATCTTATAAAATGAATCCAAAACATGCTATAAACTCGTGAACTAGTTAGACAGAAAAGTCAATACAAGAAATCTGACCTAGAAACCCTCTCAATAGTTTCAAAATGAAACAAACAGACCCAGTGGGTGTCACGTTTAAAGCCCATATCGGAGGAACAATGAGGAACAATGTAGGTGGTAGGCACTGCATCTAGAACCTTCGGCGGAGTAAGATCGTGCGAGTAGCCGTTTCCTCTGCTTTCTACACTTTCACTTCCGCGGCCAGACAGACAAAACAACTATACGAACTGTTTATCGGAACTGCTGGTGACTCAGTGTTTACAAACTAGCTCGCTTAGGAGGAAAAAGCGCAACACGAATGCACTTTTGCGCGAAAGTAGGGAAATGGTCGTGTCGTGCCACGTGTGCCGACGAGACGATGTGTACAGAGATCATATTGCGATGCACTTGCCGGTTAATAACTGCCGTGAACCGTGTTCTCAAAATTTATGTTTACATCTTCAATAACTCTATTTTATATTTATTTATCGAGGTTATTAGGGGCATATAACAACACTGTATTGTTAACTTCTTTTGAAAAGAGCAACGCTAGAGTTTCTTGCTCGTTCTTCTCTGGCGAAGACCGCCTTGTGAACCGAGTGGTAGTGCAAAAAAGTGACTGAATCTAAATAATATATGACATTGTATGGATTCAATAAATATTTTCATTTAATTTCATTTCATAGGATCGAGGTGTTTTAATACCTTTAGCATTCCTACTCTAACTTGAAGTGATGGCGAAATATGATGTAGCAGTTAAGCAATATAAAATGTAAATAACAAAACTAAATGTGTAAAAAACTAAATGCATGATATTTGTTGCCAAAACGTCATAACGGCGACAATTAAAATACAAATTTGAAATTATTCTGCAATGCAGCTGAAGAGTCGTATTGGGTCGACCCCGAGTAAAGGCTACATTAGAGCAGACAGTGAAGCAAAGTATATACAGCAACTTTATTAAAAATCGTGAAAACAGATGGCAGGACACAAATCTGTAAAGCTATAACAGTGATAATAGAATCAAGACGAGAGTTTAAGGATTTTAGCTCTGGCATCTAAGCGCGTGGTGACCTGTTGGTAAACGGACTAGTCGCGGCTGTCAGCATGTTCATGGTAGTTGCGGGTTGAAATCCCAGGGCATACCTATGACTTTTCGAAGTCACGTGTGTATTGATAGTCAATCACGACGCACTACAAGTGTGAAGGCAAACATCGTGAGGAAACCTGCATACCATAGCGATTAGCAAGAATTCTATGGTATGTAAAGTCCGTCAACCCGCACTAGGCCAGCGTGGTGGACTATACGTCTAAAGCCTCTCAATCGTAATTTCGGTTATAGAGGAGGCTCGTGTACGCAGTGGGACGTACCTGTGCTGATACAGCTTCCGAGGTTTACCAAGTGAATATTAAGATCCTACCATCATCTCACTCACTGAAGAAACAGCTGTATCTTCACATCATTTTCTGTGAGATAGCAGCCCTATCCCGGTATAGCAGAGCCATTGGTTCCGTAGCTTTAACGATCTAAAATGCGGCTTTAACATTAATTCCAAAAATGAAAACAACAAGATCACAAACCGAAACATAAGTATGAAAAGGAAAATGTTATTTTTCAACTATTAATTATTAATCGATACTAATTTATATTCAAAGAGGAAAAATAATTCAATATAATTATATTGAGATGTTATCTTGCATTTGCCACAGAATTTTCTATCTAATCGTCGTATTGTTTATCGTTGAATTTAATTGATATTAATTCGAAGTCTTGCTAGGTAATATTTTATTACTATTGACTGAGAGGAAATTCTAAACATCAGCGTATTCACTCCTACAAATACACCTAGAAGCAGCTTTCCTTAATAGTAAAATTCACTATAATTATGAAGAAACAACGGCACGTCTTACGACTATTTTATCAATTCAGCACGGTATACTTAACACAATACATGCTACATTTTAATGACCTATGCATTTTGGTCAAACAAACGATAGCCGACAGCAACTTATACAAATTCAGAAACCGTCTACACAGAGTAAACCATTAACCAACCATCCGAAAGTACTCAAACCTACGCCTACATATTAACACGTAAATACGAAACACGTGCTGAACATCAAAAGGCGACTCCACGGCCGTGGTAAAAGTTGGCAAATGTCATTGACCCCGCACAAGTGCGGTTTTGACCTTACCGAGGTTTATGTAGCAAAGTGGAGTGAAAGTGGGTGCATCCATCACACGGTGAAAGTGCCGCACCCTTATTTTATGACATGATATGACAGATTCGTCTGCGGAAAACATATACAGCGATGTTAATTTTATTATAGTTTTTCTGAGAATCGATCGGCTGTCTACGCCGCTAAACTTGTGGCTACTTTTTGAGAGTATGTGGGCCCTTATGGTGTGTGTGCGGTGAGTTGATACGTTTTAATTGTATTTTGTACGTATGACTCCACTTTTCTCACTTCGGTTTCACTTCAAAGCTTTCTTGCAACACTGTTTGACGCAAACCTGATCTCGATTTATTTGTAAACAAGTGCTTTCCGTGCGTACAGTCCACTTTCATAATAAATTAAAGCTTACAAAAAGATCAAATGATCATTTGAGAAACGAAGATATATATAGAAGCAATACTTCGAAGAAGAGCTTTATTTCATCTTGATAAATTAATGTATTTGTGACGTGATTTAAAGAGTAATATTTTGACATGTATAGTGGCACGCCTCTCAGCAGGAAATAAGTATATCCCACAACGAATCAATATACCTCGTCCGCAAGCCCACACCTTCATGTTGGATTATGATCAGGAAAAGATATCTGCACAGTCATGGGAAATATTATTTTCATTTGCATACAACTCCGGGCCGTTGAACTAACTACTTTTGGACGATTTATTTTGAACAAGCAGTCTATCACACAATTTCATAGAAAATCAAGTATGTTACAAATGTTGCGATGTCTGATTTGAACTAAAAATATATGTATTCATCCATGTACTATGTAGGTGTGGGACTTATGATATACCGGTTCCCTGTTCTTAAAAAGGAAAGTATATTATAGTACCAAAAATAAACAAAAATATATGAGAAAACTTAATTTCCCATTATTCATATCGGGCCAAAAATGTTGCATTTTACTCCCAGATTTATCATTAATGTGACTTTATCTATATTAATGACCGAGCGAAAGCTTAGCGAAGAGAGGTCATACTGCCACTCTGGACTCTTAGGTTCAAACCCTTGATCCATACCACCGGTTTTTAAAAATTATATGTTTTAACTGATTTAATATTTTTACCTTTTTAATTTCTTATTTTGGTTGAAAGTTGAAACAAAAACACTATAATGATTTCTGCACACTATTGCTAGACCATAAAAAGAGAAAAACAAAATTTTGATTTTTCGCAAGCACGACATCTGTTAGCTTTTCTTAAAACTAAAATTACCATGTAGTGTAGTAGCGCCATCTCTATTTCTGTACCTATTTAAAAGTTTTCGTCAGATTAAAAAAAGCAATTAAGGTAAAAATATATTTCATCTAGGTATGCAGTATTCTTATTTATTGCAACATCATTTTAATTAATTCAAATATTTTAATGTTTTATTAGCATTTTCTTTGAAGTGTCCTTTTTTACGTTATATATGTAGTGTTGTCAATAAGCTGGCAAATGGCAACATTCCATGGCTCGCTGCCATGATTTGGCGTTTACACTGTCATAAAGATTGCGTGAAAATATATAAAAATGTTTTATGAAAAGATTACTTGGGTCCACGTTTTTTACATCTCCATATTAGCATGTCCTATACTTGCAGAATGGAACACACGAGACTACGTGAGAAGAGAGCATTCTCTAACAAAACCTTACCAAGGTGAGTGACCCCGGCTATTAGTACTTGACTTTGGTCCTAGTTGATTTGCACGAACATTACACCTTGTTAATTCATTACAGGGAGTGGAATGTCGGTGCCTTACTGGGACTTTTTAGGTAGCACAATAGTTACTTCAAATTATGTTCGTCTTACTCCGGATTTGCAGTCTAAATCCGGCGCTATATGGAACACAGTGGTAAGTTTTATGTTTTAGCGCGCATATCAATTTTTATAGAGATAAGATGCAACATTTCAACATCTCTAGTGAGTCAGCATTGAACATTGTTATTATTTCTTAGTTGGACACAATACAATAGCAAATTCCCATCAAGAGTTTACTCATTATTCCAGCTGCTGATGACTTATCAGATATAACATTTATTTATTAAACACAAAATATGATTTTCAAATATTATGGGACTCCAATACCCATTATGTACTGATATTCAATACATATAACTTAGTTTACCTTTGTACAATTTTGACAAGTAATTTTTAATAAATATAGAACTGTTTAATTGAAATGTTTCAAATATTAATGCCAATTATATTTACCAACCCACTTTACATGACCTATAAGTCTTATTCCCTATTAAGAGTACATGGAGGCCCATACACACATAGAACATAATATATCATATATGTACATAATATATACTTATAACACAGAAACTAATTCAATTAAATATGTGTGCCTTACATCATTAAGTATTTAGTTAATAAGGATCCTATTATGTGCTTATTTGACATGTACATAAACTGCAATATTTTTGAGTCTTAATATTCTTCGTATTCATTTGGAGGAGTAAGGTTTTTCCACTGAACTGGCCTTATGCAACTCTCTTTTAAAATCTTTAAAAATACCTTTCAACTGCTGTGCACACAAACTTTTCCTTGTACTAAAAATATCCCCATATCTTTATAAAGTCAGAAATGTGACATTTGACCCAACATCTTTGTTTTGCCACTTATTGGCAATCAGTTATGCCCATAAATAGGTAATCTTTCATGTAATTATTTTCTTATGTGTTGTTTTTAAAACTTAATGGATTGTAATCAATTAATTTATTTAGAAAAGTAACATATGTTTTAAAGACAATTACTTTTTCGTCCACATAATTACAAGAAATTATGAGAACAAGTGATAAGCAAATAGCAGATTCCAATAACTTTGTCCTGTTCAAATATTTTTTTTTTTCCAAAGTAAACATGAAGAGAATGTTTTCAAACAATATCCATTGGTGTCATTTTTCATATTTTTACCTTATCAGTAAAGTTTATGTTGGCGAACGAGCAGTAACCTTCACGTAACTGTGTTATCTTAACAATTATGTACATGAGGCATAAAAATCAATTTTTACACTCATTTTAAGCGCATTTTCAAATAAGCAACTTTAATGGCAGCAAAAACGTAACAAAGAGCCCGTAGTGTTTATTATAGTTAATTGAATTAAGCATGCTTAACAGTGTACCAGAGTTTTAAGTTACCTTACTAAATTTAATTAGCGACCTATTCTTTTTTTTATTGGTTTAATTATTCTTATATGTGGAGCAATATTAAGAACACTATATCTTCATACAGTATAATAGCTTTTTTTTTAAAATACCCTTTTATACTTAAATTAAGGCTGTCATTACATTGACATTGACAATTAAAATATATCCTATTTAAACTGATATTAAGTTGACATGGACATTAGTATGAGTTGTTAAAAAAAAAAAATTCTGTTTTGGTGACTGTGCCTACAGACTGTTTATGAGGTCCTAAATTTGATTTTAATGCTAAATATTTAATAAGACATTTAGAACTTGTATACCAAATATTATTGATCCTAATTTAAAAAACAAAGCATTTGTTCTTTCTCAATATGTCACTCGTCAGGTGTGTAATTTTCTGCCACGTCTGCAGGAAGTAAAATGTCATCAATATGCTATAAATATAATTTATTGGAAGATTGATATCACATTGGTTGAGTTCAATAACTATGGATTGTATCTCAGATATCTTATCTCTTCACAGTAATTATCTACATACTATGATTATATATTTTAAAAAGTAATAGTTGTTTGTGTTAAAGTGTACAGCATCTTGCTTTTAAGCACTTCAAAAACCTTGATTGGCACATATGTTTCTTGTACACCTATAAAATTTTCATAGACTATAAAATGTAAGAGCATATATATGAAAAATGTTTTATCAGTGTCTAAATATCTTTTGTTTGTTCAAATGTTGTATTCTTTTATTCTCTGCTGAATGTAAAGTCCATTAGTTCACATTATCATATAAATTATATCGTAATCGACTGCCTCGGTGGCGTATTTGTACTTTGGTACGGTTACAATACTGAGGTCTCGGGTTCGAGTCCCGGGTGGGGCAAGGTGATATATTGGATTTTTCTATTCATTATCATTCCGAAGTTATGAATATGTGTCCGATATAGCGATAGGCTCGCCCCCTATCACATCATGGGACGGAACACATGCGGCGAAACGAGGGTGTCCTGGTTGGTGGTGGCACCTCTGCCTACCCCTTCTAGGAAAAAGGCGTGAAATTTTATGTATGTATGTTATATCGTAATATAACTTAATTAATTATGTTACACTGTATATAATATTAAATTGAGCTGCTCTAATAGGCAGTGTTCCATAGTAATTTTTGTTTGATACATTCATGGCACTGTCATATTAAATGATAGGATAAATGTTCAAGGAGTAAAAATCCATCATGAGTAACGAATTATTTCCTTTTTTATGACAATCAACACAAAAGATAACATTCTATTCAAGGATGCATACGAATTATTTTACAATAACACTGAACACTAGACCTCATCCAAGTAATTATAAAGTTCAATTTCCAGTGTTACTAACAGACAATGCGAAAATAATTCAGGCTTTTGGCGACTCTGAACAAGTATCGTAGCGCTCCAATTGTAATTAATTACATGGTTTTATAAAAAGTTAACGGACTTTGAATAAAATTGTAATTAAATTTTCCGTTTGTTTATCGATCGCTCGGGGCTGAAAAGGCGTATAATGTATTGTACATTAGTAATTTGTACAATTTAATTTACCTAACATAGGCAGTTTAAAGTTGGAATTTTGAAATGTGATATATGCTTTTTGAAGCTTAAGCTATCGATACGAGTTTTTGATTGAAGTGTCTTGAACGTACTGTGTATCCATAATTTTTAAAGACACACAGTAAGTTAGATAGCCCCTATTAGCATTTGATCGCTATTAAAACTTAACCGCATATATTAGCAAGCCTTTTTACATTTTTAAACAGTACAAAAAATCGTCGCGTTTTTTTTTGCAAAATTTTTAGTTGCATCGTGTCTGTAGTCACTAAAACTACCACCTGGCTCGTTTCTGCAGCAGTCTTGATATACCCTGATTACTCGTAAATGTATATTCTATCTGCCTTTTTATTTCATTTAATTTAGATATAACGAGAAAGAAAACCTGACAATATTTTTTATAATTATTGCAATATATAAAAATGTGTTTTTCCAGCCATGTCACACTCGCAACTGGGAGCTGCAAGTCCAGTTCAAGGTCCACGGGCGGGGTAAGGACCTGTTCGGCGACGGGTTCGCGATATGGTACGTGCGCGACCGCATGCAATCCGGCCCCGTGTTCGGAAGCAAGGACTACTTCACGGGCCTGGCTATCATACTCGATACGTATAGCAACCACAATGGAGCGCATAATGTGAGTAGAACATATGGATATGCTATCAACCGTGTTTTTCCGATTATTCTTGTTAAGTAGAGCCTAACGCTGGTTTAGACTAATTTTATGAGCCCGCATACACGACGTGGTTTGTCATCACTGAAATAGGCTGGCATAATGAAAGTGGCTATCTTACTTAAAGCGTTAGACAAGCGCAATGATCACAAATAAAAGGTCGATAAAAGGCAAATACGGCCCACTGAACCTGCTCAACTATTTTTCTTGTATACTCCTGAGTCAAAGCTACATGCTATACAATAGATAAAACTATATTTATTATTTGAAACTAATTACACGCCAACCCCTAAAACCAAGTGATGTATTGGAGACAGAGCTAATTTATCTTAATATGGGGTCAGAAATATGTATTTGACTGTCTCTTGTTTTAAAGAAACTTGTTTTGTTGTAAAGAAGCATTTGCCCAACAGCAGTGTTTGTCCACAGC
Source organism: Theretra japonica (assembly GCA_033459515.1). NCBI lineage: Eukaryota > Metazoa > Arthropoda > Insecta > Lepidoptera > Sphingidae > Theretra > Theretra japonica. Next base: position 3,661,877 of record CM065928.1, read on the forward strand.
ACCAACACCCGTACATCTCGGCGATGATCAGCAACGGCACGCTGCACTACGACCACGACCGCGACGGCACGCACACGCAGATCGCGGGCTGCGAGGCCAAGTTCCGCAACTACAACCACGACACGCACGTCTCCATCGTGTACAGGAACGACGAGCTCATCGGTAACTATACCAAAATAAACCACATTAGACACTAGACAGTATTTTAACACAAAAAAATATGCAATGGTGTACAGAAACGAAGGGCTTATCGGTAACTTGCCTACATCTTGCCTAGCCATTATTTAAGCATGGTATTCTCTTAAAAATTACATACCGTATGCGGTATACCTTTATCCAAGCTTTATGCTAAAAGTACACTTAATACTGCCCTTCCTTTTGTTCCTTCTCTTATGTCCATCCCATGGTAGTCGGTAAGAGATTGCCTAGAGCGATACGATCGGCATTTGTACATGTTAAATAGTCGTTTAGTTGTTAAGATTTATTTGGTGTACAAAAAAGAATAAAATAAATAAATGAAAACAAAATTTTGTGCTCCATAACCATGTAAAAGTAAAACTAATATATGATAAAACTAGTGTCCGACCGAAACCGAAACTTATTAAAAAAAATTAATATTACGATTATTTACTAAAATTCACAGTTTTTTTTTTACATTTATTTAATACAAAACAGTGAATTTTAGTAAATAATCGTAATTTTAAATAATTTTAATAAGTTTTGGTTTCGGTTTTGGCTGAAAAACTAGTTTCGGTCGGACACTAGATAAAAAAATATATCGTGTGGAAGAATAGGTAGTTTATCCAATGTCTCAGTTTTTCTTATTTTTATTTTACCCATTACGTGGTTTCAGTTAACGTATTCATGTTTCCACCAACGTTGTGTATAAATAAAATACTTCAATACAACTGAACACGGCTATTTCTTATTTGTTCCCAGTATCGACTGACTTGGAGGGCAAGAACGCGTGGAAGGAATGTCTGCGAGTGGAGAACGTTCTCCTGCCCACTGGTTATTATTTCGGCGCGTCGGCCACCACCGGCGACCTCAGCGACAACCACGACATCATCGCCGTCAAGATGTACGAGCTGGACTTGCTGGAAACGGTGAGGAGGAACATACAATTACTATTGCATATCTTGTGCAGGCAGTTGCTAGAGATTTAAGATATATTTACTTGGCTTCTCAAACATCAGATTTGTATAGTGAATTTTATTGAGTAATTACTGCATTTAGTATATATATGAGCAATTAGCATATAGAATAAAAGCAGCGGGCTCTGTTACGTACCTATGGAGATGCCTATGTCCAGCAGTGGACGGCACCGGGCTGATGATGATGATATAGAAGAAATTTCTATAACAAGTAATGAAAACTTAACTCTAATGCCTCCTACACACTATGCCGGCGGGATTTTCCGCAGAATCGTTTCAATTGTGACAGCCGTGTAAAATGCTAATACACTTTGTAGTTCTAATTGTTTATGATGGACAATGAAGCCGCCAACAACGCCATTGCGACCGTGATATTATTTGGAACTAGGAAAAGAATCAAAGGAAGGAGGTTTGGGTGCACCCACGTTTCACTTAAACACCCGCCTGCCGGCATAGTGTGAAGGAGGCATAAAAACTATATGCCGAATAATCTTTATAAACATTAATTATTTTGTTACTTACAGCAAAATAAAGATGAGGACAGATCGCATATCATCCCATCAGCGGCGTCGTTCGAAGCGCCGCGAGAACGCATCGAAGACACGAAGCCAGCCATGTCAGGAGTGAAGACCTTCCTGTACATGATGGCGGTGGCCATCGTCATCATAGTCCTCGTAGTGCTCGGCATCATGTGGTACCAGAAACGACAGGAACATTCCAGAAAACGCCTCTATTGATGTGCTTCTTTATTGGATTGGCGATTTGAAGTTTGGTATGAAAACGCCTTTACATTTGAGCAATATTTTCATCACAAATATTTTTTTGAAAACTTTTATGTAGGTATTAAAAAATTTTGTAGTGTGTGTAGGTCTGTATTTAATTAGTGTCTTTGAATAGTCGTAAAAATCCTTTTAAGTATATACCTCATTAACTTATACAGATTAAAAATACTTTTTATTGAACCTGATTTTTAATGTTTTTTATAAAAGCCAAGAACAAAGCGCCAATCCAGTGTCAAAATATATTTCAAGAGTAATTGAAAAAAAAATGTTATTAGGACATTCCTATTTTTTGTTGTTCCTGAATTTTTATTATTGATTTTGTAAGAATAACGCATCACAGTATTTTTTATTAACTGAGGAATGTCATTTTGTTCCTAAAACATGCAAAAATTACAATTGTGACTTGTAAATCACATTTTTGTTACATTATACTGAGCCTTATTATATTTCACTTTGACTTTTGGTATCACATAGATGAGTTGGTGGACAGATATAGAAGATATTTTGGTTTTGATTAAAATTTTGTCTATCTAAGACTGCAAGAAATATTTATATTTATCATCCTATTTATTAATATAGCTATATTGAATTAGATATGAAAAATATTTTGTCTTGAAAATTCTTGTCATAAAACATAACTTTTCCAATATTTTCTTTCCTTAACCATTTCTATGGCTCTCTGCAAATAAGTTCATGGTTTCACTATAATTTTCTGGTCATTAAATAGTTTTATTTTCTATATCGCTACAAAATATACTTATCATTTTAATTTATATGAAGGTGTATGGGGTTTTCGAAAACCCTAAAACAATTCTAAAAGGTAAAACAAACAGGGAAAGAAATATAAAGATTATTGTTTAAAATATAAGATGTATTACTTTTTAGTTTTACAAGGAATTCTCTACACCAACATATAAAAATAAGTTTCTTTCATTAAAAAAACCTCCTAAGATACAATTTGCCAGGCTGATCATTTTGAACTCGTTCGATCAAATAGTTTTCCACTTGAGCTTAACTTTATGATCCAATAGCGAATGCAGTGGAATGCCAAGCATTGCTTCGTATTTCATGGCGTTTTTTGGTTTTGTTACTGATCAAGAGCGGTCGTATTGCTTATCATCAGGCGCAGGAGATCATGCTCGTCTCGCCATTAATCGCAATATAAAAAAATATAACAGCAATAATATCCTCTGCGACTTTAAACATTTGTATCAATTATGTTTGTGTCAAAAATATAATTAAGTGATATGTAAGACAGACTTTATTTTTAATAAGTTATTTTATTAAGAGAACATTAACTGCATAATACGTAGCCCTGTATTTATTTTATTTTCTCAATATTGTAAAAACGTTTGCTTTTTGTATGTAGGGGTAAAAATTGAATTTGATTTTAACCCTCACATATAAAAATATATGAAGTATTTCATACGTTATTTTGATTCCTGAATAGAATGTTTAGAATTGTATCAAAACCGGATCTGTGACAATTAACAGGTCATCCAGTTCATTTTCAGTAATTTAAATTAAATATTTGCATCTTAACTTTTCAAAATAAAATTGTACAGCCCAGGTTTAATGTATGCTATAACAAGGCAATATATTAATGTATAATGATTTACATTGCTGATATAAGTGTGTTAGGGAGTGATTAGGTGGTTATTATGGCTCATTGTTATTTCAAAAATAATATTTATACATCAGCATACCTGATAAGTGATGTGTACACAAGATTTAATGACAAAGGTTCAAATGTATAGACATACAAATAATTAATCTTAGGATATTTTGCAATAATTCACCAACTTTCACATATTACAAAATGGGAATCTCAATTTCTATTGCCATTTGAATAGTTAACTAATAATAAATCGCAAGTATGCTGGTGTATAGTGTTTTATGTGAATGAGTGTTGTATGTATCTGTGTGTTTTTATTAAAATGATTTATAAACTTTTCAATCCGTGTTTTCGTGCATACCCCTTGTAGCCCGGAAAATAAATAATGTAGTTTAAAACTCAATAAGAAAACAGTATTAGCAAATGTTAATTAAAACTTTAGGTGTATTTTGATCGAGTTAACTCGCAAGACAATAATAGTCAATATACAGGTTGATATTGACAGATGGTATTTAATATAAACCACATGTTCCTAGCCACCCCAGGTAACATTGTGCCAAGTTTGAAAGAAAACTGCCTGGTAGTTTTGTCCAAAATAGCGATTTTAGTTCCAAAGGCTTAAAAAGAAGCGTACCGGATTGATTAAAATCAACCTGTATATGTACGCTTCTTTTTACCGCTCAGGTTAGTTCTTGACCCGAACCGGAGTACGGCTAAGCGGTAAAAAAATCGTGAAAACTAAAATCACGAATTTTGACAGAAAATCAACTCCGATTTTTTTCAAATTTTGTACAATGTCACCTGGGGTGATGATTAAAATGCGGGTTAAATTATGTAACATAAGTCGATATTATAACTGCAATCTGTAGTGCATAAAATAAAAATTACTGCTATTACTCTACACCATAATAAAAGCCTTTTAAAAGTCTTCATACATCAAGACAACGCTGGACAACCACGTGTCGGTGCAGTACGCCGGGCTGCTCACGGCACTCATCGACAAGGCCAAGGCCGCCGTGCGCGACCTCGACCCCAGCAATGACCTCACCTTCCTGCGCATTCGCAGCCGCAAGAGCGAGGTCATGGTGGCGCCCGACAAGGACTTCATCCTCATCGTCGTGCAGTGCCCCGAGGAATGACCCCGGCCCGGCGCAACACGCACTTGCGCCTTTGTTACTTTTATTTGTGTATAATAATTTAAAATAGTTACTTGATTCATTCCACTGTGTGCGTCTTGGTGATTATAATAAAATAAAAACTCCAATGTACTGAATAAACAACAATTTATTTATAAATAGACAATTTACCCTTTCATAAACAGCTATTATCACTTTGATAATTTATTTAGGAATGTTTTCACCACTCATGAACTCCTTCTGGCCAGTCATTAGTTTGTCCACTTTGGTAATTACTGCTTCGATTTCCAAAGTTGTTTTGGTTACCGTTCCCACGTCGATTGTTGAAGCCGCGTTGTTCGCTGAAACTTTTATTGTAACCGCCTCGATTGTAAAACCCACTGTCATTACCATATCCGAAATAATTACCGTAGCCACTATCATTACCATATCCACCATCATTACCATATCCACCTTCATTACTGTAACCTCCGTCATTACCGTAACCACCATAATTTCCTCGTCCTCCGTAACCACCACGACTTCGAAAACCTTTGTTACCGTAACCACGGTTCCAAAAGCCCCGGTTTTCATTACCACCACGATTGCCAAAAACTCGATTGAAGTACCCAAGGCGGTTGTTAAAAACTCTTTGATAATCATAATCACTGCCTTTCTGAATGCCGCCCCGATTCCAATAACCTCCACGTTGGCGCATTCCTCTTCGATTAACTCGGACACGACGCTTAGCAAAACCTCGACGCTTATTTCCAGAACCAGTTTTGTCAGAATCATCGCCCAAGTCATCATCAAATTCTTCGGAATGAGTAGCAATGTCACCGCCATGTTTTTTCGTGCCTTTATTCTGGTTTGGTTTGGCTTTCTTTGCTTCCAATTCAGAATCAGTTGCGTTTTCGTTATTTTGGTGAGGTTTCTTGAGGGCTTCTCGTCGTATGTTGTAGTCGCCGGCGTCCATAATGCAGAGTTCTCGCAAGCATGATATAACCTAAAATTAAGAAGCATGAAATGTTAATTGTCTGATGACAATGTACTCTCATAATTGAGAGAAACTATCCTCGGCTGTTTATACTCAACTGATAGAAGTTACTAATAGTTTTTTATGTTGATTATAACACTTTATATTATTAATATGGCATCTGTTCGCCCCGTGGCCAGGTGTGTAAGAATTCCGCCACGATATCCCCTGCTTGTCGTAGAAGGCGACCAAAAGGGTCAATGGAATCGCTGGGGTACTGCGGAGGCGGTGGGCCCCCACTAAATGCGATTCCAAGACGGGCGCAGACGCCCATTATACGTCACAGGAGCGTCCAAATCTAGATGTAAGGGGGGGGGGCAACTTTATTCCCCAACGAGACAGACCAGTCTGCGTCCTGGTTCTGCGCCAGGCGATCACAGGAAGGAATCGGGGCGCATATCGCCTTGTAATATCTAGTGTCGCCAGAAATGCGCGCGACGGCCACTAAAGAGATTTACTCAGTATGCTGGCATAGGTATTATTAGGATTTGGCGTGTTCATTTTTAGGTCCCAAAGTGCCTCTAAAGTGCAGATGGAGACATGAGGTTTTTTAGCCGGTAGGAGTCCGGCATGCCCGGTCTATTTTGGAAATAGTCGGGTATCCAATGAGGATTTTCCTCCATAGAAAAAAGAAAAAAAGAAGGTATTATTAGGAATCCAACTCGGCCGAAATATCCCCATCATGCCGGTCTGGTGGGCCAATGACACTGACACCCCTTTCGACCTCTTCGAGGGTACCGAAAGGGGAGCTTTAAAGCTTTTCCTCTTGATACAAAAAAAAAATTGCATCTGTACCAGTGACCTCGTAGAATTACCTTCTGTTCTTGTGGCGAGAAGTTGAGCGCAGCATTAGGCTCCCTGGCGGCGCGCTCCACCAGTTGCTCCAGCGCGGGCCGCAGCGCCGTCACCAGCGCCGCCGAGCGCGCGCTCATCTTGAAGTTCAGCCAGTTGTCCAGACGCACCACGCCGTCCACCTGAACACACAACTCACTTGCCATCACCACAATAAAATGACACTTAACACTGATACATCTATCATTGAAGTCACTTGTTACTAAATTTCAAATTGCTCAGACCAGACGAAGATGCTGAATTCCCTTTGTTGTCGCACGCTTCAACGACACGAAAAGGCTCTAATGCAGGGGTCACCAAACTACGGCTCGCGGGCGACCAGCTTAAGACCAGAGTGTCATCAATCTGGCCCACGACAGAAAACTCAATTGAAATACCTAAGCTTAAACATAATTATTAATAGCTAACCAACAATAAATTGAAATTAAGCTCAGTATTAAAACAAAAAAACACTAATGAGATTTATGTTATTGTGATTTTCCACCGACAATTGTTTGTAGTTGTGGATTAATTTTACTTGTACCAATCATTGACTTAAGATGCTCATCGGTTAATTTAGATCTGTAAACATTCTTTTTGTACTTACTTAAAAACGTTTTCTCACACAAGTACGTAGTACTTACCAAAAACAGAAAAAAATCCACGAGCAAATTTACGCATATTATCAAATTGTACCAGTGGAAGACTCTTATAAAATTCCAACAAAAATGAATTTTGATATTTGTTCCTAAACATATCACTGCACTGTAAATCAATAATTTCCATTTGGACTTCCGGATTCAGGGTTTCAATGTCAGAATCAAAAGGATTTTGTAAAAAGCTTAATTTCATTCGCAATGGCACCAAAGTCTGTATCAAAATTTATGTTTGAAGCACTCAAAGTTTCGACTGCAAAATCGACGGAAAATTCTGTCTCTGTAGTGTGGCTGAATATTTCACATTTTAAAATGTGTGAAGCATTTTTTACGTAATTGCGATTGAAATAGTATTATTTTCTGTCTGGTGTATAAAGAAGGGAGAAGATGATTTTTCTCCTTGCAATCACAAATCCAGTTCGTTCATATGATTTGTCAAATCGACATAGAATGCTAATTTCCACAACCATTCACTATTTTCTAAATCGGGTCAAGGGTGATGCTTCTCATTAAATTTTTTTTATGTCTGTGTTTTTTTATGTATTTTTTTTTTCGAAGTTCAAACAAGCGCTTAAGGACTTTTCCGCAACTAAGCCAGCGTACGGCAATATGATATGACAAGTCATTTTCTTCAATCTCTTTAATAAACTCGCAGCATTGTTGATATAGCCCTGTGGATCTGATGAAGTTGACAACTGATATGACTGGTTTTAGAAGTTTAGACAAATCCAAACATCAACACTGTGTATACTGTGCGCGCACCAATGTAATGTTGCAGCATAGTACAACGTCACGAGAAGGACTCGTTGATTGGCCGAGCACAAAGACAACTGCGTGCACGTCAATGAGAAGGTTGTTGTGCGATACGACTTAGTCGTTATAATGCGGCCATGAGCGCGCGCCAATGAGAAGGCGACGGCGCAGCCAGTCGCTACCACGGCCGGATGGCAGACATTACTTTTCCAAGCGGCACGATTGATGGCAACGTAATTAAACTAGTTCCGATCACGAATGTATATCAAGGTATTTGTAAACGCAATATAAATGTTTAAATGTCGATCATCGTTTTATTGAAACACCCTTCAACAATTGAGAAAGAGCAACTAATTATCTTCAAACTAGTATTAAGAACATTGTGGATCAATTCGCCTTTCAAATAAAAAAAAATCTCAATTAGTTCATTATTTTAGGAGATACAATGTCTCAGACAGAGACATGTCAAATTTTTAACAACTCCCTTTTAATGTTGGTGCACAGAATACTAACAGAAGTCAAGCTCCATACAAAGCGCGCTAGATCAACTCACACATAGGCAGCGTTCACCGACACGATATTCGAGACCGGTCAAGACCATTGCGAGCGCGAGTTTCACCCGCTTCGGACACGCATCTAGTGATATTTTTTGTGCAAAGATGGAGCAAAAAAATATATATATTTTATTTATTATTCGTGTTTTATTCTCAACAATGAATCAAACGATAGTTGTTTTTGCATAAGCCAGAGTTAACAACCATTGCGCGACCGCCGAGCGTAGTGTGTGTAGCAACAAAAAGTGAAGTACATACACAAGCTTGACTTCTGTTAGTATTCTGTGGTTGGGGATTAAAAAATAGGAAGCAAGTTTTCAAGTACATACCCATTCAATTTTACTGCTGCCAAATAGTAGGACATGTAGAGGCGCCACCATCGTGGTTTGTTTGCAACTGATGGCTCGCAAGCGCAACTTCTCGCCGAACACAAACAATGGCGAGGGGAACTTCTGGTCGTTACTTCTGCAATTCACTGAAGGCTTGTCGATGAGGGCCGGCTTGCCTTCAGGCGTCAGCACCTGCAATTAGCATCATACTTAATATATAAAAATTGAGAAAGGTGTTATTAATTTGTTTAAAAACAAAACTTTTAGAACTATAAACCGGTTACAGCTGTGCGCTAAACACACTATCAAAAAAAATGTAATCCTAAAACATTTGTTCGAAAAATTAGTTACAAGAAATATTTTAATTTTATTGTACGTGTATTTCTTTATAACAAGGAAAAAAAATACCTCTCTCTTTCCTCGGTGTATGCACACATTAGGATATAGTCCCATACATATGAGCGCGATGATGACGTCAAGGGTGGGGTCCGGGCCGGTCACGCTCCAAGGCTGTGGCGTGCAGCACTCTTCTGGGAAACCTACTTGTTTGGTCATTATATCTGAAATATATGTGTTATTAATAGCGCCTGTATTTTAAAATAAATGATAAAACAAGCTGTAAAGTGAAATAAAGATATAGCGCACAAAACACCCGTCTCGAGTCTCGCCACGTGTGGATAACATTATGCTAGCAACTTCACTACGCCTTTACATGTTGACACACTTTCGCACATACCGCAGTTAGCGGCTGGCGCATAAAATTCAAAATTAAGGGACGGCGTTTTATATTACACATCAAATAAAATATATTTACTTGTAAGTTCACTCTTTGCATCAGCAATGATTTGCATTGTGGATCGTTCTATCCCTATTGATTTACACCATTCTTCCTCCGCGTCTTTGTTTTTGATGCGTTCATTTTCCCACATCTAGAAAAAAGCAATCAAAATCAAATTTAAAACTATTTCATGCCACTTACCGTAGGTTAAAAACGTTATGTTTTGAATCCGGAAAATCCATCAAAGCATAACAAGAACCGAATTGACATGATGCTTTATGCAAGCCCCTATCAGAATCTGTAAGTATGGATGATACGTACTTCACACTCAGTACCCCAAATAATTAATTATCGAATCAGACTCGAAGCAATTGTGTAAAGTATGTCGGTATGAAACGGAACGGTAAATATTGATTAGGTGCAATGGGTGCACTGTACCTGGAAAGCGTTGAGCATAGCCACATGATCAGAGGCGCGGTCTCCGGCCAACGAACGCTGTTTCGGCCCCAGGCGACGCCGCCCGCCCACCATGAATACGTCCGTTAGAGTGGTGGCGTTGGCCGCCATCGTGGTGAGCGTGTCGCCCACGCCCAGCACGAAGCCCAGCACCATCATCTTGCCGAGCCGCGGCTCTGCACAGACATGAGGTGCACAAGTGAGCAATTTGGGTGCAGGTGTAATGTAGTGCAGTGCAGGTGCAGTGCGGTGCAGTACCGATGGGCAGCTTGGCGAGGATGGTGCCGAGCGGCGTGAGCGCGTCGGACGCGTCCAGGCAGCCCAGCTCGCGCAGCAGCGCCTCCGCCTCGATCACCGCGTCCAGCGGCGGCGGCTCCGGCGCCTTCGACAGGAAGTGCCCGATGGCGCCCAGCCGCAGCAGCTTGATGCTGCAACACGCGCGCGACTGTAGCGACGCAACAGACTCGCGAACTCGCCCGCGAACACTACGTACCTGAGGCCGAGCTCGTGCAGCGGCGTGCGGAACATCTCGGCGGTGAGGTGCTCGTCCAGCTTGCTGAAGCGCGCGCGCGAGCACAGCGTGAAGCACACGCCGGGACGTACGCGGCCCGCGCGGCCCTTGCGCTGTTGCACACGTTAATACAACATTATAGCTAAGTTCATATGACCGCGCGGTACAAAGCTCAAACTAAACAAAGTGTATTGTTTACATAACCGCGCGCCAAGGCGTAGCACAGCGCGGCACGCTGCGACCCGCGCGCAATATCTTGAACCGCGCGTGCCCGAGCGATGCCGCGCGGTTCAAGTTGTACAAACTTGTATTGACCTGTTCAGTTGATGAGCGCGGTTTGAGACGGATGGACGTAGAAATCAAAGAAAAAGAACTTAAAAGACGATATTGTGTCTACCAATCTGCTCTTTGATGCCAGACTGTGACGCGTACATATGCTGTCTTGTGAATGCTTCCACCGCGCGGCTCCGCTCGATACCGTGCGGTCATGTGAACTAAGCCTGTAACTCTTATAACCTTAACTAGTGATTAAATAAATTGTTACTAACGTACCTGTTCCAAGTTAGTCTTGCTGGCCCACACTGTAGCATATGACGTCATGTTGTTGTGTGAATTGAACAACCTTATCTTGGTTTTGCAAGAATCTATGACATACACAACGTCATTGATAGTGGTAGACGCTTCTGCCATATTTGTTGATAAAATCACCTACAATACACAGATTTGAATTTATGTAAGGTTGAATTACGATAAGTTAAATGTAGACAAAATTTATTAACTCCTAAATGATATACCATCAAAGTTTTAATAAAATTATTTTACCTATCACTTAATTTACTAATAAACACAAAATAAATTAACTTCTTCATAATTCAATCAATTAACTTATCCACAAAAGCAATAACATAATTCAGGTTCTAAAGTTGTACCTTAGTGATTCCTTCAGGTGGCTTGATAAACACTTTCTTATGATCCTCTCTAGAAATCTGGCTATACAGCGGCAGTATCAAATACTTTGAAGTATCCCCAAACAGCTGGTGTTGTGACAAATGCTTCATGAGCGCGAATATCAGGTTCCAGCCCGGCAGGAACACTAGCACCGCCCCTTTGTTCTCCAGTGTCGATATGTACTTTAGTATCTCGTCTATTAACTCGAAACTCATCTAAAACGATATTTGACATTTTAATTTCGACAGCCTCTGTGGCGCAGTTGGTTAAACGCCGGCTGTGAAACGAGAGGCCGCGGGTTCGATCCCACCACCGAAACGAATATTTGTGTGATCCACAGGTATTTGTCCGGTCTGGGTGTTGTGAGACCAAAAAGTCTCTCGTAGTTCCTGATACCCACGACACAAAACTCGATCTTAGTGTGGGGTCAGGACTATGTATGTGACTGTTGGGTGTATTTATTTATAATTGTATTTAACTACCACACAGCTCCTTAAAGTGATAGACTCACTCTTGCAAAGTGAAAGAGTTTGATTGTTACCCTTTTACGCCGTAATTGCTCAGCTTAATATCTTGGAATCTATCTAGGAAAGGGTTCATAAAAGGATCTTACATCCAGAAAAAAAGTACTGTTCCATGTATTGTGGATGATCCCAGTTAAATAAGGCAATGCTCAAGTACTTACGTCTTTCTCTGAGAGATTGCCTAAGCCTTCCTTTGTAGCCGGTGAATATTCTTCTCCAAGATTAGAGTTCTTGTTTAGATCTTCATCAACTTGTTCATCAAGTTCTAATAAAAATATCCGTTTTTAATAAAAATAAAGAAACATACAATATTCTACATTTACAAATGGATCAGTCAGTCTACCTTCTTCTTCATCACCATCCTCGTCTTTGATTAATTTCCTCCCGCTAGCCTTACGCTTTCTGATAATGGGCGGTGGCATGAATTTTGTAATTTCAATAAAGTCCTCCAAAAAGTATTGAGTCACTGGGTGAGTTGGCGCAGATACCTAAAAACAGATATGTTAAAATGTCTACAATTTTCAATTGCCATATCATCTAATAAAACGAATCATTAAAAATCCTGGAAACTTAAATGAAAAATGTGTTACATTAGATAATACTTATGTTTCCGAGCCCAAATAGGTAAATAATATTTCGAAACTAATAAGTAGGAGAATGCGCATTTTCTATGTCTACAACATTATTAACCAACATTTCATCGATTACCTCAACAACGGGGCAGTCATCAAAGTACTTGACGAAGAGAGAAGTGTCCACAGCCGCCGACATTAGAATAACGCGCAAGTCTGGATTAGCTCGCACCATATCGCGGAGTATGATCAACAAGAAGTCCGTGGTAACTTCGCGTTCATGCAGCTAAGAAATAACATTAGATTGAATTTGTGGTTTCTTTAATCATATACTTTTATCAAAAAACAAACCTCTTTTGCTTTGTCACAGATTCATTTCGTATCCAAGTTCGAAAATTACTGATTGGCCTTCGAGCCGAAACAAAAGTATCGAGATACTACCATCAATTTGCGAGTAGCAAGATAATGAAGCAATACTTACTTCATCGACAATGATGTGGCTGACTCCTTTCAAGCCATTTTCAAGCTTCCTCAGCAACATATCCACGGTGCAGAACAAAACTGAACCGTACGGCCGCGGCAGAATAGAATTAAAGCGCACGGAGTACCTGTATTGAATAGACGACTTGATATCGGAGAGTTTGGAGTAAAGAGGTATTTAATAGAGTTAGTAGAGGAAGAGTAAGTACCCGACGCTGTTGCCGAGGTCCTCGCAGCGCTCGTGCGCGACTCGCTCGGCGACGCTCACGGCGGAGATGCGGCGCGGCTGCGTCACGCACACGTTGGCCCACGCGCCCTGCCCGCTCGCGATGTAGTCGTCCAGGATGAACTGGCACACCTGCACGCACACACACACACGTACTGCCGGGCCCAGTCACACTATATTACAACTGCGTCACGCACACGTTGGCCCACGCGCCCTGCCCGCTCGCGATGTAGTCGTCCAGGATGAACTGGCACACCTGCACGCACACACACACACGTACTGCCGGGCCCAGTCACACTATATTACATCTGCGTCACGCACACGTTGGCCCACGCGCCCTGCCCGCTCGCGATGTAGTCGTCCAGGATGAACTGGCACACCTGCACGCACACACACACACGTACTGCCGGGCCCAGTCACACTATATTACAACTGCGTCACGCACACGTTGGCCCACGCGCCCTGCCCGCTCGCGATGTAGTCGTCCAGGATGAACTGGCACACCTGCACGCACACACACACACGTACTGCCGGGCCCAGTCACACTATATTACAACTGCGTCACGCACACGTTGGCCCACGCGCCCTGCCCGCTCGCGATGTAGTCGTCCAGGATGAACTGGCACACCTGCACGCACACACACACACGTACTGCCGGGCCCAGTCACACTATATTACATCTGCGTCACGCACACGTTGGCCCACGCGCCCTGCCCGCTCGCGATGTAGTCGTCCAGGATGAACTGGCACACCTGCACGCACACACACACACGTACTGCCGGGCCCAGTCACACTATATTACAACTGCGTCACGCACACGTTGGCCCACGCGCCCTGCCCGCTCGCGATGTAGTCGTCCAGGATGAACTGGCACACCTGCACGCACACACACACACGTACTGCCGGGCCCAGTCACACTATATTACATCTGCGTCACGCACACGTTGGCCCACGCGCCCTGCCCGCTCGCGATGTAGTCGTCCAGGATGAACTGGCACACCTGCACGCACACACACACACGTACTGCCGGGCCCAGTCACACTATATTACAACTGCGTCACGCACACGTTGGCCCACGCGCCCTGCCCGCTCGCGATGTAGTCGTCCAGGATGAACTGGCACACCTGCACGCACACACACACACGTACTGCCGGGCCCAGTCACACTATATTACATCTGCGTCACGCACACGTTGGCCCACGCGCCCTGCCCGCTCGCGATGTAGTCGTCCAGGATGAACTGGCACACCTGCACGCACACACACACACACGTACTGCCGGGCCCAGTCACACTATATTACATCTGCGTCACGCACACGTTGGCCCACGCGCCCTGCCCGCTCGCGATGTAGTCGTCCAGGATGAACTGGCACACCTGCACGCACACACACACACGTACTGCCGGGCCCAGTCACACTATATTACATCTGCGTCACGCACACGTTGGCCCACGCGCCCTGCCCGCTCGCGATGTAGTCGTCCAGGATGAACTGGCACACCTGCACGCACACACACACACGTACTGCCGGGCCCAGTCACACTATATTACATCTGCGTCACGCACACGTTGGCCCACGCGCCCTGCCCGCTCGCGATGTAGTCGTCCAGGATGAACTGGCACACCTGCACGCACACACACACACGTACTGCCGGGCCCAGTCACACTATATTACATCTGCGTCACGCACACGTTGGCCCACGCGCCCTGCCCGCTCGCGATGTAGTCGTCCAGGATGAACTGGCACACCTGCACGCACACACACACACGTACTGCCGGGCCCAGTCACACTATATTACATCTGCGTCACGCACACGTTGGCCCACGCGCCCTGCCCGCTCGCGATGTAGTCGTCCAGGATGAACTGGCACACCTGCACGCACACACACACACGTACTGCCGGGCCCAGTCACACTATATTACATCTGCGTCACGCACACGTTGGCCCACGCGCCCTGCCCGCTCGCGATGTAGTCGTCCAGGATGAACTGGCACACCTGCACGCACACACACACACGTACTGCCGGGCCCAGTCACACTATATTACATCTGCGTCACGCACACGTTGGCCCACGCGCCCTGCCCGCTCGCGATGTAGTCGTCCAGGATGAACTGGCACACCTGCACGCACACACACACACGTACTGCCGGGCCCAGTCACACTATATTACATCTGCGTCACGCACATGTTGGCCCACGCGCCCTGCCCGCTCGCGATGTAGTCGTCCAGGATGAACTGGCACACCTGCACGCACACACACACATGTACTGCCGGGCCCAGTCACACTATATTACACCTGCGTCACGCACACGTTGGCCCACGCGCCCTGCCCGCTCGCGATGTAGTCGTCCAGGATGAACTGGCACACCTGCACGCACACACACACACGTACTGCCGGGCCCAGTCACACTATATTACATCTGCGTCACGCACACGTTGGCCCACGCGCCCTGCCCGCTCGCGATGTAGTCGTCCAGGATGAACTGGCACACATGCACGCACACACACACACGTACTGCCGGGCCCAGTCACACTATATTACATCTGCGTCACGCACACGTTGGCCCACGCGCCCTGCCCGCTCGCGATGTAGTCGTCCAGGATGAACTGGCACACCTGCACGCACACACACACACGTACTGCCGGGCCCAGTCACACTATATTACATCTGCGTCACGCACACGTTGGCCCACGCGCCCTGCCCGCTCGCGATGTAGTCGTCCAGGATGAACTGGCACACCTGCACGCACACACACACACGTACTGCCGGGCCCAGTCACACTATATTACATCTGCGTCACGCACACGTTGGCCCACGCGCCCTGCCCGCTCGCGATGTAGTCGTCCAGGATGAACTGGCACACCTGCACGCACACACACACACGTACTGCCGGGCCCAGTCACACTATATTACATCTGCGTCACGCACACGTTGGCCCACGCGCCCTGCCCGCTCGCGATGTAGTCGTCCAGGATGAACTGGCACACCTGCACGCACACACACACACGTACTGCCGGGCCCAGTCACACTATATTACATCTGCGTCACGCACACGTTGGCCCACGCGCCCTGCCCGCTCGCGATGTAGTCGTCCAGGATGAACTGGCACACCTGCACGCACACACACACACGTACTGCCGGGCCCAGTCACACTATATTACATCTGCGTCACGCACACGTTGGCCCACGCGCCCTGCCCGCTCGCGATGTAGTCGTCCAGGATGAACTGGCACACCTGCACGCACACACACACACGTACTGCCGGGCCCAGTCACACTATATTACACATCTAAACCACCGACTAACTCACCTGAGTAGTTTTGCCGCAGCCAGTGCTGCCTCTGATCATGATTACTGGGTTATCATGAATCGCCTCCATTATCTCAGATCGTACTGCGTGTATCGGCAGTTGCTCTGTTTCACGAAGCCTTTCCTATTTATTATAAAAAACAATATTATTAGTTGTATACGAAATCCATTTAACTGTACATAGATCGTCTTTTACATTAGTCATACCTGATACAACGTGTTGTTCTGACGAATATCTTGATGTTTTTTCTCCAAATCAGCGCTGATATTATCCAGATTCTTCGTAAAGAATGGTCCGTCTTCTATAATAATATAAATCAATATGGTAATCGGTCTCATTAATTTGTAGTATTAGCCAATCGCCTGAAATTAAATTATTTGAAGAAACATCCAACAAGCCAACGCGGGATAAGCAAAATGTAAAGTGCACTTGCGCGCATTCACGCAAGCCCGTAAACCCGCAATCACACACATAAGTGCATATATCGTACGAACGGTCGAGTGCCATAAAATGTTCTGTGGAATGGGTTACCGATGTTGCATCCAGTCCAGGTGTTCCAGTTGGGCTGCGGCGGCGACCACGACACGACGCCGCCGGACGTGGGCTTGGCCTCGCGCATGGCCTTCACGCGGTCCAGCTGCAGCAGCGTCACGCCCGCCTCCGCCGGCGCCTCGCCCACCTCCACCGGAGAGATGCCCAGCTCTGCACAGAAACTACATCGTTCAGTACTGCACAAGCCTGCGGATGTTGATATATTGGTTTGTATTTACCTTCCAAAGTTTCTTTCAATCTCTCTTCCAATGCTGGATCAATGGCTACAGGATAAGACTTCATAATGCTGCTTGCTGTTCTGTAACAGATTTCTTTCACAATTCAACAATAAATTTTATTCAACTCCAATTTGACCAAGCCTTTATTTGATAACATTATCGATTTTTCATCCGGACTAATAAGTCAAATTATTTCTACCACGTTAGATTGGCATTACTAATTACCTAAAAACATACTATTTTTTTTTTTTTTTTATTTATTTATTTAAAAAAGACACACCAACAACATATGCATTACAAATTTACCAAAATACTTACAATATAAGATTCTGATGCACATGCCTATTATAGGTGTGTACAACATTCACAAAGCGAGGGTAATTTACGATAGTGGTAAAACATTAAAAATAAACTGTAATACTAACAAAAATAATATAACATCTAAATATAAAATTAAGAAAAGATAAATAACAAATCTTATAATTTACTTAAATTTTAGAGCAATAGGGTCAGTGCTTGTTTTTTGAATTTAGATATTGGAGTACTAAATATGTCGAGATCTGATGTTTTGTTGTTCAGAGCATTGTATGTGCTGCACATTCTAGTGATTGGTGAGTTGAGTCCAGTGTTTGTACGAATCGATGGTATATAAAAGGTGTTAGTTATACGATGTCTTGGTAATTTGTACGGAACGGTTAAACAAATACGATTAAGAATATTGCTGCTATTGGTCATGTTGTTGATTATTTTATACAGAAAAACTGCATCCATTAACTTGCGTCGGTCACATAATGAGGTCATTTTAAAGAAAGATAATCGTGACTTATAGGGACTTCGGTGACTTATGCCAGAAGAGTGAAATGCTAAGTGTCTGGTAAAAGCACGTTGAACGTTTTCTACCCGTTGAGAATGTATCGCATAGAACGGATTCCAGATTGAGCTGCCATATTCTAAATGACTACGCACGATAGCGTTGTATAAGATTAGTTTAGTCCTTATATTTTTAAAAGTTCTGGTGTTACGTTTTAAAAAACTGAGCATTTGAGCGGATTTTTTAACTATACAGTCGACGTGTGATGAAAAACGTAGTTCCTTGTCGATTAACACGCCAAGGTCTTTGATTTCATTGACTGTAGTTAATGTAATATTATTTATTGTGTAATCTGATGCTATAGGATTCTTTTTCTTCGTAAATTTTATATGGCAACATTTACTAGGATTCAGTTCCATCTGATTATGAGCGCACCAGTTCTCTATTCTGTTTAAGTCATCTTGAATATGTCTGACATCCTCTAGTGAGTGAACTGTTATATATATTTTTAGGTCGTCTGCAAACAACAGATGTTTACAGTGATGTATAACTGAGACAATATCATTAATGAATACAGAAAACAATATTGGGCCTAGATGGGATCCCTGGGGTACACCAGAAGTTGCATTGTATTCGTATGAATTATAGCCATTAGCTACAACATACTGAAGTCTCTTGGCTAGATAAGATCGAAACCAATGGAGTAGGGATCCTTGTATGCCATAATATTCCAATTTTTTTAATAATATTGAATGCGTAACTTTGTCGAAGGCACTAGTAAAATCTGTATAGATGGCATCTACTTCACATCCTTTGTCAAGTTCGTGTGAAAGGTCAGAAACGTATGATGTCAAATTAGTTATAGTCGAATGTCTCGGACGGAATCCGTGTTGGTTGGGTGATAAGAAAGGATCAATATAATTTGAGAATTTGGGGCAGATCAGAGACTCAAATAACTTAGAGAAACAGGAGAGAATGGCTATGGGACGATAGTTCTTAGCTTCGTTTGGATTACCCTTTTTGTGCAATGGGACAACTTTCGCCCTTTTCCACTCATCAGGGAACACTCCATCATTAAGTGATTTGTTGAATATATGGGTTAATGGCAAAGTCAACGCAGATCCGCATCGTTTCACAAAGACGGGTGGTATGGAGTCCGGGCCTGCACCTTTGAAGCAGTCAAGATGTTTAATTTTTTTGAGTACTTCCGATTCAGTTAGTCGAATGTGACATAGAATATCGTGGCTACTTAGTGGGTTCAAATTTAAGGAAGATATTGCACCATTGAAGGTATTTTGAGTGGATGAAAACTGCTGTGCAAAAATGTCGGCAATATCCGAACCTGTAGTGGCAATGCTACTTTCATTCTGGACGTACTCAGGAAAAGATGAATGGTTAGAATTTTTGTTTTTGATAAAGCTCCAGAAGGATTTAGGATTTTTGGCCAAGTTAGCTTCAATAGTCGTAAGGTGCTGGGCTAGACAAAATTTATATAGATTTTTACAGTGTTCACGAACTATTTCGAAGGAATTCAAATCACGAGGATTTTTGTACTTGCGATATTGGCTTCTTAATTTATCCTTCTCAGCAAGTCTTTTTATTAGTGAGTAATTAAACCAGGATGGGTATTTAAGTTTATTTTGTTTACGCACTGGGACATATTTAGCTATAATGTATCTTAGTTTATCATAGAGCACTGACACTACTGCATTGACATCATTACAAATAGAAAACGCCGCGATCCAATCAACATTTCTTAATTCGTTCTTTATTTTAGCATAATCAGCTTTGAAATAGTTTAGACTACTACAATTATTACTCGGTAGATGACATGATGTCACTAGGTTAAGACGGACAGATAAACATGGATGATGGAGATCTACGTTACAAAGAGGGTCAATTGATTTTTCTACCAATATATCCGGTAAATTACTACAGACCAAATCTAATATTCTGTTATTGGCGTTGACTACTTTATTAAATTGATACTATGCTATACTTAACATAAAAATATACAGTTCGTAATGCTATTTAATTAAATAAAAACAAATACCTGTCTTTCCTGAGCGTGCTACTGTAGGCCTCAATCACACCGTTATAGTAGAGCTGCCGAATGATGGACAAAGCACAAGTTTTGCTAGCCAATAGCTTGTTGGAAGCCGCGGCACGACCGATCACGTTGCGGCCCAGTTCGTGCACATATATTGTTAATGAACAGCGAAATCTCCTGCGTAGGAAAATTTTCATATTTTAAAGGGTTGGTACATTTTTTTTTCTTATGAAAAGTAAAGAATTTACTATTTACGTCAATAATCTGGAGAAGATATATTTTGGGTGCCTTCATAAATAATTACCACTTGTTTCAAGGACTTCTAACTTAAAGGACAACATGTTCCAGAAACCCACATACCTGAGTTCTTTGAAGATATTTGAAGAGATGTGAATGTGATTCTACCCAATATATTAGTTCTGTGTAGTATATCTGATATCAGTTAGTCGTAACATTAGCCAAATTATTTTGCCGCATGGCTTTGAATCCGTGTAATACCTCCATCACACTATGCCAACGACTTTTTAAGTACAATAATTACTAGCATTCGACACGGCTGTCACAGTTGAAATGATCCTCTGCGGATAAAGCCGCCGGCATAGTGTGTAGGAGGCACAACTGTGGGATGAGCGCAGGCGGCAGGTAGAAAAGACAAAATACAATTATGCAATTAGATCTAAAACTCGGTTTATACATATATGTACGAATATGAGGTATAAACTTAGAAATAAATCATAGAACTTTCAATATATGCTTATATATATATATGTGTGTATAATTTCATAAGACCCATGATTTCCCATTATTTAGAAGGTGGTATACAATTTGTTTCGACTTTAGCAACTCAAACTAGTAAATATATGACTTAAGAAAAAAAATTAAAAATTATTTAAAATCCCTAATGCAATAATATGGTTAGTGGATAGTTCTTTTATTTGATAAAAAAATTAACACAAACAAGAGGCAAAATAAAAATACTTACTATACAGTATACCTCGAACAGTGGTATATTAGCATGTGGAATACTCTGGAAGTGTGGTCGAACACACTATTGTCAGTTTTATGGGCTCACACCTGTATTCAGAAAATATCCAAAACATTATTTTGTCACGTTAAATGACCTCTGCACTTTTGATGTATAATGTCAAACAAGCAGATGCAGCTCAAAAACAAACAATTGCGGTCATTTCTGATTATCTCACATTCATAGCCTTTTTATTCCATAATACATTATTTTTAAATGTTTATAACTGTATTGTAATCTGCTAGCACCTAGGAGATTTCAATACAAAACGTAGGTTAATTTCAAGACGTTATTTCGACGATAACAATCGAAAAAATCTCTGAGATTAACCATATCGAAATGACGGCTGTGTTCACAATCTCATTGTATTGGATATTTTCTAGAATAGACAAACAATAGGTGTTTCCATAAATTGACAATGTTCTGTATGGAGGCAACTTTGATGCAGTCGCGTCGCAAAATTGCCAACATTAATTTGTTGATAAACCGTATAATAATTCAAGTAACTTTTTTCAAGTATAACCAAAAATAGACCTTCAAAATGAGAATTTCTCTTTGAAAATCTCTCAGTACTAATCCACACTTCCGGATTGTGTAGGAAAGGCAACAACAGCCATTGGTTTTTCAATAACATTGAATAACCTGTGGCTTATATATATATATATTATGTAAATGCTATCTTTATAATATTTTAACTTTACCTTTTTCAAAATAGCTATCAGTATTTGACATGGGTCATGGCTATGAAAATATTTGTATTTTCCATATTATCTACATGACTGAATTATATAAACATAATAATATTATATTGATGTGCAAAATACAATGTGGTAAGTAGTGTGATGGATTGCTTATTTTTTTTTTTATATGTTAGTACTACATATTGAGAATCATGATCAATATCTTATTAAGCAAACATTGCAAGCCTATAAATATTATTTAATAGTTTTATACTAAAAGCAAGACACTGAATCAGCCAGATGAGATTTGTGATGATTCAAATTTTTTATGTTCATGAAAACAAATATATTAAAAAAAAATCTCTAGGAAAAATTTATCCATTCTAAGACATGTCATTTTAAAAAATACCTGTAATTACACATATGCAAAATTAATTTCCGAAAGGGCAAATAATATACATATAATTTACATTGATAACATATTATTATCCTTTTTAACAATTGCTATTATATAATTGACTCTGGAAAGGGCTATTAATATCTCTGCACAGCTCTTTATTTACCATCAGGTCCAATGCCATTGCTTTGAATTGAAAAAGAACAAAATATACATATTATGTATGTATTAACAAATCCATAACTTACCGAGTATGATCAGGCCCCACAGATTTATAAATATAATTAGCAGTTATATTGTTAACTTGAAAGTACTGATGAAGTTTGGATTTGGCATTATCTATTGTCCAGTTTCCATTGAAACTATGTTTTTCCTGAACTTTTTTCTTCTGTTTAGATGGCTTTTTGGAGTTTTCATTTTTATCATTAGATGCAGTGGATGCCTGCTCAGTGTTTTCACTATCCATGCCACCCTATAATAAAGTTAAATAATTGTCCTCATTAGCTGTACACAAATTAAGCTTCTTTAATTAATTTTCTCACTTTTTATTGTTCATAAGTAAAAATCTTGATAGGTATAGCCATAGCATATGAATGGACAAATTATTGTTGTTCAGGTGGAGTTAATCCATTAAACAATCTTCTAATGAGTACACATTCTTATTCGAATTACTCAATATTAATTAAATTCAATGTTTACTGGTAGTAGGTCTCCCATAATTATGTGAGAGGCTGCCTGGATAGGTACCACCGCCTTCTATTTCTTCCACCAAACAGCAGTGTATATAAATACATTGTCGAGTTGCAGTTGAAGGACATTGTATCCACAGTAACTACTGGAAGTATTCAGACCTATCATCTCATGTCTCAGGATAGCGAGCGCAGTATATGCCAAGCTTTGCTTTGTGGTTGCATGCTGCATGGTGTTGTTTGGGTTTGCTACTATCCATGAGAGGTTGTATCGCTTACCACCAGGGAATAGCATGTCTGTCTCACCATTCATGCAATAAAAATATTACTCTTTTAACTCCAGTTAACTTAATATGTCTATAACCAAACAATATTTCCATACCTGGGTCTCTGGGTTTGGATCTACACTTTCCCCTTCTTTCTCAGGGTTAGATTGTAATTGGGGCATAGTGTCAGTCTTTGGTGCTTCATCCATAGGGACATTTTCAGGCGCAATCTCTCCGATTTTCACCAAATGATTGACGAAATCTCGTGCCGCATTCGTCTCAGCCTCCTTTTTGGTAGACGAACTTCCAGTGCCAACATAAGGAATGCCCTCAGTCTGCATTTTACAATGAAATATCTGTTCATGCTGAGGGCCTGTATAATAATAAAAATACACAAAATTTAAAACGAAAGTTGCCTAATTCAAATGAAGCCAGCAAAACTGGTACAGTAGGATTATGTTATAGACAAAAGCAAAATACCGTTAAAATAAAACATTCCAGTCAAAATAGTATTAAAATACCTGTTTTAGGTAGTAAAATGAGATATTAATTTGTGTTTTAAAAACAAGTACAATATAAAGTTGAAGTATAGTGAGATCGTCTTACTGCCTCCCTTTGTACAAGCACTGTGATGTCAAAATTCCCAACGCCCTTCCTTATCTAGTTCTTGTAGTCCTACTCACAGATATGAAATATTTGTTTTTTAAGTCTAAATGGATTTTTAATATAATTATATGTGTTTGTTTTTGGATTGCATACTGTTCGTTACTAACAAAAAAAAAAACTCTTACTTTAAAGGGACAGGTGATATAGAATTCAATAAAACGTACAAACAATAATCAACAACGTATTAAAAAGATTTTTTCCTTGATTGACGACTATTTTAAAAGTATAAATTTAGTGGCAAAACAAAATCTATATGATCAGCTGTTTTACCTGAAGCTTCCATCTCGTATTTTGTAGTTAAATTTTTCTTGCGACACCAAGCATACAGAAAAGCTTTGAAATCCATCCTAAATCGTTATTTTATAATGCAAACTCAATGAATAATAAGTTTCATTCGCTAAATGCCAAAGATTCCACACAATCCCACCAACATAAAAAACCAATGATTATAGAATAAAGAGAATAACCAATGATTTATTATATTATATAAAGGATACCGCACAAAAGTGGGTATACAGTATAGAAACAAGTTAGGACATGTTAGGACTCAACGCGGGTTTCAACGCGGAATTGTACATTTATATATCTGTCTCATTTACACAAAGCTTAAGTGACACATAATAAAAGAGATAATAAACTGCTTTGTTTCGAATATGGCAAATGGCAATATTTCGTTCACTGACCACACTGAGTTCTGAGACCGCTTTGTAGCTGAGAAGACGCCATTTCACACAATTAAATCAGGTGGACTTTAGAATCGTTTGGCACGAGTTGGGGGGTAAAATGTTCAAAGGTGGTAAGTATTAGGTCCCTGATTAAAAAGTTATCACTCTTGTTAAAAGGTGACACTTAGTTTTCGAGAAATTAATAAAAATAGTAATGACCGACCGAAATTTCGGTTTCGGCCAGTTTCGGCCAAAAATCTAGTTTCGGCTTTTGTTTCGGTTTCAGCCACAATATATCCGAAACCGTCGGCCATGCCGAAACTGGAGTGTTCGTGAATTTTCGTGCGTCGATCGGTAAATTTCGCAGCTACCTCGTGCCCGCTCGCTGGCGTGGCCCTGACTCAGTTCGCCACCGTCCAAATGGACGGTTAAATAATCGTAAATTGAGGTTATGTTTTGGATTAAGTGATTTGGTAATAATGTATTTTGTTTTTATTAATACTCCTTTTTCCATCATCCATCCATCCATCAGCCAAAGGAAGTCCACTGCTGAACATAGGCCTCTCCCAATGATTTCCACAGTGACCTGTTGGAGGCAGCCTGCATCCAGCGACGTCCCGCGACCTTGACCAGGTCGTCTGACCACCTAGTGGGTGGACGTCCCACGCTGCGCTTTCCGCTTCGTGGCCTCCATTCGAGAACTTTTTGGCCCCATCGGCCATCAGTTCTCCGTGCTATGTGCCACGCCCATTGCCACTTCAACTTCAACCTACCAATGATACTCCTTTTTATTCTCATTAAATTATCTAAACTTATTATTATTGAACATTATTTTGTTGAGTTTTATTTTAAAACGACAAATAAAAGTGGTTATATTGGATTTAGTTTAACTTGGATTTTTATGAATATTTAATATATATTATTGTTGGTGAATAACGTGCTATATCCTCATTTTAATATTATTTGTTGCCCAAACGATTAAGTAAATGCTAAAATTATATTATGTGTGACCTTTATTTCCTTAATTTTGTTAGAATATGAAGGAATAGGAGGATATAGCTCGAGATAATTACCTAGTCAATCACCTCGCCTCGTTCTTTTCCGTCTACCACGCGTTTTTTTATACTTAAAATTAAATTTGTAATTGTTTACCCAATAATATTTCCTTAATTAAGACTGAATGATTTGTGCCTATTGGCAATTAGTTCACAATTATTTATTACTCAATTACATAATATACATCACGCCTTTTTTAGCTACAAATTCGTGATTCCAGGCTGATAATGAATAGAAAAATCCAATATCAATGCCCGACCCAGGATTCGAACCCGAGACCTCAGCTTTATATACCCAATATGAATTTATTTTCCTTTCCTGTCTTCTCGAAACGGATACATACATAATCGTCACGCCTGTATCCCATAGGAGTAGGCAGAGACTATGCATCGCCACTTTGCTCGATCCTGACAAATTAATTTCGCTTCATCCACTTTCATCAACCTCTTCATGCATTCTCGTTAATTTAGGGTACTCGGGGGATGGGTATTAGGTACCAATAATTTCGAATTTGTATTCATAATTTACGTGCACACCGCATCGAATACGATTCACAATGATTTTTAACGTTCATATGAACAAAAATATTGGGAACGGTAATAAAGCGTCAACATAACGCTTTTTATGCTCCCCTGCGAATGGGGCCTAAATGTCTTGTTATTGTCTGCGGTTTAAAATGTCGTGCAAAATAGATGAAAAGAAACGTAAAAAAGTGTGTGTCAATTTGTTTAATGTTTACTATGAAATATGAATGTTTTGTTGAGGTTTTTGGTGGAATTATCGCATTCGCGATAGATCCGTAAATTTTAATAATTGAATTTTTGAAGTTTTGTTGTTATAAACGCTTTATAATGACCTAGAAGTGATGTTCAGAAGGAAGTTACTGTACCCTCTTTATGGTTATGTCAGGTTGAATCTGTCCCAAAACCGACTCAGGGCACCCCGACGTTACTTAGTCTTGGCTACCACCCCTAGAGTGTATATAAAAAGCCGGAGGCGCGGAGGGAGAGCAGCCCCGGCCCGCTGTAACCAAGGATAGTCAACAGTGCGAGTGTGGGTGCCAATCCTTTGTTACGCAGGGGCGGCTGCACTTCCAGCAGTGCCGGAGACGTTGCATCTTTGTTTCGAAAACAAGTATTTTGAGGTTAGGTTACTAAAATTGGTTTTACTCAGGAATGGTGCGTTCCCTTTTCATTTGTGAGTGGTACCAGGGGGAGGGGGCATCCCATTTCCTCTCCTCTACCTCCTCCCAACTCCCATTTCGTGCCAAAGGATTCTAAACTTTTCCCGTTGCCAGGGGCGGTGCCGCCGCCATTTTTGATTTTAGTAACTCGAAGTGCCACATGTCACGCGATCCTATGCGTTATCCTCAATAATTAGATTAAAGAATATAATCATAGATTACATTCGATAACACTACATGCAGTTGCAGATTGAACTGAGCAAAATGGCTTCTTCTTTGCTGCAAGGCGGTCTCAGTGTGGTCAGTAATAATAAATAATAATCATAAATCTTTATTAGCAATAAAGAAAGATATATCAGTACAACAACAGTTTGACAATCTTATCGGTCGCACAGGGATCTGTACATCAGAACTTTAAACCCTCAGTTAAAATCTATCTCATAAACTAGGCAAGCCAGTATCTTAAAATATAGTGAACGAAATATGGCCATATTCGAAAGTAAGCAGATATAATGTTTGTCTCTTTTATTACGTGTCACGTAAACTTTGTGTAAAAAAGACAGATGTATAAATGTAAAATTCCGCGTCAAAACCCGTAATATAACTATAACTTGACTGTATTGTACTTTTGT
This sequence comes from Theretra japonica, assembly GCA_033459515.1. Classification (NCBI taxonomy): domain Eukaryota; kingdom Metazoa; phylum Arthropoda; class Insecta; order Lepidoptera; family Sphingidae; genus Theretra; species Theretra japonica. The sequence goes on from CM065928.1 coordinate 3,689,395, forward strand.
GCGGTATCCTTTATATTATTTAATCATTACAAAAAACCACAGATAAAATCAAAGGCACAAAGTCTTGTCTATTGGTCTGTGATACGAAGTATTTGTTATATCTTTACTGCTTAGTCTGTGGTTATATTACACTAAAATGAAATACATAAATAGTATAGTGATAAGCTAATTTATGTTATTCTTATAGGCCTTCCCCAAATGATTTGTATAAAATAAAATCTACATTCAAAAATAACATTGTCGATAATCAAATTTAAATTAGACTAAGCTGTATGATTGCGTTCTTTTTCTTTCCGGAGAAAAATAATAAAACACCATAAAAATTCTAGAGATGTAATATTTTACACAAAAATCGATTATAGAATAATTGATTGTTTACTTGTATATGTAATTAATTATAATAAATATATTATTTTGATAAAAATAATAGAACTTGACATAGCATTAGTTCAAATTGGTAGAGCCACGCTTTTTTTCAGTCATGACTCAGCAAGAATGGGCAAGTTCGTCTGGGCGCTACCACTGTCTCACATGAGAACTACGTGAAGCGATAGCTTCAATGTCTCGTTTCATTCAGTGAGTGAGATTTATGGATATCCAATACTCCTTTCTTTTTCTCATCATTTTTCCTTCCCTGCCGAGTGAATAACCGGCAACGCATCTATAATGCCAGAGTTCTAGATATTCATGGGCGGCAGTCACCACTTAACATCAGGTGACCAGTTTGCTCGTTTGCCGGACCTATTGCATAAAATATGTATTTCAACTGTTTTAATTTAATGTGTGAGGTTATAATTAACAAGCAGTTGAGTTGTAAGTATGTTTTATAGATCATAACCATTTTAAAGCGAAATATAAATAAATACTCCTTACAGTCACATTCGTTGTCCTGACCTCACATTAAGATCAATTAAGTCTTGTGTCGTAGGTATTAAAAATTGCGAAAGACATTTCGGTCTCACAAACACCAAGACCCGAAACAAATACCTGTGGATCACACAAATATTTGTTTCGGTGCGGGGATCGAACCCGCAGCCTCTCGTTTGCCAGCTGGCGTCTAAACAACTGCGCCACGGAGGCTACCACTAATATTTGATAACATAATTCACTCCGTTAAAATGTATTTTTAAAAAAGTTTTAATTACTTAATTTATACAATATTATTATGTTTTTTAAAACATATAAATTAGATGATAAATATATATTTAAATTAAACTTCGTATTCAACAATGTTTCAGTAGTTCAAATTAGGCGTTGCCTGTGTCTTGAGAAACCAAGTAAAAATATTATACTATAAGAATAAAATAAATGATAATGAACACCTCAACTAACAAATCTGCAGTGAAAATAAATAGATTTTTAATAGTTAATTTTCTGAATATTGATATATTTTTATCTGCGATCGATTCTTTTTTCACAATTCACATCCCTAAATCAATTTTCTTTGCTAGGAAGCGGTGGGATGGGATATGTCAGATTGTAGCTTTTAGGTTATTTTAAATCATACCTGTGATAAAATATCAAAAAGCTTGTTTATTGTGTTCTTAAACAACTATTCAAGATGGACAACAAGTCTTTCCTATTTTCTTGGTGTAGCAAGAAGAATTTGACACCACAATTCGATATACGTGCTACAGGTGACTACCAATTGTATTGGTTTTATGCCACAAACCGTCTATTTCAAATATGTCGTAAATCTAGAAAAAATTTAGGACATTTAATTTGCCTATCACTATTGTACAATATCACGCACAGGTCTTTGGTTTTATATTACGCAAAATGGGTCAATTATTACTAGTATTATATTATGTACATAATAATTGACCTACCTACTTGATTATGAGTACCTTCGTTATTAAACTATAAACTACAAATCAACTAGATTTTTTATTCGTTTTGTGCACTATCTAGCCGGTTGAATCGCTTTATAAAAACATTTGATTCTTTTCATTGCAAGGTCATGAATATCTAAGCTTTAATTTTGTTGAATACTACCGACAAAATGTATCTCTTGCAATATTTACTATATTTGTCTTTATTTACTATATTATGTCTAATTCGGCATGTAATTCTCTACCCACAATGGCTATGATTTTTTGTACAGGTCCTAAACACCGTCAGCGTTTTCTGTGCGAAGTCCGAGTGGATGGCATCACATATGTGGGAGCGGGTAACTCCACCACCAAAAAGGATGCCCAAATGAATGCTGCTCGTGATTATATCAACTATTTGGTTAGGATCGGTGACATAGCCCCCAATGATGTCCCTGAGGACATCCGGCCAAAAATTCAATCTGAGGACATGCCTCAGGATAATGCTGAGAAAACAGGAGATGGTGGGGACCAACCACAAAAAGCAGTGTTTCAGGTGCATATTATAACTTCTCTTTCCATGTGAACAATCGTCGTCTTAGATATTGACAACTCGTACAGCTTACACAATTGATGAGACATACCTAAAATCAAAATACACACATTTATCATTCCTCTCCATCATATGTATATAATATAATTCTTAATACAACTAATTAAAAAAAAATGCAATTTTTTAAACGAGAGGCTGCGTGTGCCCTCCTCACATAGAAACAAAATGTCTGTGTGAACCACAAGCATTTGTTTCGAGTCTGGGTGTTTGTGAGACTGAAAAGTCTCTCGTAGCTCCTGATACCCACAACACAAGACTCCATTTTAGTGTGGGGTCAGGACTATGTATGTGACTATTGGTTGCATTTATTTATTTATTTATAACAGGGTGGAATGGGTCCTGAAAGCATGGGTCCGGCTTACCAAGCATATGGCGGTAAAAGTGAAAACTTTACATATATAGACCGATTACAACAACAAAAGAATGTGGAGGACGCTGAAGATCTTGATGTAAATGCCAGTCTGCATGGCAACTGGACCATGGAGAATGCCAAGTCCAAACTCCATCAGTTCTTGCAAATCAATAGAATAAATACTGACTATATCTATAAGGCTGTTGGACCGGATCATACACGGTTTGTAATTGAATTCATTATCTCATCATTTTTTAAATTTTGGCGTGGTAATCATTATACATTGGTATTTAGACTTATGAGTTTTTAAATTTGGACTAAATAAATTATATAAAATGTTGTTTAATGTTACCTAACAGTTTGAAGTAATTATTCAAATTATTTGATATGTAATTAATTGCAGTTTTTATAGAAATTTTACATTTGTAAGGAAAATATTAAAAAATACTGCAATAGTATTACAGAGTACAGGTTAATTTTGTCACTTTCATAATTTTGTGTTAGTTATTCTTCACAGTTTTCAAAGTATAATGGTTTCTTAGATTTACGCGTATGGCACACATTGAAATAATTCTTACGGATTTTATCGCGAATTTAATTCAATTTAACATTTTTTAATTTTGCCGACGTTTCGATCACTTTACAGTTTTCGTGATCACTGGGCGGTCTATCCCGCTCCGTGACCACGAAAACGAAATTCGCGATAGAATCCGTAAGAATTCGTTTTATTTCAATGTTCTCAAATTCAATCATTTGTTTTATTTCGCTTTTCTTTAACATACATATATTTGCCGTCTGTGAAACAAAAGGCCGCGGGTTCGATACCCGCACCGAAACAAATGTTTCTGTGATCCAGAGATATTTGTTCGGGTCTGGGTGTTAGTGAGACCGAAAAGCCTCTCGTAGTTTCTGATACCCACGACACAAGATTCGATCTTAGTGTGGAGTCAAGACTATGTATGTGACTGTTGGGTGTATTTATTTATTTAGTTTATTTATACATAAACATACAGAAACATACGCCTTATTCCCAGAAGGGGTAGGCAGATGTTACCAGGACACCCACGTTTCGCCGTATGTGTTCCGTCCCATGATGGGATAGGGGGCGAGCCTATCGCAATGGCGGGCACAAATTCCTGACTCCGGGCTGATAATGAATAGAAAAATCCAATATCACTTTGCCCGACCCGGGATTCGAACCCGAGACCTCAGTTTTGCAATCGTACCGCAGTATAACTACGCCACCGAGGCAGTCGGTACTTTTCTTTAACAAATCATTTTCTATCTTTGTCACACATTTGAAGTCTTATAAAAAATCAGTGCATTGCTTTTTTACTATAATTTGATTCTTACGGGTTTGCTATCTTTACTTGTTGTTTTTTGGGTGTTGATCAGTATCAACAAATATAATTTACAAATTTCGATATACGCCTACAATTGTGTCTAACAAATTACAATATCAAAATGTAATTCTAAATCATAAACAAATAGGTATGCAGAATAAAGTTTTAAATAATATATTTGGACATATCTTCCTAACATATACATTCTGATACTTGTTTAATTAACTCATTAAGTTGAAGATTTAAATACAAGTACAAATAAAAATATAAATTGAATGTAACTTTGGTCTTCCAATGCATTGAAACAAAATAACTGATGAGTTTAATTAATTTAATTTAGTTAACAAATGCGGGCAGGATTTCACAAAACCATTATATTTTGAATTCTATCAGAGTCTGATATGTCAGTGTAACCATAATTGTTTCACACAATCATTGTTTTGTAGAAAAGCGTTTTTTGTATGTACTGATCAATATCTTCAAAAGGATCAGGTTAACAAATCACATATTTTTTATTTACATTTATTTAAGCCACTGGTTATTCATAGCAATTGAAAAATCAATGGCTGGAACCTTCCCTCGACAATGTGGAAGTGTGGCCCAATACTGATTGACATTCAAAATGAATGGTTCTCATTTTGAAGATCTGTGAGGTTTCTATCTAAAGGAAATCATGAATTTTATCATCAGGATAAAATTTACAAAAAAAATGAAGGCAATTTTGTGCATCATCAAAGTTGCCCTCAGAGAAAATACTGCATCATTTTATGAAAACATGAGTACTTGACAACTGTAGAAAATATCCAAAACAAAGAAATTATGAATACAGCCCTCATTTAGGTATCCTTAGTCTTAGTGACGTATGCTAATATTAATCGAATATTGTAATTAAAGTAATTGATGCAAAAAATATGTTACGATCTGAATAATTTGCCTTATATTATTTATCGTCGATTCCTTGAATTCTGTTTGTAAATCTTTCAGCAGCATTTAAAATATACAAGATACGAGGCGATAATAAAAAGGCTATAACTGAGATAATCAGGAAATACCACACATGCTGTTCCAATGCCTCTCATTGCAAATATCTTGGCTGACAATAATATCAAAAATGTGGTGATGAATCTATGCAACCAAATAATGTTTTGGATATTTTCTGAAAACAGGTGTGAACTCATTAAAATGACAGTAGTGTGTTTTTGCCACACTTCCAGATTGTTCCACGTGCTAAATATTCTGCTGTGCGTGAAATAGTAAGTATTATATTTTATTTTTTGCATGTGGATTATAATAATTTCGGAAATAACCGTATTTTAACCATCTCGCATCTATGTTACATATGTAGCTTCTTTACCGTCTATGAGTCTAACTAGTTATCTAAAGACTATTATTTACTGATAGCTATAACAATATATTATCTACTAAAGGCGGCAAGTCGGCATGACAATTTTCTAGTGATGTTGTATCACGTTCCAAGTAGCTTATATCGATATTTTTTGACTTAAGAGTAAAAATAATTTTATCTACAATTTGTAACTGATCGATGTCTGCATATAGAACATATATGAGAAAACCTATAATGGGGGGACTGTACGAAAGTAATAAAACCGTAAGAATGAGAGGGAATTATTGTTTTTTTCTTTAGCTTTAAAAGCTACCGCAGTCATTTCAATACACAACAATATAATACACAAAGAACAATGTGAGCGGGATCGAAATCGATAACCGCCGTCGATGCGGACTCGTGTAGCATCAAGACTAGAACGGCGCGGGAGATGTGCGGGTGTGCCGGGCGTCCCCTCCCCCACGCGTCAGCTCATACCCCGATTGCCATATCGACCTTTCGCGTACTATACGTACATATATCTCAAAAGTATATTGCCAAAATAATCAACAATCAAACTTCAGTTATTCCATTTTTAAGAATACTAACAGCATGAATTTAATCATAGTATTTTATTATTATTCTTTGATAAAATTTGAATTATGAAAAGAATTCGCTCAGATGGGTGGTACAAATGGCAACTAATTATAATATATTATGTCGAAATTTCATATAATCATATTTTTCATCTCTTGTTTTCAAAACTACATATGTATGATGTTCATTAAGCCTGCTTCCCTGTTTACGGGTAGGTCGTGCAGTAAAGTTTTTCATATGTGCGATAGTAGAAACACAAATATGACAGACAAATATTGAGGTTCATATTAGATGTGAGATGGTCTTCGGATATACAAAACTACAAAAGAAGTATTTATCCCTATTTTGATTCTACAGGAGTTTTTGCTGCGAAATGTCAATATACGTGCGCGAACTCGGACGAAACGTAACCGGCCGTGAGACCGCATCTAACAAGCAGACGGCTAGCAAATCATGTGCGTTGTCCATAGTGCGCCAGCTGTACCATCTCGGTGTGATTGATGCCTTTAGTGGCACTCTGAAACGAGACAGGTATTTTTTTACTTTTTAATTGACTCCGATCTTAAAGTACGTTAAACGTAGCATAGTGTTAACTACAGAAGTATTTTATTATTGCATGTATTTTCTTGTTAAATTCTTATAAAACTTAGATTTAATGATAATTGCCATAAAAGCGAATATATTTGTTACAGATCGGCCGAATGCATCATGAAGCCATATCCTGTCGCAATTGATCCAGAATTGGAAGAGAGATTGAAAGAAACTTTGGAAGGTAAATACAAACCAATGTATCAACATCCGCAGGCTTGTGCAGTACTGAACGATGTAGTTTCTGTGCAGAGCTGGGCATCTCTCCGGTGGAGGTGGGCGAGGCGCCGGCGGAGGCGGGCGTGACGCTGCTGCAGCTGGACCGCGTGAAGGCCATGCGCGAGGCCAAGCCCACGTCCGGCGGCGTCGTGTCGTGGTCGCCGCCGCAGCCCAACTGGAACACCTGGACTGGATGCAACATCGGTAACCCATTCCACACCACTTTTTATTGTAGTCACATAATTCACGACACATGCCATGTATGTATTTTTGTGCGCACGTAAGTGTACGCGTGCGTGCGTGCGTGCATGTGTGTGCACGTAAAGTGACTTTAAAATAATAAGGATGTAGGTACTAATCGAGGTACAATTACCTGTTACAGACGAAGGGCCGTTAGCAACGACGAGTCTGGATGACATCAGTGCTGATTTAGAGAAACATCATCGGAATGTTTGCCAGAATAGTACATTGTACCAGGTATATACTATAATGATGCTTAATATGTATTTTACATAAAGCAAATAATTCTGACTCAAGTATTATATTATTTAATATTTCTTTATACATGACTGCTTCTTTTTGTTAATAGGAGAGTCTTCGTGAAAGGGAGCAGCTGCCAGTGTACGCAATGCGATCTCAGATAATGGAAGCGATCAACGAAAACCCAGTAATTATCATCAGAGGTAACACTGGCTGCGGCAAAACCACTCAGGTTAGTTTGTTGGTGGTTTGGATAACACGTAATGCAGTGTGACTGGGCCCGGCAGTACGTGTGTGTGTGTGCGTGCAGGTGTGCCAGTTCATCCTGGACGACTACATCGCGAGCGGGCAGGGCGCGTGGGCCAACGTGTGCGTGACGCAGATGTAATATAGTGTGACTGGGCCCGGCAGTACGTGTGTGTGTGTGCGTGCAGGTGTGCCAGTTCATCCTGGACGACTACATCGCGAGCGGGCAGGGCGCGTGGGCCAACGTGTGCGTGACGCAGATGTAATATAGTGTGACTGGGCCCGGCAGTACGTGTGTGTGTGTGCGTGCAGGTGTGCCAGTTCATCCTGGACGACTACATCGCGAGCGGGCAGGGCGCGTGGGCCAACGTGTGCGTGACGCAGATGTAATATAGTGTGACTGGGCCCGGCAGTACGTGTGTGTGTGTGCGTGCAGGTGTGCCAGTTCATCCTGGACGACTACATCGCGAGCGGGCAGGGCGCGTGGGCCAACGTGTGCGTGACGCAGATGTAATATAGTGTGACTGGGCCCGGCAGTACGTGTGTGTGTGTGCGTGCAGGTGTGCCAGTTCATCCTGGACGACTACATCGCGAGCGGGCAGGGCGCGTGGGCCAACGTGTGCGTGACGCAGATGTAATATAGTGTGACTGGGCCCGGCAGTACGTGTGTGTGTGTGCGTGCAGGTGTGCCAGTTCATCCTGGACGACTACATCGCGAGCGGGCAGGGCGCGTGGGCCAACGTGTGCGTGACGCAGATGTAATATAGTGTGACTGGGCCCGGCAGTACGTGTGTGTGTGTGCGTGCAGGTGTGCCAGTTCATCCTGGACGACTACATCGCGAGCGGGCAGGGCGCGTGGGCCAACGTGTGCGTGACGCAGATGTAATATAGTGTGACTGGGCCCGGCAGTACGTGTGTGTGTGTGCGTGCAGGTGTGCCAGTTCATCCTGGACGACTACATCGCGAGCGGGCAGGGCGCGTGGGCCAACGTGTGCGTGACGCAGATGTAATATAGTGTGACTGGGCCCGGCAGTACGTGTGTGTGTGTGCGTGCAGGTGTGCCAGTTCATCCTGGACGACTACATCGCGAGCGGGCAGGGCGCGTGGGCCAACGTGTGCGTGACGCAGATGTAATATAGTGTGACTGGGCCCGGCAGTACGTGTGTGTGTGTGCGTGCAGGTGTGCCAGTTCATCCTGGACGACTACATCGCGAGCGGGCAGGGCGCGTGGGCCAACGTGTGCGTGACGCAGATGTAATATAGTGTGACTGGGCCCGGCAGTACGTGTGTGTGTGTGCGTGCAGGTGTGCCAGTTCATCCTGGACGACTACATCGCGAGCGGGCAGGGCGCGTGGGCCAACGTGTGCGTGACGCAGATGTAATATAGTGTGACTGGGCCCGGCAGTACGTGTGTGTGTGTGCGTGCAGGTGTGCCAGTTCATCCTGGACGACTACATCGCGAGCGGGCAGGGCGCGTGGGCCAACGTGTGCGTGACGCAGATGTAATATAGTGTGACTGGGCCCGGCAGTACGTGTGTGTGTGTGCGTGCAGGTGTGCCAGTTCATCCTGGACGACTACATCGCGAGCGGGCAGGGCGCGTGGGCCAACGTGTGCGTGACGCAGATGTAATATAGTGTGACTGGGCCCGGCAGTACGTGTGTTGGCGCCTAGTATTATCCTTATGGCAATACGCTTCAGACATATAAGACGCAGCAAATAGTTAGGAGTTACATCGTTTGGTTATTAAGATACCCCCACAATATTTTTATTATATATTCACTTCTCTCTTTTGTACAACGTTCATCGCTCCAGTAATTATAATATGTAAAAATCCTATCTGTGTTGAAATACAAGTTTAAAAATATCCGGGAGTTTCATTTATGTCCGTCGGAGACATAAAAATTGGCGACCGTGACAGGACGATTTGCAAAACGAAAAATATATCAAGAAATACGAAGCCCGGTCAGCTTGACCAACTAAGCAGATTTGCTACATCAAAAAAAGATATTTTGGAGTTTTGGAGGTTCAGCCATTGCAGCCTACACCTGATTTACGGTCTAGACATACTGCTATCAACCGAAGTCGCCGTACAGCAGCCTGGCCAATGCAGCTAAGTGACCTTTCCTTGACCTCCTCACCCACGTTTTTTCTTTTCTATAATTCATAAACCTCGAGATTCTACATGCACTTATTTCATACAGATAGGTACTTATATAACTAATTGGACAGTGATTAAAATAAATATCTACACATTAAAAGTAAAATTTTAGTAATTTAGTACCTACGTCAATGTCATACCGGTTTTAATGACCTACATATTTTACAAGATAAACAATTGTATTTCCATCTCAGCTTCAAGTATTCATATATTCTGAAGTATTCGAGTACCGGTAAATAATAACATCAAAGCAGGATTATAAGATTGTTTCGCCGAATAGTTCCAGGAACGGTGTTGGCATCTGCGGGTGCCGGGGCCTACAATACATAGTTAAGCCTCATCCACGGAGTACTGTCGGGTTCCACACCGGTACTCCCAGACCACAGGTGACACCAGTAGAGGGACGTAAGATAAATACTTTATTAACAGTTCATTGTATTCTTGCATAGTTTAACGTTAAGTTCTCATTACTAAATATCACATTTCTTTACTTATCTATTTGTTTTGTTCATTGTTAAAATGGGTAAGGATGACGCTTCTGTGCAAGAATTACAAGATCTTTTTATTAAGCGTAGTTCAATTAAGGGTCAAATTACTAAGTTTAGGAATTATTTAACGAATCTTTTGTCAAAAGATTCTGTTACACGCATTGAATTAGCTGAGTTAACACTTAAACTTAGTAAATTTGAGTCACTGTCCGTTCGGTACGATGACTTGCAGAATCAAATCGAGATATTAAATTCGAGTAATTTAACAACCGAGATTGACGAAAGGGATGACATTGAACAATTATTTATAACGAACATTGCGAATGCGCAGAGTTTTATTCAAGATCATCAGTCTAATAATCGCAACGATGAATCTGGCAACATGTTGAATTCTAGCCATAGTTCAGCCGCGCCGTTTAATGCAGACAATCACGAAATAAGTTTCAAACTACCGCATATACACATTGCTAAATTCAACGGCACATTCTTCCATTGGCTTGAATTTCGTGACACATTTAAGTCAGTCATACATAATAATGAACGAATTGCACCTATCAATAAATTTCATTATCTCTTATCTTATTTGGAGGGAGATGCAGCTAGAATAGTGTGTAATTTAGGAGTCTCCAATTCTAATTATAGTGTTGCCTGGAAGTTGTTATGTGATCGATATGATAACAAGCGGCAGTTAATAAGCCATCATTTGTCTTCGTTATTAAACATACATCCAATGCATCGCGAGTCAGATAAATCACTTCGCTTCTTAGTGGACCACGTTACCAAGAACCTGAGAGCGTTGTCTGGCTTGGGGCTACGTGTTGACAATTGGGATGTCTTGTTAATACATATACTGTGTTCTAAGCTAGATAACCGCACTCTTACCAAGTGGGAGGAATGGCGTGGCACTTTGACTGATTCAATTCCTAACTTACAACAATTTAATAAGTTTCTAATTGATCGTGCGGATGTCCTTGTGTCTCTAAACCACTCTTCTTTGAGCTATAATAGTAATAATAAGGCATCAATTGTTTCGTCGTCTAAGGCTACCAACAATAAAGCCGAACGCCAGCACAATAAATCTGTTACATACCAGTCAGTTTGCCAGTCTGCGTGTCAGAGTAATTCTTCATTGTCTTCAGGCTGTGTTGTTTGTCAGGGCGAACATAGAATCTACGATTGTCCTATTTTTAAGGCTAAGAGTGTGGAAGATCGTATAGCTGAAGTCAATAAATTAAATCTTTGTTCAAATTGCTTAAGATTCGGGCACATTACACGAAACTGCTATCTCAGACCTTGTCGGGAATGTAAAAAAAAGCACAACGCTCTTTTACATATTCCGGTAGCAACCAAAACCCGTGCTGCAGATACCACTACCACTGCAGCAGTTACCATATCATGTGAAACGATAACTAATCATACTACACAAGGTTCAAAGCATATTTTATTATCTACAGCCTTAGTTGAGGTTTGTAACCCTACAACAAATAAAACAGAACAAGCCCGCGCCTTGTTGGATTGCGGCAGTCAATCGTCGTTTATGACGCAATCACTTAGAGACAAATTATCTTTATCAGGTAATTCATTATTCAAAAATTATATCAATATTGTCGGCATTGGCAATTACGTTAATAATAAAGTTACAGAGAGTTGTGTGGCGCAGATAAAATCATTAATAAAACCGTTTCACGTCACAACATCTTTTCTGATATTACCGGAATTAACAAGTAATATTCCCAGATACACAATAAACACTCAGCAACTGCAAATACCTACAGAGGTACACCTTGCTGACCCTAGTTTTAATAAATCCTCCGCTATTGATCTACTCATCGGAGCAGATTTGTTTTGGGATATTCTTGGCTGCGACCAGCGTTCCCTGGGCCCTAATAACCCCACTTTAAGAAACTCTCAATTTGGTTGGCTCGTTTCAGGTCCAATCAAAATGAATGATTTAAACAATATATCAAATATTCAATGTCATCATTCTTTGACTTCACTTAATTCGGAAAATGATTTCAATGTAGAAATATCAAAGTTTTGGGATCTTGAGGAAGTGCCATTAAGTACACCATTGAGTCAAAATGAAAAATTATGTGAAAAACATTTTTTGACTCATATGACACGGTTAAATACCGGCAGATTTTCTGTCCGATTACCTCTTATAGATTCTCCAAATTGTCTTGGAGAATCATATACACTAGCAAAAAAACGTTTTTATAGTTTAGAGAAAAAATTTCAAAGGAACCCACAACTTAAATTACAGTATGTAAACTTTATAAGAGAGTATGAAGAGTTAGGTCATCTCTCCCAGTCTGACGTATTAAGACCCAATATATCATATTTTTTGTGTCATCACGCCGTGTTTAAAGAAAGCAGCGAGTCCACTAAAATTCGCGTTGTTTTTGATGGATCAGCTTCTACTTCATCTGGATTGTCAATCAATGATATTCTTATGACAGGTCCAAATATGCAAGACTCTATATTCTCCATTCTAGTACGGGCTAGACAACACAAGTATCTCCTCCTCTCTCCTCAGGTGCAAGTTAATGAGGAGGACCGAAATCTACAGCTCATACTGTGGAGAGAAGATGAGTCCCAACCTATCAAAACGTTAAAACTAAATACTGTAACTTACGGCATGGCAAGTTCCAGCTATTTGAGTACACGTTGTCTGTGGCAGCTTGGCGAAGAAAATCCAGATGAAACCATCAAAAATGTAATTCAGCACGACTTTTACGTGGATGACATGATAACTTCGAGTGATAGTGAACGCGAATTAAAACATATTCTAGAAGGGGTTTCTGCGGCGCTTAAATTAGGTTGCTTTAATTTAAGAAAACTTAAAACTAATGTTACCAGTATTTTTGACTCATGTGCTTTAGATGTTAATGAAAGGTTAACGCTCAGTGAGTCTTCTAGCACCCTAGGGTTGGGCTGGGATCCATCGACGGACACACTGCATTTCCCAATACAATTCCCAGTTGATTTGATCAGCAATCGTCCAACTAAACGATCAATATTATCTAATTTGTTTAAAATTTTCGATCCCTTAGGTTTACTCAGTCCTTGTGTAGTGCAAGCAAAGGTTGTATTACAACAGCTTTGGCTGGAGAAATTAGGCTGGGATGATCTGATTCCTGAAAATATTGCTTTGACCTGGGCTAAGTTTACTGCTTCTGTATCTGCACTTAGGAATATAAAAATTCCAAGACATGTACTCTGTGATGACCCAATATTCATAGAACTTCACTGTTTCTGTGACGCTTCACAAACTGCGTATGGAGCTTGTATTTATGCACGATCAATAAATTCTGCTAATGAAGTCACTGTAAAATTATTGTGTGCCAAATCCAAGATTGCACCCACTAAACCTACAACAATCCCACGCTTGGAACTTTGTGCTGCGCTCTTAGCCGCTAGATTGTGTAAGGCTGTCAGAGATTCTTTGCGGTATAAGGTAAATAGTGAGGTTTATTGGAGTGATTCCAGTATTTTGCTGGCATGGCTTCATTTGAGTTTTAAGAATTTAAAAGCGTTTGTTGCGAATAGAGTTTCGGAAATTTGTGAGTTGACAAACATAAATTCTTGGCGTCACGTTCCAACATCAGTCAATCCAGCTGATCTCATATCTAGGGGAGTAAGCCCTAATCATATCAAAGATAATTTGCTGTGGTGGTCAGGTCCACAGTTTTTATTGCAATCCGAAGATACTTGGCCTGTTTTAAATAACAATGAAGTTAATGTGAATAACTTACCGGAAACCAACCGTAATTCTACAATTGTTAACTTAGAAACCTCAACAAATAACTTCATCAATTTTCAAAACTATCAAAGTTACGACCACTTGAAACGAATATTTGCTTATGTAGTACGATATATTGATAATTTAAAATTAAAATCTTGCAACAAACCTATAGTCTCAGGTACTTTAAAACCAACTGAACTACGTAAATCGTTTATTTGTTTGTGTCGTTTAGCACAGCTACAGTCGTTCCCAAGCGAATACAAGGCACTCGCTAACGGTAACTCATTACATTCCAAATCTAAACTTTTATCATTAACACCCTTTTATTGCCCCAATGATAAATTAATTCGAGTAGGCGGCCGTATTGATTCCTCAACATATCATCATGATAAAAAACACCCTGTGTTGATTGATGCATCTCATCATCTCACGAAAATAATATTTCTATATGAACATATTCGTAATTTACATGCTGGCCCACAGTTACTGCTGGGCATAATTAGAGATTACATTTGGCCTATTAATGGCAGACGTCTCGCTAGGCAAACTATCCGTCATTGTGTCAAATGTTGGCGGTTTCAAGCTAAGCCGTTGGCACCTATAATGGGTAATTTACCTTCCCAAAGGGTCACGCCAAACTTCCCATTTAGTACGGTAGGTATAGACTTCGCCGGTCCCTTTTTTATTTTAAATAGGAAAGGACGCGGTTCTAAATTAGTTAAAGGCTATCTTTGTCTTTTTGTATGTTTAACATATAAATGTATACACCTCGAGGCTGTAAGTGATTTAACCAAAGACGCGTTTATTCTCACCTTTCGACGGTTTGTGTCACGACGTGGACGGCCAATAGAAGTATTTTGCGATAATGGTACCAATTTTACATGTGGAGCCAAAGAGTTAAACATTTTTTTGAATAATAACGCGGACTCTCTTTCTGATTTTGCAAGTGGGGAAGGAATCAATTTTATATTCTCACCTTCTTACGCACCTCATTTTGGTGGAATTTGGGAGGCCGGTGTGAAATCGGCTAAGTATCATATCAAACGTGTGATGGGCAATTCTCATTTAACTTTTGAGGAGCTGTCTACCCTTTTTGCGCATGTAGAATCCATTTTAAATAGTCGTCCACTTTGCCCTTTATCCTCCTCACCCGATGATCTTCTTTGCCTTACCCCTGGTCACTTTCTCATTGGTCGGCCACTCACTGCTCTTCCATCACCTGCCTTCGAAGACCGCAACCCCAATAATCTATCACGCTACCAACGAATACAACAGATTCATCAACATTTTTGGCGCCGGTGGCAGCGGGAATATATTGCTGACTTACAGCAACGAAGCAAGTGGAGAACCGGGAAGTCAAGTCTGAAGATCGGTGATTTAGTCCTTTTGAAGGAAGATAATAATCCGCCTCTGTGTTGGAGACTGGGACGAGTGCAGAAATTATTTCCTGGATCAGACGGAGTTTCTCGAGTTGCAGACGTGAAAACTCAACGGGGAATTGTACGACGGCCCTTGGTTCGCCTCTGCCCTCTGCCTTCATCAGATGAAATACAGGGTTGAAAACTGAAGGTTTCAACGGCGGGAGGATGTTGGCGCCTAGTATTATCCTTATGGCAATACGCTTCAGACATATAAGACGCAGCAAATAGTTAGGAGTTACATCGTTTGGTTATTAAGATACCCCCACAATATTTTTATTATATATTCACTTCTCTCTTTTGTACAACGTTCATCGCTCCAGTAATTATAATATGTAAAAATCCTATCTGTGTTGAAATACAAGTTTAAAAATATCCGGGAGTTTCATTTATGTCCGTCGGAGACAACGTGTGTGTGTGTGCGTGCAGGTGTGCCAGTTCATCCTGGACGACTACATCGCGAGCGGGCAGGGCGCGTGGGCCAACGTGTGCGTGACGCAGATGTAATATAGTGTGACTGGGCCCGGCAGTACGTGTGTGTGTGTGCGTGCAGGTGTGCCAGTTCATCCTGGACGACTACATCGCGAGCGGGCAGGGCGCGTGGGCCAACGTGTGCGTGACGCAGATGTAATATAGTGTGACTGGGCCCGGCAGTACGTGTGTGTGTGTGCGTGCAGGTGTGCCAGTTCATCCTGGACGACTACATCGCGAGCGGGCAGGGCGCGTGGGCCAACGTGTGCGTGACGCAGATGTAATATAGTGTGACTGGGCCCGGCAGTACGTGTGTGTGTGTGCGTGCAGGTGTGCCAGTTCATCCTGGACGACTACATCGCGAGCGGGCAGGGCGCGTGGGCCAACGTGTGCGTGACGCAGATGTAATATAGTGTGACTGGGCCCGGCAGTACGTGTGTGTGTGTGCGTGCAGGTGTGCCAGTTCATCCTGGACGACTACATCGCGAGCGGGCAGGGCGCGTGGGCCAACGTGTGCGTGACGCAGATGTAATATAGTGTGACTGGGCCCGGCAGTACGTGTGTGTGTGTGCGTGCAGGTGTGCCAGTTCATCCTGGACGACTACATCGCGAGCGGGCAGGGCGCGTGGGCCAACGTGTGCGTGACGCAGATGTAATATAGTGTGACTGGGCCCGGCAGTACGTGTGTGTGTGTGCGTGCAGGTGTGCCAGTTCATCCTGGACGACTACATCGCGAGCGGGCAGGGCGCGTGGGCCAACGTGTGCGTGACGCAGATGTAATATAGTGTGACTGGGCCCGGCAGTACGTGTGTGTGTGTGCGTGCAGGTGTGCCAGTTCATCCTGGACGACTACATCGCGAGCGGGCAGGGCGCGTGGGCCAACGTGTGCGTGACGCAGATGTAATATAGTGTGACTGGGCCCGGCAGTACGTGTGTGTGTGTGCGTGCAGGTGTGCCAGTTCATCCTGGACGACTACATCGCGAGCGGGCAGGGCGCGTGGGCCAACGTGTGCGTGACGCAGATGTAATATAGTGTGACTGGGCCCGGCAGTACGTGTGTGTGTGTGCGTGCAGGTGTGCCAGTTCATCCTGGACGACTACATCGCGAGCGGGCAGGGCGCGTGGGCCAACGTGTGCGTGACGCAGATGTAATATAGTGTGACTGGGCCCGGCAGTACGTGTGTGTGTGTGCGTGCAGGTGTGCCAGTTCATCCTGGACGACTACATCGCGAGCGGGCAGGGCGCGTGGGCCAACGTGTGCGTGACGCAGATGTAATATAGTGTGACTGGGCCCGGCAGTACGTGTGTGTGTGCGTGCAGGTGTGCCAGTTCATCCTGGATGACTACATCGCGAGCGGGCAGGGCGCGTGGGCCAACGTGTGCGTGACGCAGCCGCGCCGCATCTCCGCCGTGAGCGTCGCCGAGCGAGTCGCGCACGAGCGCTGCGAGGACCTCGGCAACAGCGTCGGGTACTTACTCTACCTCTACTAAATCTATTAAATACCTCTTTACTCCAAACTCTCCGATATCAAGTCGTCTATTCAATACAGGTACTCCGTGCGCTTTGAGTCTATTCTGCCGCGGCCCTACGGATCGGTGTTGTTCTGCACCGTAGGCGTGTTGCTGAGGAAGCTTGAGAATGGACTAAGAGGAGTCAGTCACGTTCTTGTAGATGAAGTAAGTTCTCTTCCCACGCTTATCTTCATGGCTGTTGTTATTATTTTGATCCGGCTTGAAGGATCATTTGGACATTTTGGAATGTGAAATGTATAGTCTATTTAATATTTCTTAGGTGCACGAACGCGATGCTGATACGGACTTCGCTTTAATTCTTCTTCGTGACATGGCGCACACTTACCCAGATCTACGCATTATCCTTATGTCAGCTACCGTGGATACCACACTCTTCGTTAAATACTTCGGCGACTGTCCCGTTATTGAGGTAATTCAAAGCTTTTTAAATAGTTCACGGAAGCCGGGCTCTAGCAAAGTTACCTAAAATAAAAAAAAATATATTTGTTACACTTCACTGTAACTACATGTGAAAGGTATTGCAAAAAAAGTAATACCAAAGTGAAACATAAAAAACATTTTGATTTTTTTTATTTTTATATATCATCGTAAAACACATCCATTTTGTTTATAGGTACCTGGTCGCACATACCCAGTGACGCAATACTTTTTGGAGGACTGCATTGAGCTGACCAAGTTCACACCGCCGCCTGTCACGAGGAAGCGCAAGGCAAGTGGAAGGAAACCCGTCAACAACAAGGAAGACGATGATGAAGATGATGAAGGTTCGTACATTAATCACTAGAAGACTGTCCCGCCCTCACACCCGCCACTGCAACTCCTGTAAGCCAGGATCAACAGTGGCACGCATTTTAATGACACCGAGCATTGAAGCTCAGAGCGTTTCCGGGAATGTCTAACTTGTCTTTAACATTAATCACTAACTGTACTTACTACCAGACTGTAGAAGCCCTCAGAAAACGAGAGAATTTTCATAGAGATTCACTAGTTTGTCACGTTTCGGTTTTGGCTTATATATTTCCAGTCTTGACCAAGCGGTTATTCTTGTGGCGACCAATGAAAATAATTTATTGAATTTATTAAAATGTTCAACATCATGTAGGTTTAGTCATTTGTTTGTTCTACCACTTGGATCAGAAAGCCGTTTTCACAGAAAGAAGAACGGGCAAGAAAACTAGTGTTGCTATTTTCAAACATAGATTACAATGCAGTGATTATTACAAAATTTAGAATTTTGTTTAAATCAGAACAGTTCATTAATAATTTGTTGTAAT
Organism: Theretra japonica; assembly: GCA_033459515.1. NCBI lineage: Eukaryota > Metazoa > Arthropoda > Insecta > Lepidoptera > Sphingidae > Theretra > Theretra japonica. The sequence goes on from CM065928.1 coordinate 3,708,056, forward strand.
TTATTAGCAATATAGGCCTCCCCCAAGGATCTTCACATTCACCTGTTGGAAGCGGCCTGCATCCATCCTTGGGGGAGGCCTATGTTCAGCAGTAGACTTCGTGTGGCTCAAGAGAGAGAGAGAAAGAGATTAGCAATATATTATCAATTTATTCAAATTCCAAACCGCTCATCAAAATAATTGTTGCCAGTTTTTAACAACAGTACCAAGTAGGAACATTGTATGGTTTACCTTCAATGGTCGTCTGATATTTGTAACAGAGTTAGATGAACAAGAGGAAGATTTGAACAAGAACTGCCATCTTGGAGCGGACTATTCACCAGCTACGTCAGAAGCTTTGCATCAACTGTCTGAGAAAGATGTGAGTACTGGATTGTAGAACTTAGATTGTAAAATTAATTAAGCTGTTTGGTATACATAATACTATGTGACTGTATTCTTATGTGTGTTGAATGATGATAAAATTCTTTTCAGATGAGTTTTGAATTAATAGAAGCGATCCTAATGTACATATCAACGTTGGAGAACGACGGAGCGGTGCTGGTGTTCCTGCCGGGCTGGAACCTGATATTCGCGCTCATGAAGCATTTGTCGCAACACCAGCTGTTTGGCGACACTTCCAAATACGTCCTACTGCCGTTGCACAGCCAGATACCCAGGGACGATCAGAAGAAAGTATTTATCACGCCGCCAGAGGGACTCACTAAGGTACACTTTAAATAAATTTGCAAGTTTTTTATTGTGTATACCTGGAAGGCGTTAAGCATGGCCACATGGTCGGATGCGCGGTCTCCAGCCAGCGAGCGCTGATAAGGCTGATCACTTACCATCAGGTGAATCGTATGCCCTTTTGCCCTCTACTCGTATAACGTAAAAAAGTAGTACATTGAAACTAGAGATTTATTTCAATATGCGATGCTCATGCTCGCTTAAAGGGGGAAACATAGTACTGAAATGATACGCCACCCGAGGCGACGTTGCCTCACTAGACGTGCAGGGCGCACATTGCCAACACGCGATGCCACACGCCACACTAGCAATTCTTGATCACAGTGTTGACAGCAGCGGACGTGTACGGTTGGTTGCAATGAATTTAATAACTAATGAATATAGAGGTAATAAAAATAATAAATAACAGCCTACAGTCGCATACATAGTTCTAACCCCAGACTAAGATACAAGCCTTGTGCCGCTTGTACCAAAAATACGCAAGTTTATTCGGTTTCGCAAACACTTGTGGTACACAAAAACATTTGTCTCGGTATGGGGATCGAACTCGCGGTCTCTTGTTTCATAGTCGGCGTCCAATTAGCTATGCCATGGTTGTCAACTTTCAATTTTTGAATGACTGATGCGTGGTATAGGCTGTCATGTTTCCCCCCACCATCGGCAACACGTCGATCTGGAACTATCTGCGTGTGCGTGCATCGCGCAGCGTCGGGTGTTCGCAGTGTGGTTCTGGTCATATAAAATAGTACGATTTGATTTGACTTAACACGCGCCGCGTCGGGTCGGGTGGCTTAGTGTTTCAGTAGCATGTTTCTGCCTTTAATGATGTTAATAAAAGTGTCTCTGTTACAGGTGATCTTAGCAACAAATATAGCAGAAACTTCCATCACAATTAACGACGTAGTGTACGTCATAGACTCTTGCAAAGCGAAGATGAAGTTGTTCACTTCACACAACAACATGACGTCATATGCTACTGTGTGGGCCAGCAAGACTAACTTGGAACAGGTACGTTAATAACAGTCTATATAATCACTACTGTAGGTTAGGAGTGCTATAATGTTGTATTAACGTGTGCAACAGCGCAAGGGCCGCGCGGGCCGCGTGCGCCCCGGCGTGTGCTTCACGCTGTGCTCACAGTCTATATAATCACTACTGTAGGTTAGGATTGCTATAATGTTGTATTAACGTGTGCAACAGCGCAAGGGCCGCGCGGGCCGCGTGCGCCCCGGCGTGTGCTTCACGCTGTGCTCACAGTCTATATAATCACTACTGTAGGTTAGGATTGCTATAATGTTGTATTAACGTGTGCAACAGCGCAAGGGCCGCGCGGGCCGCGTGCGCCCCGGCGTGTGCTTCACGCTGTGCTCACAGTCTATATAATCACTACTGTAGGTTAGGAGTGCTATAATGTTGTATTAACGTGTGCAACAGCGCAAGGGCCGCGCGGGCCGCGTGCGCCCCGGCGTGTGCTTCACGCTGTGCTCGCGCGCGCGCTACAGCAAGCTGGACGAGCACCTCACCGCCGAGATGTTCCGCACGCCGCTGCACGAGCTCGGCCTCAGGTGCGTAGTGTTCGCGGGCGAGTTCGCGAGTCTGTTGCATCGCTACAGTTGCGCGCGTGTTGCAGCATCAAGCTGCTGCGGCTGGGCGCTATCGGGCACTTCCTGTCGAAGGCGCCGGAGCCGCCGCCGCTGGACGCGGTGATCGAGGCGGAGGCGCTGCTGCGCGAGCTGGGCTGCCTGGACGCGTCCGACGCGCTCACGCCGCTCGGCACCATCCTCGCCAAGCTACCCATCGGTACTGCACCGCACTGCACCTGCACTGCACTACATTACACCTGCACCCAAATTGCTCACTTGGGCGCCTCATGTCTGTGCAGAACCGCGGCTCGGCAAGATGTTGGTGCTGGGTTTCGTGCTGGGTGTGGGCGACGCACTCACTACGATGACGGCCAACTCGACCACCTTCCCCGAGGTGTTTGTGGTGGAGGGGCGGCGACGCCTGGCGCCTCATCAGCGCTCACTAGCAGGAGACCGCGCTTCCGACCATGTTGCCATGCTGAACGCCTTCCAGGTGCATTTAATAACTCATCTAAATCTTTTTTGGGTTTTTGTATGAGGATACACATAACAGTCAGAGTCATACACATATCAGTCAGATAACATAACAGTCTTTGGTGGGAGGCCACCAAAGACTGTTATGTTATTTTTAAAATTTAAATGCCATAAAACATTTTATTTGTATAAATAAATTATAATTTAAATATGATATTTGGTCTGCCAAATTATACAGGGTGATATTGACTTGTGTTATTTAATTTAAACCAACTGCTCCTAACTACCCCGATAACAAGTTTGAAAAAATATAGTATAATTCAAATCAGATTAAATTTCACTGTCAATGTTTCAGCTGTGGGAGAGAGAACGCAACAAAGGCGAGGAGGCCGAGTTAAGATGGTGCGATTGGAAGGGGATCCAACAAACTACATTGCGAGTCACTGCTGAAGCCAAGAGCCAACTTATAAGTAAACACATAATGTATATTATAATAAACTTTGTATGGTGATCAACAATATTAGTCACAATATTAATCACCTTAAGTGATTTCTTCAACCTAACAGACTGCGAATATTCATGCACAAACATAAAAATTATATCCAATTTCGCCATACATTTTTTTATTGATATTTTGACCAATACAAAATATTAATAACATTTATCACCAGGACCACAAATAATGTGATTCTTTGACATGGGTATGCTGAGTAATTGTATACAGAGTGATATTGACATATGGTATTTAGTTTAAACACATGTTCCCCTCCACACCAGGTAACATTGTACCAACTTTGAAAAAAAAAATTACCTGTTAGTCATATCAAAAATTGCGATTTTAATTTCCAATGCAGATCAACCCGGATTGATATGATTTCTTTTACGGCTCAGATAATGAAAGTAAATTGAACTAAAGTTTAGCCTAGTGGTAAAAATACTCGTATCTATGCGGGGTAGTTAAAAATAGTGAAAACTAAATTGCTGATTTTTGACAAAAAATAATCTCCCTTTTTTCTCAAATTTTGCACAATGTCACTTGGGGTGATGATAAATATCAACCTGTATAACAACATTTTCCTTTCAGATATCCTGACCACGGCAATAGGCTTTTCTGAAGAATGCTGCATACCGCAGCGGTGGAACCCATCAGGTCCAGATCCTACGCTCGATATGGTTGTTGCGCTCATGTGCATGGGACTCTATCCTAATGTGTGCTTATATCAGGGAAAGAGAAAGGTTGGAATTAGCTGTTGCTTCAAATATTACATAAACTAAGATCTTATTAGAAACGAATAATACAATTTACCAAATTGTGCCAAGCCATGAACTGTTCATCTATGTGAGGTACATTAATTTAATATTTAATGCTCCTGGTGATATCAACACTCGTGTTGTGATCGTAAAACACAACGTGTGTGTACCGCCGCAGTCATACAACGTCATAAACTGATTTAGAGGATGATTAGAGGATACTTTAAAAATATTATTAATTTATGACTTCCCCAGGTCCTGACTACTGAAGGCAAGCCCGCCTTGATCCACAAGACATCGGTGAACTGCAGCAGTACTGACCAGAAGTTCCCCTCGCCACTGTTTGTGTTCGGCGAGAAAGTGCGCACTCGAGCCATCAGCTGCAAACAAACCACTATGGTGGCGCCATTGCACCTACTTCTATTTGGCAGCAGGAAAGTTGAATGGGTATGCACTTGAAACATTCGCTTGTTTATATTTTTAACACGTTGATAGCGAGCGCAAAACAACAAACTACTAGTGCGACTTGGGCGTATTATGTGTAGAAACAATACGTCAGGCATGTGATAGCCGCATATGCGTTGCGCACAAAACTGACGTGTTTTAGCTGCAGTTACCGTGTCAATATTTCTTGTATTAATAATATCTAATGTATGTAAAATGTGTATGTATTTTTGTGGTGTAAAAGAGTATGCGTGTGTATTCAGGTGGATGGTGTGGTGCGTCTGGACAACTGGCTGAACTTCGAGATGAGCGCGCGCTCGGCGGCGCTGGTGACGGCGCTGCGGCCCGCGCTGGAGCAGCTGGTGGAGCGCGCCGCCAGGGAACCCGACGCTGCGCTTAAATTCACACCCCTTGAGCAGAAGGTAACCGAACTTGTCTGACCCATCCAAGTAATATTGACTTCAATTTACACTCAGAATTAAAACTTCAATCAAACTATTGTATATCGTTTTTCATTTTGTTTTTATCTCAAACTTTTAATTGTGGAAAAAATTACATTTAACCTAACATGCGCTCATCCATGCCTTAGAAATTATAATTTATACAATTATTATATTTGTAGGTTGTATCGTGCGTACAACAGCTATGCGTTATGGACGCCGGTGATTACAACATTCGACGCGATGTGAACGTACCTATGTTCAGATCGGACGCGAAGAGACCCAACTCCAACAGAGGTTGGGGCACAAATGGACCCCGTGGTGGTGGTTTTAATAGCGGCAACTTTGCCAGTGGCAATAGCTCCGGAAACTTATTTGGAAACAATTCGGGCAATGGATTTGGAGGACAAAGCAGATTTGGCAATCAAGGTGGTTTTGGAAATTGGTCTAGAGGCTACGGCCAACGAGGTGGTTATGGCAACCAAGGCGGTTATGGTAAGCAAGGCGGTTATGGTAAGCAAGGCGGTTATGGTAACCAAGGAGGTTATGGTAATCGCGGAGGGTTCGGTAACCGTGGCGGTTTTAGTAATCGCGGAGGTTTCGGCAACCGTGGCGGTTACGGTAACAATAATCAAGATGGTTTCAATAATCGTAGTGGCTTCGGAGAGCAAGGCGGTTTCAATAACCGACGTGGGTTTGGCAACCAAAACAACTTCGGAAACCGAGGCACTAATTATAATCAAGGTGGACAATCGAACAATGACTGGCCAGAGGGAGACAACCATTGGTGAAAACATTCCTCAAATATGGTAGCTTAATACCTATATAGGAACCAATAGGAACACATATTGTCTATTTAAAAATAAATAAATGGTTGTTAATGCCAAACACTCTTGCAGTTTTATTTCACTATAACCACCAAGACGCACACAGTGGAATTAATCAAGTGACTATTTTAAATGAATATACACAATAAATAAAAGTAACAAAGGCGCAAGTGCGTGTTGCGCCGGGCCGGGGTCATTCCTCGGGGCACTGCACGACGATGAGGATGAAGTCCTTGTCGGGCGCCACCATGACCTCGCTCTTGCGGCTGCGAATGCGCAGGAAGGTGAGGTCGTTGCTGGGGTCGAGGTCGCGCACGGCGGCCTTGGCCTTGTCGATGAGTGCCGTGAGCAGCCCGGCGTACTGCACCGACACGTGGTTGTCCAGCGTCGTCTTGATGGGGATGCCCTCGCCGTTCACCACCACCACACCGATGACGCCCTTGTGCGCCGAGAGCTTGCGCACCGTCTCCTCCGCCTCGTTCGCCATTCTTCACAGTTAAAATCCAAGTAAACAGCTAAAGCAATATGTTCAACTTTTAAATGTGTTGATCAGTGTATTGACAGTTGTTGGAATGTCATTTTAAATATTTTGACAGTTATTAAATTACGTAGTGGCAATTTGTAAAAGAGGTGTGAAGCTGTTAATATAATTTATTAAATGTTTTTAAAAAGTCGTTAGTCAGTTGGAAAGTAGCAATGTCTCACAGGAGATGAACCTAAAGTTACAGCTTTGCTATTGCGTTTAATTTGGTAAGATTGCCACATGCCCCATACCCCTTTACTCTTCCCTCCCAATTTGATAGGCCGGCAATGCATCTATGCTCCATGGTTTACCATCAGGTGACCTGATTCCTCATCTGCCTGAACAATTTTTTTGGACCTGTTTGTGGCACTGGTCTTTGTTACTATGGCAGCCAGTCTTAAGTTGTCACATAGAGTGCATACAGCTAAAATAAAAACCATAGTCATTGTACCTAAAATCTATTTCTTTTTATCTTACAATTTTGAGCTATCTCTGATTGTAACAATTACTGATTCAGCTATTTATTGAAAACCTTCCCCTCATCATCTCATCTCATCAACATCAGTAAGGAGTTTGGCTCATAACCTGTGTTACACCCAATCTCCTGTATTGGCTGCCTTTAGTGTTACAAGAGTTACTCAACTAATTTGTGGATTCTTGTGTATTCAATTAACTTAGACTATGTTATTAGTCTGTTACTATGTCCTCTCCCTTCTGTTTCATCAATTCCACCTTTACATACAGTGGTGTTCTCCCACTTTTTAACTTTTCCCTCTTATGTACCTTTAACTGATGTTTCATCATTTGCTTTCTATACCCAAATGCCTTCCCACAGGTATTGCAGATGTGGTCTTTAATGCCTGTGTGATCAACTTTGAAATGCATTTCTAGTTCTCTTTTTGTGTAGAAGCCACGACCACACGAGTCACATTTGAAATCATGTTGACCTCTGTGGGTAAGCATATGTTTATTGAGGTTGCTTTTGTTGATAAATCTTGAAGGGCATTGTGTACACTGATATGGCTTCTCCCCTGTGTGAGATCTCATGTGCATTTTCAATGACTCACTAAATCTTCCTTTGTATGGACATAAACTACATTGATATGGCAGTTTGTAGAAATGTGTGAGACGGTGACGAGCAAAGTGGCCTTGTGCATTAAACTTCTTCCCACATATGTCACACATGTGAGGGGGATCTTGATTGTGTGTTGCCAAATGTTTTTTAAAGTATTCCGCTCTGTATGACTTGTTGCAAATGTGACATGTATGCCTCATATTATCATGTTCATCTGAGAGACGGTGGTTTGTGTATTCATCATGGTTCTTAAACTCCATATTGCACTTTCTACAAAAGTAATCTTTCTCCTTTTTCTTCACAGGCTTTTTCTCTTCTTTATACACAGCGTAACCATACATATCATCATCATACTCTCCCAGGTCATCATTCATTCCACTGTCTTCTTCCATAATGTTATCATATGGCTGTTTTAAAATTTCGTCCGACCGCTGAGCAGTTTTTCTTAATAAAATTGCACCCTGAAGCAGGGAATGGCATGGCTGGCATAAGTATTTTGGGTAAGAATCATCTTCACTTACGAATATTCCGCCAAATGTGTTTAACGCTTCTGCCATTCCTTCGTTCTCGTGGATGGGCACGCAGCCGTCTTTCAAGCAGACTCTACACAAATTATCGTCAAATTCTTTCTTCACCAGAATATCTTGAGAGTGTTCGCCGTTGGATGTGCCTTCTCCGGAAGAATTTTCACTAATTTTCCGAAGATGTTTGCAGTGAAGCAATTTAAATAAAGTCATTGCGCCAACCATTTTCGTTGAATTATTATAAATCTGTATTTCATGTGTAACTTTTGTTAATATTTTACAAAACTCGATAAAAACTTAAAGCAATTGTGAATTATGGGTAATTCGTAGATGGTAGAATCGGACTTGTTTTCATTTTTACATATTATGTCAAAAGTTCAAAACATTAGCATCTATGGTAAAATTCAAGGAACGTACAGCTTATTAATATTACTTAATATTATTTATTCTTTAACTTGAAAATAATAAATTTAATTATTATTAACAATACATAAAGTTACCACAAATAGGTGCTTACTTTACATATTTTTATCTTTTAACTAGGAATTTTAGATCTCTATTTAAATAAACGAATGTAAAGGATCATAACAGATCAGACTTCAGAACACTGAAAAAAAAGTCAACAGTCAAATCACAAATGTCTTATGTCAGTTGATTGATTATCTGTGCCTATCGATAGGATAAATTGAAAAAACAACATTGATTAGTCTGTGGTTGATTGTCATTGTCAACCCGCCGTACAATTTAGGGTTATTTTTCGAGTTATAGAAATATAGATAAATAATGTAAAATAAAACTTATGTGAAGGATATTTAATATTTCTATAACTATTAATTAAATACCACTATATAACTGTCCTGTGTGAAATAAGCAAAAATGAATGCACTTAGGGTAAGGTCATGTTATTACAAATTAAGCTTATAAGCTGGGAAAGATTTAATATTGATTATGATTGTATTTTACAGGGTATATTGCGTTCTACGCCTTTGATTCGACACACTATCATGCCCAATTATGTAATACGACCTCTGGCTACGTCTGTGACTCCAATAACTAAACCTATAGAAGATGTTTCTGCAGCAGTGGAATTGGACAAGTTGTACAAGAGGGTGGAACTGGAAATGAGAGGAGTCGATCCCGCTGTGCTGCTCAGTTACTCTTGGTTCTGTATAGCAGCCGCATCACATTTAGGCATTGAAGTTACTAAAAGGTAAAATTTAGAACTTTCAATGTGTCCATTTAACAATTTGTCTTATTTGTTTATGATTTATTATAGTTAGTTTCACGAGCTTAGTGGCGAGCTTAGCTTATCTCAAGTTGATGCTTGCATGCAATGCTTTTTGTTGGCATTATTTGGGCTTGTCAAAGAAATGTTACCAGTGTATTGTAGATTGCAAATTATCAAGAACTTACCTTAAAATTATCACCGTTTAACTAATAACTAATTTTAACATTACTTTTCCAGTTGGGCACAAAGGAAAGCAGATAAAGAAAGGCACACACTTCTCAGATGTGTGCACATTTACAAGAAGCACAAAGTTCAATATGAAATTCGTACATACTTTAGATTCATACATTTGCAGAGACTTACAGGATCCACTTGTGAAACCTATTTGGAATACATAGAAAGAAACCTACCCGAAGGTTGTGCCCTTAAAGTGACAAAGATTGAATGTTTACCAATGCTTGAACATCTTACTCCACCAAATAAAAACAATGAATAATGTTAAATCATATAGTGTATGTAGAATTAAATAAAGTTAGTCAACATTTTTTTATCTTTTATTCAATACACCAATATGTAAAGCATCATACAATATTACAGCATTTTATCATATTTTTAATTTTTACAACACATTGTGGCACACAAATGACATGGTTGCAAGTTGTACGGTGCAATAGGGGTTTGAAAACACAGTCCATATGTATATAGAAAATAAATATTCAACATGCGAGAATTAATTGCTAGGTTCACAAATTATATGGAATTTGGGTTATTAACTGTGACATCAATTATTTTAATAATCTACATCAACAACAGCAAAGTTTTGCACAATATACATTTTTTATGTCTAGTATATTTTAGTCCATATTTTACATGACTATATACTTTACTCTAGGTCACATCATAAATACTTTTCATTAATGGATACTATTCTACGTTAAATAGGCAATGTTATACATCTTTTTATTGTAAGGACATCCAAATAATTTTACTAAGTTTAAACATTATTCACTACAACATTTGGGCATAACAGTATTTCTTACACCTAAGTTAAATTGTAGGGGATTAATAAGATTAACTACCAATCTACCACCTACTCTAGACAATTTTAACCATAAGTCTCATGTAATTTGGCATTCAGTATCTCTTTGGCAAGGAGGTACTTTTAAACTTATTCTAGTCATATTGCTGGTTCTTGCACACTGTGAAGAGGAAGAGGAGAGCAAAGGTCAGCTCCAAGCCGTGGAACAGCAGCATCACCACACACCAGATGTATTCCAGTCTGAGTATATAAGTTTGGTAAATAATGAAGTAGACAACTCCTACTGTAGATGGTATTGTTAGCAGAATTGAGAAGAACACTGGTATTTCTGAAAAAAAAAAAGTATTGTTTATGAACAAGGAAGTGAATTTACCTGGGAAGTTGGACCATCTATATGGAATCACTTGATCATTGACATTTAATTAATGGTGTTAGTGTTTAATTTATTATTCATAATAGTCGATTAATTTGATACTTTTTACCAACAAAAGATTTTACTTAGTGATAAATTCATAATTAAATCCAAACTTACTCTTGTTAGTCAGGTTGCCACGTCGTCCCAAGAAGATCCTTAAAACTTCGACGATACATAATGCGAAGAATATACCGGTCTCTGTCTGAATTGTATTTTCTGGGTATGGAACATTAATAACTTTCAATATACCCATAGCTACTTCGCACAGGAAAAACATGCCCAAATAAAAGGTATTCAAATAAAGCAAAATCTCATATGCTAAACTATAATTCACATTAGTAACTTTCGTCATTTTTTCATTTGTTAATTCAGATTCAATGTTTTTGTTTACGCGTTTGACGTTTTTAAACGTTTGGGGCATTGGAACTAGGTAACTAGGGTGTAAACATTAAAAACAAAAACTGCGCGCGCATATTGATCTTCCGGTAATGAGTCACCTTGAATGTATTATTTTTATCGTGGAAACTGGAAAGCCTAAGGCAGTTTTTTTTATAATTTTGTACCTAATTCAAAACCGCGGGTAATATTCGATGTTTCACCACCAAGCCCTCGTTATAGTCAAGCCGATGTAAATGACGAAATTCAACGAAGGCTCCTTGGATTGAAATAAGTGACAGCGGCACGCAGATATTTGCCAAGGCGAAGGGTGGATGGGGGGTGGTTGAAGGTGGCTAATAGATATCCTACACAGTCGAGAACATGTGGATTATATCTATACAACAGTCGTATCCGACCGTGTGGAAGGTTATTTTTGAATTTCTGTTGTGTAAATAATGTTAGTCGTTTCACTAAAACAAAACAAAAATAAAACAGTCTATTATTAAACGTCAATTAAAAGAAACTGTGAAACAAAGGCTAGGTCTATTCTTTGAACAAAGACATATCAAGCCTCAAACTCTTAATGGAGGTTGTGCTTAATTCCTTTTGAGCCCTGACAAATGTTTTTGCTTAACCGCCAAGTTACTTAGCGACAAAGGATGTCACCAATATTTCATTTTAATGATTCTACACTACCCTGTATCATTGAGGATGTTTGAAGTAACACAACACTTTCTACATTGTGGGGCCAACGCAATTCCCGCTAAAAGGCCTTCTTGCGGTATGCCGCCGTATTTATACCTAGGTATACTTAAGTATGATAGTTTTATTCTCGCTATTCAATATTCTATCTTGTCGGTTCCTTTGTTTATTTATTAGAGTATTTGGTATATTTGATACTTATAAGTATAATATCTAATACACACGCAGCGAAAGTCAAATTGATTATCTAGGAAATATTTTGTAGGTACCTATGTTTATTTATTTATTAGGCATACCGGAATAATCGTTAACAGGCAACCACTATTGGTTAACAAGCCGGCTGTGAAACGAGGGGTCGAGGGTTCGATCCGCGGACCAAAACGAATGATTGATCAACCTACAAATATTTGCTAATCTTCGAATCTTCTCTTTATTTCAAGGTTTATTATAGGGCAATACCTTGGAGCTTATTACGTAATTTATAATGATCTTCAGGCTAGAGAAAAGTAGGTACCTGTATACGCATTGTACAGTCACAAACAAAAAGGTTTTCTTTGAGTATTGAAGGGATCGTATTGGCTTCAATTTGCGTGATAGATATTGTAAGTCTGTAACAATGGTTTTTTTATATAAAGTTATAAATTATTAAAGATTTATACGATACTCAATTGCCACCCTATAGTTAACTATGTAAAACTGGCACCAGAATTAGTAACAGCGATCTACAAAAATATATAAGTAATAATTAATAATTTTGTAATAAAAGTGAGGCCTCTATATTAGATTGTTTTATAAAAGTTAAACAGTATCTCTAAAGTAATTGTACAGCAGTAGTCCAATGAAAATAAACTGTTATTTTTGCGAACTCGTCCTCTGATTTTTGTAAATCTGATTTATGAATTTTGTCAATTAGAGTTCCCACGATACTATATTACTAATTATTTCAACTAATTTAACAGTTTAGAAGTATCAAAAACGGTATTTTGATTGACACGAAAGGATTGTGTTTTAGTTTATTATCATTATGTTTCCACTGTACAACATTTTAATAAAGGTAGGTATTAATCAACGACTAGGCAATGACCACATAATTGTTGGTTACGAAGCTAGTTATGAGTTTCCGATAGTACCTCCTTGTATAACAAATAGATAGAAATGATATTGCATTGAGTGTACGCAAATAGCGACCACAATTTCCAAGTAAGGCTTTTGACTTACGTAGCCACTTTATGAAGTTGTTCCTTGTAGGTTCACGTTGTATTTGTTCGAAGACGGATAAGTTTCATTCTAACATTAAACTATTATAAACTAAAAACAATTACCTATAGGTACCTCTAGATGAAAATTGACAACTTCTGCGGTGCAGTTGGTTTAGACACCGCGCCGGCTGGGAATTGAAAGACTATAGGTTCGATTTCACGACATAAATGTTTGAGTGACCTACAAGTATTTGTTTCGAGTGTGGGTGTTCTGAAACCAAAAAGACTCTCGTAATTTATGGTACCTACTACACAAAGTATCTTAGTATGGCGTCAGGACATCTATGAGACTGTTGGGTGTGTTTATTTATTTAATGGATCTATAAACACAGAAAGGAACATTGAAAATACAGGGACAAAAAATCTTGTTACGTATTGAACACCGCAAGTTATGATGTTACGTAATTATATTCTCTAGTCGATTTGAGTTCAAAACTGATGGTAGGTTTATAGGTACATGAATATACATACGTTATACACCTAGGGTTATTCATAAATCACGACGATATAAAAAGGTTGGGATAGCATGGAATTAATTATACCTACTCGTAGCGTCAACCTTGTAGCTGGACAACTGATGTTTACGATATACCTCAGTAGATAAGCAAGTTATAGTGAATTTGCCCACTGACAAAGCACATAACAGGGATAGCTGATCGATGATGGGTCTGAAAGGTTTTCGACACACATCGTTCGTCCATATTATCAAACGAGTAAAATAATATTATTCTGTTCCTTTGTAATGGTTATCCTACTACTAGAGAAACGAAAGCGGGCACTCCAGTAAGTGAGAGTTGCGGAAAACTGGCGATGCGTCGACCGTTTACACGCGAACACAACACTTCCTAATAACAGAGGCACTGGACGTGTGGCACTCACTCCTACTGTAATACCAATATAAATCAAAAAACTCATGTTTTTTATTGTACGATAAACATTCAAAATGCGCACGAAACCGCAATTGACTTTTTCCAAGTTGGATGAAGAGACTGGGAGTTCGTTGGACAGAATGTTCGAGAAGAAAGACTGTATGGTTGAGATTAATCCAGGGCGGGTGATACTGCCTGCTGATTACATGACCATTGGACAGGATATCCTCGATATGGAGGTGAAGGACAGTGATGTGTGGATGTGTTCTTATCCTAGAACAGGTGAGTATTCGCTATTCAGTGCAATTAGGGAACCTGTTCAAGTGTATTCAGTTGCTTAGTAGGTATGTTGGTATGACGTTGAATCAGCCCATATACGTCCCACTGCAGGGCACGGGCCTGCTCTGCAATCGAGAGTACGATTGAGAGTGGTTAGGCGATATAGTCCAGGGTATGACGTTAGGTTATTAATATTTTTAGTAAATAAATTGCTATTGGTTGTAGTAAAATTAAATTTAATAGAAAAAAAATAATATAGAAAATTCCAATATCACTTTGTCCGACTAGGGACTCGAACACGAGACCTCAGCTTTGTAATCGTACTGTAGCACAACTATGCCACCTAGACAGTCATAAAAATATATGACCAATAGCTGACAACGTCTTGAGCTTTAATTTAATATCATATTTTTTATAACATTTACAAAAAAATTAACAGACCGATAAAGTCGATTTGCAAATGTTTGTATTGCAGGATCAACTTGGTGTCAAGAGATGGTGTGGCTCATTGGACATGATTTAGATTATGAGGGAGCAAAATCTTTACAACAGGTAAGTATCTATACAAATATAAGTAAAAGCCTTCATATTAAAGGTTTGCAGAAAAACGTAATTGTTTTAAAGTTTACAAATGTCCTGCAAGAGGCGTATCTACATATTGTTTACGTCATTTTGATCGTAAATACATAAGCCGAAACATTGCGCATCAGGTCATTTCTCCACGTCTCCACCCCTACATAAATGTGCGATAGGGGCACAAGTAGCCCTTGTTCAAATATATTATTGTATTTTAGATACGTTGTCCCCTAGTGGAGCTATCCTGCATCATGGTTGACGGTCACGCTGAATGGCACGACGAGTCCGTCAAAGGTACCTCAGTTGACCTGGTGAAGTACCGTCTCCCCCATCCTCGGTACATTCGAAGCCATCTGCCCTGGGACCTGCTGCCTGTAGACATTCAGAACGAGGACAACACCGCTAAACCTAAGGTTTTTGACTGCTTTATAATTGCTAGCATTTAAAGTATAGTCATATAATTACCAACTTTTTTGGTAGGTAATCATTTTAATATTGACATTAGTGATCCTAAAGTGGAGACGGTTTAGCAAACGTGGTTTATGAAGGAAGCAAGAAGGGTTGGCTAGGGGTTAGGGATGAATAAGAGAAGCCGAGCATCGTTTTTGGTTGTCAGTTGGTTGCATGTTAGATAGGTATCCAACCATAGTTAACTTACGAAGTATCCCTCTTTCGTCAGCCACAGGAAGTCCACTGCCGAACACAGGCTTCCCTCAAGGATTACCAATTTGAATGATTTTGTAAGGTGTAAACGACGCATTCTTTACTTTCAGATCATATACACGTCTCGGAATCCCAAAGATATGGTGGTTTCATACTACCACTACTGCATTCTCGTCCACGGACTTAAAGGCACCTTCGAAGAGTTCTGTGACCTGTTCATGAGAGATCGCGCACCGTTCGGCCCTGTATGGAATCACATACTTGGTAAGACTTATTTGGATAAAAAAAATAACGTTGATGACACTACAGATTTATGTAATGGTTTGCTGTTATAAGCAACCGGGTGTGATATTGACAACTGAGATTTATTAAAATATCATTTTGTCATAGATGTATTTCATAACATAATACCTTTGCAGGTTTCTGGAACAGACGTCACGACCCTAATCTCTTGTTCATAAAATTTGAAGAAATGAAGCACGATCTACCTTCAGTTGTGCGACGAACCGCCAAGTTCCTCGACAAACATTTGACGGACGAAGATGTCGACAAACTCTGCGACCATCTCTCCTTCCAAAACATGAAAACTAATCGTGCAGTGAATTTGGAAGCGATTCTGGAAAAGTCCTTCGGAAAGAGCTACTTGGAGCAGACCAAACTAAGATTTATAAGGAAAGGAGAAATCGGTGATTGGAAGAATTACATGTCTGACGATCTTTCCAGAAGGTTCGATGAGTGGGCAGAACAACAAATAAAAGGCACCGAGTTAAGTTTTGAATAGGTGGTACGGGATTTATTGAATTCTTTGTCTACTTAAATAACCTACGATATTAAAGTGTCCGAAGAATAATCTCAATTAATTTTAATGACATAGATATCTATTATTTGGTGACTTTCATCTGCCCCAATTTCAATATTTTAATATTTTTCTTGTCTGCTATTTTTTTTCTGGAGATATGATTTTAGTTGAGTACATTCGTAATATCAATGGTTTCCATGTCGTTACCATAGTCTTAAGATAGTTATCTCACTTTATGTTAATATTATGTTGCTTAGTTCCCAAGATACGGGTTCGCCTAGTTTGGGATCAATCGAAATAAGACATAATATTATAAGTATATGATTCAGTTTTCAGATACAAATAAATATTAACAATAATATTTTTTTTTATTTAATGAATAAATATTATTTAAACTTTGATTATAATTATTGCTTTTGTGTCCTAATAAATAAAGTATTTTCCTAACTAATATTATAATTGCAACAGTTTGTTTGGATTTATAGATGTTTGTTACACTTTCACGCAAATAGAGCTGGACCAATTTTGATGAACTTTGGAATGGGGTAGCTGAAACCCTAAAGCTGAAAAATGATAATGTTCCCGTGGGATGGGTAAGGAATTCAAATATACACATTTGGTACCCTTTAAAACACGAATGGATAGCACGGGGCAGGAAAGGACAGAATTGCATACTTTTCGGCATTAGAAAGAATGTGACGGGACATAACAGGATATAACGGGACGAGGCGGAAAATCAATATAGTTGACTGCGGTCACATTGAGTTAAAATATAAAACAGTTAGT
This sequence comes from Theretra japonica, assembly GCA_033459515.1. Lineage (NCBI taxonomy): Eukaryota > Metazoa > Arthropoda > Insecta > Lepidoptera > Sphingidae > Theretra > Theretra japonica. The sequence goes on from CM065928.1 coordinate 3,724,919, forward strand.
ACGCGAAATAATATGTTGTCGATGTGGAATGGACTCAAAAACTACACCTGGGCTAAGCCGGGCCCTACCTAGAGTAATAAATAATCCAGCCTAAGCATAATGTAGAATAAATGTTTTATTTGAGTGTGCAAAAGCAGACCGCACGCCCATAAGCCGTAGGCCTGCGCGCGGGGAACATTGGAGCAATTGGCGACGTTATGGAAAGTTGCTGACTTAGTAGATTTACCCATAATTAAGAACAAATTTTTTCAATCATCAGTTCTCTGTTGTCGGGAAAATATATTGGTTTGAGATGTGCGTAAGAGGTGCGTGTGTGTCTTTTGTTTCTTATAATTATTATTAACTGCAGGTAAGAGTAGAATATTATAATAACATAGCCGCTTGACATCAGACTGTGGGTAGAACAAGAATTTCTTGATGACATCCGTTTAACGAAACCTCCTTCCTTACTTTAGTTCAGACTTCTTGTGTTGTGGTACATTTAATGAGGAGATAGTTTAAACGAATCCTCCTTTGTTTCTCTGCCGCCCTAGTACTTTTTGTGTTCTGAGAAATATTGTGCATATTGATGACATAGGTTTAATGAAACGCCCTTCTTTTCTCTGTTGCCCTAGTAAGTTTTGTGTTTCCTTTTGGTGTCACATCTTCGTTTTACAGAATTTTAAAATCACAGCAATACCTAACTAGAGAAAATTGAAAAAAATATACGAGACAAAATATTTTTATAATTTTTCTTTAATTCCACAAAAGTGAGATTCACAAGTTTGGCAATGAAAATAATTGAGTAATCTACATGATGTGGCCATCAAAGTTAATACATTTATCTAAGAAGAGGTCGCTATGAATAGTTTTTCTTACTCTACGTAAGCGGTTCGTGAAATGTAAGTTAATAATATAATAAAAGTGTATACATTATTTTGATACACAAGTCCGCAATAACGAACGTTAATAAAAAATTGAATCAATAAATTAGGTTTTATTACTATCTTTCGCGGTATTAGACAGTTTTACATCGACACGTAAGTACAATGAATTAAAACAAAATTAAGTACAACATTTAATCTCAAAACGACTAGATAAAATTTCTTAATTGACTCACAACACGCATCTACATATTTATTTTAACTTTTATACATAAATCTTTGAAATAGAATATCTACTTAAAAAATAATAAATGTCAACCCTTACGTGCGTGAAATTCATGTGACATATTTATAAGCAAAATAATCGTTTAACTTTAGCATCTGTGTTTCTTTGCTAGAATTGTGCTTTTGCATAACATTTTGAAATATTATTTTCACACAACAATAATATGAAATATAAAAAAATAATAAAGTTCCTATTAAAAGTCTAAGTTACAAAAAAACTTAGTACTGTTGCCTATCGAAAGAAATGCAAATTCACGTTCGGATATATACAGCGTGATGACTTTTTTAAAGGGTGACATTATAAGCTGATTTATAGCCATAGTGTGTCTAACACAATAAATTCCACAACAACGATATAATACAACGCTACTATGTAAACATCTAAACATTAAGACAATAAAATATGGTCTTTGTCATACAAAAAAATATTTCCTATATAGATGAAAATACATTCTAGTGCGTTTGTATATATTACAACTATACAATAAACACTGTCAAACAGTGCACAAACGTGATATTATTTTAATGATTATAATATGTCTATTGTCATCTTGTAAAGCTCATTTTAAGATTTTTTATATATATTTGGTGTCCCAAATGAGTGTTTCGATTAGTTAAGAGGACTGTTTTTAATGATGTATGCTCCTTTGCCGCCTATAATATATATAAAAAAATGAAGAGGGTTTTTTAAGGCCGTTAGAACTTATTTAGCAGCAATTGATTCACTAGATTTACTGCCGCCCATAATTTCCCAAAATACTTGTCAATCCCTTTCTCTTCCTTTTCCAATGAAAGGGTGAGAAGGGAAGGATGATGAGAAGGGAAACGTTTTTATAGCAATAATTACCACCGATAATTCCAATTTTTTAAATAAATAACCTAAGACATGAGACAATTGTAAAAGTGAAAATTCCACATTATTACATCATACTAAGCATTGAATAATTATGTTGTGTATTTAGTATCTATATTAGAGATACTCTCATTTGACACACCATGTATATAGTTGTCGTAACAATAATCTTTGGAATTATTTTTGGGATGTCATGTACTTCTGAGATCTATAACAACTAACTTATGAATATCTTATCCTATGAACAATACACTAAGAGTATATTAAGATTTAATTATTTATTATTTAATACTAAATAATTTAAACTGTCAACATAAGAAGTGGACTAGAGGATTATACAGGGTATATTAAGACTACTACCGAAAACGAAGCCAGGTGGTAGTTTTAGTGAGACAAACGTAGCAACTAAAAATTGTGCAAAAAAAATGCGACGACTTTTTTTTGTAATGTTTTAAATATCATTATACTTTTAGCAAACGCTATGGATTTTCCACCCAAATACGATGATATTTAAAACATTACAAAAAAAAATCGTCGCGTATGTTTGCATTTTTTTAGTTGCATTGTGTCTGAAGTCACTGAAACTACCACCTGGCTTTGTTTTCAGTAGCAGTCTTGATATACCCCGTATGATTTGCTATTTCAATCAAACTTTTCTAAGATCTTCGGGTTTAAAACCTATTTCAGTCATCGAATGTTTTGTTCCTTTCGAACGACTTTTGAATTCAGTTTGAGCGAAGAAGACAAAACATTCGATAGCTAAAATAGATTTTGAAAATGCCTATGATTCAGGCCTTATATGATTTGTCTCGAGACAAGGTGTTGTAGGATCATGGATGTAGTATTTCATACATCTATGTCTGGGTGTAACAAGTTTTTAACAGTATTTGATGTCCCCGTCATGGTACCCATAATACCTATTGAGTGAGATTAATGACTAATGACAAAAAAGACTACAAGAAGTTGACGGCTAACCTTCATTGGTGGAGAGGCACTCAAAGAAGAAGAGTGATAATGTTGGATATACGGTGAACTTACAAGTAGGTGGACATAAAGTTATGCAAGTTCGAATCAATATAGCCCAACTACAGTCGCTTATGTCTAAATTGTTTGTTTTTATCAGTTCATTTATGGCTTCACTCAATCAAGTTTGATTTCAATAGCACGCGTAGCTTTTGTTTCAATCTCAATTCAAAATGACGTAACTTATGTTTTATACAGGTAATTAAGAAAATTGTAACATCAGAAATTACTTATCAACATTATGTTTTTACGAAATACATCTACAGTATGAGAGATTATTAAACATTGTTCTAGAAACATCGATTATGAGCTATCACAGCTTGCTGTAACTTAAAGCCAGGCAAAAATCACAAACTATTTGAAACTTAGATGCTAGTTATATGAGACGACAACTGGAGTTACTGGATTTATGTCTGACGTGGGGGTTGCCGAACGCGCCGCAGCACTGGTGGTGGTTGACGTTTTTCGTATGGTGGTGGCCGTGGGGTTGGACGTTCCCCCCTGGTATCTGCTTGTCCTTTATCGATTCTTTGCTCATTTGTTTGTGTGTACACCCTTTGTACCCCGGAGCGATGCGCGCCCTGAACCGCCCCACTTTGCCTTGTTTCGGATGGTTGGCTTCCGAGTTCTCACATGTGTGCACTTGATTCATTTCCGTGTGGGCGTCTTGGTATTCTGTGTCCGTTTCTGTGGGGTGAATTAGGTTTGCATTTAGTGCGATTTGTCGCGACTGTTGAAAGACAATTTATCTTACTACTAGACTTAAGTCATCCTTCGTCTTAAGGAAGGATTTTGGCCATACTGCATTTGTCACTACTACGAAGATTTTATTTATATGGTGATAAAAAAATTGCAACTTGTGGCGTTTAAAAACCTCAAAAACCTAAAAATGTCTACACAGCCTGAGTGCCTTTGCCCCCTAATGGGATATATACTTGAATAGTGAAGATAATAGATAGGATACCTATTTCGTCGGCATTGTGCCTAGGTCCCGTGGAGGCGGTGTCGGGCCTGAGCGTGGCGTACGCGTCGCCCACCGCGGCCGGCGCCGAGTGCGTGGGCGACATGCGCGCCATGCACTGCCCACACAACAACTTCATTCACTTCATTATTACTTTCATCAACTAAGGACATACACTACACTAGACAAAAGAATTAGGCAACAACTCATTCTTGTTGGGGTAATGGTAAGGTATCATTGTCGCCCTTAAAATTCTTATAATAATAATACTATCGCAAATTGCACTCATCAATCAGAAAGCCACTGATATCTAGTAAAATATCAAGTTCATCAGTTTTCGGTGCACTATTCAAGTTTCAAATTCATGATACTTTATGTTACTATCGAGAATGAGGAGGCGACAAGCACGACCCTTGTCATATGGCTAGTATCAAGCCTGGTCATAATAAGTGCAATATCGATCTGGACTTATTAGTGTTAAGGACTCTAGTTCTTCAAAATGGATCACAACAGAATTTCACCACTCATTGTGAGGTCGATTCAGATTATTTAACGATCTAGACTCTCGAGTCTATACAAAGTTTTGTCCGTTACACTCGAAACTTCTCCTCCGTTACACACAAAAGGTCATCCAGGTATCGCTCTGAGGCCATTTCAATATGCTCATCGTACTGTTGCCTTTGTTTATGCTTCATACAATATAATTGAACAGGCGGACTTAGTGCTGTTGGCATTTTTTACCAGTCTACTTTTGGGAGATGCCGAGATTAGGCAAGAAGGTATTGGAAAATAAGGCTTGGAAACTTACCGCCTCAATGAAGTTGTCATTTTCTCGGTGCTTGTGCGCCGGCGCGGTTCCGACTCTGCAAGGTGAGGTCGAACTGTAACTTGAGATTCAATTACACCGTTAGTGAAATATTACAGGGTAGGATATTCCGTAAAACTAAATATGTAGGTATTATTATGCAATTTTATATTAATAAGGTTCTTGGAAACCAAATGTATATTTGAGTTTCTGTAAGAAGTAGAAAACGCATGTAACATTTATCCGTTTACTGTTCTAGTATAAACTACGTATTATTATGTTCGTGATCTCATATAGGTCTTGGTAAAATTAAATTAACATGTTGTGTTTTTTCTAGTGATGTAATTTATGTGGTTTTTGTTAGGTTTTTGCCCTGACACTTCTTAGCTTTATTAAGAGCAGTGGAACAACTATAGAGTGGAGATGAGTAGTATACATTTACCATACAGAAGAGTTGAGGCTGTCGGCGGTGCGCGGCGGATCCAGCGACTCCGCGTCCGTCCACGCTCCAGCCACACTCGTCGAGTTTGATCTTGACTCTATAAGTAAACAAAATATATAGTTATATTTGGCTATGAGCTGATCTTATTCTATTGTTCCAATTATTATTATGTTTCTTTGATTTTGGGTTCTGTAAAACCTGAAATTTATTTTCTAACTACAAATGGTGACTCTGTCGGTGTAACATAGAGTAGATTCTCTTTCTATGTCGCTCTCTTTAATACGGATATGCGCATTGCCTTCATTTTATGTGGTATAATAATATGCTACCTCGTTCCCGTTCAGCTCTGTTGGGAGAGTTGGCTATGCTCCGCCTGGCGACGTCTTGGAACGTCACGGGCGAGTACATCCGCCTCTCTTCTATCGGTGACGTCACCGTCATCTGAGAGTTCCTCACGCTAGTCGGCTGCACCTGGAAATGGCAATGTAGAAAGTTGAAAATTAATAAAATAGTATTTTTTATCTTGGTTAAAAAAATACCTGATTTGTGTTTATTATTTATTTTGAGAGAGTTACATAGAGCAGTGAATGATGTGATCATAATTCTTATACTCGTAATCGATTTGTGATTTTTTTATAACTTGCTACAAGTGGATTAAATTACGATTCATAAGTTCTACATTAAACCTCATTAAAGATCGTCAAGGAATATGAATACTAGGGTATAAGAAATACATTGATTTAACAGACTTATTATCGTTTCCAATAGGTTTATATAGAGATCCACGGGGGAGATTATTCCTACCTGCACAGCCATCACATTGCCGACGCTATTGACGAGTGAGGTGGGCGGCGAGGTGAGCGCGTTGGGCAGGTGCTGGGTGACGTCCTTGTTGTTGAGCTGCTGCGCGGAGTGCTCGGCGATGCTGTCGCGCACGTCGGCGGCGCGCTCCCACTCCAGCTCCGTGCCCGGCTGCAGTTGCGGAGATATCACCTTGGTGAGCGACGGCCGGGACTCACGGCCCTCGAGCCAGTACGTCTTCATGGCACCTGGACAGTTTAAAATAAAAGAGAAGTGTATATGATGTCTTTTTTTTAAGTTGATGTAAACCCGCCTAATTGGATTAGTATTAACGTGTACAACTTGTAAATCGTATGATTTTCAATCAAACTTGATTGATCACCCCAATTAAGGTAACTCAGTTGGTGTTTTCACGATATGCATGGATTAACATCAGACAAACAACTGATCGCGAAATTAAAAATATAAATTTTCTGTAACATAAAATTACTTTTACCTATTGATGGGTAGTTAAAATAAATAATTGCGTAAGGAGATGTATTTCATCGAAGGTAAGGAGTGTTAAATTTCGTTCTACTCAAAGATTTTTTCGTATATTTCTTTGAATAGCAATAAGAATTATTACAATAATATTTCCGTACCTTTCCCCTTGACCTGAATCTCTCCTCTCTCAGTGACCATGTAAGAAGGGGAGAGAAGTTCCTGCGTGGTCTGCGAGATGTGTATCCTCATTGCTTCCGAAGTAGACTCCATTCGAGAAGCTGTGTTCACCGAGTCTCCGAAGAGACAGTACCGAGGCATCTTCAGACCCACTATACCAGCTACCACTGCCCCGGAGTGAACACCTACTCTGATGGATAAGTGAGAACCTGGAATGAAGGAATTCAATTGTTACTACCTACTTGCTCCTCGATTTTGTAAAAAGCGGAAGATTTCCTATGAGATAGGAGCTTATTTAGATAACTGTGGTCACCCGTGAAAGTCTTCTGATCGAAAAATGATAATAATGTGCCTTAAGCTGTGGACGTAAAGTCAGCGTGAAAAAAAAGAAAACAAAACAAAATAAAATAAGAAAAAAAAAAGGAAATATGATAAAGATTATTGTATAATATTTAAGACACAAATAATATTTGGACGTGAGTATTACGAGTCTTTGTATATAGATTGGTAGATAAGGTTCATTTCGTGCAGATATGAACTAGGTCGATTCTTTATTGTTTATGAACTTGTTGGTTCACCTGTGCTTGGGTCCTTTAGGTCTGTGATAGCGTCGACCATATCCAGCGCCATGTCGCATACTTTCTCCGCGTGGTTGTCTTCCTTCTCCGGAGCTCCCGACACCACCATGTACGCGTCACCAATAGTCTCCACCTGGAAGGTGTACAAAGACACAGTTAGACGGAAATATAATGCAGAAAATATTTTTATATTTGATCTTTAAATTTTGTATAACAGAAACTAGAACTTCGTGTATACTATTTTACCTGCCAGACGAGAAATTTAATGTCTATTAAATCGTTATACTTAGTAGCAAAACTTTTCCTCCTTAGATCTATACTAAGGATATGCTTAGTAAGGAATTTGGTATCTTCGTGTGTGGCAGTAGGTAGACTAGCTTTAAAAATGAAAAAAATGTTTATAACAATTTTTTTTTGGTCCTTCTAGCCGAAATATATGTCGTGTTATTCAGTTATAATACTTACTTTATAGACTCTGTTCCGCTCAGTAAGCGTGTCGAAGATGGAGTACATGGCGTTGAGCATGGAGACCACCTCCATGGGCGTGATGCGGGAGCAGATCTCCGTGAAGGTGACCACGTCGGAGAACAGGATCGATACGCTGTCGAACATCTGCGGTTGTAGACGACATTATCGCATTTACTCCAACGAATCTTTGGGACTTGCTTATGCTATTGAAGAGTCGGTTACTTATAATATATTTTGATATTTTATAAAGGAGATGATGGATAGGTTGATTTTCTGTCTAATCCTATGTTGGGGCTATAGTAGCCTAGGTTCGATCCTGATCACGGCAACGTATGCAGTGTCACGGCGGAGCATTAATTTGCACTTTTGTTTTTGTTGTCTTACATACATAGATTTTTTGTGCCATTTTCGGTACTTGCCTATCTTTAATCGTAAAAATACAAAGCTAAAGCTAGTCGCAAGAATTTGAAAAGGGTTTGTGTGTGGCATATAAGGGTGTCAGTAGAAGTAACTATTACAAGAATACGCTGTCCATGTGTGTAAACAGTATTAAGTAATAAGTATACAACCGACATAACTCGCAATACCCATTACCATAAATAAGAAAACGTGAACATCAACAAACGATTCAATTTAACAAGCCGTTAGCTAATAACTTATAGTTTATCTCATCCGCAGCGCTGTAGACACGAACCGCCGTTTGTTTATGTGATTTCGGGCGGGGCTCCTTCGGTAGCGGAAATTATTAATATTGGCCAAGCACGTTCGACATGAAATAGTTTTCTTCTTAACAGGAAAAAACAATGCGATTTATTAAGGGTCGGATACACGTTCATTAATATGTGATTGATCATTTTGGGGTAAGTTCTGTTGGGTAAATTAAGCCTTTGTTTACCTTGGTAAACTCTGATCTTAGAATTGAGGATGTTAAAGACCAGGTTGAAAGAGATTGGGCAAAAGCTGGGTCCTCGTACCGGTCGAGTTTATTCTAGGTACAAACTACTAAGAAAGAAAGAGTTTCTCTGGGATGCATTAAATATTAACACTAATATTAGATCGGATGTCACAATAATATACTAGATTTGTTCGTGTCAGGTAGTAGGAACTGCGAAGGACTCTTCAGTCAAAATAAGATCAAGTATAATACTTTTTTAGATGTACATAGGTACACGAATGTTACACATTGAAATAAAACTAAGCAAAAAGACGAGGTGTGAGCCTCGTAACCATGAAAGCTGTAAAGCGATCGAAACGTTGGGAAGTTTAAAAAAATCAATGAAATCCGCGACAAATCCGTAAAAATTAGTTTTATTTCAGAGCAAGTATTTATAGGTCAAGGAAAGATTTAGTTATCCCGATGAAACGATGGCATGTCATTTCACAGCTAACTTTTAGTCAATTATGCGACGGAGGCTATCTTACTATCAACTAAATAAAAGTAGACAGTTTGAGCTTACAAGGCGAAGTAAATATTTGTCTTGTTTTTGTTAATCTGACCTCGATTTTTGCTGAGTTAGTTAGTGTGAGTTTTTCACGGGAAGTTTTCCTTTCGAGTTTTCCTTGTATATTTTGAGATCTGATGAGGTATTACTGTATCAGCCCATACACGACCCACTGCAGGGCACGAGCCTCCTCTACAATCGAGAGTACGATTGAGAGTGGTTAGGCCATATAGTCCACCACGCTGGCCCAGTGCGGGTTGGCAGACTTTTACATACCATAGAAATTTATACAAATCGCTATGGTATGCAGGTTTCCTCACGATGTTTTCCTTCACCGTTATAGTGCGTGGTGATTGACTATCAATACACACATGACTCCGAAAAGTCAGAGGTGTGCCCTGGGATTTGAACCCGCGACCACCGTGAACATGTAGGCAGCCACGTCTGGTCCGTTACCAACAGGCCACCACGCACTTACAGGCCACCACGCACCGATGAGGTATTATTTATGGTTTATTGTGAAAACTAGCCACAGAGGCAGTTTATTGAAAAAGACTTGTATCAGAAAATGCTTTTAAAGGCCTGCCAATTACAACTGTATTATATAAGTTACGGCATCCAGCCATGGAATGCGAAGAATTGAGTCAGTATCAAATAAGATAAACCATAAATAAGCGACTATAGTATATGTAGTTTGGTCAGTATTTTAACTGCAGCCATACCCTTCGCTCCATACAGTTTATCTACAATGTCACGTGCAGCGAGACTCTAAATTAATTTTGTACGCGAACAACGATCAAATTAAAGTGTCTATAAAACTTTATTGTCAATTCTGTGGGCGAAAACGTATTGTAACACTGACCTCAAATCTCTTTTGTGTAAGAACTTTATGAAACAAGAGCCCAATTCCCTTTATAGCAAGATTTTGTCTACAAAATAAGATCAGATTTGTTTTGAAATTGAATTTCTGCTCAAGGTAACTCATGCGGTTGACCAAGCATCGATTATGTATATCGTCGTGGAGCATAACATTGTACATCATCAATGTCGTCAAATAAATTATGTTTATATATCTACCTATGGTCGGGGTTATGTAATCGAAAATGCTAAAGACCGATCGCAATGGATTAGGTCAGTATTTTTCAATATGTGGGCGAACCCTTACTCAGGGGGTCGTCGTTCCTACAGAGCATAGGACTAAATAATAAATACAGGTACCAAGATGGATAAAATCATATACGTAGTCTTCTAAATTACTAACTTTTTGTCTGTCTATGGCCCAAGGGGGTCGCCAAATATTTTAAACATGAAAAGGGGTCGCACATTCAGAAAGATTGAAAAACACTGGCTTAGATTGAACAGGAAAGTGAACCCTGTCACCAAAAAGCATATCTAGATATGTAGAATGAAAGAAGAATATTGCCACAACAAAGTGACTTCACAATTTTTTAAATATTTAATGATATAATGCTTGTCTAAACTGTGGAAATCAGGGCCCAAGTTATCTGTAAAAGGAACTTGGCATTTTCTGATAAGTAATCTCCAGCTGCTCCCACGCGTTAACCTTCAACATATAAAGTTGATTGTTGAACTTACCTCACATGTGTCGATAGGGTTCTCTCCGGTCCGCAACCTGTCCGCCACTTGCTTCGGTATCATCTGGTACAGCAGCTCGTCGGTCCTCTTCATCTCCTCGTCAAGTTTCCTCATCGATTCTTCCAGCTTTTTGCTCTTCTGTTGTTCTTGGTCCAATGCTAGCTTAAGTTCTACTGATTGTTGTGTGCCCGCCAGCATGAGGTCTCTGAAAATGGTTTTATCTTTAGAATAATTTTTTTTCGCAGTAATGATTTTGAAGGAGAAGAATAGACAAGTATTTGAATACGAACTTAATCGGCTTGATATATTTTAAACGGCAATTTCTTGTGTAGTTTCTTTATCACAGACTTTCCTAACCCGTCCTAAAGGTTTTACATCATGGTTGAAAATGTCTTGTAATAATAAAATAATTCAATTCAACGTTTCATGAGACTTCATTAGACGAACTAAATTATTAAGTGAAATGTTTCCCTGTATTATCATGAACATCAATCTTTAGCTGCTGGACATAATCCACTTGCACGCCACTGGGCACGTTCCTCGGCTTTCCTTATCCATCCCCAAACACTACGAAAATCTTCGCTTCACGCCGCCTGAGGGCGTCTTAGACTATGTTTGTCGTGTACATTTCTCTACTCCAAAACAAATTTGGGTGAGCTTTAATGGGATTATTTTACTTGCGAAAAAATCTTGAATTCAAGTTAATATGATAATGAATGGTTAAAGTATAGATCATTTTATCATAATTTCTATGATATGCCGTGTTCGCCAATCCGCTCTAGGACAGCGATATGGACTAGAAACTCTGTATCTGTAACAGCCCATATACGTCCCACTGCAGGACACGGGCCTCCCCTACAATCGAGAGTACGATTGAGAGGGGTTAGACCGTATAGCCCACAACGCTGGCCTAGTGCGGGTTGGCGGACTTTTACATAGTACCGAAGTTCTTCCGATTCGCTATGGTATGAAGGTTTCCTCACGATGTTTTCCTTCACCGTTGATGCGGTTTTGTTTTGTGTTTTTTCTTAGATACTCACCTGCTAAAGTCATGCATAGACAGGTCGTTGATGTAAAGTCCAGTAGAGACTAGAGCTGACAGGTCTGGCATCACCGGTGTGCCCAGGTACATCATCATTCGCCAGTTGTCCATGTAGATCATTTGACCTGGATACAAAAGAAGTTTTATGAGCCTTTTACTTTTGTATTGAGTAGTACACAATATAAGTTATTTGCAATTCATATTTGGCACCTAATTTAGCCCTGAGGATGAAAAGATGATAACTTTTATTTAAGGTTTTAAAGAGTACAATTATAATAAAGAGTACGATTTTATGACAGTTACGATAAAGCACGGTTCGCACCCTGGCCATCAAGGAACTCAAAAAAGAAACCGTAATACGTGTGTATGGCCAATAATTCGAGGTAATTGTTAAATGTTTCTTACGTTTTTTGAATTAGTTGCATTGAAATAAATATATTTAAATCAATGATTAGGTTTCAATGTTTTTAATTGGTTATTTTTGTTTTGATATCCAGTTTTTATTTTTTGGTTGTAATATTAAACATCTCTATTTTTGTAATAACTGGAAAAAAATAAACAAAATTATAAATAAGAATATTCTATTTAGCCCTTAAAACGAATGTTATTGTTTTACATTGACTTTAGTCCATATATTTAATAATTTCATAGATATATTTGACGTTATTACAATAAATGCAAATTAGCGGTCGAAATAGACCAAAAAGGGATGAAGGCGAACCCTGCCTCTGGCCAAGACAACACACAGAATTTTTTTGAAAAATAATGAAAAAGATAAACTGCTTGAAAAAATATTTAAAAACATAACAGACGATCACAGTTGCAATTAATTATTATCAGAATATTGTGTTCAGAGTGATTCTAATATAGATTAAAGACACAGACACACTCTACTGTGACAAGTGCATTTGTGCAATCACTAATTTGTTTAAACACGTATCCGCTACCTTTCAGATGCAATTTAATGTTAACCGACGCTCCCTCATCATCGTGAAAAATTTTTGCTACTGTCCCTGGAAAATTAATTGTCATTTTTTATATTGTTGTTATATATCGACAAAGTAAACAGTGTTATAAATGTGAAGATAAATAAGAGTTCATTGCGGAGTTCAGCCAATTCAAATAATTTTGAAATCTATTTTTAAAGTATACAATAAATTGACACGGAAATATTTTCCTTGGGTTTTAAATGTATCAAAAAGCCCTTCAACAATTACGATTTCCTGAAATACGTCTCTGAAATGCCGAGTAAAATTGGAATTTATTTTAAGGCCATTAAGGTTGAATGAACGTTGTCAAAGGATTGGAATGAGGTTAACTGCCTCACGGAGGAATGAGGATAGACCGATGTCAGTATTGTTTGTCTATTGACTTTCATTTGTTGGACACGAAGTAAGGGGAACATTCTTGGGGATTATTAGTTCGATAATAAGAACAATGGCCGGTATATTTACTTGATTTTGTGTTGGAATTAAATAAACATGAAGTCCCGGTGGTTGAAGAGGCGCTCTTACTAAAAAAAAATATAAGACTTAACCTATGTACCGCAAATTTGTGATACGTGATGCAATAACTATAGGAATGGAGAAATACAAAAATAAAGACGGAATAGAATAACTAAAAAACTAATAAAATATAAAACTATAGAATAACTAGTACACAGGTGTTTCTAATTTCCTCGAAAAACCACACGAACTCTTAGACCGAAAATGATTACTAACGAAACATAACACATAATAGAAAAGTAATAATCGTATATTTTTCAGTACTTCATAAACGTGTTATTGGTCTGTGATACCAAAACATACGCGACCGTAAATGTGAGATTAAAAACAATTTACGAGCACGCCAAAGTTGAAATACGTCGTCAAATATGTGGAGGGCACAAACAAAAAGTTTGAAGTAACATAGATGACACCTAATCCGTAAATTGTAATTATACTTCGAGAGCTAAAGCAATTCATACGAGATATAGCAATGTACTTTATACGTGAAATAAATTGCGGTTTCATACATTAGAACAAATTAAATTGAACAGAATTGCTTTTCTGACTTTTATTTGCAGACATAAAGTGCCTTAAATTTTATTGAATAAAATTAAAATTACAGTCATGGTTTGGTTATCCGACAGGGGGCTCTTATAGTGGTTACTGTGTCCCATCGCCAACAAGCATCGAAATGATGTTCGGAAATCTCTATGCATCTCTTGAGTCTAGGTTCGTTTGAAAATAAGAAGAGAATAAAGGGAAGACGATATCTTTCGGCCTCCCGAACAGCTATACTGTGGCATTTAATCTATAAGAATTCAAATCACTGGAGTGGCCTTAAATGGCGTGATGTTTGCGGTTTGTATAATATAATAAGAAGTAATTTATTGGCATACGATATTTTATGATGTGCGTAAGGCGCCCTGGTTTATGGTTAGTATGGGTAAAGTCTTACCTTTTAGTCTGAGGTTTTTTTCAGTGGTGCCATCTGTCTCATCTGATAGCCTTAAGAGTTCATTCCTTTTGTCTGGGGCTTTTTCGTGCATCACAGCTTCGACCGTTACCAGTTCGAAAATATTGTTTGTACGATTGAGAATCTGAGAAGGCAATGTAATTTTATTATACAAATAAAAAAACATCATTTTTAAAGTCCACAGCAATATGATATTGGGTGAAAATTACTTACAGTTTGGAATTTGAACGCGATGAGTGGCCGTACCAGATCAAACCAGTTTGTAATTTTTTTGCCGACTAAATCTGGTAAGATCACCATTAGTGAGTTACCGATACTACGCACCACCATGTCGGACCTAAAAATCAAAATAAAACAATTAGAAACTTTATGTGAAGATTTTTCACATAAACTTCCTAATTACATGTTAGGCAGCCGTCGTGGCGCAGTTGGTTACACGACTCCTGCGAAACGCCAGGCCGCGGGTTCGTTCCCCGCACCGAAACAAATATTGTGTGACCCATAGGTATTTGTTTCGGAACTGGGTGTTTGTGAGATCGAAAAGTCTCTCGTAGTTCCTGATACCCACGACACAAGACTCGTCAGGACTATGTATGTGATTGTTGGGTGTATTTATTTATTATTTTATTGTTTCAACCTTTTGTTCTAATGGCAGTCTCCGGGCGAGACGATACTAATACGATACGTAAGCGATACGACCGCCCATGGGCAGTAGCAAAACCAAACCATGAACCAACTAAACTAATAGGGACCGTTTGCCTTTTCATACTTTTCAACTTGTACAGGCGTAACTCGCACAATTTCAAACCATGACATATAGCTCTTGTTTATTTTCATTAATTTGCTGCATTTTAGAGTTTTATTGTATAAAGTAGAAGAATTTTATTCAATATAGTTCTGTAAAGGTGAACAAGGTAACAAGTGAAGTGGAGGTTAAGCAAGAGTGTTTTATGTGCTTAATTTATTATTTTCGCTGAGCTCTATCAAAAGTTTTGGTAAGGTTGCCTTCGCCTTACTAAAGCGTGACTATGAATCAACTGACGGACAATGACAGTGAATGGGCTATATTTGACCACTTTCGCCAAATTGGGCAAATATGACAAAAAAAAATTCTTGAGGACTAGCTATATGCACATACAGTGCGAAGCCATAACACAAAAATAAACCATGGAATTACGGTTTTACGGTACTTTCAACTTGAAAAGTATGAAACGTCAAACAATACATATTAGTTTGGTTGGATTATAAATACCACGTTTTATATGTTTGTGCAGTGAATAAAAAGTATCCCCACTGCGTGTATATGAGAGTCAGTATTAAGATTATTACGGCATCAACCTTTATGATGTTGTTCATAGCCCATAAAAATCGTTTTTCTAGTGTGTTATAACAAATAAGCAATAAATGTACGTTATTTGATGTGGAAAATTATTAAAGGAGCGACTTCCCGTAGAGCGAGCAATTTATTAGAAAAAGGTCAATCACTTGTGAACCTTTTTGGATTATTGGAAGTAAATAGCATCTGTAGGAAATACCTAAGTGTTTTTACACGATGTAGGTTGTTCCCTTTGATTATAGCGCTTCAAAATATCTCAAGTTTTTTGACTTTTTATATACCGATTTGTGCGTGCGTTTTGCACATCAATTTTAAAATGGTTTGAATTTGAGAGAAAAAAAATTACCTCGGCTATTGCCAGTACATATTGCTATATGATTATAATGTAGTTCATGGGACGTGAGTTTATGTCGAGATCCGTAAAAATAGGCGTTACGGATATTTGATTGAACTATTACTATCGTTGAAATATTAGGGAAAACAGGAACAATATAGATACAAGTGCATGGTGGCCTCGTGGTATCGGACCAGACTCGGCTGCCTACATGTTCACGGTGGTCGCGGGTTCAAATCCCAGGGCACACCTCTGACTTTTCGGAGTGATGTGTGTATTGATAATCAATCACCACGCACTTTAACGGTGAAGGAAAACATCGTGAGGAAACCTGCATACCGTAGCGATTTTAAAGAATTTCTACGGTATGTAAGTCCGCCAACCCACACTAGGCCAGCGTGGTGGACTATATGGCCTAACCACTCTCAATCGTACTCTCGATTGTAGAGGAGGCCCGTGCCCTGCAGTGGGTCGTATATGGGCTGATACAATACAAAAAAAATAAAAAAAATAGATACAAATATATTGTGGTTGTGTTAATCTGAATTTGCCAATGATTTTGAAGATGAAAGATTTAAATAATTTATTAAGTCAATAAAATATCATAGACGTATGTAGTACATAGATAGTTAGACCTATCAATCGAGCTGTTAATTAAAATATTACTAGTAAAACAACAAGCTTACCCGAAGACAATACAAAAAGGAAATATTTCGAACAGCACCGAGGCGCTGATTGGCAGATGTTTTTCTTCCCGCGTCATGGCCAGCGACGCCAATGTGAAAGCGCGATTGTCAAACGTCAATTGAAACGTGACGTGCACGGTGTCAAACAACAGTTCCTCCCTTAGCAGTTCTATTCGCATTTCCTTGTGATAAAAGTGCCGGGCTACCTGGAAAAAAATGTGTTTATAAAAATAAGCTTCGTCAGATTTTATGATTTTTTAAATGTACAGGTAGACTGTTGTAGTTGAACACTAGCGCTTCTGTTGTGTTGTTGATAAATCACGATAGATGGCGTTGTAAGACAAAAGATTTATGTATGTATAGTAGGTCATGTATAGTAGAGAATTTAAAGATATTTTGCTGGTCATAAAAAAATTGTTTTAATAACTAAATTATATTAGAAACTAAAAACTATTAAAAATATTAGCTAAATAATTGTATATATAGCATTATTTAGAGCGCTCGCTTAGCATGCGAGAGGTACCGGGATCGATACCCGGCGCCTCCAATTATTAATAAACTTTTTGTACTTTATTCGTATTTTATATATTTTAATTTAAAAAATCAAATAAATTAAAAAAAACGGCTTGTTATATTTCCTGGTAGTATGCACGAGCTACGATGCCTAGAAATTATTCCTAAATAAGTTTTTTCTTCCACATCTCACCTCTCTTATTTGCCCCATAGCATAATACACGAAACCTCTTCGTTTCGATCTGTAATGTAGTGTCAAACCCTGCCTTGTTTCATTCTCACAGATGAAACTGGGAGCTCTCATTCTCGGGTAACTGAACTTCAGATATTCGTGCAAATTGTCGAGGCCATTGAGAAAGTCCCTCATGTGTCGGCCCAATACAGATAATACCCTGTCGTAGCCATACTGTGATACGAAGCCGACGAAATATACGCCCATTTGGTCCATAAATTCACGCTCCGACATGCCAAGCACCTGCAAAAGAAATTATTGTATGTAAAGTATTCATTTTTAGTAATTTTTAATTGAAGGAGCCATATAACACGCGAAACTACATACGATTGACAAAAAGAGACGGAGCTTGGTATTGGCTGGGACACTAGATAAAAAAGAAAAAGTAATGTATAATATATAAAAAAATATTCAATAATTGTAATCTTTGCTACTTTTGGTTTTTAATCACTATAAAGGAAATAAAAATTATACAGCCTCAGTTTTAAGTCAGTCTAAAAAATTAAAACCTGATAATACATCAGCGCCTTAGAAAATATTAAGAGCAAACACGTTTTTATGAACAAACTTAAACTATAAATTTTATGGGTAGTTACTGATTACATATCAAAAGAAATATTAAATAACAGTAATAAATGTAATACACCATAAGTACAAAAATTCTGTTTTCTAAAATAATCTACAATGACAATAATATTTTAAATATATCTTATTCGAATTTCGGCGAATTTGTGAAATAAATTGTTTTGTGTTTTTCTTTATTTTATACTACAATTTACATATGATGTATTTTAAGCAATTAATGACAGTGTGTAATAAATAAATACACTTAACAGCCACAAACATAGTCCTGACCCCACATTAATATCAATGAAGTCTTGTATCATGGGTATTAGAAACTACGAGAGACTTTTCCGTCTTACAAACACCGAGACTCGAGATAATTTTTTGTGGGCTTCACAAACATTTGTCTCGATGTGTGGATCAAATTCGCGATCTCTCATTTTATAGCCAGCGTTTAACCAATTGTGTTACGGATACTGTTTTATAATTTCGATAGCTTCCATACCCGGGGGTGTAACTCAGTGGTAGAGTGTCTGCTTCGCATGCTGAAAGTCCTGGGTTCAAATCCCAGCACCTCCATCATTTACGTATAGTCTTTTTTTATTTCATATCATCAATATTTTTTTGTAGTACATAGTAAAAAATATATTTAATGGATGTACTAAAATCTCATAAATAATAAATTTACTCCATTAATTACAAATTACAATATGATGTTGTAATGGACTTGTTCAAGTTTTATGACATTAGTATTTTTTAATGAACAAAATTAGGTTTCTCCGTCCTTTTTTCATCGCAAAATAAATAAATAAATACTATGTTTTTAAAAAAGGATTGTATTTTAATATCTTAAATAACAAAAATGTTACATGTGGTATGTATACTGGTGGTAGGTCTCATATGTGAGAGGCCGCCTGAGTAGGTACCACCGCAATGTCTTTTTCTTCCGCCAAACATCAGTGTAAACACATTGTTGTGTTCCGGTTTGAAGGACATTGTAGTCAGCGTAACTACTGAATGAGACTTAACACCTTATGTCTCAGGATGGTGAACGAAGTGGAATGCCAAGCATTGTAATTCATAGTGGTTGTTGGTTTTGCTATTGTCCATGAACGGGCGTATCGCCTACCATCAGGCGAATGGCATGCTCGTATCGCCGTTTAGTTCAATAAAAAAAGTGGCCCATGAGGGGATCGAACCCGCGACCTTCGCGTTATTAGCACGACGCTCTAACCAACTGAGCTAATGGGCCGTTGAAGAATCTGACAAAAATAGTGGTTACTTCTATTTGTAAAATTTACAATTAAGCAGATTTATATTTAGCCTATTTTAGGAAAACGGAATACTTGGAAATTTAACTCGTGTAATAAGAGCCCATTTTTTAATGGTATTGGATATTACATTTAAATTTTATTGTTTATATAATTAATATTATAAGGGGAGACGTAGAAGATCCACCTTCACCCATCTGGTACCAGAAGGTACCCATTCTTTACCATCTGGTACCCATTTTTTACCGACTTCAAAAAAGGAGGGTTCTCAATCCGTCGAAATCTGTTTTTTATGTATGTTCACCTATTCATTACTCTAAGACGCCTGAATCGATATGGAAAATTCTTTTTTGTTTCCATGCGTATACTTCACAGGTGGTCCCATAACAAATTGGTTAAGATCTGACAAATATCTTCGGACCTGGAGAGTAAAACTCCTCAAAATTGAGTAGGATTCCAATGATTGTTCTTGCATTAGGTTTAATATAGTGGCCGACCGAAACTAGTTTTTCAGCCGAAACCGAAACTTATTGAAAATTATTTAAAATTACGACTATTTACTAGAATTCACCGTTTTTTTTTTACATTTATTTAATACAAAACAGTAAATTTTAGTAAATAATTGTAATTTTAAATAATTTTAATAAGTTTCGGTTTCGGCTGAAAAACTAGTTTCGGTCGGACACTATATTAAACCTAATGTAAAAAGAATCATTGGAATCCTACTCAATTTTGAGGTAAATATTAATTACCTTCGACAGCTTTGAGTCGATTTTAGTGTTGTCTTTTTCATCGGAAAGAACTTATTGTTATACATGTTATACATATTATATTATTAAAAAGACTATAGGTAGGCAGAGACTTCCGATTTCCACTTACACATAATCGAAGACTTTTGCGTGTATTTTCCGGGAATATATGGAATCCTTTACACTTCTTTTATAACTTTAATACAAAAAAACAAAGATTCCGACAAACTAAGAACCTCCTTTTTTTGAAGTCGGTTTATATTGTGCCACTTCTCCGGGAAGCAATACGTAGCTGTCTCGTACTTATACAAGATTATTATTAGAACAGGCGTAAAACGAATCCAAATCATATTCTATAAAGGCTATTAATATGCGGAACATTATTTAGTAACGCCATTAGGGTGGCATTAGGGCCTAGCCACGAATCCCAGCATTGAAATTACGTTTGGGTTCGAAATAGATTGCGTCCAAGTGGGTGACCTTAATCGATAGTTTCTTTTCAAGGTTTTCGGGAGAATATATTTTCTAAACGTACTTTTTATCGTGTAATAAGTAATATGTATTGTTAATTTGATAATATATTGAACTGCAGTTTTGTGAATTCTATTTATTTAATAAAATGTGGATTATAGGAGTAGGATTTTCATATATGGAGGTTTTCTAATACCTTAGATATTGTATTCGTATTGACAATAGAATTCTTTGTTGTAATAATATACGATTTAGTTCGGATAATGTTTTATGGATTTTTATGAAATTTGGATTATATTTGGGAATGTAAT
This sequence comes from Theretra japonica, assembly GCA_033459515.1. NCBI lineage: Eukaryota > Metazoa > Arthropoda > Insecta > Lepidoptera > Sphingidae > Theretra > Theretra japonica. Next base: position 3,745,665 of record CM065928.1, read on the forward strand.
CATGATTTTATTATGTTGTAAAGAATATGGATAATTTGTTTTATAGCCTATTTTTTACGTCTTACCTTATAAATTACATATTTATCTGTGTATTCTTATAAAAGCGGTTTTTGCGTGCTATATATAATTTTTTCATTTGCTATTTTTAATTATGTATTAAGTATAAGACATACAATATGTTTGAGTAATTAACATCTTGTATATCGTATATACAGTATCACAAAAAAATACTGCCCAATCCAAGACGCGCATTTGGGTATCTAAATTGTAGTATTAAAAAATACGAAAAAATATATAATAAAGGATAACATAATTGTCGTAAGTTATAATACACAGGACAGAATTTTTTGTCACCTTTATATTAGTTGGATATAATATTAAGTAGTTTGCGTAATTATTTAAATAAATAAAAGTCTCCATCAAAAGTCCAATGCACCTAACATTAATATGCAGTGCACACAGAATTTAACCATAAAGCATTAAATTGATGAAATTTCCCAGAGGTCTTTATCGGGCATCTGGCATTTTATTTTAATTTAATTTTTGTTTGATGTGAAATTTCAAATAGTTTTGAATTTTAAGCATGTTTTAACTCTTTTAAGTTTATTAGCACACTTAAATTATAATAGACATGTTGGAAGAGAAATATGGGGCGTATTTAAATAGTTAGAATTTTTGAATGATCTATCAAACATTGGTAAAAAATATGCGTTGGACGTTTTGAAATAGATAGAAATTATTAGTTTGATTAATAGGTAGTTGAATGACCTAAAATAAACTCAATATAAGGTCTTTCATCTAGAGCGTCGTTTGAAAATTATATTTTGCCAACATTTACACATCAATTTGCCTTTAAATACGCAATTTAAACATCCAAGACGCGGAGTCGCGTAAGCAAACAATTTGTATAAGCCTATTGGCCTATCTCATTCCAGCCCGTTTCACCAATGTTGGCCAAACATCTTGATATGAGGGCGGGACCATTGAAGGTGTTTTATGATCCCGTCATAAATTTCACTCAATAACCAAGCCACCGGGATGTACTTAGCATCGACGTTAACGAGCGAATCATTTAACACTTTGGCACCCCGCTGTGCAGCTAATGAAAATGATTAAACTGTGTGGTATTAAAAATTGTTTATTATTTTTACTGTATTGTTTACGTTTGTAAATTTAATTTAGATATATGATGTAATAGCTGGTCGTAGTATAGGTAAGCGGCGTATGGTCGGAACATGCGTTGAAAAATATGATATAGTGACCCAAGGGAGTGTCGTGTTGCGGCTTCAGCCATCATATCTGTAAGTCTACTCTTGAAAAAGAAGTCCGATATAGAACCTATTTTAAAATTTCGTTCATTTTCCTACTCCCGAGTGCTCTTTTAAGGCGACAGTGGCGCCATGCGGCTAGCGATATTAAAACTTACTACCTACTCGTTATTGGAGTCGGTTTCCCTTACAAACGGCACTCTTGATGCTATTTTGTTAGTTCAACTTGTGTTATTTTTTAGTTCGACAACTGTATTACAGTTGGAGAGTTTATTTAGATCGCACTGCACTTGCTATCATGTCTATCGTAGGCGCTGTCGTGGTGGCATTATATAAAATGTTTTTGCACACTTTTACCTCTAAACACATGGCATAGGTGCTGTCATATACCAATGAATAAATACAAGTCAAGTGGAACCACAAAGTCAATGAACTCTGAACTACGACCCGCAAATCCCGTATAATATAGGTATACAAAATTACAAATTGGAATTGGCAATAACAGGGGGATTACTCTAAGATGCGAAACGAAGTTCGAATGTTCGAACGTGGTACGTAAAATTGTACGAATGTGCCTAGGTACTCCACAAAATGTTCGAATCCTCTATCGTACGTCGTAACCACAAACTAAGTTCGGAGTGAATGATAATTGTCATAGAGAATAGTATTGATTTTTAGTCTAGGAAAACTTATAAGTTTCTTCGGACGTCGAACGTTCGAACATTCGAACTTTGTTTCGGATCATAGAGTAATCTCCCTGAACAGATTAGAATACGTTAAATAATGTGTGGCAGGATCAAGTAACAAAGGAGTTTTCGTTCAATAATGCCACGAAGGTAGCAATAAATATTATATTAATAGTATTACAATTTCTGGATAATATGTTTCACGACATTACGTAGGTACTGCCCTTGTCAATGTTTACGGTAGCTTACATATAAATATTTTCAACAATATATTATACAGGTAGATAACCTGTCTTGTATAAAATCTATAGGTATATATAGTTTGAAATAAAGCTATAAAATGTAACATATCCAACTGAAGCTGCGTAAAACCGGTGTAATTTTCATTTTAACACAAAATCCTTCTCGATAAAGCCATAAACGAACAGTTAAACTTATTTTACGACCCTATTTATCTGTACGCTGTCTTCTTAAAGAAAGATAAAATCATTACAATTACATACTAAGCAAGGCCTCTTGATCTTGCAGATTGTCAGCGATATGCTAAATAAAATAACAAACGTAAAGTATATGATATTATTAGTTCATGTCGTAGACGACCTTTCTAAGGTTGCAGGAAGTTGCTGGCTCTATGGCCTGACCTCTATGGAGATTCTTGGATAAGACCTGTTAGGTAGTGGACTTCTTCTGGCTGAAGAGAGAGATAGAGAGATACCGAAATCGTGTGAGAGAGAGAGGGCTTAGTTACTTTACCAGAAAATTCCTAAACTCGAAAACAAGGAAATAAATTGTAAAGTGTACGTAGTTTTTATATTTATGGCTATAGTTATTATAAAGGTAAGTTTCAGAGAACATATCCTTTCATAACACAGCATCCATGCTTTTCAATTTCCGGACCCTCACGTTACACGCGATTGAAATATCCATTCATGAAATGATGTTATTATCTAAAGACAATTATAAAATGAACACACAATAAAGTTAAGTCGTTATATATAATAAATATGTCAACGTTTGCGACATCAAAGCCGTCTATTTATAAGCCGAAATAATAATACGAAATACGCCATTACTCATCGTTTTAATAAGATTTTATATTTAGGATGATTCGTATCGCGCCGTACCAGCTGCGAGTATTCCGTCCTACGTTTGTAAATGGGATTGGTAAAATTATTCATTAAACAGCAATTATTCAGGCCTACATAACATTGATTTGCATACATGCGTACATAAACTCACGCCTTTTTTTCAGAAGAGGTAGGCAGAGGTGCTACCAGGACATCCACGTTACGCCTTGTGTGTTTAAAGTTTGTGATACGGGGCGAGCCTATCACCATATCGGGCACAAATGCCTGACTTCGAGCTGATAAAATCCAATATTACTTTGCCCGACTCGGGATTCGAACCTGAAATCTCAGCGTTGTAATGGTACCGTAGTACAACTGCGCCTTCGAGGTAGCCTTTGATTTGCAATCGTTAATTTGTTGTTGGTTATCACAATTTTAAAGTTGGCACAGACCAACATATCAATCATCATTTACTATAACCTTGAAGGAAAACATCGTGAGGAAACCTGCATGGCATAGCTATTTGGAATAATTTCTATGGTATGTAAAAATCCGCCAATCCGCACTAGGCCTGCGTGGTGGACTGTACTTCCGAACGCCTGTCAATCGTACTCTCGTTTGTAAAGGAGACCCGTGCCTTGCAGTGGGATGTATATGGATTAATAAAGGTACAGACCCACATAGTGATAACACACACACACACACAAACCTCTCTGTGACACACGCAAGTGTATCGTTTTTCGGGACCAGTCTGTGTATTGGATGTCAAACAAGCCCATAGTTATATATCTATATTAAATTCATACTAAAATCAATGTATGTATATGAAACTTTGTGTATCTAATGTTATGTTTATTGTTATAACATGAATAATGTTATATATGTTGTTTATGTTTCGCTTTAAACCAATTAGTATTAAGTGAAATTACTAGGCATTAAGAGTCTTAATGCCTAATATTTCGGTGTGACTTGCACTGTGCATTGCCACCGTAGTGTTTAGTAGTAATACGTTGCGAGTGATATTGCTCCTCGTTATAGGCAAGCGTAACGTTTAGGTACTATAGACCAAAGACCCACTCGTCTTGTAAATTAAGAAAGTGGCGACGATTTCAGTATGGTAAAATCTAATCAGTAATATTTTGGATATTTATACAACATTTTATGAATGCCCATGTTTACTTGATTGCCAGTTCTGTTAGCTTGAACTTAGCTTGACACGCTGCAGCGTGCCTAGATAATATGGTATAAACTTGGTAATGTTAACTATACCAGACCGAGAACCGAGTGTGCATTGAGTCTGTCTCGACCAGCAAAA